>CM048647.1:89547195-90776481 GCA_026413185.1 Pueraria montana var. lobata | reverse complement strand
ACATGATTGTTTGAAAAGGGAAAAATAAAAAACTCCATCCCATCTTGCATATATGACGTTGACGGTCATGTTTCTCTTCATTCGAGTCTTCTTCCTCGCCGCGCTCTGCGTCCACTTCGCTGAATGCTCCGCCCTCGAAAAATGCCTCCGCGGCCACCTTCGCAACATCGGCCATGTCCCCGGCGACGACCTCGACCCTAACCCTTGTCTCACTGCAATACCATATTCACGGCCAGACGACGACGACGACACCATTTTTGAATCCCCGTGTTGTACCACGAGCGGCTGGCGAGAACGTTCAACTCTCGCGGATTCGTGAAGTTCCACAACCTTGCAAAGATTTCACGAATAAGAACAAGAAGAGGAGGAAGACATTCAACAAAAAAAAAAAAAGGAAGATGAAGGAGGCAAGCACACGGGTTGAGCATTTGGGAAAGAAGGTACTTTTAATGGGGGGCTTAATCGTCATTTTATAAAATTTTAATGGGAGCTTAAATGTCATTTTACATTAAATATTTCTTATACAATTAAATAATTATGGTACTGTAGCACATTTTCTTCCTTCTCCACGGGTGAACCACTTAACACGCTGGTTCACCCTAGAAATCACCCTTTTAGATAACTAAAAGTGCAAGGAAAAAGATATTTAGACGCTCAAATACATTTTGACACCTATAGAAAGGGGTAAAAAGAGAAAAAAATATAAATATGATAGATGATATGATGTGATAGGAAGAGAGAGATAAAAATAAATAAGGGATGTTAATAGAATGTTTAAAATAAAGAGGTGTTCAAATATCATCACCCAAAGTGCAATTTATGCCAATAGCTTCATGATAAACTTTACCCATTTTGTTTTGCTCAATTATAAATAATTGAGTAATTATACATAACATCTCATTATTTTAAACATCTCTCATTTCTTTTTATGTCTCTATTCTTATCACATCATAACCTTATATACTTATATTTTTCTCTCCCACTATGTGTTAAATGGAACTTTGGGTGTCCATTTAACATTTCTCCTAAATAATTTGTGAGAAAAAAGGTTATGCACTGACAATGTAAACTTATTTTACACTGTCATCCAATAATAAACTATCATTTATGGTAAGTTTGTTAACTTTTACAAAATTATCTTAAAGGTCATGCAAACGATGATTTCTGATTGGATGTGAGTGCATCACTATTAAACTCATACTTTGCTTTGAAAATATTAAAAAAATTGTTGTAAGTTAAAATTTATATTTTAAAAAATTAACCATTATATTTTAGACACAGAATGTCGATTAATATTTTAAAAATATAAGAGTTTCTGTATCTAAAACAAGACTACTTCTAAGGTAGACCACTTTTACAAGTGGTTTACCATGAACCATTATTTATATCCTTTGGATTAATCTAAGGAACACAAGGTTATTATACACCCTCTGTATCAGTTTTTTTTTTCTCTTTACTCTTCCTCAACTCTACTCATAAACCTTTCCTGTACTACCATTATCTATCAAATTATCTTCATCCAGATTACATATTTCATCGGCATCAATATCTACTTTGTGGAAAGATGCAAGTTTCCCTTTTTGACTTACTTCCTTTTGGCCTTGCAAGTTTTCTTCTACACCTTGCTTGAGGCTTCTAAAACTCAAAAGCAGCAACCCCAATAAAATAACAAAATTAGAAGCAATGAAAAAGAGCAAGACAAATTTATCAATAGAGACCCATGGCTGACAATGATTTTTGGCACAAATAATCAAATCAGAATTCATGGAAGGTTTTAGGTTTCCCTTAACACACAATCCCTTGTTTCCAAGAAAAACTTTATCTCCTCCGAAATCGACCAGATTGAATTCTTCCAGAAAGTAGGTTTTCAGAAAACATTACGCTCAATAATGCAATTGATTAGCCCATTTTCAGTGAGGTCATGGTGGCGTGGGGGCTAGAGCCGTTGTTCGACGGAGTCAGGATCTGGTGTGGTATAGGCGCACTGTGAAAAAGGTGGATTCTGGCTCGCGGTGGCTCTTGCCAAGATTTGAGGCCACAGCGCTATTCCGGCCGGCGCTGGAATACAGGATCTGACAACTGGACCATGCTGTCGAGAACTGCCCGTAACTTCATCGGAGATTGTGGAGACCATAAACAACAAAGAGAGGGAGAGTGTAAAGAGGAAAAAAATCTGATGCAGAGGATGTATAATAACCTTGTGCTCTTTAGATTAATCTAATAGTTATAAATAATGGTTCATGGTGGACCACTTATAAAGGTGGTCCACCCTAGAAGCAGTTATAAAACAAGACGGGTTCTAGGGTGCACAAGTAGCGTAGGTCACGCACGGTGCACAAGTTTTAATAGTTGTTTGATATACATGTAATAAATTGGAGGGCTACGATTAAAAAGCTAATAACCGGAAGCTAATAACCGGATGGAAACATATGTGATTGGTTTTTATTTTAAAGATTTTCTACCTCAGTTGCACGTGGATGTTGTAGTGGGGGTCTTTGTGTGGTCCCGATGTTTTTGATGGCTGGACCGCTGGAGTATGTGTTCAGATTGTGTGTGTCCCTCGTCGTGGTAACCCGTTTAATGTTTCTTGGGTGGAATTGCGTCGTTGGTTGGTGTGTAGGAGGTATTCGATTGCGTGATTGTTTGGCCATCATTACAAGGATTAACTGCAGTACATCGTGTTAATTGGAAGCTATTCAATTGTCTACCTTATTCACTGCAAAAACAACGCTTCTCACAGTCTACACTTCGCACTGTTTCCTCTACTTAGGGTCACCTTTTTGCTAATGGAACTAACCCGACGAGGTTAGTGGATACTGGATAGCGGTAGAAATGAAGGAAAAACTTGACACACTTCCGTTCAGGTACTGGATAGCGATTGGATCTATTTCACGAACTGCAAAATGATGACGACGTAGTCACCGGTGATAATCGGCTGCTGCCCATTGATGTCGTACATGTAGCAAGGTCAATTTCGACATTCAAAATGGGAAAGTGGCCATGACCATATCTTTAAAAAAAATCATGTATTAGCTTCCTATCCGGTTATTAGCTTTTTTAATTGTAGCCCTCCGATTTATTATTTGTATATCGAATGGCTATTAAAATTTAGGCACCATGCGTGACCTACACTACTTGTGCACCCTAGTCCCTAGTAGGGGTGTTCAAAAATCGGTTCGGTAAAAAAAATCGAACCGAACCGTTTTAATAGGTTCGGTTTTTAAATCTATATTTGCGAATTGGTTTGTCGAACCGGTTTGGAATCGAATTGTTTTTAAAGAACCGGTTCGGTTTCGAACTGGTTTCGAACCGGTTCCGAACTGGTTTCGAATTGGTTTTAAGTAAGAAAGAAAAACAATTCGGTTATTAAGTGAACCAAATTGGTTTATAAAAATAATTCGGTTTGAACCGAACTTGTTTTGAAAACCAATTCAGTTCGTTTTAAGGAAACCGGTTCAACTCCAAACTGGTTCGGTTCAGGTTCTGTTCGAAACCGGTTCGGTTCGAAACCAATTCGGTTCGAACCGATTTTTTTGCACACCCCTAGTCCGTAGAACCCGTCTCTAAAACAAATTATAGTTTCAAATTACCCATTCTGTACGGATAAAAAAATTACCCATTCTGTGCGCTGAGACTCAAATTCAGACTTTTTTACCCAAATATACCAAAAAAAAAAATTACTCAACTAACCTATTTCACAGATTATTTACACAACTAGGCTAAATTACTGTACACATTGCAAATTCGTTTGGAGGCTAACCGATTTCTCTCCAACGAAATTTGTTACATTTGCGGTATGTGCGTTGAGAAATCGGGTGCAGAGGCACCGATTTCTCAACGCCCCCCCCACCCACCCGCGCGAGACTTCCCCCCCCCCCCCCCAAAACCAAAAAATGCACCCCCCCGGGTTACGGCCACACCCCCCCCCCCCCCCCCCCAAAAAAGAAATTTATAATTTTATTATTTGTTATTCTAATGAATATTTTTAATACAATTATTATTATAATGTTAATTAAGATAGTTTGTTGACAATTTTTTTTTAAGATATACTATTTAATCTATTTTAAAGATGGTAAATTAAATAGATGTATTTATTGTTAATATCTTTTAAAAGAAGTAAAATTTAAAAAAAATTATTAAACTAAATAACAAATAATACACTAAAAATTAATAAACAACACAACATCATACCATTATGCTAATATTAAGTTTAATTAAAATAAGTTATAAGCAATAGAATGAAAATTACAGACAATATTTTTTGTTGTTGAAGTTAACGCTGTTAGTTTGAGCTTATGTTTCTGCCACGATTAGGACATCTGTTTTTTGAATGACCTGGAGTTCGACACATGGAACATCTTTTTGGCTGACCAGGTTCCCTCATATCCATTTCAGTGCGTATACGAGATGATATTGGACGCCCTTTTTTGTTTCTTAGCTTTTCCGGGTCGGGGCACATTCGTGGATCGTCACATTGTGGCCAATACGCTTCGTTGCGTAATTCGCCAAACAATCCATTGTAGACGTTTGAGATGCTTTCCAACTTGTACACAGGATGTATGTAGGCCCTGTAGTCATGGTGAGCACGCTTACAAGCAGCAATGACATGAGAACAAGGCATATGTACTTTTTGGAATTTACCACAATCACACCACCATTCATCTAGCCTAACTGTGAAACTTCCAGCAGGTCGACCTTCTCTTGGGTTAATTTGCTCCCCCACTAAGAATCGCATATCGTGTCGGTCGAACTGAAGAACGTGGTGAGAGTTGGCCTTTCTTTTAGCGTCTTCAATGGCCTTGTTTAGCACTTCTGTGTATGTTTTGCCAGATCTAATTAGAGCTGCGACCTCCCTTCCTCGTTGGTTGAACAAGTTGTTACACTTTTCGTAAGTTGCCTTTATCAACGCACATATCGGAAGGTTTCTTGTTTTTCTTAAAACTGAGTTGATTGCCTCAGCAAGATTGGTGGTCAAGTGTCCCCAGCGTTGGCCTCCATCCCATGCTAATGTCCATTTTTCTCGTGGTATTTGTTCAAGCCAATGAACAGCTCGTTCGCTTTCTGGCTCTGCCTTAAAATTGTTGTAGTAGTAGTTGAATCTGGGCTCCGTCAACATATGCAACAAACACGGGTTTCAAGTAACTCCTGTGTTGGCGAGACATCTCGTGCAACTCCACAAATGCCAACACAACAATGCTTAGGCCAGGCTAGTGTACCTCCCCCACAAAGCCCACCACTTCATGAAAACTTGCTGGATGAAGACCTGGAACCGCCTCCCAATTCATTTGAATTCACTCCATTACAACAACAACAAAGTCAACCTCAACAACATCTTCGGTACAGTCCTCACACTTTTGGAGTTAGCGGAGATGACTTCATGACCAACCTCATAGGTACTAACCTTAGAACGCCGGAATCAGCTTATGCTTACATGCAAAGTATTTCCATTCCTTCATTTGCATCCTTTCACCAAGCTGTTGCTGGAAGATCTTCAACACCCGTTGTTGACAATTTTATGAATTACCAACCAGTAGCTGGAACAAATTTAGATGAAAATCCAAACGAGGTAATGCAGGACGATCAACCTGTTGTTCATGAGGTGCAAGTTGAACCACAACAACATCCACGAATACGTCGAAATCCAAGACGAAATAGGCAACCTCCAAGGTGTGGAACTGGTGGGCACAAGGGCCACTAAATATTCCCAGTTTGTGTTTATTTTTTGAACTATATGTGTAATTTTCTTTCTCTTATTGAACAATAAAATCTTTGATTGCTAAATATAAAAGTTTACTAAGTGCAAAAAGTTATTTTTATAATTTCTACACACGATTTTCAACCCTTTCTAAACCAATTTAAGTCGTAAATGTTGTACCATTGCATTCATCAACATGAAAACAATGCGAAAGAATTATTGTTTATACAAAATAACCTTAAAATATACTATTGTTCAAACAAAAAAATTTCATATACATAATAAAAACATAGCAAAAACTTATCACGATAAAAAGTTTTAAACACCTTAAAAATAATATTTTACTCCAATTTAATTATTAAATTATTTTAGAACAAAAAAATTAATCATCATTCAATAATAAAAATATAAGAAAAAATTTTCGTCCGCGGGGGGGGGGGGGGGGGAATTCGGGGGGGGGGGGGGGGGGTTGAGAAATCGGTGCCTCTGCACCCGATTTCTCAACGCATATACCGCAAATGTAACAAATTTCGTTGGAGAGAAATCGGTTAGCCTCCAAACGAATTTGCAACGTGTACAGTAATTTAGCCTAGTTGTGTAAATAATCTGTGAAATATGTTAGTTGAGTAATTTTTTTTTTTTTTTTTTGTATATTTGGGTAAAAAAGTCCTCAAATTCATGGGTACTTTGCTTTTTTTTTTTCACTAGTTTAGTATACATTATTACAGGGAGCAGTCTAATTGTACGGCCTCAGGCTCAGATAAACGTTTTCGTTATTTCTTGAAAGCAACATCAGAATTCAGAGCGGAAGGAAGCCCCTGAAGAGTGAAGACATTTGGCTTCGTGGGCGGTGCCATTATTATCCCTCCCTCTCATATGGCAGATATTATTGCTTGGAAGGGATCAAGACCCTTAGCTAGCGCGTACAGTACAGTGCAGTCTCGGGTTGTAACTAGCAGCAACTCTTCTTCCCTACCCAGTAGCACACGCAAAGAAAGAGATAAAAGAAGGAAGAACACGAACAAGATCTTGTCTTGTGAGATCAGGCTACAGCTGTAACCTACATTCTTAGCTCATTCTGTTTGGTTTTCATCTTCTTTACAACGTGTTTTCTTTCTTTGATCTTCCTTCTCATTTCCACTAGTCAACAGTCATGACTTCCAACCACCAAGAAAACCATTCTCTTCCCTCTGAGATCCGTTTCTTTAAGATTATTCTGGACACTACTCTTCAACGTGGAAACCTTGTAAGCATTCTTTCCTACTTCATCTCCTCTTTCTCTGTCTGCGTTTTCATTTTCATTCAAACTTCTGTCATGGTTTCTCTCGCTAAACCCCCAAAACGAAAAGCTTACTTAACTGCAACAACAATAGTCAATAGGACCACGAGGCAATGTTCCTAAAACTGATCATCTTTGAGTTAATAAATTCTAATGCCCTGCCCTCTTTCCATATTGTCCATGCCTGAATCATACAAAAGAAAAAGTATTTAGTAGTTATTTATATTTTTAATTTCACATGCATAAGTTGAAAATAAATTCAAGATCTTACATAACCAACTGTCATGTGCAAGATAAAGTCCTCTATTTCTCCTTCCGCATATAACCTCCAACACTAAAATGCCAAAGCTAAACACATAACATTTCACTCAAAATTGCCCATCAGTAGCATACTCTGCTGCCATATACCACTGTAAGACATCTTATATTAAAAAAAAAAAAACCATTTACATATTTGTTAAAAAAATATAAGGTGAATTTACAAGTACCAACAGATTTGAACTGCTTGTGAATTTCTTAATGCATGCTAACAGAGTTTTTTTTTTTTTTGCAGATGATTCCAAACAAGTTTACTAGGGAATATGGAGGTAATCTGTCAAACCCGGTGTTTCTCAAGCCTCCAGATGGCATTGAATGGAAAGTTTATTGGACCAAAGATGATGGTGGTCGAATATGGTTTCAAAGGGGCTGGAAGGAATTTGTTACACATTACTCCCTTAATCATGGACATTTGCTGCTGTTTAAATACCAAAAACCATGTAATTTGGGGGTACACATACTCGACGGTACTAACGTTGAAATAAATTATCCTTTCCACGACACTCAAAATGAAAATGACAACGTTATCCACATTAGCAATGATTCTGATGAAGTTTTGGATGAGGCGACTCTGGCAACATCATCTCCTCAACCTTGTAAAAAACTGAGGAGGGCACGCTCAAGTGGAGTTGTTGGACAAAGCTCCAATTTGCCTCAGCATGTCCAAATCACAGGTGATCAGTCTCAAGGTACTAATTTTGCCAAGTCGTCTAACAAGGAAGTATTACATAGTATGTATTTCATGATTGGATTATCCTTTTATTTTCATGGAGCAATTGAGTTTTTCAGGTTAAATTTTCATGACATACTATGTTGTTCTGTGTTTTAGAGGATAAAGGTGGTGCCATTGAAAGCCTGACACTAGAGCAGTTTAATTCTAAAGCCGCAACCTTCAAAGCTAAAGCTCCCTCTTTTACCGTTGCCTTGCATCCTTCCTATGTGCATGGACGTTCCTTGGTGAGCTTTTGATAAACTTCATTTTTATCTATTCAAGTTTGGTATGTTTTGTTTAAAGCAACAATATAACAATATTTTAGTGTTTAGATTTTCTAACTATTGTGAGAAAAAATTCAGACCGTCCCATCAGAATATGCAAAAAAGTATTTGAAGGAAAAGCAAAGGGATGATATCCTTTTACGGGTAATGGATGGGAGAACTTGGCCTGTTAAATCAAGGGCTGGCAGAATTTGCATAGGATGGAAGAAATTTGCTTCAGATAATCAGTTAAATGTGGGGGATGTTTGTCATTTTGAGCTCACCAATAGTCAGGGCCACTGTTTGGAAGTAACAATTTCTCGGCTTTCAGAGGAAACAGATTCACCAGGTAATTTCAAGTGGTCTTTCTTTCAAATTACTATACTGTTTGTGCAAAGTGATGTTTGTAGTTTTCTTCCTTGGAATCAGTTCAAGGAGATAGTGACTCTAGGAGAATCCCAGACTTGAAATGTGTAACAGTTATTCCTAGCAAAGATAAAGAATAATTTTAAATGCTTTTATAACATCCTCCCAATGCATTTTCTTTTTTAACACATTAGAAAGGAAGATTAATTACTAGAAAGATATTGCAAGATGTATCATTAAGGTAAATCTTAGACATGAATGCCTTGTGATCAATTGGTAATCAATATCTTATTATTTGCTAGGAAAAGCTAAAGTTGAATAAAGTAAAAATGCAAATGTAGATATTTCAAAATTGTTCAGAGTTCATCCTAAAATCTCGTGGTTTTGTTGTCATGCCATTCACAAATGGAGCTACGCAAGAAGCTAAGAAGTTCAGCTCAGGAAATCCCTGTTTCACTGTCAAATTAAAGTCAAATCCTAAGGGAGTTTGCAGACCGGTAAGATTGTTATGAAGCAAAGTCATTAGTCTCCTTATGTGATCATGCTGTAGTTATTTGTTATAGTTTTTTTTTTTTTATAGTTAGGCTCTAATATATATCTTGCTGTGATGAAAATATAATTCGATGCAGTTTGTGCCGAAGAAGTTCGTGAGAAAGTACTTACGTAACAGGCAGATTGTGATGTTACAGCTTGAAAAGAAATTGTGGCGGGTAAACTTGGTCGGTCAGAAACTGTTGTCTAGTGGTTGGGCCCTATTTGTGAAGGAAAGTGAATTGAAAGATGGAGATGTTTGCGTCTTTGAGCTAATCAACAAAGAAGGTGCAGTGCTTGATGTTCACATTTTTAAAGGCCACTCTTAGGCAATCCTTGGAGCTCTTCTTCATTTCTACTATGGATATTTGTTTTTATCATATATTAAAATGTTTCAATCCTCTGAACTGCAATGCGTTAAGTTGACCTTTTATTGTAGTGATTAATCCTTAAACATGTAAATCTTACCAGAACATGGCTATCATGTTTGGAATACTATTATTAGGTATGAGGAGTATATATTATGATTAAATATATACATTAAAATATACTTATATAAAATATAAAAATAATAAAAAATACATTAAAATCTTAATATAAAAAAATTGTATATTATAAATTCAACACTTGTGCAAGCACGGATTATTACGCTATTTTTTTTTTAAAAGATCACATCTTTATCTTTTGTGCAAAAAAGAGTGATTCGAAGATGGTGGATTTTGTGTCTATTGGCCAAATGAATAATTTGTTTAAGAGATGTAGGCAAAAAATCTTTGAAGGCATACGACTTGAATAGAAATCCAACTTCATGAATTTTACTTTTAAAATGATAGGCAAAAATTTAGACGTTGTTTGTTTTTATCTTTTCCATGCAAATTTTAATTATGAAAGCTTGATAATATTTTTTAAATTGTACTTAATAATTTATTTCTTTAAGTAATTACATAACATAATTTCCATTTTTTTTTACAAAATAATTTAGTTATTTTTGTACAATTTCCATTTTTTTTGTACAAAATAATTTAGCATAATCTCAATTCTCAAGCTTCAATTTATTTATTTAATTAAGTAAACCAATTTGATTAAGCATTTAACAATGGAGTGATTTAACAATGGAGTAATTTTATTTATTTAATTAAATAAACCAATTTGATTAAGCATTTAACAATGCTACATATTACTCCCTTGGTTGCGGACACATGGTGGTGTTTAAATACCAAAAACCATGTAATTTCGAGGTACACATATACGACGGTAGTAACAACGTTGAAATAAATTATCCCTTCCACCACACTCAAAATGAAAAAGACAACCTATAACAATGATTCTGTTGAAGTTTCGGATGAGGCGACTCCAGCAACATCATGTCCTCAACCTCCTAAAAAAATGAGGACACGCTCAAGTGAAGTTGTTGGAAAAAGCTCCAATTTGCCTCCGCATGTCCAAATTACAAGTGATGATCGGTCTAAAGTTACTAATTTTATTAAGTTATCTAACAAGGAAGTATTAGATAGTATGTATTTCATGATTAGATTATCCTTTTCTTATCGTGGATTAGTTGAGTTTTTTAGGTCAAATTTTCATGACATCCCAAATTTGAAATGTCTGTTATTCCTAGCAGAGGTAAATTCTTTTATATCATCCTCCAGATGCATTTCCATTTTTAACATATTAGAAAGGAAGATTAATTGCAAGAAAATGTATCATTAAGGTAAATCTTAAGAAATGAATTCCTTGTGATAAATTGGTAATTAATATTTTATTATTCCCTAGGAAAAGCTAAAGTTGAATAAAGTAAAAATGCAAACGTGGATATTTCAAAATTGTACAAAGTTCATCCTAAAATCTTGTGGTTTTGTTGTCACGTCATTCTCAAATGAAGCTATGGAAGAAGCTAGTAAGTTCAACTCGGGAAATCCCTTTTTCAAAGTCAAAATAAAGTCAAATCCTAACGGAGATGGTGGACCGGTAAGGTTTAGTTATGAAGCAAAGTCATTAGTCTCCTTATGTGATCATGCTGTAGTTATTTGTTATAGTTTTTTTATATAGTTAGGCTCTAATATATCTTGCTGTGATGAAAATATAATTTGATGCAGCTTGTGCCAATTAAGTTCGTGAGAAAGTACTTATGTAACAAGCAGATTGTGAAGTTAAAGCTTAAAAAGAAATTGTGGCACGTAAACTTGGTTGCTCAGAAAATATTGTCTAGGGGTTGGGCCCTATTTGCAAAGGAAAGAGAATTGCGAGATGGAGATGTTTGCATCTTTGAGCTAATCAACAAAGAAGTGTTCACATTTTTAGAGACCACTCTTAAGCAATCCTTGGAGTTCTTCTGCATTTCTATGGATATTTTTTTTTATCATATGTTAAAATGCTTCAATCCTCTGAACTGCAATGCGTAAAATCGACCTTTTATCGTAGTTATTAATCCTTAAACATGTAAATTGAACCAGAATATGGCTATCATGTTTGCAATACTATTATTAGGTACGAGGACAATGTTTGCATAATGCATAACCTCCACTAAATATGTGTACTTTGTTGGTACCACTGCTAAATGTGCGTGCCTACTTTGGTGGTTATTAATTCGATGGTATATTGTTCTAGCATCACAATGAATACACCCCTTGATTTCTTGATGCAACTAAGCTAGACCAATATACCCGAATGAACAGTGGTCAACGTTTGAATGCCAATTGCTATAGTCAATGAGCCATGACAATGCCAATTTCTTGATGCAGCTAAGTTAGAACAATAATATACCCGAATTGAGAAAAGTTAAATGACCAATAACATTGCATGACCAATGAACAATTTTCCCCGAATTTAGAAAGTTATATAATAACAGTGCAGGACCAATAAAAGAGGGATGTGTATTTTTGAAAACCAGTCCAATGACCAAACAATCAATTATCATTGGGGAAGAAAAAACGATAACAATAATGGTACGTGATAAATAGGAGAGCAGAGAGAATTTTTTTTTTAATTTTTAAAAAATTAAATACTTGATCACTATAATATCCTTAAAACAAATTTGTCAAAACAATTGAATTTATTGAATTTTTTTTGTCTAAAAGTTTCAGTATAAGTTACTCATACACTCTAACTAAAAATAAAATGAGAGTATATATATTTTGAAAGATGAGAGAGATAAAAAAACAAATAAATAAATAAATAATGTGATAAAATAGAAAATAAGACGTGAAAAAATGTTATAGTCAAAACATGCTAATTGGCACATCAAAAAAATACCTTGATGCAGATGGTTGTCTATTTCTTACTAATTCTCATAGTCAGAACATATATTTTATATATATTATTATTTAATGTCATTTTCAATTATTCTATAATCGCAGTCAAAAAAAATTATTCTATAATCTTTTCCTCTGTTATATTACTCGTCCTTCTTTCTTTTTACATAAACTTAAAAGAATCAATAAAATAATAATTAAAAGACTTTCTTTTGTCTATCATTTTCATATTTGAAGAAGACAAAAAAATTCAGCTAAGATTAAAATGAAGAAAAAGAATAAAAAAGAGTTATCAATAACCATAATAATAAAAAAAAAAAACTTTCGAAAAGAGGACTCCGACAGAGAGAAAAAAAAAGGTACAAAACAAAGGATGCATAACAGTAGTACTTTGGGTATATTGGGTATGCTCCAAATTGGGTATGCTCCAAACTTCCCTTTCATGTTGTTGCTTGCTTTTTCCTGTTTGGTGTCATGCAACGGGTACATGGTACAGGCGCAACGCAGCACAAAGCAACAGAACACAGAGCATGCAGCATTTAACACTCTGATATTTTTGGAGGAGGACAATGAATGGCATGCATGCTCACAAAATATCGGGAGGCACACTAACATATATATATGTTAAGGAGGTGACTGAGATAGTATGTCTGGAGTGAAAGACCAGTTGTTACTATTTGGGCATGGACTTGCTTAAGGGTGTTGAGGCTGTGGCATTTTTTTGCAACTTTTGGAGAATTGGGTGGTTCAACATGAGGCTTTTGGATTTCAATTTCATGAAATAAATCAACTTATAATTTATATATATATATAAATATATTATATATTATTATTTAATGTGAGTTTCAATTATTCTATAGTATTTTAATATTATTAATATCTAAGATGGAGTTTAAGGTAAGGCAGAGAGGATAGGGACATAATTAATTTTGACAGCTGTAGGGGAGGGGAATAATAGTCTGGAATTAATGGATTGTGTGCTGAGAGTGAGATTCATTGGTACATTCCTATTTTCCCAAACTAGCACTATTTTTGTCCTACTACCTGCATTGCTTGCCGGGCGACATTAATTAATTAATATTGGACAGATGGCACTCCTTCATAACATGACACATCGACACTGCCACAATGAATGAGGCATGCATGCAATGCAATTGTACGTGTTTGTCTCCTTCATTATCTACTTGTACCTCCTCAGCCTCAGCTATAGATTTTTGTTGTTTCTTTTCTTCAAAGTTGAAGCCCCCAAAACCAAAAGCAACATCGATCAGAGCAGATTTTTGTCCATACTATAATCAAGTCTGTGAGCACATTATCAATATCAATATCCTCCTTCATTTCTTTTCACAGTCCCGTAACAAGGTCCAGCCCCCATATACGTACGTAGCAGAAATTCTTAAGCGGCAAGCCTATCATATTTGAACATTTTTTTTTATTTCGCCCTATCACCATTCTGTATCCTCGCTACCCAAAGACTGTGAACACACGCAGGGAGAGAGAAAGAGAGGGAGAAAAGAAGGAAGAAGAAGAAGTAAAAGAAGGAGATCTTGTCTTCTCTGTAAGCTACATTTCTCATACTCTTAGCTGAATCTGTTCCCATTTTCTGTTTGCTTTTCTTCTCCTTTTCCAATGTGTGTGTACATCTCTATGGAGAGATTTATCTGCCATTTTCACTCTCCTGTGCATGTTTCTTTCTTTCTTTCTGTGATTTGTGTTGTGGGTTTTTCTCAGCGTCTGATTCCTTGTTTCTGATACGCGCGCACTAGTGTTAGCTAGCTTGCTTCTGACTTGCACCACGATCCAACAGCCATGACTTCCAACCGGCCACAAAACCAACCTCTTCCCTCTGAGATCCGCTTCTTTAAGGTTATTCTGGATAAAACTCTTCAACGTGGAAATATTGTACGCATTCTTTTTCCTCATTTCCTCTTATCTATGTGCATTTTCATTTTCATTCAAACTTCTCCATCATGGTATACAACACTACCAAGTACCAACATATTTGAATTGCTTGTGAGTATTTTTAATGCGTGCTAACAGAAAGTTCTTTGCAGATGATTCCAAACAAGTTCACTATAACATATGGTGGCAATCTGTCAAACCCAGTGTTTCTCAAAGCTCCAGATGGCATTCAGTGGGAAGTTTATTGGACTAAAGATGATGGTGGCCGTATTTGGCTTACAAAAGGTTGGAAGGAGTTTGCTACACATTACTCCCTAAGCTACGGGCATGTGGTACTATTTAAGTACCAAGAAACATGTAATAATTTGGACATAATGATATTTGACGGAAGTACTTTTGAAATAAATTATCCCTTCCATGTTACTCAAAATAAAAATGACAACCTTGGCCACAATAGTAATGACACTATTGAAGTTTTGGATGAGGTGACTCCAAGTCAGAGGACTAAGCTGAAATCAACAATATCAATTCCTCAACCTCGTAAAAAATTGAGGACACGCTCAACTGGAGTTGTTGGACAAAGCTTCAATTTGCCTCAGCAGGTCCAAACTAAAGGTGATCAGTCTCAAGGTACTAATTTTTGCCAAGTCATCTGTCAAGGAAGCACTATGTTTTTCATGATTAGATTGTTCTTTTGTTTTCATGGATTGGTCGAGTTTTTTAGGACAATTTTTCATAACATACCATGTTGTTCAATGTTTCAGAGGATAGAGGTGGTGCCACTAAACGCCTAAAAGTGAAGCAGTTAACTTCTAAAGCTGTAAATGGAGCTGCAACCTCAAGGTCTAACCCTCCATCTTTCAAGGTTGTCTTGAAGCCTTCCTATGTGAATGGATATTCCATGGTGAGCTTTTAATTTGATAAGCTTCATTTATATCCATTAAGATAGTTTGATATGTTTTTGTTTGAAGCAGCACTATAACATATTAGTGTTTAGATTTTCTAACTCTTGTGAGAAAAAATTCAGATCATTCCAATAGCATTCAGAAAAAAGTATTTGAAGGGGGGAGAGCAAAGTATTGATATCCAGCTTCAGGTCTTGGATGTGAGAACTTGGCCTGTTAAATTACGTCTTGACAGATTTTGCACGGGATGGAAAGACTTTGCATCCCAGAATCATTTGAAAGCGGGGGATTTGTGTTCATTTGAGCTCACCAAGAGCCAAGGCTACTGTTTTAAAGTAACAATCTTTCGGCTTTTAGAAGAAACACATTCACCAGGTAATCTCAGTTGGTCTTTCTTTCAAATTACTATATTGTTTGTGCAAAATAATAATTATAATTTTCTCCCTTTGAATCAGTTCAAGGAGATGGAGACCCAATCCCACATTTGAAATCTATAACTGATATTCCTATTGAAGGTAACGAATAATTTTAAATAACATCCTCCAAATGCATTTCCATTTTTAACATATTAGAAAGGAAGATTAATTATAGAAAGATATTGCAGGAAGAAGTATGCATTAAGGTAAATCTTAGACATGAATGCCTTGTGACCAATTGGTAATTAATATCTTATTATTTCCTAGGAAAAGCTAAAGTTGAATAGAGTAAAAATGTAAATGTAGATATTTCAAAAATTATGCAGAGTTCATCCTATAACCCGGTGGTTTTGTTGTCATGCAGCTATGCGTAAAGCTGCAAAGTGCACCCCGGAAAACCCCTTTTTCAGAATCACTATAAAGGCAAATTATAAGGGAGATACCAGACCGGTATGGTTTAGTTATGAAGCAAAGTCATTAGTCTCCTTAATTATATGATCATGCTATAGTTATTTCTTGTAGTTTTGTTGATAGTTAGGCTCTGATATATCTTGTGCTGATGAAAAAATATAATTTGATGCAGCGTGTACCACTCAATTTTATGAGGAAGTATTTCCATAACAAGCAGATTGTGGAGTTACGTGTTGGACAGAAATCATGGCTTGTAAACGTGGTCGGTGCCATTCGAACAAAGTTGTCTAGCGGTTGGCTCCAATTTGCTAAGGAAAATAAGTTGCGAGTGGGAGATGTTTGCGTCTTTGAGTTAATCGACGAAGTAGGTGCAGTGTTTGATGTTCACATTTTTAGTGGCCACACTTAGGTAATCCATTTGGAGCTTTTGGTATTGTATTTCAATCCTCAATGCTAAAATTGACCTTTTATTGTAGCTATTAATCCTTAAACATGTAAGTCGAACTAAAACATGTTTTCAATACTATTATTAGGTACGAGGTAGGGATGGAAGTAGGCCGGGTCACCCGTCGGGGCCTATGGCCTCACCAGTTTAAGGCCTAGCTCGGCTTGACTAGTTTAGCAAAAAGGTAATGTTCAAGCTTTTTAAAAAGCCTTTTTAGTTAAATAGGTCAGAGCACCTTTATCGCAAGATTGTAGCAGCGTTCTAGCAAGATCAAAAATACTGTTTAAGGTTCGTCCGTTGCAGCATGTACTTGGATTGCCAGCATGAAAAAACCGATCGTAGCAACGATCACGTTCTTAGTAATAAAAAAATATTTTTTTTTCTTAAAAGTTACCGATTAAAGAGAGGCAATACGTTTCTAATTTTTTTGGCTTTTACTGTTCACTTTTCGAAAACTTTTTCCTTTTGGCTTTTACACAAAAAAATAAAAATAAAAAAGTCTGGCAGCAACGTTAATTTTTATAATTGACTGTTTCCTAGTTTGAGCTGCATATTACCGTTTCCTACTCTGCATTTTTTCAGAAGCTAAAATTTTTTACCGTTGCTCAACATCCAAATTAAAATGCTATAAATTGTGTTTCCATGCTTCATGACTTGCATAATATATCTGCTATTCAATTGCTCTGCTGATCTCAGTTACAAAATAATTCTCAGCTAATCCTTTGTTTTTATTATTCTGTCATTTGTGCAATTTATTGTTATTCTTATTATCTATTTCATATTGTTTATGAAATGGATCCAAGTCAATTTAATGCTTTCTTCAATTATATGCAAAATTATCAATCCTTTGCTAGTGAAAATTCTCAAAATCGCCCCATTTTTTCCTATGTTTCCACCACCACCAAACAACTCCACATTCAATTTTATGCCAAATTATCCACCTCCTTCTATCGAAAATTCTCAAAATCCTCCATTTGTTCCAATGTTTATGCCATCATTTTATAGGCCTACAATGGGTACTAGTGGTGTAGAAGCCACTAATGAAGACCTTCAATCACCAAATGAGTCCATGCCGACGCAATTTCCACAATTTTCTACCCAAATTGGAGTAGAAAATATCACACTAGATGAAGGAGGGGGTAGCGGCAAGAAAAAACAACGAATCAAATGGTCCATGAAAGAGGATATTCTCCTTATTGGAGCATGGCTAAACATCTCAAATGATTCAATTGTAGGCGTGGACCAAAAAGAAGAAAGTTTTTGGTTAAGAATCGTAAGATATTACGAAAACAATCGTGAACAATTACCGGCAAGGGGGGTCACACAACTAAAAGGTCGGTGGAATAGAATTCATACTTCTGTTGCGAAGTTTGTTGGGTGTTACACACACGCCGTTCAGAGGAGGAAAAGCGAAAGCTCAGATGACGACGACAAGAATCAACTAGAAAGGATGTCGAGCGGGCTTTTGGAGTGCTCCAATCTCGATTTGCAATTATACGTGGCCCAGCACGTGCTTGGCACATGGAAACAATGAAGGATATAATGTATGCATGCATCATATTGCATAATATGATTGTTGAGGATGAACGACACACATATGATGGTAATTTTGATTATTGTTATGATCATCTAGACAATGACATGTCAACCACTGAAGTATCTAATGGTCCTCATTCCAATTTTGAAACATATCTAAGAAGGAGGGCACACATGCGGCAAAAGGAAATTCATAAGCAACTTCAAGCAGATTTGGTGGAACACATTTGGGAACGTTTCCGACATGAGGAAAATGCAAATTAAAATTTATTTTATGATGATATTTATTGTTATGTATTTTTCTTAATTTTAAATTTATTGTCAACCCAAAATTAATATAATGTATTTATTTTTTTTAATTTATTATTTTTCGAAGAAACAAATTATGCTTCAAGAATATATATATATATATATATATATATATATATATATATATATATTGGCATATTTATTATTTCAAAATTAAATTACAAACCAATTTATATTTTAAAGCAAAAATATATAAATATAAAATTATAAACATGTGGAGTAACATATGGGACCCAATTTAAGTTCTTAGTAAGATCATTATTGTAGTAAAAAATTGGTAGAGTTCTTAAAAATGATGTGGCAATATGGGACCCACTAAAAGTAGCTTAAGAACCAATGTCTTAGATTGTCATTGTGGATGCTCTCAGGCCGTAGGCTTTAAAAAAAAACCTATTAAGCCTGACAGACTAGCCTAATTAGCAACAATATTATTTTTAATAAAATATAATTATTAATTATTAATATGATATATAATATTATAATTATTTTAATGAAATTACAAAATTATTTTAGTGGTTTGACAATTTGAATCATTTTAATGTTTGGAATAAGTTAATTCCTATATGCATAGATGAGTAGTAGGAATAGGGGTTCTTTTCTTTTGGTGGGACTTAAAAGGCTTTGGTAGTATGTCACGTGTAATGTTTGTAGACAAGTTTTAGCCACATCTTTTGGTTTAAAATTGTTTTATTGTTTTTAATGAAAATCTTTGACTTTTTTAAATAAATAAAAAAGTAAATAGAAATACAATGCGTCCAATTTTCGGTAACATTGCTTCACACTCTAATATTTCAACGCATAATAATTTTACTATTGTACAACAAATTTTTACACTTCTTAATATGAAACAGACATTTAAATAAGCTAACGGGTCAGGTTGGATTTATATAAAGGCCAGGCCAAGGCCTAAAAAGTAGGCTCACGACAGGTAATAGGTCTAAGCTTGGGCCGTAGAAATACAAAGTAGGTCAACCCATTTTCACCCTTAATACGAGGATAACGCTTGCATAACCTTAACTAAATATACGCATGGTAACGCTAATAAATGTGCCTACTTCGGTTGTATATTTTTCAACGAAGATATGTTTATATAGGTTGCTGGTATATTTTATACTCTATGTTATGAATACATAACCTTTGGATTTGAAACAATGAGTTTTATTAAACTTTTTTATAATTTTTTAAACTAGAAATTAATGAGAATGAACGTTGGAGAAAAATTATAAAGTTTTTGTGATTGATTTTTTTATTATCTATATATAAACTAATAATAAACAAATGAGTTTGAGTTAATAATTATCTTTACCCAAAAAAAAAAAACAAATGAGACTATGAGTTTTCTTCTTTTATAGTATAATTGAACAAGATTTTGATGAATCAAAAGAGTAAGTAAAATTAGAAAAATAGATGAGACAACTTGTGTTTTGACTTTTGATGATTAAAAAAAAAATTAATTGCTGTGTTTGAACAGCCTTAACAAAATGTAGGAATTTGATTTGATATGGAGGACCTGCAGAAACATATCTGTAGTATGCAGCAACATAAGGAAGGAAGAACGTTGTAGTGAAGAGATCTTCTGTTAACAGACAAAGGCGAAGTAGCAGAGATCTTCCAGATGGTGTGGGCCATATGCATGGTTTAGTACAAGAAATCAAAAGTATAGATAAATAATAACTAACGCTGCACGCTATGCTACACTCACTACACAGACACATCAGACCCTGCTAGTGCTATGCTAGCAACCACCCACAAACGGACAAATCAAGGTGATTTGCTGATATTATTGGCGTGATCTTCCTCGATTATGTGTTGGCTGCTGCTGCAGGGTACGTGTGTCCTCTTCTTAATATTATAAGACAAATTTTAGTAATAAACTAGCAATCACAATTCGTTTGAGCTTATGTAAATGTTGCAGGTTTTTATTTTATATAATTTTTTTTATAAACATTTTATATAATTTTTCTGAATTAGTTCAACTGTCCCTACCTTTAATTAGTCGACATGCCACAGGTCATTCAGAATATACCAAAACTATATTAATACCAGTGACACTGAGTTTATATTTCTCAAGTAAAATCTCATATTCAAACGGTGTGATTGAAATATATATATATGATCAAAAGAAAATACTGTATTACAGGTAGGTTTTTCGATCAAGATTAACTATTGACAAAGGATGTGTTTGGATTGCATTTGAGGCTTCAAACTTGAATCTTGGATGGATCGTAGATGATTTTTGCATTGGTCAGGATGTTTGAATGAGTGTTAGCTGATTTTTTTCATTTGATTTTTCAAACTGCGGACTTAATTGATTCATTATTTTATATATTTTAGGACTTTATATATATTAGGCTTTTATATAAGATTGAGATTTTTAGGAGTGTAAACGGGTACGAGTTGTGCCACAAACTTGATTTACTCAAATGGTTTGGTTCTTATTTATCCAACTCAACCTTGGTCGATTTGGGTATTGGGTTATATGTTTGCAAACTTGATAAAACCAAACTCAAACCGATGGCGGGATGCATCCCTCATTCGAAGCTTATAAATGACATTGTTCATGTCTTCAATAGGTAAAGCAACCTTGAGTTTATTGACAAAAAACGACATTGTTTGTTTCAACAGCTGATTTTATTTTAGTCTAATGGTTCACGACAATGATGCAAAGGCGTTGAAGAAACCAATGCACACCACGAGCTCCATTTTTTATTGTTCTTCGCTTTGGTTCCAAATCTCTTCCTCCAAGTTCCAAATCTCCGTTACACATATGAAGAAATAGAGAAAGGCAATGCCATCATTGGGTTCCGTAGCAAGGAAGAATGCCAACGAAAAAGGAGAGGAGGAGAGGAGAAATGAAAAAAGGAAAGAGAAAAAAAGGGAAAAAAATGTAGTTTGAGTTTGAGTGTGGAATCTTGTACAAATGGTAGTAGAGTTTGATATTTTGTTCTTGATGCAGTCTTGTTTAAACCTAAATTAATTATTTTTTCATTAAATGACCTGATCAATCGACCCAAACCAACTATAATAATTAGTTTGGTTTGGATTTCTCAACATGTTAAACCCAATTACGCCCCTTGTTATTTTTAAATATTAATATTTTTTTTTCAAAAAAATATTAAAATTTAATTTATAGATAAAGATAAAAGAGGATAAATTGAAAGAGATTGGTTGTGAAGATAAAATATAAAATAGAGATAAGAATAAGATAGTTTGAGATGATGGATTTTTTTTTTATTAGTTGTGAGTATAATATGTAAAATACACATTTAAATAAGAGAAGAAAACCAACAAGTCGTTGGTCCGAGTGGTGTTGGGCTCGATCCTCTTAAGCAAGGTCTCGGGTTCGAGCCTTGTGGATGGAAAAAACGTGGTTGGGAGGGGAGAACTCCACTAAAGGTGGCCAATCAGGTTCCCCGATGGAGATTAGTCATTGACAAAGTCGGTGGATACTTCGTACCAATAACATGGTAACCAAAAAAAAATAAGAGAAGAAAGAAAATATTTTTTTTTATATAAGAAAAAATATTGAGAGAGGTGTATTTGACTCCTTTAAAATGAAGGGAAGGGAGTGCATTTTAGAAGACAAATTACAATAATAACCATTAATTAAAAAATCAATAATTAAAATTTATAATTGATTTGTTATATATGGATTTAATTTCATGATTTAATATATGAAAGTGAAACATAAATAATCATAAGTTTAAGAGAAAAAAAAGATATTAATAAATCATACTAATTCTTTAAAAATAAAACAGAGGAATTTCCGAGATAGAGTGATTTATTTAGGGTAGGGGCCTACAAAGACAAGAAAAGGAAAACGTTTTGCGTTTTCAATCTATCGTGTTCCGTGTGTTGTTTCCCCTTATTTTTGTCACCCACATAATACTAGTACCAATTACTCTTTTGTGGTTGCGAGACAGCGGCAAAGAGAGAGAAGGGAAGGAAGAGCGGGTATTGGTGGTTGTCCTCCTCCATCTTGATGGGCATGGCAACCCTTTCCTCCATACTCTCCTCTTCTCTTCCTCTTTTCCATCGACACCCCAACACTTCACTCTTTTGCCCCTCCCTTTCTTTTTCCCTATCCTTCTCTCACACCAAACCTCGTGCCCCCTTTCTCGTTCTCGCTTCCTCTCCTTCCCACTCCTTCGACGATTTCACCTCCAACTCCAAGGTACCCTTACTTTTCATCAATAATAATTCGTTACTATAGCTTGTCTTGATGTCGTTGTTTAGTTTTTCCCCCTTTATTGGAGTGCCAATTCAATTACAGAGTTCAATTTTTAAAGAATTCATGGCGTGGACTCTTTTACACGAGCCCTTTCACAGGGTATTGTGTAAAAACAGTTAGAGTGGAAAAAAGGAGTGTTTCGTTGTGTGTGACATTTTTACTTTGCGTAGTGTTGTTTAGCATCTGATGTACACTGTGATTTTCTCCCTGTTAAGAATTTTAAATGTGCTCAACAATTGCTCCCTGATGTTTGTCAAATATAATGGTGAATTTGACTATTGAGTGTTGTGCTTCTAGAAATCACTGCTCACTGAGTTGATACAAGAGATAGAACCTCTGGATGTTAGCCACATCCAGAAAGATGTTCCACCTACAACAGCTGATGCAATGAAAAGGACTATATCTGGAATGCTGGGCTTGCTTCCATCTGATCAATTTCATGTTGTCATTGAGGCCTTGTGGGAACCCCTCTCCAAGTTATTGATTTCTTCAATGATGACTGGGTAAGTTCAGTTTCTGTGGTTTATGTCAAAACACTTTTTGTACGATTTTTATATTCTCTGTATGGAGCCCATAGGACTGTTATAATGGTTGTAGCAGTATTGTTTGCCTTAAAATCTCATATGAATTGTGCTCTCTTGAAACCTGTTATTAGTTTCTCTGATTCGCCAACTTGTGCAAAATGGATAAACCGTTTGGAGAATATGTCACAACTGTTTACTTGAATGAATCTACATTAATAAATGCCCCAATTTTTCTGAAACTTCTAAAGAATGTTACTTTTTTCAGTTTTTATGCATGAACTAGTAATGTTAATACAGAGGGAACATGAGAACCTTTTTTCCTATATTGCAGGTATACACTGCGCAATGTTGAATATAGGCTTTGTCTTGAGAAAAACCTCGATATGTTTGAAGGAGATATAGAGAAGCCAAAGGCAGAAAGTACGAAAATGGACTTACAAGGGTTGATGCATGACAGTGTAAATGTAATTGACTTTGGTAGAAATAAGAATTTGTCTTCCAAAGTTGAAAAGCTTCAAGAGGACGTTGACATTCAAGAACTTGGTGAAATATCTGCAGAAGCTCAACAATATATTTTTAATTTGCAATCTCGTTTGTCTTCCATGAAAAAGGTATTTTGTAAAATTAGGTATTGTTTCTTGATATCTGAAAGGATTTAAGCATGGGATTCATGATGCATTAAATGGTCAGTGAAATGTATTTTGCATTGGACATTGTTAATTCTTGATTGTCACATATCTCATGGTATGCTTCATCCTTTGGTTTTGCACATGCTCTCTTATTTGTGTGCTTGTTAATGATTGATTTGCATTCAAGTCCCTTAATTGCAAGTAGGTTAGCAATACAATAAACTTGTTATTCTTATTTTGATTTCTTTTCCATTTTTTGGGACATTTTTAAAGGAGCTACATGAAGTAAAGAGGAAAAGTGCTGCTCTTCAAATGCAACAGTTTGTTGGAGAGGAAAAGAACGATTTATTGGATTACTTGAGATCTCTTCAACCTGAACAGGTTTTGCCCCTTTTCAGAAAATTCCTGAGTTGTCTTTGCATTTGGACCTTTTTCCCCCCTGTATATGCTGTGTAATGGCTATGTATTAGCCTAGTGCAATTATTTTTGGCCTTGATTTGTCATTTTGTCTTCAAATATTACTTGGAAACATACTTCAAGTAACTTTTGTTTTTCTTGCTTATTTTAAAATACCATCAATTTTATGATATTTGGAAATCATTTGATCCATGTAATCAATCCGAAGTGGTGGGAAAAGGTTTTTAGTTGCTGTGAAGGTTATCAAATCGAGATTGAAATTGTTAATTGCCATACTAATTTTTGAATCGTGGAGCATAATTTGTATTGAACCATAAGATTTAGCGATAATGAAAAATCACTTCAAATATATCATATAGATGATATATAGTGTTCAATATAATAATTTTAAACAAGAAATAGATAAAACAAAATTATTAGTTATATCTAAGTTTGTGAACCCTTTATTTTAGAAGAATGGAAATGAAGCAATGAAATAGCCAAATAGAGTACATGCATTGAATGAGTGGGTGACAAATAAAGTAGTGGAATAATCAAATAGGATAAGTTTAAAAATGCTCCTTCAATTCCTATTCATTTAACAATTTTAGCTTATATGGCTTTTCAATTTTTTATGAGAATTGGTGAGAGGAAAAAGGAAAAATAACAAATTGTGTGATTCATATCAATGATACAAATTGCATTGTTTAATTCTTGTATCATTAGATACAAAGGCATTTGAGATTCATCTTATGATATGAATCAGTAGGTAGCTGAATTGTATTGAATCGTAGGATTCTAATCATGAATTGTAAGATTCTAATAATTTTCTGCCCCTTAGGCCTTAATACTTGTATTCTTTTACATTGCTATGATGGAAGTTTGAGGATGTATAAATCCAAGTATTCATTCAAACATTTAAAGAAGTGTGTTCTCTTTTATTCCTTCTTAATTGTATTTGTGACATTATTAACTTGTGCATGCCTATTTCATTTAACTATATTTTCAGTTTATTTTCAATTTATATTAGTAATTTAGTTGGGTGTGTGGCTAATGAGCAGGTAGCTCAGCTTTCAGAATTTACATCCCCTGAGCTTAAGGACACCATCCTCTCGGTTGTCCATGGTCTCCTTGCTACCCTTTCTCCTAAGATGCATTCTAAACCTTCCACCATGTCAGAAAATACAACAGTTGGAGCAACAAATGTTGGGAGTGAGGATTGTGCTGAGGTTGTTGAGAACTCTGCTCTTCAATTTCAGCCTGTTATTTCATTAACTCGGGACTATCTTGCCCGCCTGCTCTTTTGGTTAGTTCCTCCCCGCTTTTGATTACATTCCTTCATTTCCATATATGTATTTTATTTATTTATATTTATTTAATATGCAAGATTGAGTAATTAGGGTTAATACTGGTATAAAAGGGGATAAAATTTTTTGGAACGTCTGCAGTTATTTATCAGTGTAGTGTTTGTTGATGCTGATGTTCTGAAGAAACAAAACTAACGTTTTCTTACTGACACTTTTCCTAAAGGTGCATGCTGTTGGGACACTATCTTAGAGGCCTTGAGTGTCGAATGGAGTTGACGGATTTACTTTCCTTGACAAGTGATGCTGAGAATGATGTTTCTGGCAGTCAACCAATTGCTTGAATGATGTTCAAAAGTTGGTGGTTCAATCTGTATATAGACGTGTTGTTTCAACATGATTTTTGCTTTCAACACGAAGAGATTATGATACAGACTCAAGTACCAACCACTTATGCTGAGGAGTTATCTTTGCTTACTGAAGAATATTGCATTCCGGCAATGTACCAATTTTCGGTCTCTTCTAGTGTTAGACCATTGGTAGGATCGAAGATGGTTGGCATGTAGCATTTGTTTTGGCTGGGTGATTACATATTATAGAATATGGAAATGTTGTGACGAATTATGCAGTACCAGTTCTATTTAAATAAAACAATTTAGTTAGGTATTCTAGATTTTATTTTCCATTTATCTCATTTGATGTCTTGATCCGGGTAATAAAGAGATAATAATTTTGTTAAAACAACACATGGTGTTAGTAATTTTAGAAAAATGTTAAAAATTTCTGCAATTCTAGTTCTAGTTAGAAAAAACACTTGTGAAGATCAAAATAGGTACGGCTACTTTATGTGTGTTTGAAAACACATCTAAAGGGCATGGACGGACGCCAATTGTACCTTTTGATGCAAAAGCTACAATGTGGAGCCTTACCTGATAAGGATGCACGTTTTTGGAAGTAATAGACGCCGGTTCCAAACTATCATTTACTGTTCTCTTTGTACCCCATTTCAGGTCTTGTTAATTGTTTACCGGATTTATGTATTTTTAATCTTTTCTGGGGGGGTCACAGACACAGTTGGTTGAGATGCTTTGTGATTGCCAAAAAGAAAATAAAAAAAAAGGAAAAAGGAAAGCTTTGCGGGGCATCTTCTGTTATCTATTTTTCCCGTTGCCGTTGAGAGCCGAGGGAGCTAAATTGTTAATCATAGCTTAGTAGCTAGGGGAATGAATCCTTTCCAATGACTTTATTATTGCATGAAATAATTAGAAGATTATAACTTAGGTGAAAAAATTTGTTAGAGCCGAGGGAGCTAAGTTATTAATCATAGCTTAGTAGCCAGGGGAATGAATCCTTTCCAATGACTTTATTATTTGCATGAAACATTAATAATATTTTTACACGGAGTTATTTATACCGTCATCACACTTGTATCTTTTTTCTTCTTTCCCAGTCTCTCTCTTAACTAATGTGTTATCTATACTGCCATATCCAAATTACTGCAATGTGTCACAACTTTTAGTTAACCTATTTTAGTGACATTTTATGTACAACTTTCTATACAAGCCTTTGCCTTGTTCTTATTAAGGTGTAACACTTTAAACGTGCACGAGAGAATAATTATCCTAATCAAAAGATGCTCTTCATTTTGTTCTCGTTATAGCTGCAAAGGTTGAGGAGGACACCTCAAAATAACATATCTTTAACTCTCAACTTTCAGGAGTAACATAGCATTCGTTGACATCAAACATGTAACATTTGCAACGTACTTCAAATGAAACAAACATGCTTTCAGTGTCTCATCAGATTGTCGTTCCCACCACCCAAAAGTTCAAACCCATTGTTGCTCTTCTTCACTCTCCCTCTTCATGTTCCATTGCAGGCCCCACCAACCTCGCTACCCTCCTACAAGGCAACATTCCACGTTCTTCCCTTCTCCAAATCCATGCACGCATTTTCCAACTCGGCGCACACCAAGACAACCTCATAGCCACGCGCCTCATTGGGCACTACCCATCACGCATTGCTCTTCGCGTCTTTCACTATCTCCAAAATCCAAACATCTTCCCTTTCAACGCCATCATCAGAGTCCTCGCCCAAGAGGGTCACTTTTTTCACGCTGTTTCCGTCTTCAACTATTTGAAACGACGTTCACTTTCGCCCAACGACTTAACCTTCTCTTTCCTCTTTAAGGCATGCTTTCGGACCAAAGATGTCCGTTACGTCGAACAGATTCATGCCCACATTCAGAAGATGGGTTTCCTCTCTGACTCTTTTGTTTGTAATGGCTTGGTCTCTGTCTATGCCAAAGGCTTTAACAGTTTGGTATCTGCACGTAAAGTGTTTGATGAAATTCCTGACAAAAGGGTAGTTAGCTGTTGGACTAACTTGGTTACTGGTTTTGCTCAGTCTGGTCAGAGTGAGGAGGTTTTGCAGCTTTTCCATGTGATGGTTATGCAGAACTTGCTTCCCCAAAGTGATACTATGGTCAGTGTTTTATCAGCTTGTTCTAGCCTTGAGATGCCAAAAATTGAGAAATGGGTTAACGTTTTTTCAGAATTGATTGATGATACCATGAGTGTTAGAGAAACTTGCTGTGATTCAGTTAACACGGTCCTGGTTTATTTGTTTGGTAAATGGGGGAAGATTGAGAAGAGTAGAGAAGGGTTTGACCGAATTTCTGCAACAGGAAAAAGAAGCGTGGTTCCATGGAATGCTATGATAAGTGCATATGTTCAAAATGGTTGTCCTGTGGAGGGTTTAAGTCTTTTCCGCATGATGGTAGAAGAACAAACCACTAGACCTAACCATATTACAATGGTTAGTGTGCTTTCAGCCTGTGCTCAAATTGGTGATTTGAGTTTTGGTAGTTGGGTTCACGAGTATCTAATATCTCTAGGACATAAAGACACCATTGGGTCAAACCATATTCTCGCCACATCTTTAATTGACATGTATTCTAAATGTGGCAATTTGGATAAGGCAAAGGAAGTTTTTGAGCATACAGTCTCCAAAGATGTTGTCTTATTCAATGCGATGATCATGGGTCTTGCAGTATATGGTGAAGGAGAGGATGCATTGAGACTCTTCTACAAAATGCCAGAATTTGGCTTACAACCCAATGCTGGAACATTTCTTGGTGCTTTAAGTGCATGCAGTCACTCTGGGTTGTTGGTGAGAGGACGCCGGATATTCAGTGAACTGACCCTTTCCACTACTCTTACATTGGAACATTGTGCTTGTTATATTGATCTCCTTGCAAGAGTAGGATGCATAGAAGAAGCGATTAAGGTTGTGACTTCCATGCCTTTCAAGCCTAACAATTTTGTCTGGGGTGCTTTGCTTGGAGGCTGCTTGCTCCATTCTAGAGTTGAGTTGGCCCAAGAGGTTTCCAGGAGGCTTGTTGAAGTAGACCCAGATAATTCTGCAGGCTATGTTATGTTGGCTAATGCACTTGCATCTGATAATCAATGGAGCGATGTCTCAGAGCTGCGGCTGGAAATGAAAGAGAAGGGGGTCAAGAAGCAACCAGGAAGTAGTTGGATTATTGTGGATGGAGTTGTACATGAATTTCTTGTTGGCTGTTTGTCACATCCTAAAATTGAGGATATATATCAAACATTAGCTGGATTGGTGAAGCATATGAAAGTAGCAAGCCATTGTCACCTTGTGAGCTGTTGTTAGATAAGCTATGGTTGCAGGAACAGAAAATTGCGCCTGTTATTTTTTGTCAAAGCTTGCAATTTTGGTTATCTGTGCAAGGATTAGGTGTTGGGAATTAGACTTCAATGATTTTTTGGTCTGTGACCATGTATCTACATGAGGACAATTGTGAGACTAATCCCCTAGGTTGGGAGTTGTGAATAGTAATTAGGTAGCATCCTCTTGCATGTAAAATTCATTTTAAGGTCACGGTCCACTTATACTGCAACCATTTACAGATAAATAAGATTTTTATGTTTGAATAATTTATTGATTAAATATATCTTGCATGCCATATAAAAAGGATTTTAATTAAGTTTTTGTGATGAAATCGTCAATTTTGGTAAGTGACTTGCACTGCTAGCTAAAATATCGGTGCCGCATTGTCACCATGAGTTGCAAAACCAAGCGATTTTGAGAGCCATTGAAATTGTGCGCCGCCTGAACCATTCTGCAGAAATATGAAATCTCTCTATAACTTGCCAGTTGAAACAAGTTGTGATTGTACGAGAATTGTTGTATCAAATATTACACCAACCCAACTTGCAAACTTTGATAAACAGAAGAGATTACATTCTCTGTAGTGTTTCATAAGAGGCAGAAGTAGAGGAGAGGATCCTCCAGTATTGCAGAGTATAGAGGATCCAAATTCGCTTCACTAATGTGCGAGTGTAAACATGCTTAATCACTATTATTTTTGTTAGAAAAAGTAGCTAATCTTAATCAGCGATTCAGTATGAATGTGTTGTGAAAGCAAAAGCATAGGTAAAAAGTGTTTAAATTCTCTAAACTTCAAAGAAAGCAAAAGTCATGCATGCTAAATGGTACTGGAAAGCTGCAAGAAAACTAATAATGACCGAGGCATATAGACAAATATCGCAAAAACAATCCAGAATTTCTCAAATTAATTACAACTATGCCAATTTCTGAAGTTTACATTGTAATAATATCAATGACACAGTTGTATAATATATGAATGATTCTAGAAATTGCATTTATACTAAATAAGCATGGGATTCTTGTTCTACAATTCCTTGCCTAAAACAACAAACTGACAGCCAACATATATATAACAATTAACGAGTAACAACACAAAAATATTAAATAATTGAACACTCAAACACATCCAACAAAAAAGAAAATTGAACAGTCAAACTTTACGACTCTCGAACTAAAAGTCAGATACATCAAGTTATTGGAGCCAAGTTCAGTTCAGGCACTGTTTTGTGATCTCTTATACAGGGATCATGAATGCTTGGGCAGATGCCACCACCTTTTTCCCATAAAGATGGCTTTGCAGATTTTCATAATTGAATAAAATGATGTTACAAAGAAATTCATGCAAAGAACCCTGCAATGAGAAAGGAAAAGATTAAACATATACTCAAGAACAATTTTTACACAATCAAGGTTTGAATCAAAACATCAAATAGTATATATATGGTATTTTCTAATTTAGATCATGCCTTTTTAACTAATATTGATTCAAAAGAGTTTTGTAAGGGAAAAAAGTAAAGCAGAAAGAGAAATAAAGGATGATAAATCTTTAACACTAAAGAATGATAGCTAGAGTACTTATTTTGAGTGTATAATAATGTCAAACCTTAGAGCATTTCAGTGCTGTCTGAACAACATAATTTCCATAAGGATCCTGAATAACATTCAAAAACTCAAGGCTGTACATAAGCTCCAGAACTATAATAGCAGCTTCCTCCGTTTCAGAAAACTGTAAGAGATCTTCCACCACATTGCTAGCATATTTGTTCATTGATAGTGCAACATATCTATTGCGAAGTCGTGATATTAACATTGCATTTACATTCATTATCTTCTTTTTAACTAAATACTGCACCACATAATTTCTGTGGACAAAATAAAAGAAATTGTTAAGTAATAAATTGAAGGCAAATTCAAACTCAAAGAAATATACCAAATTTACATAAATTGAAAAATCAAAAGTTTAAAGAAAATTAATCAGAGATGTAAAGAATTGAAAAAGTTATTACATTTTTATCTTTATCTTTAAATTAAATTTTAATAATTTTTTAAATATCAATAATTAAAAATAACCTCATATGACAATTTAAATTATTCATTATAATTTTTAAATAGAATTTATTTATTCAAAATATTTATTTATTATAAATTTTAATTATATAAGATAATATTTATCCTATACAATACAAAAATATTAGTAAAAATAAAATACAACAAGGAGTTCAAGAGTTGAAGGTGAAACCCATATGGATCTTCTGCTAGACCACAGCATTTGAGATTATTTCATTGACTAGTTGCCTGAAACCTTCTCCCTCATCAACATCCAGACATTTTTGAATAACACGACATCCGCAATTATCTCGTGCAATATCAACGCAGTTCTTTGCCACTTCATCCAAAATAACCTGAAAGAATGTATTCGATTAAAGGTTATGGAAAAAAATTATTCATTATGTAATATAAATAGTATTAAATTAAATTATTGTCAAAATAAATGAATAAATAAATAGTATTAAATTGCTATGCTATACAAAAACAAAAATAGTATTAAATTGCTACAGTTATTAATTAACTACAGTATTGAATTAATGAAGTCAAATAAAGGCAAGTGTGAAAAAAAATTAAAGAAGACATTACATTTGGAATAATGATCAAACGTACACCCCATTTTGTCCACCCAGCATCCACCTGAAAAATATGGTTAACTACATATATAAATATGATTAATTTTATTTCAAAAGTGGTTAATTATTAATAAATATTTCAATAATCCCACAACAGAATTAGCTATTTATAAAACAAAGTTAACTATCATTTAATTCTTAATCACTTACGAGACAAAATTAACCATGTGTAACGATCAATATCTCTATAATACTATTAACCGTATATGAGGCAAAGTTAACTTTATTTATATTTATAGTTAACCACATGTGATGTTTAAGAACCTCATGACACTATTAACCATATATTAATATGTATATAATTTTGTTCATTTGTTCTTAACCACTTGTGAAACAAAGTTAACAATATTTACATATGTAGTTAACCACGTGTGACAATTAATAACCTCGTGAGATTATTAACCACTTGTAAAACAGAGTTAACCATATTTACATATGTAATTAACCACGTGTGACAATCAATAACTTTATGATATTATTAATCATGTATTAATAAATTATATATAATTGTGTGTTTTTTATTTTTATTTTTAACCACTTATAAAATAAAATTAACTATATATTTTATAAGTAATTAACCACATGATGAGGTGGACGCTGGGTGTAGAAATCTAGCGGTACATTTATTAGTACTCTTACATTTGTACACTTGGGTGGGAAAAGCTTCAGGCACTGTTGAATGACATAACCACCATAAACATTTTTCATCAATGCAACAGTGATAGAGCTCATAGCATATATAATTGCAAGTGCAAATGTTGGGGTTTTGATATTCTCCAGAATCTTCCGAATAACCCGATTTCTGTAGCAGAAAATTGTTAGCAAAAGCAACATAGCGTTACAAAAAACTCAAGTATGGAACTTTTAAAAGAACAAGGTGTATATATTTCGTACCCTTGATCATCTGTGCACACATCTTTGAGCTTTTGGTCATCCACGATAATGAATAAGTAAAGACGAATAGTCTTCTTTTGGGCCATGCTAATATTGCTTGATTGAAAAAACTTCTGAATCACGTGGTTGCCAAAAGGGTGTTTCACTAACTCGTGCAAATAATACTTCAGGTCTTCTAAGATCGTGTCGATTTCTTGGGGTGTGGCATTATCGATCTTCCTCTGAAGTAAACGAGATCCACGTAGATCCTTTGCCAATGAAACCCAGTGTCCCCAATGAGGTTCAAGATTATGATGTGAGTGTGACCAAACCAATTGTTCACAACCTGTTGGTGGGCCTAAAAAACTTCCAATAGGATGATGTTGGTGTATCTATTAGAAAAATTAAAATTAGTAAAAAAAATTTATAAACAGTACAATTTTTCACTTTTCAATAAAAATATTTTTTTTTTACTTTCTTAATCAGTGTCCTAAGGTTAGCATTTGTCTAGAATAATTTATACATAATTTTTTAAAGATTCGTCAGTAAAATTTTGTGATACCAGAATTAATGAGGGAAATACAATTTTTTGTTACTAAATTTTGTCACTAATTAATTTATTAATTTTCAATAACCTGAGTTGTGGCTGCATTAGCCTCCCTAATAATCCTCATGCGGTGCAGCGCAACTTCATGCATAATATGTTTGGTCCCATAATCATGGAGATCATGAGGATTCAACAAGGTAAGTGCTATGCGAGACGCAAGGCCTTGCACTCTAGGAGCACTGCTTTCACCGCGATTCAACCAATGATTTCTTGATGGTAAGGAAACTGAAGTTCCCACCACAGTATGGTTTTGAATGAAGGGGTAGGGATGATCGTTCTGATTCTGAGCCATAGCAAAACAATGACTGAGGGAGACTTTAGAAACAAATTAGAGCGAATGGTGTTTTGACAACACATTTGATAAATAGCTTAAGGCTTTAGTGTATGAATGCTGTATATCTTTAATGCTAACAATTCTGTTATCTTGTTCAATGGTAATTAATTATTAACTATCTTGTTATAATAATGATAAATTCACAATAAAATCATAATCCCACATCTTATAATAAGGAATAACGTTTGAACTCTAAATTGAAAGATATAAAATCATAATCCCACAACTCTAAATAGATCAAAATTGTAGATCAAAAATTAAAAAAGAACCAAAATTACAATTTAACCCTATCTCTCTATATAGTATAAAATGATAAATTTGTTAACTTATCATTTAATATCATTGAATCACAGATAAGTTTGTTATTAACTTTTATAATAACTAATTAATTTAAAAATTATAACAAGGATGACTTATTAGAAGTTCATAGTTTAAAAATTTTTACACTGATAAATGATAATACGTGCTTATTACTATTATAAATCTTAAATCTAACTAAAAAGAATGTAATACCTCCTGTGTTAATATCTATTTAAGGATTGACTTCTCTTGAAAAATATTTTTTTATATGAGAAAAAAAAAGTTATAATTTATGATTAAATAATAATGTAAAACTATTTTATACCGTCAATACATAGTCATTAAACTCTTTCTATATACACAAATATAAGATATAAGATTGAACTAATTCTAAACACATACTTAAAATATATATGATTATTTATTAATCGTATCATGTGATATTTAACATATTAACAAGATCACACAATTATCTATTGTTATATCTAGTAATTAGGGAAATTTTTATCATTTCATGTAAATCTAATTATCTTATTTTTTTTAAAAGAATATACATATACATATTTAAAAAGAAACAAGATAATTACATTTGAAAATAAAAGATAAAGCTAGATATCCGTAATTATTAGATAAATATAACAAAAGATATTTGCGTCATCTTGTCAATAAAAAATTCAAATTTAAAAATATGATTCAAGAATAACAAGAAGAGAACCCTATAAAAACTGAGATATGAAATATGCTATGATGATAAACCCTTGGCTCCAATTTGTATACAAAGTCTTTGCAGCATTGCGACGGCAATGGCACAGAACGACAACGATCATCCCTACCCCTTCATGCAGCAGCCTCAAAATCCCACTGTGGAGGGAACTTCGGTGAATCACGGTGAAAGCAGTGCTTCTGGCATGGAAGCGCTTAACTTGTCTAATTCTTATGATGGCATGGGGATCATTGGGGCGCCTCAAAATCCCACTGTGGAGGTTCCCTTACCTTCAAGAAATCTGCAACACTCTGCTGGGTTGGATTGGTTGAACCACGCTGAAAGTAGTGCTTTTGGAGTGCAAGGCATGGAAGAAGCATTTTACTTGTCCAATCCTAATTATGGTTTCTATGATTATGAGGCTGCGTTACACGGCATGGGGTTTATTGGGCCTGCTAATGCAGCCACTGCTCAGGTACACCAACATCATCACCATCATCCAATATTTTGATAGCTTCTTAAATTATTTGAAAATTATTAAATTATTTATTTTTTAATTAGGTTCTTAAACTAAAAAAATAGATACATGGAATTAGTTCATGATAGTTTGAAATTGCCAAAAATTATAATTTATCATAATTTTAAAAACCCTAAAGACTTGATTAAAAAAATTTACGTGATCAATGATCCAATTAAAAGAAATTAGTTTGGAAACCTATTTTTGAAATATTTTAAGAATCTACCAAATAATTTAACCTATTTTTTTTAGTAATAATTATCAATAATTTTTTTAGCATACAATGACGGCGATAAGATTCAAACCGAAATCTCCCTCCATTAAACTAACATTAATTATTAGTATTTAAAACTAATTTTATATCACAATAAAAATTATTTATCATAAATATTTATTTATTATAATTTTTATTATACTTAAAAATTTAACAGTGTATTTTTTAAAATGAAATTTAATGGCATATAGATATCACTTATTTAAAAGAATATACAGATTTAGCAAGAAACGAGATAATTACATTTAAAAAAGAAAAGATAATATTATATCTGTAATTATTAGATATAACATAAGATAATATTGTGTCATCTAATGAATAAAATTTAAAATTTAAAGATATCATCCCAGACTGAAATATAATCTATATATAGAAACTGAGAATTAGGTTCAAATTGTTTTCAAGTCTCTCTCAGTCCTCGTTTTCACTTTTGCAATGGCTTACATCGATCATCCCTTCCCCTTCATGCAGGAGCTTCAAAACCCCACTCTGGTGGGATCTTCGGGATCTTCACCTTCAAGAAATCTGCAAGACTCTGCGTTTGGCTGGTTCAATCACGGTGAGAGAAGTGCTTCTGGAGTGCAAAGCCTTGTGCCTCACATGGAAGCGCTTAACTTGTCAAATCCTTATGGTTTCCATGATTATGACACTAATAACCATATGCATGAAGCTCGTTGTGGAGGCTGGGTTTCTTTGGCAAAGGATTCACGTGGATCTCGTTCACTTCAGAAGAAGATCGATGAAGCCACACCCCAAGAAATCTGCAAGATCTTGAAAGAACTCAAGTATCATTTGCACGAGTTAATGAAGCACCCTTTTGGACACTTTGTGGTTGAGAAGTTTTTTCAATCAAGCAACATTAGCGTGGCCCAAAAGAACGCTATTCTCAACTTGATTATCGTCGACCTGCAAAAGCTTAAAGATGTGTGCATGGATGATCAAGGGTACCAAATATATTACATATATACACTTCTTCTCTTAAATTTTCCATAGTTGAATTTTATGTAATGCTTCTAATTAACCTACTTTTCTTGCTACAGAAATCGGGTTATTCAGCAGATTCTTGCGAACGTCCAAAACCCATACATGATACGTCAAATTACAGTTTCTATGTGGTGTATCACTGTCCCATTGATGAAAAATTTTAATGGTGGTCATGTCATTAAACAGTGCCTGAAGCTTTTCCCACCCGTGAACCAAAATGTAATGCATAAGCCTTAATTTTTTTACCAATCCAGGATACAATGAATTGCTTTCTTTAATTTTCTTTTCAGGCTTGCCTTTATTTGACATGATTTCAATATTGCAGTTAATTAATTGTAGTAATTTAATGTTACACACGAACGTGAATAACATTTTTTTTCCATCAATCCTTAATTGAAAACTTCCTTTCAGGTTATTTTGGATGCAGTGGCGAAGAATTGTGTTGATATTGCAAAAGATAAATCTGGATGTTGTAATATTCAAGCATGTATGGAGTATGATGAGGTACCAGCTTTCTTGCAACTAGTCAACAAATTAATCTCAAATGCTGTGGTCTTAGCAGAAGATCCATATGGGTTTGACCTCCAACTCTTGATATATATATTTTTTTTAGTTTCAATTTTCCTTCATTTTATTATTTTAACTTCCTTTTTTTTTTTTTCATTTTATCCACAGAAATTATGTGATGCAGTTTTTGGTTAAAAGGAAGATGGAAGTAAATGCAATGTTAATATCACGACTTCGCTATAGATTTGTTAGATTATCTACGAACAAGTATGCCAGCAATGTAGTGGAAGATCTCTTACAATTTTCGGAAACGGATCATGCTGCTTTTATAGCTCTGGAGCTAATGAAAAGCCCCGAGTTTTTCAATGTTGTTCAGCATCCTTTCGGGAATTATGTTGTTCAGAGAGCATTGCAGTACACTAAGGTTTGGCATTGTTACACACACATTACAAGTACTCTAGCTATTGTGTTAAATTTTGTCATCCTTTATTTCTCCCTATGCTTTATTTGTTTCCCTAGCAAAAAAAAATTAATCTATATCAGGTAATTAATCTAGCATGTTCTAAATTAGAAAATACCATATGCTATACTCCTAACGGTTTTTGATGTTTCGATTTAGACCTTATTATGTAAAAATTGTTCTTGAGTATATGGCTTAACCTTTTCTTTTTCATTGCAGGGCCCTTTGCATGCAAGGCTTTATAACATCATTTTATCCAATAATCAAAAACTGAATAGCTCTCTTCATGGAAAAATGGTGCTACAATATGCCAGAGCATGCAGGGATAGAGCATCACAAAACATCGTCTGAACGAAGCTTATATAACTTTATGTGTTTGGATTGTTAGTTTGTTGTTAGCTTAAAGCTTGTTTGAGTTTAATTATTTACTAGTTCAGTGTTGTTGTTATATGTTAGTGTTCAGTTTGTTGTTTTAGAATAAGATAGTGGAGTGTGTGGCGAGATACTGGAGTCTGCTGATGCTTTATGTATTTGTTGGCCACATCTTCAACGACTATCAGTGTGTTTGTATGTGCGTCTTTCCAAAATTTGTTGCGTGTCTAGTAGAAGCCAGGAGTTATAGCTTCTGCGTAAAACGTTGAATTTGACATGGTTTTTAGTATATACGTACGTGTTGGATGAGTTTCCAAACTTACACTAAAGCTCTGTTGGATACTCATTATAGCTCCTTTTTGGAGAGGATAGTTTGTTAATTAACTAGTTTTTTGTGTGATACTCATCAAGTATTATTACGTGCAGCTATCAAATACAGGTGAAACAACTTGTAGGATTATCATTATTCTTGGAGGAAACTAAAAAAAATGGCAATGTTCATGGCAAAGCTGTAAATATCACTGAAAATACGGAAGTTAAAAAGGGATTTAAAAGGTATAGAAGCATACATTACAAGAAAGGAGAGAAGTTTTGTATTCTAATGCCAAAGGAAAAGGGCTCGCACTGATCACATCTTCCAGTAGGTGTATTATAAATGATGTGGTTGAAACTTCTTATTTCCATCCAGAATATGAAGTTTTTGATAATTTGCTACCCATTCAAATATCATAAAGGTTTTAGAAAATTGTCCGCGACTGCGATTTTGGCTGCAACAGCTTTTTGGGACAGCAACACAACCGCGTGCAATTGTGCATAATTTCCCACATGAACATATTGCAATCTCGATTGTCTTCCATGAAAAAGGCATAGTGTAAAATTAGGACTTTTTAACAAAAATAGAAATAAAAAAAAAAACTAAATAAGTGTGGTTTTAAATCAATTTACATTGTATGGGTGGTTTTTACCATGTAGGATTAACAGGAGGCACCACACAAAGTGTAGCCCCATGCATTTCGATTTTTCTAACACAGGAGACGCCATCCTGAGCAATGCCTCATGTTGATTTTTTGGAACCAAGTGGTGTCACCCTGTGTGTAGTCACAGGAGGCAACGTCTTCTCCAGGTCCTGACGCGCTTCAGAGGGAGCATTGTAGGAGGTGTCAGACTGGGAGTCTTCTCCTGATGTGCCAAACTTAAGCTACAAATTATAACATTTTTAACATCAATTCAATACTCGTGAATGATACTGTTGTATTCATTGACATTAAGTGTTCACATAACATTTTACGGCGCACAAAAAACTCTCTAGATACTAAAAAAATAACCCAAAAAACATGCTTATGATAAACTTTTTTTTTTAGCAAAAGTTATTTTTTTTTCATTCTTCAACTACAAATTATAACATTTTTAATACCAATTCAATACTCGTAAACATTACCGTTTCAAATATTGACATGACCAAAAATCTAACACGGTTGACAACGAGGGAAGAGGAGGAACCAATTTGGCATACCACCAATCTGGAGGGAAACAACACCAATTTTAGGTCACTTCTCTTAAAACTCTTTTCAAGAAGGTCACTTGTCTTGAAATTCTTTTCAAGAAGCGACACCCTGTGTGTAAGAGAAGACTGACAGAGTGACGCCTCCTATTATACTCGAATCCACAGTTTACACTAGGTAAATAAAAAAAGGAGGAGACTGACAGGGTGACACCTCCTGTTCAGATTAAAATAATAGGAGACTGACAGAGTGGCGTCTCCTGTTCAGATTAAAATAATAGGAGGAGACTGACAGAGTGGCGCCACCTGTTTCCAAAAAAGCAACATGAGGCATTGCTCTGGGTGGCGCCTCCTGTGTTAGAAAAATCAAAATGCACGAAGCTAAACCTTATATGGCGCCTCCTATTAATCCAACGTAACAAAAACAACCCATGCAATGTAAATTGTTTTCAAACAACTTTTTTTTTCAAAAAGTCTAAAATTAGGGATCTTTCGTTGAAATTAGAAAGCATGGGATTCATAATGTATTGAATGGTAAGTGAAATGTGTTTCGCATTGAGGAAGAGAAGTGTCACCACATAACGATCCTAAGCCAATGTTTGTTAGAAAAGTGTACTCCATCCAATTAGGATAACACAATTGCAAACAACAGAGAATTCAATATGACTTCATTGTGGATGAATAGAATGACTGAACCTGTAAAATCAATAAGATGAATCCTATGGCTACAATTCCATCCAGTATCCAGGAAAAGGTAAATGCCCATTTACAGTTTCCCTTTTCTCCTTCACAATAAATAGCTTAAGTTCAAGAAAATTTTCCAAGAATTGACATTGACCATAAGTTCCACAACAATATAATTTTAAAAAAGTTCAAAATAATTATTGAAGAATAATAATAAATATATTAAAACTAGTATTACAAAATAAAAAATTACAAAAAATACAAAATATTCATAGATAACATAATGTTGAAAAGGTTTTAAAACTAATAAACATAAAGAATGTAAAAAAAGTTTAAAAATCGTGTAAATAGAGTCATATTTAAAAAAATATTAAAAAATTCAATGTAGAAAAATTATTGTAATATAAAATTTAAAATATAACCATAAAAGAGTTTAAAAAATTTATATAAGAATATAATTTTTGAAATATTATAAAATAATAAATCATACATAATTTTGAAAGCTTTGAAATAACAATTGAATAAAAATGAATAAATTAGGATGTTGTAAAAAAATAAAAAAAAATGTATCAATTTTTTTTTAAAAATCGTATCAAAATTATAGAAGAAAAATGGTAATATGTATATTAAAAACTAGTATTACAAAAATTACAAAATATTGATAGATAACATAATGTTGTAAAAAAAATAAAAATCATATAATTTTTTTTTTTTGCAAACCTATTAATGGCTGATAACAAAGTTTTTTAAAAGTAGTAATATTAAAAATGATTAAATTTACCAAACATTAAAGTGTTATACATACGTTGTGTTTGTTTGGAGTGAAAGGTAGAGGAGTAAAAGTCCTTTTCATTCCTCACATTTTCATTCATTTTCATTCCTCTCTACCAAACATACAAAAAAATAATATTAAAAATAAAAGGGGTAATCAGAGTTATAATATGAAATAAATTAACAAAGAGACCATAAATAGAGTTATAATCAAAGTTCTTTTGCAAAATATTGATATATGATTTTAAAAAGTTTTAAAAATCATAATATTTAAAAACAATTGAAAAAATGATATTAAGTATAATAAAAATATTAGAAATTAGAAAGTTAAAAGTAAATAAAAATGTTTTTGAAAAAATATACAAAATATATAAAAATGTTAACTTAAATATTTAAGTTAATAGATAGCAATAGTTAATAGAAAAACTTTGTACCATGATTGTAAGTAATCTATTACTCTATTACTTATTATCTATTAAAACTCTTTCTCGGAGTACTATTCATAGTGTCACATGTCATGTTATTATTAAAATATTTCCCGCCTTTTTCCTTTTACATCTTACCCATTGATTGCCTTCTCTTAACAACTAATCTAATGGCTCATATCTTTCCAAATTTTTTTCCAGTTTTTTTTTTCCTTTTTATTTTTTTTTACTTTCCTTTTTTATTTTTTCTTTTGTTTTCTTTTTTATTTTTACGTTGTTTTCTTTCTTTTTTTTCTTTTAATGTTTTTCTTTCCCTTTTTATTTCTTTTTACGTTATTTTTTTTCTTTTATTCTTTTTACATTTTATTTTGGTCAGCCATTTTTTTTATTTTAATCTATAACAATTCTATAAGGATATTTGATTAGGCTGAAGGTTAGTAATTAATAATATAACAATTCTATAATAAGATTACTTGATATATGAATTAAAAAATTTATTGACAAGTGTCAAATAAAGAAAATACATTTATAATATTTTTGAATAATTTTATTATGAATAATGCCAATTTAATTTCGTGTTTGAAGCTAAAGTTTTACATATGTATTACTCCCTCCGGTCCTTTTTATAAGAAAAAAATAGTCTTCTTTTTTTGTCCTAATTATAAGTAGACCCACTTTAAGATGTATTAATTGTTAGTTTTCTTTTTTATCCTTCATATTGTGAAATCCATTAATAAAACACTTACTCATTTCTCATGCATTTATTGGTCTATTAACAATACAAGTTACACTTATTGGTGGAGGTGCAGTGTCATTAATGTAACAACTACTTAAATCAATCAATCTAACGGTACTTTTGGAATAAAATTAAAATTTATGACATTATTAATTATAACTAACTTAACTATTTTTATTGGTCATGACAATTTAGTTATTTGTTTATTATATAAAGGACCAGAGGGAGTATTAAATTTAGGATACGGGATCAAAAAAAAATTTAGGACATGGAATTGTTTGAATTTTTTTTATTTGAGAATAACTTTACATTATTAATGTATAAAATATTTATTTTTATTATTTTATTCATATATTTTTTAAAACTTAATATGTTTTTTTTTTTATATTTTTATTCTTATATAGTCTTCCTAACAGGTTACACGTGTTTACTTAATAAGAAAATTTGTCTGTCTACTAGTCTATTTTTATCAATACACAAACGTATAGCATTAATATCTCAACTAAATATTTAAATAAAATTACAATGACTATTTAACTCACTAAAAGTAATTTTATAGAAAATATATTTTAATAGTAATTAATATTTTTGTATATCAGTGTATATTACATACTATTGAACAATATGGAACAAACAAAATAATAATTAATAATTATTAACATGCTTAATTAAACACAAAATTAAAAAATATTATTTATTCTTATAACTTTTTAAAAAATATAAAAAAAATTATTTCTCTAAAATAACTTAAATAAAACGAATATTAAGCATGTTAATAATTTATATAAAATTTTATATAACTATTGTTCTGTTTAGGACACAAGTTAATTTGAATTTTTTTATTTGAAAATAACTTTACATTATCAATGTATAAAATATTTATTTTTATGATTTTATTCATATATTTTTTAAATTTTAATCTGTATTTTTTATACTTTTATTCTTATATAGTGTTCCCAATAGGTTGCACGTGTCTATCTCTTCTAAGAAAATCTTTATGTTCGTCTACTTCTATAGATACACACATGGACAACATTATTATCTCAACTAAATATTTAAATAAAATTACAATGACTATTTAACTCATTTAGTAAAAACAATTTTATAAAAAAATATTTTGAGTAATTAATATTTTTTATATAAGTGTATATTACATTAACAAATTAAATAATATAGAGTTAAGAAAATGTAAAACGTTATTTCTATTACACTATTTAGGACACGGGATAGTTTTTTTTTTTTTTTAATTTGAGAATAACTTTGCATTATTAACATATGAACTATGTGTATTATGGTTTTATTCATATAATTTTTTTAAACTTAGTATGTACTTTTTTTTTCACCTGTCAATGTCTACAACTATATACACAGGTAGCATTTTTACAAAATATTGTGAAGATATGTAAAGGTTTTTTCTTGGACAAAATATAAATTAACATCTTTACAAGAATTTATGCAAAAGAATTACATTTAATATTATTTAAAACATATTTTTACTGATATCTCACATAAATATTGAAATACAATTACAATGACTATTTAACTCTTTTAATAAAAGTAATTTTATAAAAAAAAAATCTGTAATTATATTTTTTTATATATGTGTATATATTTAAAAAATAATATAAAGTTAAAGAAATATAGAAAATAATTTCTAAAAATTAATATTTTTAAATTAAATAATATAAAAAACTTAATTAATGAGTATTATTAAATTAATTAATTATAATATAATTGATCAAAATATTATAAAAATATATTTATATAAATTTATGATTAAATAACATAAAAAAAAATAATATGTGCCATGTCAACGCATGGGTAACGTACTAGTAGTAGTTAATTGATAGCAGGAAGAAAAACTTTGTACCAAAATCTACAGGCAAGTTCAGCATCATTCAGCATACCACATGCTTCCCTTTCAAAGGGTCATAGGACTTAATGGTTCCTCCATAAAATCTACCGAACATCAAAACACCAACATTAGAACTTCAATTAGAAATTCTGAGAAGGCAAGAGAATGGGATAATAATTAGAAGAAGGCATATAAAAAGCATGTCAGATGAAGAGCTAGATAGAATGTAACATAAATTAATGTAAATAGATGCAGCATGAAAAACTAAGAAATATAAGAAAGCAACATCCAAAAGGAGCAGCTGAATTTGCAAGGAAACTCAGTTTTATCATCCCAAGATGTTTTTGTGTTATCTTCTTTCTGAAACAGAAAATGCAAACATTTAGATGAAAATCAATTATTTCCATGCTTATTTCACAAACAAGCACACCATTCAAAACCGATATGAAAGGCTTACACTATTGCTGTTTAGTATAAATTCTTCAATTTCATTCTCTCTGGTTTCATAGACAGGCATTGCTGTCTGCGCAATACACCCCGAGACTGAAGTACTGCAGGTAGATATGTTTTATCTACAAGTTTCTGCAAATAAGGTGACAAGTTTCTGCAAGTAATTCCCTCAAAAACAGAACAATGAAATGCTCCTCTGCAGCAAAGCTGGCCAAGGCAATCAAAATATTTATTATTTGAATGCAATGAATTTAATTAAATTGAGTTATTCTTTTTTTATAGGCAAAAGGAATTTCATTAAAAGAAGGAAAACTGAATTGTAGCACAAGAAATGCCACTATCCGGTATAAAAGAGTTTGATACAAAGAATATACCAAACTAAACCAAAAAAATAGAAGCAAAGACCTCCAACTAAAGGACCAATACTTCAAGACATAGATAAACCCCACAGTGACATAAAAAAAGCTGATGGTTGCAAAACCATTACAATAAAAAAGAAGCAAAACTCCTCCATGTTATAAAACCTGCCAGCAATAAAGTTTCAGCTTGCTAAGAGAAAAAACCAGAAACAACTACATGCTACCTCCAGAACGTATTGCAACACCTGAGCACAGATTGTTCAACAGCCAGCCAGACTTGCAACACTGCAAACGAGTTAAGAGGAGATGCAAGCAACTGGATTAAAATCTACTTCCTGTAAAAGATTGGAACCACAACCACAGAACCAGGAGCGAATCTTGATCATGTCCAGCAACTCAGTCATAGACAAATTGTCCTGTTGAAAAATTATAGAGTTCCTGCATCAACCATAAAGACTTTTTGAGAGACAAAACTCTTATTTCACTGCATGCGACACAATATACCAAGCTTTCTTTGTATTTCTTCCTTTTATAAGAGCATAATACTGTTGACAAAAGTGAGCCTCTCTAGAAGATGGAAGAACTGTATGAAATTCAGACCAACCATATATGAGATACCATGCCTGAGAAGTTACTATACAATTAAAGAACAAATGATTGGCATATTCTTGTTGATTGTGACAAAAGGAGCAAAGTGTATCCCCGAGGTCGGAAAAAACTTGTCTTTTGAAGAGACCAAGTTTAGAGGGCAATTTGTCCATCATCAATCTCCATGAAAAGGTTCGGTGAGGGACAAAACTCTTCCAAATATTTTAGAGCACAGTAGATTAATTAGGACAAAATAAGCTGAACTTACTGAATAGGCCCTTGAACTGTCTGCAAGCCAAATCCAACAAACCTTTTCATTCCTGCAAATATGAACATCAACCAGAAGATTTGACAGCTGCAGAAAAAGATTTGCCTCTGAAGAGAACATTTCCCTACGCCACTTCCACCCCCAAAGCCACCTGTAACTGTTTCCATACCCCTTTTTCAGAAACTAAGACATGTTTGTCCTTTGAGATTTGATACAATCTAGGAAAAATCTCCTTAAGAGGAGTTGAGCCTAATCAAGTGCCTTCCTAAAATTAAATTGAGTTGTCTTACAATCAAATTTGAATTGTTCTAACTCTCCATTATTCTTAAAGTGGGGTCATCATTCATCAAAGGCTCAATATCCGATCTCAAATTAAAATTCAACGTCATAAATCAAATCCTACATTTAGCGACATTGAGGGTCATCAAAAATTTATATTATAGTTGACACTTACAGTCATCCAGGCACAATGCATACCATCCCAATTCTATTTATGAATAAAGAATTCATATTGCAATTGCACTTTAGGGTCATTGAGGCTCAAATATGCCTTTCCTACTTCAAATTATGAATTAAGGAATTCATATTTTCGATTGAATTTGGGGTGCCAAGGCTCAGTATCCAATCTCAAAATAAAATTCAACGTCATGAATCAAACAAATCCTACATTTAGCGACATTGAGGGTCATCAAAAATCCCATCAGGATTTAAAATTTGGAAATTAAGAATTCAATTCATCTTGAAATTGAATTCACTAAGGGTCAACAATCCCAATTCAAAATTCTGAACAAAAATTCACATTGTCAGAAGGAATATTGTATTAAATACTGCATTTGGCATCATCAACAGTCATCAAATATCTCATCAGAATTTAAAATTTTGAAATAAAGAATCCAATTCATCTTGCAGTTGAATTCTATTAAGGGTTACCGATCGATTCAAAATTATGAACAAAGATTCACATTGTAGTTCAGATTAGGGTCACCGAGAGTCATTATTAGGGCCACCGAGGGTCGTTTTTGAATTCATATAGAATTCAAAATTTCTTTCAAAATTATGAACAAATGCACATCATAGCTTCGATAAGGGTCACCACGGGCCATTCCAATTAAGGTCACCGAGGGTCATTGAATTCATAATGAATTCAAAATTTTAAAATAATTTGTTCTTGCCACATAATTAAGGGTCACCAAGGGTCATTGAATTCATTAAGAATTTGAAATAAGGAATTCATTCTTGGAACAAAATTAAGGGTCACCGAGGATCATTGAATTCATAAAGAATTCATAATAAAGAATCCGTTCTTGCCACATAAGGATCACCGAGGGTCATTGAATTCATTAAGAATTCATAATAAAGAATCCGTTCGCTTGAATCTTACAGACATTACAATCCCACAAAAAGTCAATTAACTAAGTAATTTTAAATAGAAATGCTTTCTGTTATGATTTCCTTTTCTTCAATAGGAAAACACTCATTTTGGGCAACTGAACATCATTTGGAATACTAATGTATCATCATTAACAACATAGTATCAGCAGCAGCAAAGTCAGACCAATAACATACAGAAAATTGCTTGCCACAAAATTTAGGGTCACCGAGAGTCATTGAATTCACAAAGAATTTCATAATGAAGAATCCATTCTTGCCACAGAATTTAGGGTCACCGAGGGTCATTGAATCATAAAGAATTCATAATAAAAAAAATCCATTCTTGAAACAGAATTTAGGGTCACCAAGGGTCATTGAATTCATACATAATAAAGGATTTGTTCTTGCCACAAAATTTAGGGTCACCGAGGGTCATTGAATTCACAAAGAATTCATAATTAAAAAATTCGTTCTTGCCACAGAATTTAGGGTAATTGAATTCATTAAGAATTTGAAATAAGGAATTCATTCTTGCCACATAATTAAGGGTCACTAAGGATCATTGAATTCATAAAGAATTCATAATAAAGAATCCGTTCTTGCCACAGAAGGGTCACCGAGGGTCATTGAATTCATAATAAAGAATTTGTTCGCTTGAATCTTACAAACATTAAATCCCACAAAAAGCAGGTCAATTAACTAAGTAATTTTAAATAGACATGCTTTCTGTTATGAATTCCTTTTCTTCAATAGGAAAACACTCATTTTGGGCAACTGAACATCATTTGGAAAACTAATGTATCATCATTAACGACATAGTATCAGCAGCAGCAGCATAGTCAGACCAATAACATACAGAAAATTGCTTGACACAAAATTTAGGGTCACCAAGGGTCATGGAATTCACAAAGAATTTCGTAATAAAGAATCCGTTCTTGCCACAGAATTTAGGGTCACCGAGGGTCATTGAATTCATAATAAAGAATATGTTCTTGCCACAAAATTTAGGGTCACCGAGGGTCATTGAATTCACAAAGAATTCATAATAAATAATTCGTTCTTGCCACAAAATTTAGGGTCACTAAGGGTCATTGAATTCATAAAGTATTCATAATTAAAAAAATCCGTTCTTCCACAAAATTTAGGGTAACCAAGGGTCATTGAATTCACAAAGAATTCATAATAAAGAATCCGTTCTTGTCACAGAATTTAGGGTCACCGAGGGTCATTGAATTCATAAAGAATTCATAATTTTGAAGCAAAGAATCAGTTCTTGCCACAGAATTTAACATCACAAAGAGTCATTGAATTCATAAAGAATTCATAATTTTGAAATAATGAATTCATACAGAATGAAACAGAGAAAGCCTGAAAGATCACATGTACCCAAATCCAAACGAGCAACACCATGGGTTCTTCGAAGCCAAGTCAAGAATACTCTCTTTCCCTCTCAGTAGCATCAACCGAAACCGAAACCCACCAAAGACACAATTCGAAACACAAACCTCGGTGATCTCTCGTTTGGGGATCCAAATAGGTTGGGCCCAAGTGTAGGCCCATTTCATTCACATTACTAGTCATTTAACCCTTCGCCGTGTATAACAAGTTTATTGTTTCACCAAAAAAAAAAAAACTACCCCGTGTTTCAAAGTTTAAAATGACTACCTCAAAAAAATAAATTTAAAATGACTAGTAATGATAACAAGTAACAATCCTTTTCAAAAAAAAAAAAAAAAAAAAAAAACAAGTTACAAAAGTTACAAAAATATGATTTAAGAAAAAGGTTTAATTGTGAAAAAATAATATTTTAAAAGTTTAAAACTTATGAAAAAGAAGTTTTAAATAGAAAGAAGAATTATGTTCTAAATTTCTAATAGACAAGATGATGTTTTTTTTATAAAAAAAAACAAAAAACCAAACTTAAAATGTTTTGGAAAGGAAAACATATGATAAGGTTTAAAAGTTGTAAACTATTTTTGTATGATAAGAAATTTTGAAAAATAGTGAAAATGTTATAATATAAATACTTTTAAAAAAGAAAAAATGTACAAATAAAAATAATTTATAATGATGAAAAATTATAAAATTTATCTTTTAAAATGTAAGTTTTTTTTTAAAAGAGAAAACTTTATCATGTTTAAAAAAACAATTTTAAAAATATGTTTATTAGAACATAATTTTTTAAAATGTGAATGATTATATTTTAAAAAAAATTGGAAAATATTCCATAAAAAAACAAATCAAATTTAAACAAAACAAAAAAAAAATTATTATTTATAAAAAAGTTTGAATGTGTAAAATTAATATTAACATTAAAAGATGATGATGGTTAAAAAAAAGTTAAATGAGGTGTTTAAAAATTGTGAAAACAACAAAAAGTAAGATTTGAAAGATTATTGAAAAAGTGGAAATGAATAATAGTTTAAAAGTTAGAAAGAAGTAAATAAAAGATGATGATTTTTGAAAAGAAATTAAGAATGTATGAAAAGTAATATATAGTTAAATAGAAGAAAAACCGTAAAATGTTTTAGTGTGACAAAATTAAATAATGAAAGAATTCAAGTATAAACATTTTGTAAAAGTTAGAAAAAGTGTAGAAATAAAAATTAGAAACAAAAAAAAAGTATTGATGATCATAAAAAAAATATGAAAAATTGAACAAACTGTTATAATGCTTCAGAAAAAAGTAAAATTTTAAAGAAAATAAAAAAAAATACAATGATGTTTTGAAAAAGAAAACAGAGAGCTTAATGAGATGTTTAAGAATTGAAAAAAAAAAAAAACTAATGTTTAAAATAATTTTAAAAGGTTGAAATAAATAATAAATAATAGTTTAAAAATTGTAAACAAGTAAATAAAAGATTATGATATTTGTTTTAAAAAGTTAAGAATATATGAAGATGAAAAAAATATTTTATGGTTTAAATAAAAAGTAAATAATGTAATGATTAAAAAAATAAAAAAAATAAAAATAGTTATGTTTAAAAAAATAGAAAAAGTTAAAACCAATAATAGTTTAAAAATTATAAAATTAAAAGAAAAGAAAAGATGATGTTTTTAGAGAGAGAAAAAATTTAAAAATGTGGGAAATGGATAAAACTATGATAAGGTTTAAAATGAAAAAAAATGTTTTGTATCATAACATAATTTTTAAAAATAATGAAAAGAAGAAAAGATTGAAGATTATAAAGAAGTAAAAAAATGATCTTTTGAACAAGAAAAAAAGTAAACAAATGTTGAAAATTATTGAAAGGAAAAAATATGATTAACTACAATATAAATTATGAAAAAAGATAGATGATGATAAACAAAAATTAAAAATATGAAAAGTGAAGAAAGTTTTATAATGTTTTTAAAAAAAAGTAACAAAAAATATGATGTTTAAGAATATGAAAAAAAAATAAAAGTATTGTTTAAAATAATTTTAAAAAATTGAAAACAATAGTTTGTTTGCAAAACAGTTAAGAATGTATGAATAGGAAAAAATATGAAAAACTGAAGTCTGAAAGTGTATTAGCAGTAAATAAATGATGATGTTTTCTGTTTGAAAAGAAGTTAAGGATGTATATAAATGAAGAAAAAAAATATTGTAGAGTTTAAATAGAAGAAAAATTGTAAAATAATTCTCTATGATAAAATAATTTTTGACAATAACAAAAGTATTAAAATTTAAGTATTTTTGTTAAACTTAGAAAAACTGTAAATAAAAATTATGAATAAAGATTGATGTTGATAAAAGTTTTAAAGTCTTTATGAAAAAAGTAAAAACTTTAAAGTAAAAAAATGTTTTAAAAAAATACTGAGATAAATATGGAGCTTAAAAATATTAAAAAAATCAATAAATTGAAAACAATAAAATGTTATAAAGAACTATTGAAAAATAAAAAATTTGTTTGAAAATAAAAAAGAGATAAGAATGTATGAAAAGGAAAAAACATATGATAAACTGAAAAAAGTGTAATGTTTTAGAAAAAAAAAATGAGTTGTTTAAAAAATGTGAAAACAAAAATAAAATAAGGATTGGAAAATTGTTGAAAAAGTGAAAAATGAATAATAGTTTAAAAGTGAGAAGGAAGTAAATAAAAAATATTGTTTGAAAAGTTAAGAATCTATGAAAAGAAATTTTGTCAAATGTTTTTGTATAATCACATTTTTCAAAAATAATAAAAGTTTTTAAATATAAACATTCTGTAAAACTTAGAATATCTGTAAATAAAAATTATGAAAAAAGATTGATAATATATAAAAAAAAAATTTTGCAAAACTATTAATTGCTGATAACAAAGTTTTTTAAAAGTAGAAATATATATTAAAAATGATTAAATTTACCGTACATAACTTTAAAGTGTTATACGTAGTACAAAAAAATAATATTAAAAATAAAAGGTGTAATCAAAGTTATAATATGAAATAAATTAACAAAGGGACCATAAATAGAGTTATAATCAAAGTTCTTTTGCAAAATATTGATATAAGATTTAAAAAAAAGTTTTAAAAATCATAATATATAAAAACAATTGAAAAAATGATATTAAGTATAATAAAAATATTAGGAATTAGAAAGTTAAAAGTAAATAAAAATGTTTTTGAAAAAATATACAAAATATATAAAAATGTTAACTTAAATATTTAAGTTAATAGATAACAAGTAATAATGGTTAATAGAAAAACTTTGTACCATGATTGTAAGCAGAAGTTAAAAGATAGCAGGAAGAAAAACTTTGTACCAAAATCTACGGGCAAGTTCAGCATCATTCAGCTTACCACACCCTTTTAAAGGGTCATAGGACTTGATGGTGTCTTAATAAAATCTACAGAACATCAAAACACCAACATTAGAACTTCAATTAGAAATTCTGAGAAGGCAAGAGAATGAAATAATAACTTTAGAAGAAGGCATATAGAAAGCATGTCAGATGAAGAGCTAGATAGAATGTAACATAAATTAATGTAAACAGATGCAGCATGAAAAACTAAGAAATATAAGAAAGCAACATCCAAAAGGAGCAGCTGAATTTGCAAGGAAACTCACTTTTATCATCCCAAGATGTTTTTTTGTTATCTTCTTTCTGAAACAGAAAAGGCAAACATTTTGATGAAAATCAATTATTTCCATGCATATTTCACAAACAAGCACACCATTCAAAACCGATTTGAAAGGCTTACACTATCACTTTTTAGAATCTTGTTTAGTATAAATTCTTCAATTTCATTCTCTCTGGTTTCATAGACAGACATTGCTGTCTGCGCAATACACCCCAGAGACTGAAGTACTGCAGGTAGATACGGTTTTATCTTCCAGCATATCTACAAGATTCTGCAAATAAGGTGACAAGAATCAGAATGAAGGCAAAAAAATGCACAAGGCTCCCATCTAGTGGGGTTTGGAGAGGGTAGATGTAGGCAGCCGTATCACTGAAAGCAGAGAGGCTGTCTCCGGGATTTGAACCCTTGACCTCCAGGTCACAAGGCTCATCCTCTGACAAAAATCAGAATAATAAGACGTGCTTAAAAAAGATGAATCAACTAGATGAAACCTTGTATTGAACAGAGAGAGACTTGAGGCTGTCATCCTTTGTTATTACAGCCAGAGCATGGACAGCATACTTTGCCTGCCTCCGACTGCCTTCTAAACATAGTCTCTCTAATATATGGTCTACAGAACTGCATGAAACAAGGAAATGCATATAAAAGGTTAACATTTTTAACAGTAGAACCATGATGTGACTGCAAGTTGTTCACGAATAGTACCACTAGCCTTTGCTAATACATTCAGAACACCCTCCTGAATTGTATCATTATTATCTTTCAGTAAATTCACCAGCTCCTCCTCACTGCCACAAAGGAGCAATGGACTGAAACGAGCAATTATTGCAATTTACAAGTCAACCCGGAAGTTTAAAATATTATGTTAGGATCCTGTTGCAAGGTATGGGACTTGGAGTCCCACATTGGTCTAAAGGGATTCTAATGTGGGGTTTATAAGGCCTTGAGCTCTCCAACTACAATAGGTAGCTTTTGTGGTGTGGTTCTCCCAAGGTTCTTATCATATTATTCTAGTATTCTTAATTATCATGTCTAAAGGGACTCAAGTCATACCACTGCTTCATAGCAGAATTAAATAACATTAAATTATGGGAGAAAGATATTAAAAAATAAAAAGCATCATAACTCATGACACTTAATGAAAACCATTCTTGGGCCCTCTCCTATCAGCAGCCAGCTTAAACAACTAGGATGAACCGGTTCTATGGCATCGTATCAAAGCCTCTCCAAGGTCAAGAGTTCAATCCTTATCACCCCCATTCTCAATTAAATTAAATTTCACCCCCACTATACTTCACAGCTTTTGCTTGATGCTTGTTAATTGGAATTTGTGAGCTCAGAGTGATTGTGTCTGTCAAGTGCCCAATCATTCCACAAGCTTAAATTGTTAGAACTTAGGAGAATGCCTACGAATTGTTTAGCCAAAAAAGTAAAAACAAATGAAGGGAGTACAATCAATGGTAGCAATTAATGACAGTGCCAGAAAAGACATGTATATGGACCAAAAATATATTTCAAACATATATAAACTTAACTCTGCCCTTAAAAAATAGGAATTTGTGGTTGGATGTTTATTTAAAATGTTAATTATTCTCTCTGCTTTCTCTAAATAAAAAATTGCTTATATAGAAAAAATGGATTGATAAATTAATACTAACATATACAAGTATAGTGGGGTGTAAAAACAATAAAAATTGTTGGTGATCGAAAAATTTTAAAAGATGTGAAAACAGTAATTTTTTGAATAATATTTAAAAATTATATTTCATAATTAAAAATTAAAATATTGTAAATTTAAAAAAAAAAAAAAACTGAAAATAGCTTCATATTGAACCCAAAATTTTGAAAAATAGTAAAAAACGTTTAAAAGATCCACACATGATAACTTAGAAGGCTAGTAAATGGAGCTTACCTTAGCCGATCCTGAAATACTTTTTCTTTTCCCCTTTTTAGTGGACACTGTGAAAGACTTGTTATTGTTTCTTACAGTCTTATTTATCACTTAGTTGTATACTATCAGGACTCTGTAACAGAGGCAAAAAAATAATAAGCAGAAGTCTACAATATTGATCTATTAGATCCTACATTAGCATAAATATACTTGACAGTAAGATTGTACCGTCATGTCATGCTCATCAGGTTTGTTCAACTCATCATTTGGGTGAAGCGGAGTCTTCTCCTGAAACTTTTCGAGATGCCTTTGATATACTAATTGATAATCTCAATTTTCCATCAGCAGAGGAAGACCACAATCTGTGAAAAAATGCTAACCAGAAGTTCATGTGCATTTCCTTAATTATCCAGTAGAAACAGGGCTGGTTCTATTTTTGCAGCACAGCCATACTTCCATGTACTGTACTTTTGAGCATTATCTGAAAACACACAGAAAGAATATTTACTGTCACTTGAGAAAATTCAACAAGGCATCGTGAAAACAACTCACAGAAGTTGATTACTATATATGTCATCAATTCAACAAGACATTGCAAAAACAACTCACAGAAGCTGGCTCTTCTGAGTAATCAGTATACCACTCGCTGGCCTTAGTCCATTGCTTAAACTGGTACAGACTACATTGAGCTGTCTATATGGCTGCAGCAGCTAGCAAAGATGGTGGAAACTTCAGCATTTTGCACTCCACCAAGCAAAGCTCAATCAAGAAGAAGGACAAGAGCTCCAGCTGGCACAGTTTCACAGATCCCATACCCGTTAGTTACTTTAGTGTTATAATCTTTGTAAAACATTGCTACATTACTCACCTTTTTATCAGAATGAGCTGCCTTAAGAAATCTTCTCATGAACATGTATGAAGTAGGCACAGACAACTTGAATTGCAACATGTTCATCATTAATTTCTCCTGTTGGCACATGTTTGATTAGATGCGTTTCCAAAAATTAAAGGGACGGAAAAAAGAATGATAATGCACAAAACTGACTTACCATATCTAAACTTCATTTCTTGTATATGCCTTGTCTGTTATCAGAATAAAATCCTCAAAGGTAGGGACTGAGACCTCCTCGTACTTACAAGCTATTAGCATAGCTGTTATACCAACTAACTGAAGTTTCTTTCTGATCACTGCCTGACGCTCCAAGAACCTGTCTATGAGATTGACAGTAAGGAACAATGTCTCCTCCAGAAGCTCCAATTTGTAGTGAACCTGTTAGATAGGGTCAAGCATGACTAAGTTTTGTGCTCAACTTCAACACTTAAAAACGAACTCCATTTCAATCAGACTTGCCACATGGACATGAGACATAAATTATGTACCTCAATAAGCCAGTCAATAAGAATGGCCCTCATCCTCTCATTAATGTCAAATTGACTAGGCATGTAATTTGGAGAGACGCAGCTCGAATTCTGCAAAAGAACTGACGGGTCAACATCATGTAAGTCCTTCCACCAGATTTTCCATTCAGTTAATTAACTGATCAAAACATAGCCCAAAAGGTGAGTCCGCCCCCCCCCCCCCCCCCCCCCCCTTTTCTTACATTTACATTTTCCCATCTGATCTAGGAGCAATCTAAAGGCAACTGAAAAAGTCAAACACCCCAAAAAAACTCGGTCCATTTGATGTTCTGATCACAAAGGAATTCTATTTGGGGGTGGGGGGGTTGAGGATCCTATGAGTGTCCAAAATCAACAAAAAAAATTCTAATTAATTGGTAATTCTAAAGAATGGCTGTCCATTACAAGAACCAACAAGCCGAGAGTTTATATATTAGCATCATAGCATGGTCTTTGTTGATGATGCAGCATCCTCTTAAGCCTAGATGTTTCATTAGATTTTCTTTTGATGATGAGCAAGTCTGACCACAAATTCAAATGTTACCTCAATATGGTTTTTGAAACTGAAAATATCATCCATGTACTCAACAACTGCAAGTAGATCTTTCCTATCACAGGTGTCGATGTCCAAAACAGGTTCCTCCACATCTTCCATTTCAACTTCCTCCTGACAAGCATTAGGCACACCACTTTATGATGTTGTGCCAAAAAACGCAGATCATGAGAAGATAACATGATAAGTTAAAGCACTTACTATCCTGTCAAATTCGTCGAGCACTTGACAAATACCGGAACTGCATTGTCACTGCCATCCCCGTCATCATCATCAATATCTATGATGTCACAATCCAACTGGTAACTCGGGATCGGGGCCAACAGGTTCAGTTTCTTAGTTTCCTAAAATCAACCCCACTCAGTTTTTATTTCAAGATAAGAGAGTAAACAAAAAAAATCAAATGCATATAACATCATCCACATCTGGTTTGTGGAGAGAGTACTTGAGGCTGAGGGTGGTGGTGCTGAACTGTGGTTGCTGTAGACTTGCTGAATCCTGAAAGAAATAAAAAAAAAAGATTAATATATTATTTTAAAGGATTAATTAAGTTTTTAGTCCATCAATTTTTTCAAAATTCGATTTTTAGTCCCTAAACTTTAGTTTGACTGGTCAAGGTCCTTAAAATTTTTAAAAATTCAATTTTTAGTTGCTAAACAAAATTTTGACCAGTCAAAATCTCTAAACTTTTTAAAATTCAATTTTTAGTTCCTGAATTAATAAGATTTTAGGGATTAAAAATCTAATTTTAAAAAAGTTTAGGGACCTTAACCGGTCAAACTAAAGTTTAGGGACTAAAAACAGAATTTGTAAAAAGTTTATGAACCTTGACCAATCAAACTAAAGTTTAAGAACTAAAAACCAAATTTTGAAAAAGTTTAGGGACTAAAAACTTAGTTATCCCTATTTTAAATTGTTAAATATAAGAAAAAGTAAAAGAAAGGATATTAATTTAAGGATAAAATATGTTTTTAGTCCCTAATCTTTTTGTATTTTGTGTTTTTAGTGCCTCATCTAAAAATTAACCAGTCTTAGTCCTCCAACTTTACCTCCGTTTGCAAATTTAATCCTTACTATTAAAATGCTCCGTTATATGATGACCTGTCTGTATAGCTGACACATTGTTGGCAATGTTTTAATAACCGGACCAGTCATCGAACCGGAAGAGGTACTGGGTTAATGTGTCATTGGTCGGATTGGTGGGTTACTGGTCGGATCGGTTTGACTCGGTATATATTAAAAAAAATTAAAAATATAATATAGCTAACATAATTTAATCATTCAACACTCCAAATTTAAAATTATTGTCATTGTAAAGTACTTAATATTCCAAATAAGAAATAACAATCAATAGTCATGACAATACAAGTCCATAAATAAGTTTTATACACAAACAAAATTAAAAAAAAAATTAAAACACATGGTTTCAGCATTTTTTTTTTCAAAAAAAAAAATTACACTACAACTGATTCGACCAGTGACCCGTCGGGTCACCAATTTTTTCAAAAATCAGCCGGTTCAACCCGGGTTGTACCGGGTCAACTACATTTCCGATCCTTTCATTGAACCGAACCAGTTAGAGTACCGGGTTCCGATCGGACCAGTTGGTCCGATTCTTAAAACACTGATTGTTGGTTTTTAAAATACATTAAACACTTTTTTTAGGTTAAAAATCGCCAGAAATTGCTTCCCTTTCTTACCATTTTCGATTTTCTTTCCTTTTCTCCATCAATCAAAGCAACCCCTTTTTACCTCTTTCTTCGACCCTTCCTCTGCCCCTCACCCCACAAGCAATTGAAATCTACCATAGCCTCTCTATACTACCGCCCCACAAACAATTGAAATCCTAATACAAGCTTACAAATATCTAGATTTCTTTACAAGTTGTACTTCTTAACCCATAATTGGCTTTTTTTTTTCTTTTCAAATTCCCTAATTACCATTGATTCATAAGATTGGGTCCTCGCCGAAACACCACTTTTGTAGCTTCAAATCGAGTAGTCGAAACTCAAATTTGATCATGCAAGGGTTGAGATCCATTGTTAAGATTGGTCACATGAGATTTTCAGTGCGTGCGACTCCAAGATCCACGCTGCCAACAAGGTAGCCTTGCGCCACCAACGCCGTCGCGCAGTGATTTGCCTGCGATCTCATCAACCCTCACTAGCCACCACGAGTGTCTCCCTGTCGCGCCCTTCTTTGGGTCCGTAAACTCCGTCAAGACCTCCTCAGCCTTCCATGGAGGACGACGATATCTGAAAAAAAATCAACATCCACAAGAAGAAAACACAAACAAATCCACATTTAATTGAAGTTGCTCTGCACCGGAATGATGCCATTGGAGGTGGTAGAGCTTTTCTGCTCCTTTTTCGATCCACAGCAACATTTTTGGGTATGGAATTTTGATTGTAGAAAGGGACAAGGGTTGCTACTTATTGGTGTTATGCTATAGCTTTGTCAAGCTTTTGTGTTGAGTGCGTTGATTGATGAGAAAAAGAGGAAATCGGAAAAGGCAAGAGTGAAGCAATTTTTGGCGGTTTTTAACTACCAGAAATTATTTAATGTATTTTAAAAATCAATAATGTGTCAGCTATACAGACAAACATAATAGAGCATTTGAATGTAGGGATTAAATTTTCAAATGGAAGTAAAGTTGGAGGACCAAGATTAGTCAATTTTTAGATAAGGGACTAAAAATATATTTTGTCCTTGATTTAAAATTGTTAGTACCGGGAAAGATCTAGCTTGTTGACATGAGCAGGGATTTTGTTAACCATAACATTCTGATTGATGGAGGGAATTCATTCTTGGACCGCCTTTGTAATTCAAGGAAAGGGGAAATTAAAAACAATCTAATTAACCTCCTTAAAATTTCATATTCAATTAAAAAAAATGCAAAAAACCTTGAAGATTTGAAGTGGGTATGAGCGGAGACACGGTTTTCCTTTGAGCCCTCCATCTGCTTTGCCATATGTATGTGCAGTCCAACCATAAACAAATCAGAAAACTTGGGAAAATAAAAAGGCCAAGATCCATAAAAAGAACAGTAACAAAAATCAAGATAACCGAGTAACAAAGAAAGAAAAGGGTCGCACCCTTACGCGTGGGTGAATCTAAAGAAGAAGAAGAAGAAGAAAAGGAATGATGAAAAGCGAATTTGAGTCGGTGATGTGGCGGTGCGATTTGTGATTGATACTAACCATTGCACGTAATAACGGCTACTTATTGATGAAATTTGAAACATACAAAACATTAAGGTTAAGTTTGCCCAATTTTTTTTTTTCTTAAACTACTTTAAAGTTAAAGCTTTAAAAATAAAATACAAGTTATTTGATAATTTTATTTTATTTTAGTTTTAAATCTATTTTTAAATTAAAAGTAGTTTATAAAAAATTTAAAAAATTAATTTATTTAAAATTAATTGTCTTGCTCAATAAAAAAAAATATGTTGATAAAAATAAAAATAATATGTAAAATTATTTTAATAAATGTAATTAACATATATTTATATTTATTTTAATGATAATAATGATAATAAAAATATGAGTATTAAAAAAATATAATTTAAATTTTTTAAAATAAATATAATATCACATAATCTTATAATATTAAAAACTAAAATAAAGCATCATTTTACAAGTTATTAAAATTCAAAATGTACATAAAAGTCTAATCAAATATACCATAATACTTAAGTTTAAATTTTAATAAAATACAACAATGTCAATTAACAATAACAAGTTTACATTTTAAAAAAATGACAAATTAATATAATATGTAAATTATATGTAAATTAATATAATATGTAAATTATTATTATAAAAATCAATATATAAAAAATTATAAATTACTATAAATAAGTAAATTATATGTTTTATAAGAAGAAAAAAATAATAATTGATAAAACAATTTATATCTATTTGAAATGTTTGTCCCTCCTATATAGTGAGAGTTATGTTGGTCTCTGGGATGCGCTATATGTGTGGCCATGTAGAAATGAGTCAATATGAAATATTAGATCCGTTTGTATTTACGTGTCCACTCGAGTATTGAGGAATTGATTATCAAACCTAACAAAGATGACACTTTTATGCCGTGTTCCATCAAGACATATGGACGAAGGGACATTAACTACACAACAAATATGGTTGCAGAGAGGTTAAAATTAAATCATTGATTTTCTTATGGACTAGATGACAGTGATGCATTGCTAAATGTCAATTACTGTTTATAATATTCATTATATAAAGATAATATTTAATATTATTATTAGTCTAGTGGGAACCTATGGGTCAGACGCATAGAGTAAAGATTGAAGCAATTGATTAAATTAAAGTGAGATCTAATTAAAGGTTAATTAATTAAATCATATTTAATTTATTCAAATTCAAATCATACCGAAGCAAATTATTGTAAAATAAAAGGAGAAAGGAGGCTATAGAGCAATCAGAAGAAACCATTTACATGTGTTTCCCTATGGCACATGTACCAGCAATATCATTCAACATTCAATAACTTTCTCAGTAGCTGTACATAGGCCACATAAAATACCAGGAAACCTTTATCTATGGTAAATTGTGCCCATACTTCTGGTCTTGAACCAAACATTTTATCCATATCTTTCTGTAGAAGTGTCAAAGTTTCAAATGATTTAGTACACAGCCAATCCAAACAATTCAAATTAACAAAAATATACCAAAACATTAATATCATGAATAGGCTGTTCTTTGGAGTTAATGTTGTACAAGATTTAAGCTTTCCTCTAAATTTCATGAATTTCCCGTGCCCATTTAAGAAGAATCCGTAATCTCTTTTGAATGATCCAAATTCCACCCACAATGTTCCCCACGTAGAAACATCAGCCAACATTTACTTTATGGGTAGACACTAGACACTACAGGAAGCATGGGACCGTGTATAGTAATACTTGTAGTAATACCAATACATTAGCAAAACACAATAATTAAGCACTGTATAAATCTCAAAACTCATAAAATAAAACTATTAACAAAGATTAATGAAGTTCTTGTATAATCAGGGGGCTACCTCAAAAATATTACTGTAAAAAAGGGATGATCTCAAGAAGATCTACTAGAACTAGAATCATGATAAATTCTTACAGATAGAGACACACGAAGGAAGTCACTGAGACCAAGTTTAGAGTGTAACCCGGTTGCTCAGGAGTGCGGGTAAATAAAACAAACTCAACAGGAAATGCAGGTCACTCAGAATCTGAGGAGTCTGCTCTGGAGCTCTGTCGAACACTTCTTGTGTTTTTGGCACTGGACCTTGCATGATTGAACGATGATTCACCCTCATGAAAGATGACTTGAGCTTTAGCCAATCTTTCTTCCAGCTCCTCTGTGCTAAACTCATCAGTCCCGCCAAGTTCATCAAACCCCACCTAATAACACACATACAACCATTATCATATTGCTGGTGCCTGGTATAGTGGTTACTAAAATTGAATACGACTCTGTTTGTACAAATTTTTCAATAAGCACTTGTAGGAAAAGAAAATAAAAATAAAGTAATTAAATATTAAGCTTCTTTCATAATGCATAAGCTAATTTTCAGAAGCTCTCACATTTAGCTTTTTCCAAGACAGATTTTAACTAGTGAGAAAAATTTAATTCATTTCACATTCTCATTTCCTTCTCTTATAAGCGCTTACTTACTTTACTTATCGGGAAGTTTATCCAAACAAGCCTAAATAAATAAATAGCCGAAACCCTATCTAACATAACATTCCTGGCAAACATATATGAGCAAGTGCTTGCTCTCATACACACACACACATACCACATAATCATCGACTTTGGCATTCTTTATGAGGGCAAGGGTTGGAAGAACAATGATCTTGAGCTTCTCAGCAAGAAAAGGGCTTTTCTCAGCGTTGAGCTTCACAAACCGAGTCTCGATATGCTGCTTCGCCAACACATTTAAATGTTTGTCCATAACCTGCAAGCGAATCCGAATCGCGAACATCATTTAAATTCTCAGGAAGAAAATGAGCGTTATAATAAGTCATCCGAATCACTCACCTTGCAGGGCCAATTTTCGCGGTAGAAGTGGCAGACGACGCGTTCGCTGGCCTTGACGAGGGAGAAGAAGTCTTTCTCGGAGGGAATCTCGGAATATTCGGAGTGGCCGAGGGAGATCCAACGGGAGCGCTTCTCCGCCATCTTCTTCATCTGCTGGAGGCGGCGCTCGCGGAGGGCCTCGATATCGTCGGCGTCCAGGCGCTCCAGGGCGGCGATCTCCTCATCGATCTTGTCCTCCATGGCTTGCGCCACCGTCAGGACTTGCTTCTCGATCACCTCTTCGATCTTACCCTTATCCATCTTCCGCTTCCGCTACCGCTACCAGATCTCTCTCCCTCCAATCCAATGAATAAACTACGACGCCGTTTGAGTTCGTCGCTGCTAGTGCCTTCTCCCGTCGTTTGAATTGATTCAAGATCTAAGGTTTGCCGCACATTTCACTTAAAAAAACCAAACTAGAAAGAAAGGAAATATTGACGGTGTAGGTGAGTGCAAGATCTAACAACATCGTTAACGGATAAAATATGTTTTTTTGTCTTTTATTTTATCTAAATTTATGTTTTTAGTCTTTTATATATTTTTTTTGTGTTTTTAATTCTTTAAAAATTATTTTCTTTTATTTTTACTCTCTGACAGTAATTTTTAAGTACAAATTATGCTCGTCACGACATCACTTAGTAATTAAAATTAGAAACTAAAAATAAAATAAAATAATTTATGATGGACTAAACACAGAAATCAAGATAAAATAAGAGACCAAAAACATATTTTACCCTATAGCTTTTTACTTGTTAGGATCAAACATTTTTTATTTTCAAAACTATCTACTACTTGTTTTTTATTTTAGACGAAAGAAAATTAAGAAAAAAAAAGGTTTGAATTAAAAAAAATGATTTTTCTAAATTAACTCTTTTCTTTATTTTCTCATTATTTAAATAAAAATACATTATTATTTATATTTTATGTCTTCCTGTTTTTTTTTTCACACCCGAAAAAATTGCAAGTCTTCAAAAAATATTTTTTAAAGTTATCACCATCCCTCAAGAACTTAAATACTAGTAATTGTTTTTAAGCAATAGATAACACTCCTTGCTCCTTAGCGTATTATCCCTAGCTCCAATAAATTATCCAAAGATATGTAGTTGAAAAAAAAAAAGTTTGATCTTTTCTGGTACTTAAACTTTTACTAAATTTATATTAGAGTTGTGACTTTTTATCTTTATATTGGATCTGAACTTGTATTTATTTTTTAATTAAAAAATAAATATAAGTTCAGATAATTAACTAAAAAAAAGTTGTTCAAAGATATATTTAAAAATAATAAATAGTTTAGAAACTTAATTAAAATATTATCAACATTTGCAAGTCAATGTTCTCAAATCTACAAGGTAGTATTCTTATTTTTACGGGTTATAAATTCAATATTTTTAGGCTCTTCAACCAATTTAGAACCTGCAGAGGTAAAAATATTAGCTTGAAAAGATTTATATTTTTTAATTAAGTCCTTGAACTTATTTATTTTTTAATTGGATTCCTAAACTTGTATTTACTTTTTAATTAAATCTCTGTTGAACCTAATTAAAAAAATAAATACAAGGACCCAATTGAAAGAAAAAAAAAAGATATCTAATTAAAATTTTGGTAAAAATTTAGGAACTAATAGTTCACAACATAGACTATTGCCTATCAACACAAAAATGAACGTCGACCTAACGAAGACGGTGCCATTGCAGTTGCAACATAGACGGAGCTGTCACGAAGACACGATGAAGACACAATGCAACCATCGAAGGCCTCATCAATACCATGCCTGCCAGCACCAGATCCCTTCATAGAGGTCGTACCGCCACCAACGTGTCACCACCGGTGGAACCCTAATCAACAATTGTCAGCCTCAAATTAATAGTGTAATTACGGTTAACTAATAAGTTTGTAACTTGTGATTGTGTCAGATACAAATGGGCATTTCTATAAACTTCTTTTCAAAAATAAAATAACATAAAATAATAAAAGACTGTCTCAAAGAGTATTAAGTGACACATCCCAACCATCAAAATATTTTACATTATTCAACCTAACATTGTCCGCTACTAGTACCCATTGAAAACCCTTGATCCATGGAAGAGTTAATTGGTGGTGATTGAAACATAAAAAATTGATATGAAAATGGGAGTATATAAAATTGAAAATTTACCATATTTAGATTATTTTATGGGTTTAGTAAATTTGGAGAATTTTGAAAATTTGGATTTGTGGATTTGTTGTCAACTTCAAAAAAATTAAGGGATAGCAACTCAATCTAATGGCAGTAAAAAAAGTAACGTTCAAATTAATGTTCATATACAATGAAATAATATTATAATATATATATATATATATATATTAATTTTATAGCCTAAAGCACGTATAAGTAATCAGTATTTTCTTGACAATTTTTCATACGAGAACACAACACAACGGCATGTGGACTTTTTTACGCATATAAACCAAAATAAAAAATTAAATATCCAATTAATCCATTCCCAACATTATTTACTCATCTAACCCAAAATACTATTTCCACTGAAAAATCAGTTCTCCCTTAACCGATTTCTCTCTTATATTTATTTAATTTTTTTTAAATGACCATTGAGAAATCGGTTGTTGGTTAACTGATTTCTCTATGGGATTTTTTTTTTTAATTTTCGTCTTCCCTTAAAATTTTTTTGTAGTATATATTTGTTAAAAAATTATTCTAATGAATAATAATTTTTTTTATTGTTTTTTATTTGGCTTAATTGCAATTTTTATCACCAATTTTTTAATTTTTGACAGATTTTATCTCCAACAAATTAATTTGGTGTATTTTATCCTTAACTTTTTAAAAAAGTTACAAATTTTATCCTCCATAGTTTTGATGATGTAGCATGCTGACATAAGCATAAAAAATAGGGGTAAAATTTACCAAAAAGTAAAAAGTTAGATGTAAAATTTGTCAAAAATGAAAAAGTTAGGGATAAAATTTGTCAAAAAGTAAAAAGTTGGGAGGTAAAAAGTATAACTATTTTAGCATGCAATGTGACTTTTTTACGCATATATACCAAAAAAACAAATTAGGTACTTTTTAAGCATGCCACTTTTTTAAATATCTATTTTAGCATGCCACTTTTTTACGCATATATACTTAGGTATTTAATTTGTTTTTTTTGGTATATATGTGTAAAAAGGTCACGTGACATGTTAAAATAATTGTACTTTTTACCTCTCAACTTTTTATTTTTTGACAAATTTTATTCCTAATTTTTTCATTTTTGACAAAATTTACCCCTAATTTTTTACTTTTTGGTGAATTTTACCCCCATTTTTTATGCTTATGTCAGCATGCTACATCATCAAAACTATGGAGGATAAAATTTGTAACTTTTTTAAAAAGTTGGGGGTAAAATGCACCAAATTAATTTGTTGGAGGTAAAATCTATCAAAAATTAAAAAGTTGGTGGTAAAAATTACAATTAAGCCAAATAAAAAATAATAAAAAAAATTATTATTCATTAGAATAATTTTTTAACAAATATATACTACAAAAAAAATTTAAAAAAAGGGAAAACGAAAATTAAAAAAAAATCCCATAGAGAAATCGGTTAACCAACAACCGATTTCTCAATGGTCATTTAAAAAAAAAAATTAAATAACTATAAAAGAGAAATCGGTTAAGGGGGAACTGATTTTTCAATGGAAATAGTGTTTTGGATTAGATGGGTAAATAATGTTGGGGATGGATTAATTGGGTATTTAATTTTTTATTTTGATTTATATGCGTAAAAAAGTCACGACATGTGTGTGGGGAAGCAACGTTGCTTCATAAGGCTGGGTGCGTCACATTTGCCTAGAGGTGGCAAAATGGGTCGGATTAGCCGGGTCGACCCGAATTTTCGTCTGATAAAGTATAGGACTTGAGTTTTAAATTTTAGAATTAATTAAATTTTTAGTCATTAATTTTTTTAAAAATTCGGTTTTTAGTCTATAAATTAATGAGATTTCAGGGACTAAAAATCAAATTTTTAAAAAGTTTAGGGACTAAAAATTAAATTTTTAAAAAGTTTAATGACCTTGACCGGTCAAACTAAAGTTTAGAGACTAAAAACAGAATTTTTAAAAAATTTAAGAACTTTGACCAATCAAATTAAAGTTTAAAGATTAAAAATCGAATTTTGAAAAAATTTAGGAACTAAAAACTTATTTAATCCTAAATTTTAAGCCCAAATAAAACACAGACATTTTTAGTTCAATCCGATCATGGTTCAATGCGGATTTAACCTGCAAAATTTACCAAAAATCCTAAAAAAATTGGATTTTTATAGGACTTGAGCTTCATTTTAAAAGTCTAAATTAAATCTGAATATTTTTTTGCCAGACCTGTTATAGCCTAAAGCACCTATCAGCCGGGTAACCGTTTTGCCACCTCTATATTTGCCCGTTAAAGTTGGTCTCACTTGGCTTCGAACGGTGTGACCGAAATTAAAAAAAATGTTCATTATTTTTATTTTAAACCAACACAGGAAGAAAAAAAAAAAAGGCTACAACTTATTGAATTAGAGTAACCAATGGGAATGGGACAATTAGACTTGGCGATCCGGATTTGGTGTCCCAAATGGCATCGTAGCCGTTTATTAAATTTGAGAAAACACATCTCGACACTAAATGAACCGTACGATTCGAAACGGGAAAAACACACGGATAATGAATCGTATCCGTTCGATCACTGACAAACGGCTTCAGCAGCATGCTATATATAGGGCTTCACCTCTTCCAATTTAAGAGTTTTAGATTCTTTTTCCCTAGATTCGGCCACAGTTTGGAAGGAGAACAACAAAGTCGTTCGAGTTCGAGGTTAGTTTTTTCTTCTGGAATTTTAGGGTTTATATCTTTCTCTTTTTCATTTGTTCCTTTTTACTTTGAATGCTTCCTGTTGATTTCCAAATCGCGTATTTTAGACAAGACAGTTGAAATATTTTTTCTTGTTTGATTCTTCTCTAGTTATAACGTTCTGATTCTTGCGCCTCCAAGTCAATATAATTTCTAGGGTTTCAAATGTCTTGTTTAAGAGAATTAGTCGATAATTTAATCTGGCAAACATATCATATTTCTTTAATTTCTTAATTAAATAAAGATTATGGATAAATTATTTAAAGTTTTGAAGATTAGGTTATGCGATAAAAAATAAAAATAAAAAAGCTAGAAAGGTTCTATTGTTGTTTGTTTGAAATTGATGTTTTGGGTGTTGACACAGATGGCCCGTACGAAGCAAACTGCTCGTAAGTCCACAGGAGGAAAGGCTCCTAGGAAGCAGCTTGCAACCAAGGTCTCTTCTATAATAACAAAATGTTCTTCTTGATTTGTTTTGGGTTTTTGAAATTTTATCTGAGACCTAAATTCCTTGGCTTTACTTTTAGGCTGCACGTAAGTCTGCACCAACTACTGGTGGTGTGAAGAAGCCACATCGTTATCGTCCTGGTACTGTTGCTCTTCGGTGAGTGTTTTGTTTTGGGGTTTAAATTTGTATTGTGTTATTTTTTCTTGGTTGGTTTTGGCCTCTAATAATACAATTGGTTCTGGAAACAGTGAGATTAGGAAATACCAGAAGAGTACCGAGCTTTTGATTAGGAAGCTCCCCTTCCAGAGGCTGGTTCGTGAAATTGCTCAGGACTTCAAGGTATTGATGTGTTATTGTTGTTGTTTAATATTTGTGTGTTTTATTGTTCAACAAAAAATTTGCTGTGTTTGCAGACTGATCTGCGTTTCCAGAGCCATGCTGTGCTTGCGTTGCAAGAAGCTGCTGAGGCATACCTTGTTGGACTCTTTGAGGACACTAACCTGTGTGCCATTCACGCCAAGCGTGTAACTATTATGCCCAAGGATATCCAACTGGCAAGGAGGATTCGTGGTGAGCGTGCTTGAGGTGGTTCTGAAGATGGGTGGCTGCGGATGGTGTTTTGTTATTCAGATTTCTTTTTTATTCAAAGGATAGGCTTGTTAGGGAGTTAGGTGTTTACTGGTAGTCGAATTAATTGTTATCTAGGCAAATACTGCTAAGGGTCCGTGACTGTCGTCTTTCTTTAAGAAATTGGCTTGTAATTGATTTTTGGACATCATAATGTTTTGTTTTTACGGGATGTGCAGCCACTTTGAAATTGTATTGGACAACATTCAGTTGCCATCTAATCTGTTTTAAGCTAATTAGCCAAGTTTATTGTTCTTGCCTAGTTCTTATTCGGGATTTCGATTCCAGTTGTTGACTCTGTGCATAACCCGATGATCTGTAACGTGCTTAAACGAGTGTCAGATTTGAAAGTTTATCCAGTTTCTAGGAAGAAAGATGTGCATGAAAGATTGTAAGTCAACTTTACCCGGCTTGTGAACGTGATGGTTATGTTAGAAGCAGCTCAATGATATTGAATTAGTCACATCGCTTACCATAACGTTTTATTACTTTGTTGTAAAATAAAAAGGAGAAAGGAGGCTATAGAGCAATCAGAATAAGAATCCATTTGTGTTCTCCTATGGCAAATGTACCAGCAATATCACTCAACATTCAATAATTGCTGTGCATAGGCCACAATATATTTCTCCAGTAAACCTTTATATATGGTAAATTATGCCCATGTTTTTGGTCTTGAACCAAACATTTTATCCATATCTTTCTGTAGAAGTGCCGAAGTTTTAAATGTTTTCGTACACAGCCAATCCAAACAATTCAAATATACCAAAACATTTAGCTTTCTTTGGGGTATCAATTGTTGCAAGAGGTTTAGCTTTCCTCTAAATTTCATGAATTTCGCTTGCCCATTTAAGATGAATCCGTAATCTCTTAGGGGAGGAGGGTGCAAGGGGCGAGTGCGCTGGAGGGAAATGAGAGGGAGAGAATGGTTTTTAGTTATGGCAGGTGAGAAAATAAGCCCTCTTTTTAAATAGGTAGGTTACCGAAACAACTTAAATTTGAACTCTTACCAATCCAATCTTCATATTTTCACCTGTCGTATCTAGAAATTTTAGTGATTAGAGAAACTTATTATAATATAAATGATTAATTATGGATTTTCATATTATTTTTTTTGGATTTTTTAGTTATTAAATTATTTATTAAAAATTTATAATTAAGTAATTCTAACATTTTATCTTCAATAAATAATATGATTAATCCCTTCAATTCATCTTCTAATATTGTTGATCTAAGATATGACTTAAGTAATTTTAATTTTAAAAAAATCTTTAAATAATAACAATTGCTCTAAATATTATTAGTAATATTTTATAAGAAATATAAATATTTAAAAAAGAATTTAATCTTTCAATATTTTTAATTATGAAAATAATTCAATTCAATTTATATCATATATTAAATAAGTCTTAAAAAAATTTATTTTATTTATTAGTCCTCTATATGTATTTAATTACTTATCACATTAAACTTCTGTAATGGTAATAAATTTATTAATAACCAATATGTAAATCAAGGTGGGCCTAAGAGAATTGTCATACCACAACCAGGCCGGTATGTCTAAGTCGTAGGCCTTTTAATTAGGGGTGTTTGCAGATAGGTCTGAATTAAATTTGGGATAAATGAAATTTGAATAAATCAATTTTTATTTATTAGGATTTTTTCAAGTTTTTTTTTTTTTTTGTATAATTTGAACCAACTGGACAAGAACTAGATGATTTGGTTTGGATCAATTGGGGTTTCAGCTATGTAAATGTGTAAAATTTTGTTGAGAAAAAAGAAAAAGAAAAAATACATGATTTTTCTCAAAAATTCACAAATAATCTTGCTATTAAAAGGTAAAAACAATATATTTTGTTATATGTAGTAAAAAAAACATTTTGTTGTAATTGACTTTTATTGACTAAATAGCAAAAATTACAACAACAAAAATTATATATCATTAAGTCATAAAACTATGCACAATAATTAATAATAGAAAAATTCACAGATTTATAAATTGCAAATCTGATACCTGAACCCATCATCATCATCGAGTTTGATTGATTAACTCAAATTAGACTGCATTAAATTAGAAACCTGAACTAATTTAATTAATTTAAATTAAATTCTCAAATTAATCCAAACTGATAAACATCCCTGCTTCCAAGATTACATGAACAAAAACACTGATCAACTTTCCAAAAAACAGTCCCCGTGACCAAAACCACCTAACGCGCACCTAGTATACATCATTGCAACCTCCACTAATGCAACACTCACATCACAAACCAAACCAATAGTACCCATTACCCAAATATCTATAAATAAGCTTAATTAGCCAATGCAACATCTTTACAAGAAACTAACTTATGTAACTGAGACTGTTGCTACTGCAATTCTATAGTTTATAAAGAAACGACCGTTGATGTTAAACTTAAAGAAATTGCAGAAGCGTTATTTTTATTCATCTTTCAAGCAGTATATATACAAACTTTACTGCTAATTACAAGGAAGGAATTTTAAAGTAATTCCTTAACAATAGGAGGAATAATCTACTCTTGTTTTATTAACCCTGACTCTTGCCACAATTAAAGAAATTTGTTACAATCGTAATATTCTCCCAATTAGTATCTATAGCAGCTTTATTTCTGTATTAATTTCAAAATCAGCACCATTCAAGGGATTTGGATTTTGTTTCTTATCATGCCCCCTCAAGCTGGCGGGTGGATCTAAAGACACGCCTAGCTTGCTGCGAAAGTTGAGAAATGAAGCCTTAGCTAGTGGTTTGGTGAAGACATCTGCTAGTTGGGATGAGGTAGGAATGTAACGAGTAATAAGAGCTCCCGTGGCTACTTTCTCACGAACAAAGTGGTAGTCAAGCTCGATATGTTTGGTGCGAGCATGAAACACTGGATTGACTGTCATATGAAGAGCACTAATGTTATCACAAAATAGTTGTGGAGCCCGAGGAAGAGAAACACCAATATCTTGAAGAAGATAGGTGAGCCATGTTAGTTCTGCAGTAGTGTAAGCCATGGAGCGATATTCTGCTTCAGTGCTAGAGCGAGCAACAGTGGGTTGCTTCTTAGAGGACCAAGAGATGCAATTAGTACCAAGAAAAATGCAATAACTTGTAGTACTTCGTCTTGTGACAGGGCAACCAACCCAATCGGCATCACTAAACCCATATAAGGAAGGTGGAGTGTTGCAAAGATAACGTAGTCCCCAATTTTGTGTGCCTTTGAGATAGCGCAATATGCGCTTAACAGCCTTTAAATCTGTCAAAGTTGGTTTGCTGAAGTGTTGACAGGCACGATTGACAGCATGAGTGATGTCTGGACGAGTGAAAGTCAAGTACTGAAGTCCACCTACAATGCTGCGAAATTCAGTAGCATCAATAGTAATATTATCAGAAGAAGAGGGCTTTTCCTTGAGAACTTGTGGTGTGGCAATGGCTTTACTGCTAAGCATTTTTGTTTTGGATAACAAATCATTAGCATACTTTTGTTGAGATAGAAAAAGACCATCCTTGAAGCGAATGAACTCTACACCCAAGAAGTAGTGCAAAGATCCAAGATCTTTAATGGCAAACTCATGACTAAGTTGCTGGAGGAGAGTTGCAATGAAGGAATCATTGTTGCCTGCAACTAAAATATCATCAACATAGATCAAAAGCAGTGTGGTGGCTGAACTTGTTTTTAAAATGAACAGTGAAGAATCTGCTGTGCTGCAAAGAAAACCAAGATGAAGCAAGAAGGTGGATAAACGATCAAACCATGCACGGGGTGCTTGTTTGAGTCCATATAGAGATTTCTTCAATAGGCAAACATGGTTAGGTGTGTCAGGATTCACAAATCCAGGAGGTTGCTCCATATAAACAGTCTCCTTGATTTTTCCATGCAGAAAAGCATTTTTGACATCAAGTTGTCTCATACTCCAATTTAGAGAAAGACAAATAGCAATGACAAGGCGGATGGTAGTGTGTTTGACTACAGGGCTAAAAGTTTCATCAAAATCAATCCCAGGAATTTGAGTAAAACCCTTTGCAACTAATCGTGCCTTGAAATGATCAATGGAGCCATCTTCTTTAAATTTGATGCGATAAACCCATTTTGATCCAACAATATTAGCATTGGTAGGTCGTGGAACAAGCTCCCATGTCTTATTTGAATGGAGGGCAGAGATCTCTTCTTGCATTGCATTGACCCAGCGATGATCCTTGAAGGCACTTCTTAGTGTTCTTGGTTCAGAATATGGCTTTGGTGATTTTGTAGCAAGAGAAACATAATTTTTTGTGAGGTAAGGGGGAGGTCTACGCAATCTATTTGGTCGTGACAAAGCTATAGAAGAAGTGCTATCAGTTTGGTTCGACACTCCTTCTACCAATGGTGGATGGTGCTCTGGCAAAGCATCTTCTACTTGCTGCTCAGTTTGTAGATGATCAATTTCTTCTTGATTTTGAATTGGATGTACACAAGGTCTTGCAAAACAGTTTTGATCATAGAATAAAATTTGGTTAGCATCATTTTGATTTGTATGATTGATTGACTCCTCTATATTGATCTCTGGAGTAGGGTCAAGTAGCTGGCTTGAGTTAGTGGACTGAGTTGTGCAGAATTTGGAATCTACCCATTCATCAGCAGTGGGAAATTCAGTGAGCTCTAAATTTGGAGGAGAAGGGGCATCATTTGATGGCTTGAAGGGGAAGGTTGTTTCATAAAAAACAACATGGCGAGAGATGTAGACACGTTTGGTCTTTGGATCCAAACATCTATACCCTTTGTGCATTGGACTATATCCTATAAAAATGCAAGGATAAGTCTTTGCAGAAAATTTATTTTTTTCCTTGATGCCTTAGTGAAGGAAAACATTGACATCCAATCACCCGCAAGCCACTGTATTGTGGATGTCGTTTAAAAAGCTTAAAATATGGGCTTTCATTGTTCAATGTAGATAATGGCAACCTGTTTATCAAATAAACTGCAGTTAGAAAAACTTCAACCCACAAAGACAATGGAATATTGGCATGAAACATCATGGTTAACCCAGTCTCAACAATGTGGCGATGCTTCCTTTCTGCTGTGCCATTTTGTTCTGGAGTCCCTGGACATGAAACATGAAGTTCAATACCACAAGCTTGGAGATGATTTAAAAAATTATTTGAGCTAAATTCTCCTCCCCCATCACACTGGAAAATCTTAATTTTCTTATCAAGTTGATTTTCCACCTGCTTTTGAAACTTTAGAAAGCAGTCTAGAAATCCAGACTTTTTCTTTAAAGGATACACCCATGAAAATCGTGAATAGTCATCTATAAAAAGTGCATAATATCGAAAATTTTGATTAGAAGCTATTGGTGGAGGACCCCAAAGATCACAATGAATTTTGTCAAGAGGAAATTCTGAAATTTTATTAGAACTTTGAAATGGCAATTTACAACTTTTTCCCATTTGACAACTAACACAAATAGCAGGTTTTGATACCCATTGTGTTACATTGATCTTGTCTTTCAACAAAGATAGGATTTTTATGTTTGGGTGTCCAAGTCGTTGATGCCAAACTGTGGAAGGGGAACCTCCTCTTATTGCACTGAGAGCCTCATGATAGCCTCCTTCTAGTGTGTACAATTGTCCTCTCTTATGCCCCCTCGCAATCATCCTTTGATGTTGGTCCTTAATAATGAAGCCAGAAGAGGTAAATTCAAAACTGCAATGGTTATCAGAAGCAAATTTTCCAACAGATTGCAAATTCTTCTTTAAGTCAGGAACCACAAGAACATCATTCAATTTTAAGTTCCCAATAGTTGTGATAACATTCACATCACCAGTATGTGTTATTGGTATGCTATTTCCATCACCAACGTATATTACATCATTTCCATGATAAGGCTTAACATAAGATAAATTACCTGCATCATTGATCATGTGTGATGTGGCTCCAGAATCTACAATGAAAGACTGGTCCTTTGTGTCATTTAGAGCAAGAGCAGCAAGTGCATGTGGAAAATCTTCTGATTGATAAGAGTAATCATACCTATACCAGCAATCAATAGCTTCATGATTTGGCTTCTTACAAATTTGACAGGTAATTTTACCTTCACTAGCTTGAATATTTTGACTCAGCTTCTCTCCCTTTGAGTTGTTGCTTTGTTTGAATGAAATTTCATTTTTTTGTTATCCATTTTGGCCATTATATCGACTTGCAGGTGTGAAGCCTCTTCCTTGAGAGTTAAAGTGACCTCTGCTGCCCCGTCCATTTCGACCTCGACCTCGTCCTCTTTGGCTAAAGAACGCTTGTGTGTGCTCAATTAAATTCTTCTCTTCTTCCTTTCGGACATTTTGTATCTGCTCATGTCCTTGGAGAGCTAATAGAAACTGACTAAAAGAAGGGTAAGGTGGTTTAGTAAGCATAGCAACACGAAAAGTTTCATACCTTGGTCCAAGGCCATAAGCAAACTGAAACACCTTGTCTTGGTCAGAAACGGGTTCTTTTATTGCAGCTAGATTATCACAAATTGACTTGAATTCCCTTAGATATAATTCAAGGGACCGTGATCCCTTTTTTATTATCATCAGCATGTTTTTCAAGCTTCGTGCCTTCTCTACTATGGCAAGCAGTAGCTGTTCTTCAATGGAGGTCCAGATCTCATATGCGGTATCACCATTGATCATGGTCAGCACTTCTTCCTTCATGGTTCCAAGTAACCACGAGCATAAGAGACCATCATTGGTGATCCACTTTTGATAATTTGGATTTGGACTACTCTCACCTTTGTCACCCTTAATTTCCTCTACTGGTTTTTCTTCATTAGAGAGATGATGGAGAACACCAAGACTTCGAACCAAGGGTGTAATTTGGTTACGCCACAATATGAAGTTGTTTGTGCTCAGTTTCATCGAAATAAAACTTGAGCGTTGGTGGAAAGATTGAATGTTTAGCTCTGGTTCTGTTTTTGGGAGGGATGAGCTAGTATTGTTTGATGACATGATTTGATTTTTTTTTTTTTTGGCTTGCAGGTATACCTGTTCGGATACCATAAAGAAATTGCAGAAGCGTTATTTTTATTCATCTTTCAAGCAGTATATATACAAACTTTACTGCTAATTACAAGGAAGGAATTTTAAAGTAATTCCTTAACAATAGGAGGAATAATCTACTCTTGTTTTATTAACCCTGACTCTTGCCACAATTAAAGGAATTTGTTACAATCGTAATATTCTCCCAATTAGTATCTATAGCAGCTTTATTTCCTGTATTAATTTCAAAATCAACACCATTCAAGGGATTTGGATTTTGTTTCTTATCAAAACTCGTTTTAATAAATCCAGAAAAAAAAAACATTTTAGTAAGATGCCAAGTAGGGGTGAGCATCGGGACGGGTTCAGTCGGTTTCGAACCGAAAAATGCTCACCTGATGTAAACCGATCATCAAATTTTTTTGGATCGAGCCCGACCGTTTGCTTCTTCGGTTTAGGCGGGTTTTGGATGTGACAGGTCGCGGGTTAATCGGTTCGGTATAAACGGGTTGCTCCTACTCTGTTTCCTCAACGTGAAATGAACCACCGTCAGTTGCTTCAGAGACTAAGCAAACAGTTTCAGCTATGGAAGAGAAAGTGACGGTGTGTGTTGCTACCTTGCTGGAGATTTATGTTTGACAGTGGGACATAGTGGTTATTGCAAGGCACTAGGAGATGAAGATGATGAAATGATGAGATAAAATGAAGGTAAAGGAAGGGACCCATCACATGAAGCTAAATGATGGAGAAGAAGGAACACGTGAAGAAGCTCAAGGAAGGAGTAGAAGGGAGATAGGCAAATAAACTTACCGTGGAGAAGGAGAAGGAATTAAATGCATTGCACACTTGCTCAGTGACACAAGGCTCAAGACGCATGGCAAAAGTATGAAATGCTAGCTCAACTTTGTAAAATGTGAAGATTGAAGACAGCTGTTATCATAATAGACGGCTCAGATTGTTTTTAGTATAAAAGCAATTAAATCAATGACTATTCAAAGCTGTCTTAGTATCTCGGTCGGGTGCCGGTTCCGACGGTTCATTTTTTTTCAACCCGCACCCGTCTGACAAATTCATATTTAACCGATTTTTTCATTTTATCTGACCCGACGTCCGAAACCGACCGCCCGAAAGACTTCTTTTTTAATCGGTTTGTGCGGGTTTTGTGCGGGTCACGGGTTAATGCTTATTCCTAAATTGCCAAGTATTAGCTATCGTGGCAGCTTTATTTGTTTCTACTATAATGTTACTGACATGTCACATGCGTGTAAGTGCGCTATGACGGTTGGCTTTAAATTTTGAACTAGGAAGTAGGAACTAATCACATGGGAGAATCCTAGGTGAGTAGGTGTTATGGAGGAAAATGTTTCTTTGAAATGTCAGTAGTACGTAGTTGTATTTATGCATCATAAATGGAAAGAAATAAAATAAATAAATAACGAAAGATATAATAGAAAAGTAGAGTTTAATTCCTTAGTATAAAATTACACCACCATGTAGCACATAGATTAATTAGTATAATCATTTTAAATTTGAGATGATTCTTGAACATGCCATTGTATTAAATATTTAGAAAAATAATTTTATTGTTCCTAATAATCTTATTTAGTGAAAAATACTCATAATCTAAAAGTAAAGAAATATAAAATTTACACGCCAACTAATTTTTAATATCATTTTTAAAATTAATTATTTTAAAAATTAATAAATTTGTAATTAGATAAATTTAATATATATTATGCATTAAAGTGTAACTTTTTTTTTTTTATAAAACATCAAATGTAAATTTATTCTTTTTATTTATATTGAAAGTGGTAAATAAATAAATTAAAAAATAAACATAAAATTAATTATAAACCAGATAAAAAAAAGTTTATTGGTTCATGAACAGGTCAAAGAGTCCAAACTGAGACAGAGAGATGGTTTATTCCCGTACGTTCAGATCTAACATATCCAACAGACATTGGAAACTAAACTAAACTAAACTAGGATAATAGTAACAAGAATCCAACACATGCTTAGGAAGCTGTGACACGCACAGATAACACTAAGCAACTCACTCACACAACCTTACATACACTCTATCTCTATGTGACTTGGTTGTTACTTTGAGTTCAAGGGCATTTGGGCTTGCCCTTCTTGTTGAGCTTGTCCCTGTAGCAAGGGCACTCGTGCTTGTTCCCATAGGTCCCAGAAGGAACACATTTGCACTCAGCACAGCATATTCCGCAGTACTTCACACACCTATCCCTTACCCCTGCCGCTGAGCATCTATCCGAACACTTATTGCTGCAATACGCTGCCATCAACATACATACACAAAATTAATATACATCAAACACCTAACCTCAAAACAAAACACTAACAGAAAATTCTTACATGAATCTCCATAGGCGATGACTGGCTCCAAGAAAGAGGAGCTTAGAAGAAGTGAACAGAATAGTAGGGTGGCAAAGAGAACCTTCATTTTTGCTATTGTAGCTGTGTGTGTCTCATGAGGTTTGTGATGGCATTTGCAAGACCATGCATTTATAGTGACGAAGCTTGAGAACTAGTGAATAGCCTTTTTACAAAGTTGGTGGCAGTTAAATAGTAATAATATAAAACGAGTTATATTATTTATATTACTTTTTGTATTACTTATAGAAAAAATGTGTTTTTAATTTTTAAATGTGATTAAGATTTTTCTATTTATAAATTTAGTCTTTGAACTTTAAAAAAAAATATAATTTAGATGATTTTAATTTTATAAAAAATGACAAATTAAAAAAAAGTGACTAAATTTATTTGTATTTTAAAATTTAAGAATTAAATTAATTCATATTTTAAAAATGTAGAAATTTTAATTACATTTAATTAAAAATATAAAGGCTAAAAATATATATTTATTTCTCTCTTTTCATTAAATATATACTTTTAATTAATAATATAAAAGTTAAAAATTGTAGTATATATTTTTTAAAATTTTTGTGATTATAGTAATTAATTAGATCTTACTAACCAGTATCGTTAAGAAATTATAAATGAACACAAAAAAAATTATGAATAATATAATTTTATATATTTTAATAAAAATATATATTTTTTTAATTTTTTAGTCAATATTCTTAAGGCACCGGTTACCATTTGTGTTATTTTATTTCTCTCTTTTCATTAAATATATAGGGTGAGCCGGTGCCTCGGTGGTGGAGAGCAGCCTTAAATATTAGTTGAGGCTCTCACTCCTACCACGCGTATTCTGAGAATCTGCGCGTACGAAGCCTTCTAGTGCCTTCCTCCCTTTGTCGCTTTCTGCTTGTTACGTTCCTCTCACTCACTTTTTCTACTACCTGTATCCCACAACTATTCAAGGTCCTTTATTCCCTGCAACACTTTTTTTTTTTTTTATATATATATATATATTTTTATTATATTGCTTCATTAATTTTATTAATTATTTATTTTTTTCTTAATTTTATTTGTTTGTATGAATATATTAATGAATCATTTTTTATTTTATAACAAGAGAAGTTAGTTATATTTGCATAATATTTTTATTTTTATATTTGTATAAAATGATTAATATTATAGAAATATAGAACAAATAATATTATAAATATATTTTAAAAATATTATACAAATAATATAAGTATTCTAATAATATTTTTGTATTATTTTACAATAAAGAAATTTTCATAAATAAAAGAAACTGCCTCCTTCTATTTATAGGCTAGTTGGGCAGAGAGGCATGCATGACCGTGTTTCACTTTTATCCAACTCCAGAGCTAATCTCTTAAGTCAAGCATAACCGTGCCTAATGAAGCACGACTGTGCTTCATTTCCGAGACGGAGTCCCTTATGCACAATCCGTGCTTGAAGATGTAGGGCCAGGGAAGCATGCATAGACAGCACAAACATGCTTAGTGAAGCATGACTATGCTTCTTGTCCTAAAGCCAAAACTTGACTCTTTTGATCCTTTTAAAAATACTAGACTTAACTATACTTTTAATCCCTATAATAATATTTAGACAATTTTAACTATATAATAATACATGAAAATCAATATTATTTTAATTATTTTCAATCTTAATTATCCATTTAAATTATACAACTAAAATCATGATGCGCTCTCTAAGAGTTAAAATATAAGGAATGGTCAACTTAACTCCATTTCATCATGTTAAAAAGAGTATTCCCAATGGGACCTTGGTTCAAAAGGAATTTCAACAACCACATGAGATGTTGGCTTTCATGATATCATATCATATCATCGTACAAGGAAGCTTCCACAAGCACTGATGTGTGATCAATGCAGCTATTGAGTCATTACAGATGCTTTTTATTTAATCTCATTGAATTGAATTTTCATTACAAGTAAGCAAAACTTAGGGCATGCCGCCCAAATTATAATTCTATAAAACACAGATTGTAAGCTCTACACAATACATACAAAATCGTACATCAAGCTCCCATACTGTGGAACGGGCGCAGATCATCAAAATCATCCTTGTTGGCATGCCCACTAGATGCTAGTAAGTTGATCTACAAAAATAAACAAAAATTAAAATTTGAGAAAACTTATCTCTCGCTTAGTAAAGTTCAAATTGAATCTCATACCTCTCATTTTGAATCATCCAATGTCAAAGGCATACTTAATAAGAATTTTTTTTATTTTTTATTTTTTTGTGTTTGGACGAAATGGAAATGAGTGTATATTGAAAAATGAATGAGGAAAAGAATAACATTTTAGTATATACCTGTGAAAGAAAATGAAGGAGAAAAGCTTAACTGTTGGATTAATAATATCTCTCTATTACATCTAGATATCAAATGCATTTTAATTTTATATATAGTAGAAACACTTTTTACCAATTAATATTAAAGGTAGCAAATGAATACAAAAGAAATCATAGAGAATCCTTCTAATTATATAACAAATTTTATTGAAATATTTTAACGTATAAGAAAAAGGCAATAAGCTTGTAATATTTAGTTCTAGAAAATGAAAAACAGTGAAATTCGTAATGTAGCTTTCCTCTATCAGTATTATTGTCTCCATTTTCTTCCCAGATTTGGAGGATAAAAAATAATGGATCCCAACTACCTCAATTTCTTTTTTCTTCTTTTAATACTCACACTCCAGACAAGTAAGAGACAACCGAGACAACAATAAACATATCATTGAAATTGTCGTGCTATAGAATAATGCATATAAGAAAATATGGTACAACCTTGACAATTTTAGACTTGGAGCCTGGCCGCATGTAAGCTGCTAACACGCTCATATTGAAATCCTGTATACAACATCATTTAAAAGAAACAAGGAGAACTCAAATTAAAGAAACACCATGGTACTCAATCCTATTCATAATATCATAGGAAAAAGAATAGAAATACATGATGCAGAAGAAATGAGTTTGTTCATAAAGATAAAAATATAAAATAATTGTTTCCTTCCTTTCTGCAAAGCATTTCCCACCTAGACAATCACACAGTGAAATACATTTAACTATAAAAAATCACACAGTGCTCATAACCCCTATAAGCCTTTTTCTTTTTCCTTTTACCAAGAGAAGGCTGGGAAAAGCTTAAAAAAATAACTTACTCGGAAAGGATCACCCCTCAAAGATTGAACAAACACAGAACTTCCCAAGTTTCTTCCCTGCATAGAAGTAAACAAGTAATCTTAGTACAATAAAACAATAATTCAATAAAATGAAAGCACAATAATCAGATACTATTAGTTAATTGTGTTCCTTTTTCAGATGGCTTTTGAGATACTGCTTGTTTGATAGAAAAAATATGGGAGGGAATATAACAGACAGGTAAGTTAGGAAAGTGTAGCTTCAAAAAATGGCACAATCCTATCATGTAAAAGCATGTTTGTAATAGCTTAATTTCAGATTTTTTTTTGGCAGCTTTCTAAGAGAGCTTTTAAGGAAAAAAAAATCCCAAAAAAAATGTTATAGATCTCCCCCCTCCCCTTCTAAATGTAAAACTCTATCCTCCATTTTGTAGATATATAGCACATCAAATAGATTGATTGATGTACCTCAAGGGATATATCTCTCAGGCGCCTCCCTGTTTGAGCACAGCAAATTCGGACGTGTTCATCACAACTCCCACTTATGATGTAGTCCCTCCCATTCATGTAATAAGAACGGGTGTAATTTTGAGAACTTTCAGTGGGAGCTATATCAAAAACCAAGTGAAGCCTACCATCAACAGCCAGATATTGTCTAACCTGTATAAACTTACATGTCAGCCAGGACACCAACAATGTGTTCTCGAGATAAAATTTTCCAAAGAGAAAGACAGGCATGTACTGAATCAATTTAAGTTACTGTACTATGTAGATAACAAAAATTCAATGGAAACTGTTTCTAGTTTTAAAGCTGAACCAGATTTCACATTGTTGCAAGGCCTATTCTACTGAGTGACCAGTAACTACTAACTAACATTACTATATGACCACTGACCATTCCTTTATAGATAACAAAAAATTGCACTTCACATGCAGTGACCAGTAACTAATCACACTGCTGAGTGAAAATTACCTCATTATCAACCGCTGATGCAAGAATATATTGATCATCTGGAGAAAAGCAAACCATCACATTTCCTCTGGAGCTTGAAACAGTGAAGCAAGGGTGTATTGGTTTTTGTCTCAAGTCCCACATCTTGACATCGTGATCAAATGATGAAGTGGCAAAAATTGATGGGGAATGATTAGCAAACTTGACTACATTAATATGCCCACGATGCATATCTGTGAACACTTGTAAGCGCTTCCCACTGTTGATGTCATATAAAGCAACATTTCTTGAGTAACCACTTGCAAGAAATAGTTCATCCGTAGAGTTAACATGAACAGATGTCAACTGGTCAAATTCATCAAAGGTAACACAACCAAAGTTCCCATGTATGCCAGTAACTTTTCTTGGTATATGGTGGATGTCATACAATTTCAAGGAACCATTGTCTGATCCTGCTATAAGCTGACATGCAACAAGAAGAAAAGAAAAGAATCAGAAATTGCCCAATCCAAACAAAAATCACTGGAGGAGTACATGCTCTAAAACTAACAATGCAGAATGGAATACTATACTGAATTAATAATGCCTTTGATAAATAATCTTTACAGCCATTCTGATAACGGTAACTAAATACCAATTCTGGCAAGGCTGTACTAGCATTCTTGCAGAAAATCACAGAATACCATATCTCTCTCATTAAAACTACTTTTGCCTCTACAGGGCTATGTGTGACAAACAACAGATTCTGTAAAGGCTGATGTAGCATTCTGGGACAATCACCTCAATTATTGCCAATAATATATATCTTGCTGCTAGTATCCACCAGATAAGTTAATAACCATACCAAGTATAATCTACAAAATCAATTTTTATGCAATAAGCACATACCTTGGAGGGATATTTTTTGAGCCAACAGAGACCCAAAACACTATTCATTGCTCCAAGTGACGGGATATAACTCACAATATGTTCATTCTCATGGTTGATGACAACTACTTCACCATCTAAAGTTCCAAAGACCATCAAACTGGAGTCAGATGGATGGTACTCAAACTGCCTAGGATGAAAGCCCTTGTCCAATTCACATCCTAATAGAGAAAGGGGGTGCAAGAAAGGCCAAGTTGAAGACCCCAATTTAGCAGCAGAAAGAGACCTAGTATAAAAATATTGGGACTTTCCAGAAGGATATGATGGCCTATGCTTAGAAGATTGCACCTTATTGTGGCCTGATTTTATTTCTCTCTTCTGTAAGATACTTACAACACTCTCTTTGCGCTTCCATTTATATGGAAGATATTCAAAGTATTGAGCAAATACTCCGGTAGCCCTTTCCTTGTCAATCTTTCTGATTGGCATATTATCTAAATTTTTTAGATTCGGTAATGAAGCTATCATGAACTCTCTGTAATGCTTCTCATAGCATATTGGTGATGCATGACGAGACATATACTTCATAGAAACATCAGCAATATGGTCTGTAAAAGCACCTAGCGATGACTCTTCTCCATCTTCATTCTGTAATGTGAACCACTAAAATTAAAGATCAAGAAGGATTTAGAAGCTACCAATAAGAAACTTTACAATAACATGAATCATTTTTATGCAATTCAATATTAAGCATTTCATTTACGTTTTCCTTAAAGCATGCATATTATAATTATAATCCAACAAATAGAGTCATTTACTGAACTTAGAAAATACAATACGACCATGAAAACAAAGTGGAAATTGGCAAAACAGAAAGCCAATATAATTTTAATTAATATGACCATTTCAGTATCCAAGCTATAATCATTACCACAACCAAATAGCATTCTACACAATACCTAAAGGAAATATAAATGCAAGCTGATGCCATAACCTCACAAGCCTGAACTTGTAATTACTGATTATTTTAGAACCCAAACTATTATCTTTTTCGCAAACTGATAGCATACTATTTACAATTTACAATCACATACAACAATGAAAAACATCTTAGCAAGCAAGAGGGATATGCCATGTTCTATTATTGAGACCACTCTAACACTTTGTTTAGATAAATCGAAGAAAGAAATAACAGAGATAGAAATGGAGTTGAAATGAAGTAGAAAATATATATTATTTGTTAAGAAAGAATAAAATAGAGTAATTTACCTCCACTTATGTGGATGAGCGGCAAAGAGAGTGAAAAAAATAAATAAATTGTATAAAATAACCTTTTTATCTATATAATTTTTTTATTTAACCAAAAAATGATAATCTCAATTTTTTCACAAACTTTTTATCTTGTCTAATAATTTATTTTTATTTTTTATAAAAAATATTATCTTATAAACACTCATAATAAAACAAGACAGTGCTGAAATTAAAAAAAAAAATATATATATAAACCCCTCTCCAACACAAATCTCTCCACAAGGGGAGAGAAGTTTTTTGGTGTGGGCCCCACCCAAAAAACTTTTTCTCCTTCCCTATTTTTATCACAATCCAAACTGGAGAAGTTATTTATTTTTATCCCATCCCTCTATTTCTTTCATCTCTAATTGGAAATCTACTAGCAGGGGAAAAGTGTAAAGGAAATCTACTAGCAGGGGAAAAGTGGCCAAGTTGACTACCTCATTCTGAAGAGGCACTTCTGAACTCCACCCAGGAAAAACATCTGACAACCAGTATCTATGATGACGACTAGTAAAGTCAACTTCACTGTCATCTGATGAATCCTCAACCATGCTTTGAACATCATGATTTATAACTTCTTCATCAAAGGAATAAAAATTTCTTAGAGGATCTTCAGCACTAAAGCTGGGATCTGTCAGTTCTATTGTATCAGTGTAGGGTTCACCAATAAAAGGAACTCTATCAAGCAGGCTAAAATCAGCAGTGCCATCAGACTTCCCACTGGATGAGAAAAAAGATGTCCCAGCATCATTGCAATACTGCCAATATTGAAACCTCAATTCAACCAAAGAAGGAAGCTTAGAGAGAGCTGCAACAGTTGTCCAAAGATTTGTAATCCGTGTATCACACATTGAGAGGCGCATTAGACTGGGCATACAATTAAAACAGTCCTCCTGGAAACTGGTAAGGGAAGAACTGAAATCAAGATTTAGGGTGTGTATATGCCTGAACTCCCCCATTAAGTTCAGCTTCCGGAAACGTGAACACCTCAATGTCAAAACTTGGCATGCCAAACCTCTTTGTGAAATATCCCTAATGATAAGATCCAACATTAGTCATGAAAAGGAAAATTTGCAACAAAAACCTAACACGCCAGAAAGTGCAAACCATGAAAGGCCAGTTATCCCAATAATGAATGAACCATTTTAGACTTTTAGGCAAACATAAGCCAATTTGGTATAGAGCATCAATAGAAACGAAGCACCTCATGCAATTTATGTTAATTGGCTACTGACCTACTGTCAATGCCAAAGGTAATCCTTAGTGAGAAAAGAGCCAGTGTCAGGATAATAATGTCACACCCATTGATATAAAAACAAAAACACCTTGCACAGATTTTTATCTAATCACTTAAAAACCTAACTACCATATTCAGTAACATGAAGATTGTTGATTGTTTGGAATTGCCAGAATTCCAAAGGCTAGAAATTCCATATTACCATTTCAAATTTGTTATGTTAAGAAGGTGAAAACAAAGGTGACTAACAATAAAAAATGATGTCATTTATACGAAGATAGTTCATCATAAACATAATATACCGTAAGAAGTCTTTTCCAAATGACAGATCCTGTAGATGGACTACTCGAAGCTTTTGATTAATAGCACGCATCAATGATAATGCATATTCTCCATTTAATACACATGATGATTCATTACGTACATCAACAGCCTCTATTTCAGAAGCATCAAAGTTCATGCACAAGTCAAGAAGTGGAGCAATATCAACATCCTTTAGGTCATCAATTAAAATCTCCAGGCTGCACAGCTCATAGTTGGACTTCTTGACCTCAGCCTGCACAATCATGGTCAGGTTCAGATCTTACCCCCATAAATAGAATAAAGTAGAAAATGGAATACATTCACTGTAAACATGGAGAAATGGAGTAATATATATACAATGTTCTATATACAGGGGTGACTACTTGAGAACACTTAGTTATTGTAAGAAATGAGAATTATAAATCTGGACCATACAACTATGCATGGATGATCAATATTATAAGTTAGTTGGTGGTCACATAACCACTTAAAAAAGTCATGCACATTTTTCTTTTAATCTTGACCATTCAAATATGATTTAATGGTATATATATTTACTGTTCTCAAAGCTGCATATATTTGAATATAACAAAGATGATCTAGCAGTAAACTTTGTGATGGAAATAAACAACAGACCTTGAAAAGGCTTGACAAAATAGAGGAATTAGGCAAAACACCATGTCTCCTGCAAGAATCAATATACCTGGAACCAAAACCAATATTAGCTAATTAGAATGGAATCAATAATACAGAGTAACAAGAGAAAAGGAAAACAGTTATTTCATTAGAAATTGCGGAAACTATCAAAGAATTTAAGCAAAACAGCCTGTGAATAGACCACAAGCTTGCTTCCCATTGTTATTCTTTTTTCTTTACAACCCAAAAATCCTGATCAACAAGACAATGCAAAGGGAGCAAGAGTGATAATTCAGTAAATTGTACAAAGCAATTCCCATGATTTCCCCTAAAAAGAGCGAATTCGGTTGAGAACGTCAAGTTCCTGATTCCAACAAGCAAAGGCTAATTGAATGGAAATTAAGAGCGTAGGACTGAGACTAACCACCAGCCACATTTTACAGCAATCCGAAAATAACAGAAGATTGAAGAAGACAAACAGAGAAATAACAGTGCATTTTGATATTGAGTTGACGAAGTGTACCTGTCTTCCAAGGTTTCGATGTCGATGGCCATGGTGATCGCACAACACAAAGTGATTGGAAAAACTCTCCGATCAACACTTGCAGAATGCGAAGCGGAAACCGTAAATTTGCAAACCAAAATAGATAAGAGTATGTATGTCACAATGCAAAGCACGGTCTGATTCAAACAGTTATCTCTTCCTGTCTCTCTCTCTTTTCTTTCTTTTTTTTCCAGTTTTTCTTCCTGTCGTAAATCGTAATGGCTATTGATTCTTCATTTCTTCTTTCCTCTTTCGGTTGCTGTTTTTTTTTCCTTGGGCCTGTAAATGGGTCTCATTTGGGAGTTGCTATTCTCACCCACTTTTTGCTATTCTCACCCCACACTTTTGTGAAATGTCTACTTTGCCCACTCACCAAAATCCCTGCACCCCTCCCCTTCCCCTCAAATTTCCCACTCCCCTAAATCTCTTTGCATCACCACCGATGAGATCTGAGCAAGGTTGGAAGGCGTCGCGTCGTCGCCGTGACACACCGAGCCTTCACAGCGCGACCCCTCGCAGTCACCTCACGTCGTCCGCATGTGACCCCATCATCCTCGCGCTATCCCAGCAACGCACCACCCAAATCTAAGCAGCACCGCACTGCACCAACCCCCCCCCCCCCGTCAAGATCCAAGCAACACCACGCCACGCCACCCTTCCCCCATCAAGATCCAGCAACACCACGTGCGCATCCTGACCCGTCAAGTTCCAAACAACGCTGCCACCGTGGGAAGTGATGCGAGTCAAAGTTTACTGGGGAGGGTGAGAAGATGTTGAAGTTTTATTTTGTATATGGCTTAATTGTGTCATGTTTTTTATCAATGATTTTGATGAAAACTTTGTATATGGCTTAATTGTGTATCTGATTCAATATTGAATTTCATAAATCTTCAACGGAAATGGATGTCCGTTTTGTATCCTTCTCCACCACGAAATCATACTTTGGATTTAGTAAATAGGGGAAAGAAAAAATTTTGAACAACGGAAATATGATTCTGTTGTATAATAGTTCAACGGAATCATATTTCCGTTGTTTACTAAAAAGGGGTTAAAAAAATAAACAACGAAATCACGATTTCGTTGTAATAAAGGGGGTGAGATAAAAAAGTTACAACGGAATCACGATTTCATTGTAACTTTTTATCTCACCCCCTTTATTACAATGGAATCGTGATTCCATTGTTTATTTTTTGGAAAAGGTATTTTCGGAAACTTATTAAAAGCCACCCATGAGGGTGGTGAGAATAGCAACACCGTCTCATTTTGGGGTTTGTACGAGAGAGGATGATAAAAAGGGAGATTGTTATTCTTACCCCCCTAATTGTTATTCTCATCCCCAAAATTTGAAAAAAAAAATGTTAAAGGACAAGTTTGCCCTTGCCCCTTCTTCTCCCCACCCCCTCCCTCTTCTCCTCAGCTTCCCGCCCCACCCCACCCCACCCCACCCCCACTTCTCACCCCCTCTCCTTCTCCCTCTCCTCGGCCTCCTTTCCCATCCCTCTCCTTCTCCCTTCCCTGTGGACCTCTCCCTTTCGTTCTCCCTCTCATCACCCATAGGTACCCCCTTCCCTCATTTTTTTTTTCGTTTTTATGCAATACAACGGAATCACGATTCCGTTGTACTATTTTTGAAACAGTACAACGAAATCGTTATTCCGTTGTGATTTTTTTGAAAATCAAACAACACAATGAAACCGCGATTCTGTAATTCTGTTATGCAGTACAATTTTTTTTAGAAAGTTTTATTTAATTTTTTTAAAATAAATTTTTATTTCTTAGTTTAGTTATAAAGTCAATTTTGTTTTTTAGTTTATTTAGTTATAATTTTTTATTTATATTTTAGTAAATTTATTATTTTTGTTCTTTAAAGTAATTTTTTTTAAGAAAATACTTTTTTTATTTATAATTTTTTCTTTAAGAATTTTTTTTCTTTTTTAAAGTAAATTTTTATTTTTTAGTTTAGTTAGTAAATTTTGTTTTTTTAGTTTATTTAGTTATAATTTTTTATTTTTTATTTTTTAGTAAATTTATTATTTTTGCTCTTTAAAGTAAATTTTTATTTAAAGTAATTTTTTAAAAAATACTTATTTTTTACTTACAATTTTTTTTCTTTTTTAAAGTAATTTTTTATTTTTTTAGTTTAGTTGGTTTAGTTATAAAGTAAATTTTGTTTTTTAGTTTATTTAGTTATAATTTTTTATTTATTTTTTAGTAAATTTATTATTTTTGTTCTTTAAAGTAAATTTTTATTTAAAGTACTTTTTTTTAAGAAAATACTTATTTTTTATTTATAATTTTTTTAAAAAAACTTTTTTTTGTTTATTTAGTTACATATTATTTTAGTTTATTTTTTGTTTATCCAGTTCTAATTATTTTAGTTTATTTTTTGCAAATTTATTATGACTCGGACAAAATATGTTTCGTACAATCGCCGACATGATCCCTCCACATTGGAGGAAGATGCTGCTGCAGACGCTGGTCAGCCTGCCCAGCCATCCAGGGCAGATTAACGACGTGTGACAGCATCCGCTCGTCGTCGTCGAACAGATGATGCTCGTGCTGTTGGAGGAGTACAACAGCATGAGGCAGAGGATGCAAAGGGTGTACATCCTGAGGCAGACGTGCCGCTGCTTAAGCCAGAGTTTCCTCAGCCTGATTTAGAGGTAGCAGAGGAACCACAGTCAGCCGCAGAGGTCCCGTTTGCTGAGCAGATCATTGGACCTTCATTTCCTGGTGGTCCTGTAGTTGATACATTGTTGGGGTCCTATAAGGACCACGTCGCTTGACATATATGGATTGGCGAGCCTCGAGAGGAGCTGAAGGTGGTAAGCCATAGTGGGAAGTTGATTCCCTACCCTACCCAATCATAAGTCCGGGCATACGTGGATCAGTCTGGCTTGACGGACCTTTATCATGCGCGGTATACCGCGAATAAAGACTTCATCAATGCCTTTATTGAGAGGTGACATCAGGAGACATGCACCTTCCACCTATCCGTCAGAGAGATGACCATCACTCTGGATGATGTGTCCTATCTGCTGCAGTTGCCTATTACAGGCTTGCAGATTACTGGCCCAGTGACCGCGTTCACGAAGACTGACATTCGGATGTTGCGGAGGACCATGTTAGTTCTAGTGTCTGACGATGAGGCAGATGCGGCCACGACGGTAGGAGCCAGGGTACACCTCACATGGCCGAGGGAGCTATATGAGAGGTATGTGCAGTCTGGTTCATATGTGTGGGTTGCACGAGCGTACTTGTTGTACTTGCTCGGCTGTACCATCTTCGCCGACAAGAGCTCCACACATGTAAACATTTTCTACCTCTGCTACCTTAGCGATCTCTCCACCTGTGCCCAGTACGCTTGGGGAGTATCTGCACTGGCGTATCTTTACGACCGTCTCTCCTTTGCGAGCTTGTATGAGAGCAAGTAGTGTGGAAGTTCTATGATGCTACTAATGGTAAGAAATTATTTATTTGTTGTTTACATATTTGTTTGTGTAATTTTTAATACAAATGCTAACATAATTTGTTTTCTTTATTTTACAGGCATAGGTGTTTGCACATCTGCCATCAATTGGCGGATGGGAGCATATCGCTTATGACCCCAAGCTTCCCTTTGCTGGTAGATGGAAGACGACGAGGGGTACTGGCAAGGCTTGGGGGACCAAGTGGTTGTTGGATATGTTGCAGATGGAGAACGTCGTCTGGTCCCCATATGATGATGGATACAGGACTGTCTCTAAGAGACCCTTCTTGGAGCAGACATATTATTCTGGCCACATAAGGTGTGGCACAGACATGTGACCCTATCTGCCAGAGAGGGTTTTGAGGCAGTTCGGCTACGTACAGGGGATCCCTCCACCACTACCTCCTCGTCCTCCATTTGAGACATCCATTCAGACGTGGACGGAGTGGGAGCTGCATACAGTGCAGCTGGGCGAGCATATGCCAGACGATGCTCCATGGGCTTGCACCTCCGACTACTTGGCGTGGTATTATGAACATTCACATCCATATGTGATTCCGCCAGAGGAAGGAGAGGCAGCACGGAGCCCAGTACGTATGCCTGACCCTATACCGCAGCCTCAGCCTGGTGACCCTCTGTCAGAGTTTGTAGACGGTGTAAATTACTTGTGCGAGGTAATGTAATGCATTTATCCATAATCTTTACATTTTTTTTATAAATAATTACTAATTTTAATTTTCGTTTATGTAGGATCGGTACCAAATGATGTCTGCGATTGCAGAGAGGTTGTTGCATACTAGAGCCATTCCTAAGGGCACGCATGACCATGAGTTGGTGCAGCGGCTATTGCGTATAGCACAGAGCGGCTTAGGTGTTGGGTGCAGCAACCAAGGACTCAGACAAAGGAGGAGGACCAAGGACGGTGGCCGCAGAGGCAGTTGATTTATGATGTATTTATTTATATTTGTATCTAAACTTTATTTTATATGTACATTTTATTATATTTTACAGTTCATGTTTTGAGTTTATTACATTTTTTCTTTATAAACTCTATAAACAACACGCGCACGCTGGTAGCATAATGAATGAACGAACGATTTCTCCAATAAATCATACAACAAACAAAAACAATAACAACAACAACAACAATGTGCAACATAATAACACTTCTACATATATTTCATAGAAAATAACAACAACAACAACCAACATAATAAAACTTAAACATAGTTGTATGTTTACTACATATACTTCTTTTTATTAGAGCTACTTGTCGCCATTGTCTCACACATAAGAACAATAATCTGTTCGACAGATCTGGGTTTACGCATCAGGGCAAGGATTTGTTCAAGAGATCGGCAAAATGTTGTATATAACTCAATCGGTCCTTTTGAACTAAATTCACAAAAGATGAAAAACATCTTACCCACAACATTGTCGACTTTAAGCTCCATGCAGTCGTACTCAACACAACCATCACCTACATATACAGGTTGACGATAATAGATGTCAAGTACCATTCTGCTACCTTCGATGGCATCCTTTACTATTTTTTTTCAAAGCAGCAAGCGACATGTCCTCACTTATTCTAATGAATTTAGGACCATTGGGACATTCAAACTTTACCCCCTCAGAAGTTGAAATCAAGTCACCATCATAATACAAAACAGCAAGAGATCCCTCCATCTTTCAACCAATATACCCAATATAAACACACTGCAATGAGTTGCCTTATACCTACAGCACTGATGCTTTATACTACAATATTTACTGTTCATCCGTGACTCACTCTATGATTCAATTATCACATACTCTGCACTTTGTTTAACAAAAGGCAACGACCAAGAGTGCACCGACAAAATATAGGGTTTAGATAGCATCAATACTTCAAATATCACATAATTACTGTTTGCTTGTCAGAAGGACATTAACAACATTGTCTTTTTGTTTCAGAAAAAGCAACGGTCTATATTATAAGATACATCGATCAATGTGCATTAAATTGGTATGTTTGTTTCTGCTCAACATTTAAAACCTAAAATTATACATTTCAAAAAACATTACTCAATATTAAAAAAAATTAAAAAAATTTAAAATAACATGTGCAATGGAATCGTGATTCCGTTGCATTTTTTTTGGATAAAATATGTTTTTAGTCCCTCATTTTATCTTGATTTATGTTTTTAGTCTCTCGTAACTTTTTTCTCTGTTTTTAGTCCTTCATAAATAGTTCAATTCTGTTTTTAGTCCCCCATAAATTATTTTGTTCTATTTTTAGTCCTTCATAAATTATTTTGTTCTGTTTTTAGTCCTTAACATTAATTTTAACTGTTAAGTGATGACATGGCAGACATAAACTGTGTGTGTGAAAATTTTCTGATGAAGTTTCTAGTGACTTTTACCTGCTACAAATTTTTTTGCGGTCAGAAATGTTGACTTTTGTAACATTTCTTATGATTTTAGAAAATTTGGTGTTCGGAATTTTTATTTTTTTATTATTTTTTTAACATTTATGACGGTTTTAGTCTGCCAGAAAACTTGTAACAGTTAAAAACTGATAGAAACTTAAACAGAATTTTTTCAAACGCAAAATCTGCTCGCCACGACATCACTTAACAGTTGAAATTGATGTCAGAGACTAAAAACAAAATGAAACAATTTTTTAGGGACTAAAAATAGAGAAATAATTTATGAGGGACTAAAAACAGAAATCTAGATAAAATAAGGGACCAAAAACATATTTTACCCGGTTGACGGTAATAGATGTCAAGTACCATTCTGCTACCTCCGATGGCATTCTTTACTGTTTTTTTCAAAGTAGCAAGCGACATGTCCTCACTTATTCTAATGAATTTAGGACCATTGGGACATTCAAACTTTACCCCCTCAGAAGTTGAAATCAAGTCATCATCATAATACAAAACAGCAAGAGATCCCTCCATCTTTCAACTAATATACCCAATATAAACACACTGCAATGAGTTGCCTTATACCTACAGCACTGATGCTTTATACTACAATATTTACTGTTCATCCGTGACTCACTCTGTGATTCAATTATCACATACTCTGCACTTTGTTTAACAAAAGGCAACGACCAAGAGTGCACCGACAAAATATAGGGTTTAGATAGCATCAATACTTCAAATATCACATAATTACTACTTGCTTGTCAGGGGAACATTAACAACATTGTCTTTTTGTTGCAGAAAAAGCAACGGTCTATATTATAAGATACATCGATCAATGTGCATTAAATTGGTATGTTTGTTTCTGCCCAACATTTAAAACCTAAAATTATACATTTCAAAAAACATTACTCAATATTAAAAAAAAAATTTAAAAATTAAAAACAACATGTGCAATGGAATCGTGATTCCGTTGTATTTTTTTTTTGGTAAAATATGTTTTTGGTCGCTCATTTTATCTTGATTTATGTTTTTAGTCCCTCGTAACTTTTTTCTCTGTTTTTAGTCCTTCATAAATAGTTCTATTCTGTTTTTAGTCCCTCATAAATTTTTTTGTTCTATTTTTAGTTCCTCATAAATTGTTTTGTTCTGTTTTTATTAGTCCTTAACATTAATTTCAACTGTTAAGTGATGACATGGCAGACATAAAATGTGTGTGTGAAAATTTTCTGATTAAGTTTCTAGTGACTTTTAACTGCTACAAATTTTTTGGCGGTCAAAAATGTTTACTTTTGTAACATTTCTTGCGATTTTAGAAAATTTGGTGTTCGAGATTTTTATTTTTTTATTATTTTTTTAACATTTATGATGGTTTTAGTCTGCCAGAAAATTTGTAACAGTTAAAAACTTATAGAAACTTAAACAAAAATTTTTCAAACGCAAAATCTGCTCGCCACGACATCACTTAAAAGTTGAAATTGATGTCAGGGACTAAAAATAAAATGAAATTTTTTTTTAGGGACTAAAAACAGAGAAATAATTTATGAGGGACTAAAAACAGAAATCTAGATAAAATAAGGGACCAAAAACATATTTTTCCCGATTGACGGTAATAGATGTCAAGTACCATTATGCTACCTCTTATGGCATCCTTTACTGTTTTTTTCAAAGCAGCAAGCGACATGTCCTCACTTATTCTAATGAACTTAGGACCATTGGGACATTCAAACTTTACCCCCTCAGAAGTTGAAATCAAGTCACCATCATAATACAAAACAGCAAGAGATCCCTCCATCTTTCAACTAATATACCCAATATAAACACACTGCAATGAGTTGCCTTATACCTACAGCACTGATGCTTTATACTACAATATTTACTGTTCATCCGTGACTCACTCTGTGATTCAATTATCACATACTCTGCACTTTGTTTAACAAAAGGCAACGACCAAGAGTGCACCGACAAAATATAGGGTTTAGATAGCATCAATACTTCAAATATCACATAATTACTACTTGCTTGTCAGGGGAACATTAACAACATTGTCTTTTTGTTGCAGAAAAAGCTCTATATTATAAGATACATCGATCAATGTGCATTAAATTGGTATGTTTGTTTCTGCCCAACATTTAAAACCTAAAATTATACATTTCAAAAAACATTACTCAATATTAAAAAAAAAATTTAAAAATTAAAAACAACATGTGCAATGGAATCGTGATTCCGTTGTATTTTTTTTTGGTAAAATATGTTTTTGGTCGCTCATTTTATCTTGATTTATGTTTTTAGTCCCTCGTAACTTTTTTCTCTGTTTTTAGTCCTTCATAAATAGTTCTATTCTGTTTTTAGTCCCTCATAAATTGTTTTGTTCTATTTTTAGTTCCTCATAAATTGTTTTGTTCTGTTTTTATTAGTCCTTAACATTAATTTCAACTGTTAAGTGATGACATGGCAGACATAAAATGTGTGTGTGAAAATTTTCTGATTAAGTTTCTAGTGACTTTTAATTGCTACAAATTTTTTGGCGGTCAGAAATGTTTACTTTTGTAACATTTCTTGCGATTTTAGAAAATTTGGTGTTCGAGATTTTTATTTTTTTATTATTTTTTTAACATTTATGACAGTTTTAGTCTGCCAGAAAATTTGTAACAGTTAAAAACTTATAGAAACTTAAACAGAATTTTTTTAAACGCAAAATCTGCTCGCCACGACATCACTTAACAGTTGAAATTGATGTCAGGGACTAAAAATAAAATGAAATTTTTTTTAGGGACTAAAAACAGAGAAATAATTTATGAGGGACTAAAAACAGAAATCTAGATAAAATAAGGGACCAAAAACATATTTTTCCCGGTTGACGGTAATAGATGTCAAGTACCATTATGCTACCTCTGATGGCATCCTTTACTGTTTTTTTCAAAGCAGCAAGCGACATGTCCTCACTTATTCTAATGAATTTAGGACCATTGGGACATTCAAACTTTACCCACTCAGAAGTTGAAATCAAGTCACCATCATAATACAAAACAGCAAGAGATCCCTCCATCTTTCAACTAATATACCCAATATAAACACACTGCAATGAGTTGCCTTATACCTATAGCACTGATGCTTTATACTACAATATTTACTGTTCATCCGTGACTCACTCTGTGATTCAATTATCACATACTCTGCACTTTGTTTAACAAAAGGCAACGACCAAGAGTGCACCGACAAAATATAGGGTTTAGATAGCATCAATACTTCAAATATCACATAATTACTACTTGCTTGTCAGGGGAACATTAACAACATTGTCTTTTTGTTGCAGAAAAAGCAACGGTCTATATTATAAGATACATCGATCAATGTGCATTAAATTGATATGTTTGTTTCTGCCCAACATTTAAAACCTAAAATTATACATTTCAAAAAACATTACTCAATATTAAAAAAAAAATTAAAAATTAAAAACAACATGTGCAATGGAATCGTGATTCCGTTGTATTTTTTTTTGGTAAAATATGTTTTTGGTCGCTCATTTTATCTTGATTTATGTTTTTAGTCCCTCGTAACTTTTTTCTCTGTTTTTAGTCCTTCATAAATAGTTCTATTCTGTTTTTAGTCCCTCATAAATTGTTTTGTTCTATTTTTAGTTCCTCATAAATTGTTTTGTTCTGTTTTTATTAGTCCTTAACATTAATTTCAACTGTTAAGTGATGACATGACAGACGTAAACTGTGTGTGTGAAAATTTTCTGATTAAGTTTCTAGTGACTTTTAACTGCTACAAATTTTTTGGCGGTCAAAAATGTTTACTTTTGTAACATTTCTTGCGATTTTAGAAAATTTGGTGTTCAAGATTTTTATTTTTTTATTATTTTTTTAACATTTATGACGGTTTTAGTCTGCCAGAAAATTTGTAACAGTTAAAAACTTATAGAAACTTAAACAGAATTTTTTTAAACGCAAAATCTGCTCGCCACGACATCACTTAACAGTTGAAATTGATGTCAGGGAATAAAAATAAAATGAAATTTTTTTTTAGGGACTAAAAACAGAGAAATAATTTATGAGGGACTAAAAACAGAAATCTAGATAAAATAAGAGACCAAAAACATATTTTTCCCGGTTGACGGTAATAGATGTCAAGTACCATTATGCTACCTCTGATGGCATCCTTTACTGTTTTTTTCAAAGCAGCAAGCGACATGTCCTCACTTATTCTAATGAATTTAGGACCATTGGGACATTCAAACTTTACCCACTCAGAAGTTGAAATCAAGTCACCATCATAATACAAAACAGCAAGAGATCCCTCCATCTTTCAACTAATATACCCAATATAAACACACTGCAATGAGTTGCCTTATACCTACAGCACTGATGCTTTATACTACAATATTTGCTGTTCATCCGTGACTCACTCTGTGATTCAATTATCACATACTCTGCACTTTGTTTAACAAAAGGCAACGACCAAGAGTGCACCGACAAAATATAGGGTTTAGATAGCATCAATACTTCAAATATAACATAATTATTGTTTGCTTGTCAGAGGGACATTAACAACATTGTCTTCTTGTTGCAGAAAAAGCAACGGTCTATATTATAAGATACATCTATCAATGTGCATTAAATTGGTATGTTTGTTTATGCCCAACATTTAAAACCTAAAATTATACATTTCAAAAAACATTACTCAATATTAAAAAAAAATTAAAAAAAACATGTGCAATGGAATCGTGATTCCGTTGCATTTTCTTTTGGTAAGATGTGTTTTTGGTCCCTCATTTTATCTTGATTTATGTTTTTAGTCCCTTGTAAATTTTTCTTTGTTTTTAGTCCTTCATAAATTGTTCTATTATATTTTTAGTCTCTCATAAATTGTTTTGTTCTGTTTTTAGTCCTTAACATTAATTTCAACCATTAAGTGATGACATGACAGACATAAACTGTGTGTGTGAAAATTTCTTATTAAGTTTCTAGTGACTTTTAACCGCTACAAATTTTTTAGCGGTCAGAAATGTTTACTTTTATGATATTTCTTGTTATTTTAGAAAATTTGGTGTTCGGGATTTTTTTTTTTAAATTTCTGACGATTTTAGTCTTCCAGAAAATTTGTAACAATTAAAAACTGATAGAAACTTAAATAGAATTTTTTCAAACGCAAATTTTGTTCGCCACGACATCACTTAACAGTTGAAATTGATGTCAGGGACTAAAAACAAAATGAAACAATTTTTTAGGGACTAAAAACAGAAAAATAATTTATGAGGGACTAAAAATAGAAATCTAGATAAAATGAGGGACCAAAAACATATTTTACCCGGTTGAAGGTAATAGATGTCAAGTACCATTCTGCTACCTCTGATGGCATCCTTTACTGTTTTTTTCAAAGCAGCAAGCGACATGTCCTCACTTATTCTAATGAATTTAGGACCATTGAGACATTCAAACTTTACCCCCTCAGAAGTTGAAATCAAGTCACCATCATAATACAAAACAACAAGAGATCCCTCCATCTTTCAACTAATATACCCAATATAAACACACTACAATGAGTTGCCTTATACCTACAGCACTGATACTTTATACTACAATATTTACTGTTCATCTGTGACTCACTCTGTGATTCAATTATCACATACTCTGCACTTTGTTTAACAAAAGGCAACGACCAAGAGTGCACCGACAAAATATAGGGTTTAGATAGCATCAATACTTCAATTATCACATAATTATTGTTTGTCTGTCAGATAGACATTAACAACATTGTCTTTTTGTTGCAGAAAAAGCAACGGTCTATATTAATCCTATAAAATACATCGATTAATGTGCATTAAATTGGTATGTTTGTTTCTACCCAATATTTAAAACCTAAAATTATACATTTCAAAAAACATTACTCAATATTAAAAAAAAAACCTTAGAAAAATTTAAAATAAATTAAAAAAATATGTGCAATGAAATCGTGATTCCGTTGTATTTTTTTTTTCACCACCACACTACACAACGGAATCACGATTCCGTTGTTCATTACACAACGGATTCGTGATTCCGTTGTGTAGTGTGGTGGTGAAAAATAAAATATGCAACGGAATCACGATTCCATTGTACAACGTATACAACGAAATCATGATTCCATGAAAAGGGTAATTTGGGATTAACAAAAAAGTCACCCACGTGGGTGGTGAGAATAGAAATTTGGGGTGAGAATATCAACTCCCTAGAAAAGCTCCTGTGCGGTGAATCCATCTAAGCCCAATTTCTAGAAATGTTCAAAAATGGATTAAGCCCAATTGAAAATGAAGACAAGTTGCACGCGCACGGCTCGGTGCACGTATCATTCGAAATTCATTGGCCAAAAATTAACAGTATTCTCTTTTAAAATAGGAAAAAAAAATGGTATTCTAATGAAGATGAAATTGTGGACAAAGCTAACTAATTGGTTAAGTCAATTGACGTCATATTTAGGAATAAAAATGGAGTGGGTTTGACTATTTTCATCTTCTCTTTTTTTAAAGTCGAAATGAATTTTAAAAATGTGGGAAAAAAATTAAAATGTAATTTCATTTCCATTGAAATTAGGAAAATCTGTTGAAAATTCGTCCACCTTTTTTGAAAAATTTAATTTACTTATATATATAATTTTAAATGAATAACATATTAAATTATCAACTACATTTTAATCTAAATAATATATAAAAATTAATAAACAACATTTATTATAAAATTAAAAAACTAACAACTAGTTATAGAAGTAAAAGGGTTATCCGCAAATTCAAGATTTAATTTTCATGTCTAAGCATTTTTTTTTTCAAATATAGTTTTGATGGGATTATTATGAGAAGAAATAGCTTTTTATTTTATATTTGAAACTCATTCTGTTCATGGGTTTTAAATCCAAGTGAAAGACAAGGGTCAACATAAATTCCACAACGAAATAAGAGAAACTATGCGAAAATGGTTTCAAAATGTCAAATAAAGCAGCAAAAGTATATTTGAAACTCATTCTGTTCATCATGGGTTTTAAATCCAAGTGAAAGACAAGGGTCATCTTCAATTCCGCAACGCAATAAGAGAAACTATGTGAAAATGGTTTAAAAATGTCAAATAAAACAGCAAAAGTTGCCGTTGATAATTTTTTATTCTTTTCTTCTCATTAAGTCTTCTTAACAATTATTATTATACAAAAAATATTATTATTAATTAAAAGGTAAGCTAAGGTACAAAAATATCAAGTTACCATGCTTTTTATTTCCCCTAGCTAGCCATCATTGAATGTGAGATTAAAACTTTCAAATCTAAATACCAAATGTGTCACTGAAAAACCTAACCACGTTGGCCCCTCACTTTGGTCATACACCAGACTTGACAGCTACACAACTTGAAAAAAATAAGAAAAAGTTGACCACCTCGTCCCACTTTTTAATGGGATCTTTTTTCTTCTTGCTCATGCTCTTCCTCATCTTCGAAGATTAGTTGTAAAGCTGAGCCCACCACTGATCACACACACCCATCAACCAGTTTGTAATTTAACTACATTCTTACATGAAGCTTCTCACCCCTTATGTCATGATATTTTCCTTTTTCTTTATAATAATCCAAAACCTGCGTTGCACGTGGCTGTGGCGCGTAAAGAGGAAGGTTGCTGGCAAGACCAAGGAAAATAGCATATGGTTTGGGTCCCAAATAGAAGAGACTCTCTGCTTTAATGTTCCCAGCTGATTCATAAATTATTACGCTACACTCATACATAATAGCACACTGCACAATAGAACCAGAACATGGATTCTTTTTCCTGTTCTAGTCAAAACAAGAAACATAGTTGCAACAAAATGGGAAAGAATATTTCAACATGGAAGTTAGAAAGAACTTAGTAGCTGCCATCACATAGCAAGAGAGTGACAACATGCATTTGAAAAAGGAAAAAAGAGAAAAAATTAAGAGTGTAACTACTGACTACTACTATGTGGAAGAAGTCCTTTCAGGACATTTATTAGTAACTACTGAGAAACCTCCCTCACAAGATACCTTGAGAAAAATGCCCATTAATTAACCAGCTTAGATCCTGTTATAAGGACATAATCATACCTATTGAATTCACAATTCACGTGCACTTCTTCAACATGATTTTATAAGATAATGATTGTTTGATTTTGATAATTAAGTAGCATCATATATGTATGAGATGTGCGTGCAATTTAAACCATTAAAAAAAATCACAAGTGTGTAATATTTTTTTTATTTCCTTGCTTACAAAAGAATGTACAAATGAAATTAAATATGTGTAACTTGCATATATAATATCTGTCACGCATTCTACAAAAATTGTAGTATTTATTTTGAGAAGTCAATTAATGGCCAACAATGGTTGGTTCAAGCCTCATTGTCCTCATTCCATTCATATATCCCACGACATAATTAGGCGCCTCCTCGAACCCTATATGATGTTATTGTCACAAAACTCACGGGAGTAAGCTTTCAATTAATTATAAACTATAAGATCTTGTGGTAGATAGTTATTTAAGTCAGCAGTTGAAGAAGTCTTTGAAAAGAGTACAGAAAGTTAATCAACTTATGCACACCCGTCAAATTATAATTAATAAACATATGTCTAAGCTGGACTCACTTGGATCACTTATGGTTTATGTACATTCTAATTGATAGTGACAATATTTGAGGGTTTTATATAAGCTTATGAGGAAAGTGGAAACTATTAATGCAGGTTTAATTTACAAGTAGGAGGGTGCAACATCAAATCCAACTGAAGGGGGGACTGGGAAAAGAAAAATGTTATGTCGATCTCCTACTTTTTGAAAGTAATAAACAAAAATATATAGAAGATGAAGAAGGAAAAGGTTGTTGGGAAGAGAATGCCTTTGTCGATAAGGAACAACAATTTTGTCTACTGCATACATAAAAATGAGATTGGCCCACTAATCAGTAATCATCTCATTTAGTTGTAATTCTGGAGGCCCACGCCTTTATGATAGTCCAAGTTTGAAGATCATGCAAACGCCAGTGTAGTGAATCAGTATATTATAAGGTGCATTTAGAAGAGTTTATAAGTTTTTTCAACTTATTTTAATAAAGTTTACAGTTTAATTTATGATATAAGCTCTAATGTATAATAAAAAATTATTAAATAAAATCTTAATTAAATTATTTAGATAAACGCACCGGCCGGTAACTTCTTATTTGGGGTCAGTTGGTGTGCATGTTAGCAAAATAGGGGTTCCGATACTTTCTGACTTTCTGTTTCTGGATGATGGGGCAACATTCTGAATCATAACTGATATTTAATTATGTAAAAAAAAAAACAAAAAAACTGATATTTAATTAAACTAACTGGCCCTACTAGTCTACTACTGAAGAGTAGCATAGAATAGAGAACACCAATTAAAATCCAAAAGTGCACCTCAGGAACCACAGCAGATGCTAGTTGATACACAACAAAATCCCATCATGATTTCCTTATATATGTTTTTTTGGTAAAGATTCCTTATATATGTTTAAATTCGAGTCAATATATAGATTGGATTAATAATTTCAAGAATATTAATTATCACTTATTTTCATGTTGTTTTTAAGTTATTATTCAAGACTAGATTTTAAGCTATTAAATTATATATATTTTTTAGGTTTAAATATATTTTTATTTCTTGTAATTTAGTATTTTTTATTTTTCGTCCTTGTAAAATTTCTTTTTTGGTTTTAGTTTTAGTCCTTGCAAATTATGTTTATTTTATTTTTCGTCCTTAAAGTGGTTTAGATAGCATTTTTTTTACTGTTCAAAGTATTTTTTTCACTGTTCAAAGTGTTATCTAAATCGCTTTAAGAACAAAAAATAAAACAAATATAATTTACAATGACTAAAATCAAATTTTTTTTTTGCAAGGACGAAAAGAAAAAATACGCTAAATTGCAAATACTAAAAATGTATTTAAGCCTATTTTTTATATGAGTTAAATGGTGATGTACTGATAGTATAAAATTATTTTATACTGTCAACCAATCACAAATCACACTGTTGATATGACTTTTAAGGTAATTATTATAAAAGTCAACAAACTTACCATACATGATGGGTTGTGATTGGATGATAGTATAAAACTTTTTTACAATGTCAGTGCATCACATATTTTCTCTTTTTATATTTATATCTAGTATTTGTGTAAAAAAAAATATGTATATTAATAAAATTAATTTTTAAAATATTTAGTAGTATATTAAATATAATTGTATTAAAATTAAGGAAGATAACTAATTATGTTTTCATGAGCAGTGAACTAATTATATTTTTAATTAAGGAGATATTGTTTTAAAAAAATATTAAACTTGAGAAAATTTATTTTGATTTGTTCTTTCTCCAAGTAATAATAGTGATGTAATACCTATATGAAATGTATAAATTTAAAAGGTTTAAATACATTTTTAGTCCTTGCAATTTAGTATTTTTTTATTTTTCGTCCTTGCAAATTTTTTTGTTTTGTTTTAGTCCTTGCAAATTATGTTTGTTTTATTTTTTGTCCTTAAAGTGGTTTAGATAGCGCTTTGAACAGTAAAAAAAAGCTATCTAAACTACTCTAAGGACGAAAAACAAAACAAACATAATTTGCAATGACTAAAACCAAATTTTTTTTTTGCAATGATGAAAAATAAAAGAGCGCTAAATTGCAGGGACAAAAAAGGTATTTAAGCCAATTTAAAATATAATAAATATAAATTTATAATTATTTAAATTTCAGTAAGGTCAAAAATATTTCTTGTTCTTTTCTTTTAAATATTTATTTATTTAATATTTCATTCTTTCCATAATTATCACTATATATGTCTCATTAATTTCTTTACTCAAAATATTATAAAAAAATATATATACAATAAATATGATCAAATTAAGAGATTTGATAATATTATATAAGATCATAAGAATAAAATAAATAAAAGGAAAATAAAGGCAAAACTAAAAGAAAATTTTAAATACAAAAAAATATATTAATTTTAAATTAAAAATAATTGATCAGGTCATTCATCGGGTTGGTTCAAATTAAAAAAATTACTCGAACCAATTTGGTTTGGTTTGGTTTGGATTGTCAGGTTCATCATGTCAATCTAAATCAATGAATAATCTTTTGGAAATCTTGATTGAACTAAGTAAGACCACTCTTAGTAGCAAATCTCTCTATGAGTTATTTAAGGTAACTACATACACATGACTCAAATTCAAGACTATTGGTTAAGTTAAAACAACTTCACACTAATTGATTCATGTGCTTAGTGGTCCTAATTGAAAATTTTATTAAATGTTGAATTTTTCCTTAATATATTGAAAAATAATTATATTTTTAACCCACAACCCCTGTAATGTAAATCTTAAACAATTGTTGAAATGTATTTTTGTAATGCATGAAGTAATTAGAAAATATTTTATCTAAGATGTTATTGAAAAATATTTGAGATTTTTTTTACAATGAAAATATATTTAAAAAATTATTCACTTTATTCAGCCAATTTTAAAAATAAAATTATTAAAAGTATAACACAAACTAATCTAACTGTTATAATTAAAATTTAATTGTTCAAAATAAAATATTTATATATATTTAAAAAATTCTTATATATTGTCATACAAATAATAATTTAATTTAATAACATCATGTATGTTGTAGAGTGAATATGTCAAACATAAATATTTTAGAATTATTTAAAATAAATTCACATTGAACATAAATCTATTTTTAGTTATTAAATATATTAATAATGCTATATACTATATGGTTTTATTATTTATAATACTAAATATCCATAACAACTCATCTTACGTATAATATTATAACAATATAATAAAATAGAAATATATATATATATATATATATATATATATATATATATATATATATATATATCATATTATTACAGCAAAATCATATGATGTTGTTTAGCAAATAAAATGAGAGGATTTTTTTCTTCTTTATTAAGAGATGAAGTTGTGTAATCGGTAGCAGATCTAGGATCCTAAGTTAGGGGAGATAATCTATTTAAAAAATAAAAATTAATAATTATTAGCGTGAAAGGAGTAGAAAAATAAGGCAAGGGGTTCAAATATACAAAATTAGGAAGGGTAAAATATACACATTCAAGATATTTATATTTTTTTTTTTAAAGTGAGGGGGTGTAGGTGCACTCCTGGAACAAGTGTAGATCCGCTACTGCGTGTAATGCTTATGGTTGTATAAGAAAAAAATATACTTATTGGTATAAAAAAGAATATATTTTCAAATCATATATAATAAAAAATGATCCTATATAAATTTGTTTATGAATAATAAAATTTATTTAGTAAATCATTTATAAATATAATTTCAAAAATAAAAATCTTAATATATTATTACATAGAAATAAATATTGATCGTTATATTTATAATAATTATTTATTTATAATATTATATATTATTTATAATCATAGTATAATAATAATATACAGGTAATAAAAAGAATTGTAAATAAAAAGAAAAGAAAAACAGAAAAAGAAAAAAAAAAGAAAAAAGAAACATAAAAGAAAAAAACATAAAAAAGAAAGAAACGTAAAAAACAAAGAAAATAAAATAAAAATAAAAAACAGTGCAGATGTTGAAGAAGTAAAAAAAAAAGAATAGAAAAAAAAAAGTAAAAAAAAAGCCGGTACGGATGTTGAAGAATAGAATAGTTTTTCGGAAAAAAAGATAAAGAAAGTTAAAAAAAAAAAAAAAAAAAAAAAAACAGCATTGGATGGGCGGGCGGGACGAGATTTTATTATATTAATGGATTAATGGATTACAAAATCCCAGTTGAAAATTATGTGTCGGAGTGCTTAAAATCTTGTACTGTAGTAGAATTTAAGCCGAGTTGAAGAAACTTCATAGGCGCGTCATAGTTATGCCTTTCAAAATTGTTAGGGGCAAAATTAAATTAAATTTTACTTTTATAAACCTTATTTGCTAAAACGAGAAAGTAGAAACAAAACAAATATATATAAAAAAAAAATGGTAAATGTTTTGCGGAGTCAAACAGTATCTTTTTGGGAATAAAAAATAGGCGAAGATAGGCAGAGATGCACGCAGAGTCTTTGGTTTATACTTTACAGGAATCTTAAGATTTTGGTGGGAGATTTTCTTAGCCTCTTATTAGTTGGATGCACCGAAAAGTGATAAAGTTAAAACGCGTTTTATTTGGGCCCCAACGGCATAGAAAACAATGCTTAACTGTTCATTTTTCTTCTTTTCCATGAACTAATAATCCTTCTTGTTCTGGTGCTCGATGATACACTTCGGCCGGTTCGCTCCAGTCTACGAATAAAGTCTCTGTTCAAACATTTATATTTATACTCTACAAAATACATGTTGTGTTTGATTTTTATTTTAAAAAAATTCTTCTTTAGCTTTCAAAATACGTGTAAAGACCAATTTAGTTCCATTTTTTCTAAACATGTTTTGTTTTCAAATATACATTTTAAATCTAAAAACTAAAAACTTGCAATCATCAAAAGAGGCGTTAAATAGATGGTGAAGGATAGTAAGACACATAAGAGTATATGAAATTGAGATGAAAATAGAAGAAGAGTAATTTACATTTTAATTTATATTTTAATACTTTTTTTTTGTTTAGTAATTTTTTTTAATGCTAAAACAGCAATGAATATAAAATGGAGGGAGTGATGTTCAGTGTAATCTTTTTAAGAATTTAATCTTATCAAACTTATTTTATAATAAGATTTATTAAATAAGATTATAAATATATCTTCAAGTAGATTAATGAGCTTGTAGTTATACTTATACGTAGGTCAATAAATTTAAGTCTTTAAGTAGATTAATAAGTATACAATTTTAAAATATAAGAAAATAAGGTATGTACTAATAGTTTTAAGTGTTTTTACACTGTCATTTAATTGTATTCATCATGTATAGCATGTTTTTTGATTTTAATAATAACTATTTAAAAGTTATACTAAATATAATTTCTAATTAATTGATATTGTAAAAACTTTTATATTGACAGTATATAGTCATTAAATTATTAAAATATTATAATAAAAATTTAATACAATGATAATAACAATGATATTTTTATCACTATACTATTTGTATTTATTTAAATAGGTTAAATTTATAAGTCTAAAATATTTTTTTAAATATTCTAAATTTTACCATTGTCAATTGAATTAATCTAAATTTAACGTGAGTTAGGTCACAAATGTCAAACAAATGGCCTAGTTTTGTCTCATACCACGAAATGATGGTAAAAAATGTTATGGGCATTTGTGTTAAGGTATCATGTTATATTCTCATAAATAATATTCTCATAAATATTTATGATTAGAAATGTTATTCTTAGGTATATTTAAAAATGTGTTTGATTACATTTTTATATTCTTGGAAATATCTTTTAAAATTCAAAATAATTTAAATAAAAAAGAAAGTTACTAGTATTTTAGAAAATAATTTCCTTTATTCCCATGGAAATATCACTTACCCATCCCTTTTCATGTGAATAGAAGTGTGGGAAAATATGTTAAAAATGAATGAAAGTTATAACATTTTCAGGAATCAATAATATCCAGGAATAATTTTTCAAAACTTGTAACAAACATAGATATGTATATTTATGTTGGAAAATATTTTCCTCATAATTTAAAATTTAAAGTTATATTATTATTTTTAATTAGTTTTTGTTTTCTTAAATAAATAAATAATAAAATATGTTTTCCAGAATTAGTTTTTCTCCTTAAAAGTAACTGTAGCCCACTATCTTTTCAATTCCTATTATTTAGGAAATCTCTTTTTTTACTGGGTCAGTTTTTATCTCTTCTGCACGTTAATGCCTTAGTGAATATTTTCAGTTTCAGTTTGTTTTTTAAAGTTGTTGTGCTGCATGTGTTTGTTACTGAACGTTGTGGCTAGTTGCCTATAAATATGTGTAGCTTCTTGCTGAAAACACACACAAAAACATATAACACAACATACTGAGCAGTAAAATTACGTGTTTTTTTTGTTAAATAAAAAAGACTCTTCTCTTTTCTTTCATATTCTATTACTATTAAATATATATTTTGGAGCATTGGTGTGTTTGGTTCGGGAATTATTTTCTGCACAAAATTGATATAACGGGTTGACGTATCTTGGAAGCAGAGCGCATTAATTTTAAGTACCAGTGCAATGGGGTATTTTCTCTCTAAAGACAGCGCATTGCGCGTTTTAACCTAGGCTTTTTCTAAACTTCTCAATTGTTATATTTATTTTTTGTACTAATTGACTGCTATATAAATTGTTATGTATTTTGATTCTATATAAAATATCACTGCTATGTTTATTGTTCTGGTTTGTTCTAAATTCTTATCTAACAATTTCCATATTATATTATTGGAGATAAATTTTTAATCCGTGAAAAAAATTCACTCTTAGTTACTTTTGAGCGTCGCAATTTTAATACTAAATAAATCACTAACAATTACAATCAACACTTGACGCACGTCCACCCCGAAGCATTCTAGTCTTGCTTGTGTCCTTTCTGGATTTGGACGTGGTTTTTTCATCCAAACGTGCGTATTAAACGGGTTACCAAACACACTGGAAAGCAATTATATACCAATTGATTCATGTATTTGACGGTGACAAAATTTAGATATAATTATTTAAGTAATTATTGTATTATTTTTTAATTAATATTCATACTTCATTAATTCATTTTGGCTTGCCAAGCAGGATCTTCTTCTGATCAGGATTTCGTTGTCTTGGAAGTTGGAACAGTGACCGCCTCAATTGCATGTTCCTTTATTCTCGGATGCCTTAGGTGTCTTTTTGCTTTGGTTTTTTTTTGTTCTGTTCTTTCTATTCCTATTAATAAAAAAAAAATACTTCATTTTGTAACTTATCTTTATTTTTAATATAAATATTATTATCCAGATTATTAAAGTGAAATCTCAAATCTTTTAATGAAAGCATATAATCATGTAAATATTATCTCAAAATTTATTACAAAAATAATACTAAAAATATTTAAGAAACTGTATCTAAATTTTATTCTAAAAAATTATCATGTAAATAGTTAACACTCACTCATAAGTTTTTTTTTTCCACTTAGTTCTCTTGCGGTTAACACTTTAGGTTCAGGGTATATTCAGTTCAATTTTTTATGACTTAAAAAGTTTATGTTTAAAATAAGAATTTTAAAAACAAGGTAAAAGTTTTTGGATATTTGAACTAAAAAGTTCCTTTAAAACTGTTTTTTTTTATAAATTGATTAATTCATGATGAGAGAAAAATAGAGATTAAAGTTACTTAGATTGACCATCAAACGAGCTGATTAATTGGTGTTGAATTGTTTTAGCTTAGGTGGTATTGGCTCGAATAAAATTACTTTCAATAAAAGATACACGTGGTTTAGAGTCTCTAGATTAAATAAAGTTACTTCGGTTGACTTCTTCTATAAACAATTTTTTTCTTCTTTCTCTTTTATAAGAATTAAGTTTCTTATTTTTTAAGAATTTTTTTTATATGTATTTGACTTAACTTCTCTGGCTAAAGAAAAGAAAAATTACAAGAAAAAATGGATCAAATTCTAACTTGGTAAATATTTTTAAAAATATTAAAATCCTCCAATTTTCTTCTTATTGGAGGACAAATTCTTTCTATATTTTAAAAAATGTATTGTATAATGACAATATCATTCAATTACAACTGTTATTATGGTAAATTTATTGACTTGTATAACAAATAACTTTTTTTAAAGTCATACTAAAAAATTAGTGAAATTTTTCATACAAACAATGCATAAAAAAAATAATAAACTCTACATTTATTTATATAAAAAAAATGATGTATCAACATGGTGCTGTATAGTTGGTAAATAATATTTTTCCTTAAGTATATAATTAGATATTCGATACCTGCTTAGTGGAAACATCAATATCTTAATATTTCGATAAATTAGTCTTTGATGGTCAGTTGAGGGATACCCAAGTTAAAAAATAAACAAATTGATGTCTTATATGAAAGTTAGGCAACCGATCAAAGAGGCGCATCCATCAAGTTCAAAATTCAATGTTTTTCATCTCAGCCCATTATTCCACAGCTGGGGTTCATCATGTTGTTCGCTCCTTCCAAATATGTAATCTTATCTGACTAAAATAGAATAGTCTTTCTTAAAAAAAATATTTGTGGTGTAAACTAATAAAAATCCACTGCATGGGACCCGCGTTGCTCCATTTCATCATCTTCAGTCTTGATCAGGATCAAAAGAATTAGACACGAATCAACATTATTGATCTCTAGAGTCCTGATTTCGCAGCAATTGAACAAATCAAGGAAAGAATTGAAGGTGTGGGTCCCTTTTCCCTGTGAAACACCACGAACCTGTCTGGTTTCAACGTTCGCCCCATCCTGGCAAAACTTCCTTCGCCTTGGGACCGTTTCTAACTGCCATTTTTTTTCTCGAAAAACATTAGCCCACGTTGAAAAATTGGAAACCAACAATGTTTCAAAAATCAAAAAGACCATATACTTATACATCTCGTCGAATAACAAAAAGGAATCTTCAGAACGATACAAACAAATGCGACTAAAAATGTATGATTTAAATATTGCTGTAGAGTGAAAGAAATAGAGCTTATTAATCATTGATTTGAATTTTAATATTTATAAACTTAACTCAGTTGAAGTTAATAATAGATAAACACTTGCTTTCTCTGTATATAAATCGCCTCCATATAAAAAAAAATTCCAAAGATTCCCTTTTATTATTCAACAAGTGTATAAGTATAAAGTATGTGCTCTTTTTTATTCAACAAGTGTATAAGTATATCCAGTTAGTTACAACCAACAGACTCAAAGATATAAAGTAATATTTTTAAATTTAAATAACAAGAAAAATCAGAAAGTTTAATTTCATATACTAATAAAGAATAATTGAAAAAAATACCCTGTTACATGACAAAATTTAAAAAAATAGTTGGACGATATCAACTATTTTGAACATGTAAAAATTTAAAAACACAATTTACTAAAGAAATTTATCATAATAAAATGAAATAATTTCTAGTATTTTTTTTAGGAAAACAATTACTAGTCATTGGTCAACTAACGGGCGATGTTTTCACTTCTAAATAGGTTGTTGCATTTGCTTAAAGAAGTTTATCAAATTTGAAGTTGTTAAAATCTTATTTGCGATCCACTATGTCACAAGGTAGCTTAAATAGTATTTTTTTTTTCCATTTCTATAAAAAATTATTTCTTAAAGAATCTTGATTATGAAAAGATTGTTAACAATTTTGCATTAAAAAGTGTAAAAAAATAATATTCAAATGATCATGAAGACATAATTTTCTCAGATAATCCAAGGCACCAAAAATCTCAGCCCGACCTTGCTACCTTCTTTTCATGGGAATAAAAAGTGCTTACAATGTGAGAGTATACCACCTTCTAAAATAAATATTGTCACCTTCAAGGGAATAAAATATACCTCACATTCTAACAAACATGGAAATATTCATTATCACCCTTATATTTTTGGGAAAATAAAAAAAATCACATGAAACAAACGTCCGTCAACTGATGTTTGGTCCGATTTTAAACTAGTGTCTAGTCTGAGCATTTTTTTTATTGTTATAATTTTTTATTTGGTTCACAATTTTATACGTGTGTTTGGTCCGAGATTTTTTTATTGTTATGATTTTTTATTTGGTTCACAATATTGGTAGAGATTTTATTCATTTGTTTATTGACTTTATTGTCTCTAAGGAACACGTGAATTAAATTGTAAATAACTAATATGGGAGGGAAGAGATCACGTTACCATCTACTTATTTTTTGGGCTACATTATCATGTAATTATTTAACTTGAGATTTTTCTACCTTTATATTTTAGAAGAGAAGATATTTTAATATATTTGAGATTCTCAAATTGAGAAGATACGAGAAGGGATTTTTCTCCATACTCAGTAGTGCAAATAAGGAATAAATAATACATAGCTTGGATAAATTAAAAAAAAAATTATATGATTTTTTAATTTTTTAAAAAATGTGTTATATTCTCACATTGGCTTAACGCTAAAAGGTTGTGGAGATACTAAAGTCTTATGCAGTGAACACAAATATATATATTGTTTTTATCCTGGATCATAGACTACGAGTATCCCTTAATCCACTGGGTCAGAGACTAATCCGCTCGCGGTGCGTGGCTGTCGCTGGCCCAGAAAATTTTGCACACGGAGGAAATCGAACACGGATTCTTCCGCTAAATAAATTGTTTCCCTTATGTGAACGCAGCGGGATTTTACAACCACTGTGCCAACCCTTTGGGTTACAAAGAAAATATATTTGAAATGTCAATCTAATGCTTAAGTAAATTTCTATGACGAGGATCGGGGATTGATAAGAATTGAGAATTTATCTGAGACATGGAAAGATATATAGTGTGAGATTCATGGGTCAAAGGCGACAAAGATTATGGAATCATCACTATCGCGACAATCATAGATGATAATGGGCTAAAAATGGCGATAGTAACTTATCTATAATGACATTCCTGTAGGATAGTGGTCCGAAAATGGTGGGAATAGCTTCAACCTGGAGATGGGAATGATTGTAAAGGATGTTTGGTTAGACTTACCATTAAATTCATTAGTTATACTAAAGCCTGAATACCTTATTGTCTATACAAATTTACCAGATTTGGCTTTTAGTTTTTGTATTTTTTTTAATGATTATTGTAATGTTTAAAATTTTCATTTTTGGTTATTATGTTAAAAAAAAAGGCTTAAATATATTTTTAGTCCTTGCAATTTAGCGTTTTTTTTTTCTTTTCTTCCTTGTAATTTTTTTTGTTTTAGTCATTGCAAATTATGTTTTTTTTTGTTTTTCGTCTTAAAACAGTTAAGTTAGCGTTTTGAACAGTGAAAAAAACACTATCTAAACCGTTTTAAGGACGAAAAACCAAATAAATATGATTTATAAGGACTAAAAAAAAAAAAAATTACAAGGACGAAAAGTAAAAAAGTGCTAAATTACAAGGACTAAAAAAATATTTTAAAAAAAACTTATAAAATCAAGTTTAATACATGCTGTCTATGACAAAAAGGTCGGAAAAAATAAGAATTTATTATGAATCAAGCTTGTTATAATTCTATCGGCAACAAACTCTTAATAAAATTTAACTTGGCGCAACATTAAAAGAACCTAATAACCAATGTACAATTAAGCCTTTTTGTTGTGCTCTTTAGTACTACTACGAAGAGAAGCATATTCTTGATTTCCACTCATGTGCACACTTCAGTTGAGCTCTTGAGGAAATTAAACTTGAAATTGAAATTCACTTACACGAAACAAATTACGTAGTGCAACAATATAAAAGCATTAAACAACAATTTGGAATATGCATTCAGACTGAATTAAGCTCTTGAGAAAATGAAGCTTCAATATGTTTTCAGTTAATCGAATCGAAGGAAAGAGAAATAGAAAAGGATAGCGATAAGTAAAACAATAAAACGGAAGGAGAAAGATGATTTTTTAATTTTTTTAAAAATGTGTTATGTTCTCACATTGGCTTAACCCTAAAAGGTTGTGGAGATACTAAAGTCTTATGCAGTGAACACAGAGAAAATAGAAAAGAGAAGCAATGAATGTTGAAGATCATGGCAATCAAGACTTGATCATTACTGAAAAAAAGAGACGCATGACCACTGATGAGGCTGTCAACGACAATGATACCATGCAAATGCAAACCCTAGTTGACCAAAAGTCAACCATTCCCAATAATAATTTTGAAATTCCTTTTTTATTGGTGGGCCCTGGCAAGCAGGCCCGCCAGGGACAATGAGTCTTCTAAGCTGGAACTATCGGGGCTTGGGCAGCCCGAGTGCAGTTCCTATTCTTTGTGATGTTGTTTGGACGTATCATGTTGACATATTTTTCCTTTGTGAAACTTTGGTTCAGTCAAGTCGTATTGAAGATATTCGTTCCCAGTTGGGTTTTGATTCTTGTTTTGCCGTTAACAGTAATGGAAGAAGTGGGGGTTTGACACTTTTTCTGGAAGCAACCATATGATTGCCATTTAATTAGTTACTCTTCAAATTTCATTGATGTCCAAATCCACTAACCTAGACAACCAATTTGGAGATTAACTGGTTTTTATGGTTATCCTGAAAGAGATAGAATGAGAGATTCATGGAATTTGTTGCATTCCTTAGCTGTTGATAACATTCTTCCTTGGTGCATATTTGGAGACTTTAATGACCTCCTTTCAAATGATGAGAAGATAGGGCTTGTAGACCATCCCACATGGTTATTACAGGGCTTCCGTGAGACTCTTATTGACTGTAATCTCCATGATCCTCCAATGGAGGGATACCAATATACATAGGCCAAAAGACGTGGAAAGTATGATGCCATTGAAGAGATGCTTGACAGAGGACTCGCAACCATAGAGTGGATGGACTTGTTTCCAAATTTCATATTAACAAATGGGCTGGCTGCAAAATCCGATCATTCTCCCATCATTATCCAACTTAATGGAGTAGGAAGACAAAGTTTCAAAAGGCATTTTAAATTTGAGAACTCTTGGCTACTTGAGCCAAAGTTGAGTGAAGTGGTTCAATCAGGGTGGACTAAGCCTTTATCGAATGATATCCTCTATAAACTTGAATGTTGCTTGAAATATATGAATTTGTGGGGTAGAAGGCTGCGTCGTCAATATCGGGACCAAATTGAGGCATGTAGAAAGGATTTGGACTTTATTAGACAGTCAAATGATGGTGAAGGAGTTGCGGCTTATGAGGAAATCAATGCTAAACTTTGTACTCTCGTTGCACAAGAGGAAGCTTATTGGAGGCAAAGGTCAAAGGATTTCTGGCTAAAAGATGGGGACTTTAATTCTAAATTCTTCCACACTTCTGCAACCTCAAGAAAAAAAATCAAACTTCACTGCTTCTCTTTCTAATGATGATGGTTCAGTTGTTCATGATCATAATGGTATGTGTGAAGTTGCCACTTCTTATTTTAATAATCTTTTCAGTGCTGAGAATAATTGTAATGACATTATGTCTGTCATCAATAATATCCCAGTTTGTGTTTCCCCTTATGATAATGACTCTCTCTTGGCACCTTTTACCATGGAGGAATTTAGATATGCTCCTTTTCAAATGAATTATGATAAATCCCCCGGACCTGATGGCCTTAACCGAGCTTTTTATAAAAAAAAAATTGGCATTTGTGTGGACATGAAAATTTTCATTCTAGTCTTGCTTGGCTTGAAAGCGGAAATTTTCCTCCACGACTAAATAAAACCACAGTTGTCCTTATCCCAAAGAATAATAATCCCTCTTCTATGCGTGATTTCAGGCCTATTTCCCTTTGCAATGTTCTATACAAAATTAACTCAAAAGTCCTTGCTAACCGTCTAAAACCTCTTTTACCCAAAATCATCTCTCTTGAACAATCAGCCTTTATTGAGGATCGCTCCATCCTTGATAATGTTCTTCTAGCCTCGGAAATCATCCACCATATGAAACGCAAATCAAAGGGTAAATTTGGTGAAATGCTCTAAAAGTGGACATTAGCAAAGCCTTTGATGGAGTTGACTGGAGCTATCTTTTGTGTCTCCTTAGAAAGATGGGTTTTCATGAAAAGTGGGTTGGTTGGATTCAGCTTTGTATTCAAACTGTTCAATACTCAGTAATGGTGAATAGTGATTCTGTTGGGCAAATTTCTCCACGAAAATGTCTTAGGCAGGGTGACCCTTGGTCATCTTATCTTTTTATTCTGTGTATAGAGGGCCTTTCAGCACTTATCAAAAAATATGAGAGTAGAGGGGATATTCATAGTATCAAGGTGTATAGAGGAGCTCCAGTCCTCACACACCTTTTATTTGCTGATGACTATTTTTTATTTTGCAGGGCTGATGAAAGGGAGACTAATTTCATGAAGGACATCTTGGATACTTATGGCAGAGCTTCTGGACAATTAATTAATTTCCAGAAATCAGAGATTTTTTTCAGCTCAAATACTCACCACAATCTGAGGCACATTATCTCTTCAAATTTGGGAATTATTGAAAGTATTGGCACAGGCAAATATTTGGGGCTTCCATCCATCGTTGGCAAGAACAAAAAATAGGTTTTTGGTTTCATTAAGGATAGACTTTGGAAGCGTATCAACCATTGGTTTTCAAAGGACTTATCTAAAACGGGTAAAGAAATACTCATAAAATCAGTAGCTCAGTCTATTCCTACTTATTGTATGAGTGTTTTTCTTCTCCCAACTACTCTTGAAGATGAATTGCAGAAAATGATGAACAGTTTTTGGTGGGGTTCAAATAGACAATTAAGGAAAGGTATCAATTGGCTAAATTGGGATAAGCTTGCCATGAAAAAGGAATTTGGAGGTATGGGTTTCAGACACCTTCATGGTTTTAATCTTGCTATGCTAGGGAAGCAAGGTTGGAGATTATTATCCAACCAAGATACTATAGTTTACAAAGTCTTCAAAGCTAAATACTTTCCTCAAGTGGATATTTTTTATTCCATTTTAGGGCATAATCCAAGTTATGTTTGGCGTAGTATCCATGCTTCACGGGTTGTTGTAAGATAAGGTATGAGGTGGAGAATTGGTAATGGTCACTCAATCAACATATGGAGAAAGCCTTGGTTGAAATCCACTGACAGTCCTTTCATTTCTACTATCCCTCAAAGTGGCCTTAAACATTTGTCTGTTGGTGATATTATTGATCACGAGTCCCATTCTTGGAAGATGGATATTATCGGGACCATATTCAATCAATATGACATTAAGGCCATTCAATCAACGCCACTTCTAAATATTTTGGAAGAAAATAAGCTACTATGGAAATTTGGCCCAACTAGTGCTTATACTATTCGGACTGCATATCATAATATTATGGAAAACATGCTGGACAGTGAGCATCTCAAAGCAAATGGCAACTAGATGTTGATATGGAAGCTCCACATACCCCTAAAGATCAAGCATTTCTTATGGAGAGCTCTCAGAGGATGTTTGCCTACCAGACATCGACTTATCTTAAAAGGTGTTCCTTGTTCCAATGATTGTTGTCACTGCTCCAATAATCTTGAGAATGAATGGCACCTCTTCATGACGTGTAATAAGGCAAAGGAGTATTGGCAGAGTGCAAGACTTTGGCATCATATTGAAAGGAAGTTTGATGTTGCAGAAGGCTTTCAAGAGATAATATTTGATTTACAGCAACATCCACCGGATCAAGACAAAAATCTGACTGCTATTATTCTTTGGAGTATTTGGAAAAGTCAAAATCAAAGAATTTGGGAGAATGTAGACGTGCTGCCAGCTGCTGTTATTTCTTCGGCTTTCCAATTCTATTCTGAATGGATATCTGTTATATCCAAATCCACTGACCTGAGTCTTCCTTCACCTGCAGCAGAACTATGTTGGTCTCCACCAGAAAATGGCTACCTAAAATGCAACTTCGATGCATCTATCTTCAAAGAACAAAACTCTTTTGGTGTTAGCATATGTCTACGTGATGACAAGGGGACTTTTCTCAAAGCTCACACTATTTATTCTACTGGCATCCCTCTTCCAACAGAGGCCGAGGCTTTCGCTTTTTATCATAGCCTGGTATGGATACGACAAATGCAGCTTCACAATGTTGTCATTGAAACTGACTGCAAAATGATATCATATCACCTAGCATCTGGTAGGAAAGGCTTATCAGATTTTCATACAATCTTAGCAAATTGTAAACAGCATCTTTCTTTTGTTCAAAACTCAAGGGTGAGTTTAGTAAGGAGACAAGCTAATTTTGTGGCTCATAAGTTAGCTAGGACATCAAGATTTTATGCTGGCATCCATGATTATGATTGTATTCCCTCTTTTGTTCACTCTATTATTGTTAATGAAATGAAATGATCTTGTTTCCTGCAAAAAAAAAAAAAAAACAACAGAAGGAGAAATAAGAAAATACTGGAATGAGAATAAAAAAGACTAAAATAATTATTCTCATTTCATTTTGCTGAAGTTTATATAGAGAATGTAATTTACCAATTTAATGGTTAACACTTAAAAGATGGTAATATAGTATTAATATCAATTAATAGCTATAAATAATATTGAATTTAAAAATAATTTCATTCTTTATTTTAATATCATTAAATACTAATTTAATATATTTAAATTTTTTTAATCTGATTAGGTAATAAATTATTTTGTAAAATTCACATTTTATATTTTTATCAGTAAAATCCTATCCTTCCTATATGTTAAATTTAATTATGGATTATTTTAAATTTAATTATATTTATTTATAAAAAATTGTAAGATTTAATCACAGATTAAACAGTCAAAATTTGTTATATTAATACTAGTTATATATATGAATTTTATGCTGAAAATTGGCTAAAATGAAGTCACTTTTAATAATAGTATAAAGAGAAAAACGTAATGTGTGTAAACAGTTTTACATAGTCGTCTACTCATAATTCACCTTGGATGGTAAATTTATTAGTTTTTATGATAACTATCTTAAAAATCATATCAACAGTAATTTGATTTATAATTGAATGTCAGTACATTATCACTAAACTCTAATATAAAATTATTTTACAATATTAGTGTATAATTATTAAACTCTAACAATGAAATTTTGTGCAATTGTTAATGAAACCATGATCATTTTTTTTTTATGTTAAACCATGACGTTTTGATTACAATAACAAAATCTGTTTAAGATAATAGTAATCTGGTACGATTTAAACGATATTATAGAACAAGTTAATGAAAACTAATTCCACATCTGTACGAAATTAAAGGAAAAGAAAATATTCCGCAGTTGGAAGTGCAACTAACCAAAAAGAGCTATATAATTATAATATTATCACAACCTTTCAGCCTTCCCATAAAGCAGCAAATACCACTCTCTCTCTCTCTCTGTTCTGTTTCCGCTTTTCACTCTCTCTCTCTCTCCGGAAAACCGTACGCCCACAAACGCACACACTGCTCTAAAAAATAAACTAAAGTCTCCCCCACACACCCCCTTCTTCACTCACTGCTTCCCACTCTTCCAAAACCGTTTTCTCTCTCTCATTCTATCTATGAACCTCTTTCTCTCTCACTTCTCTTCCCTAGTCTCGTAGTAGGAGTTAGTTAGTTACCACACCACTCACTCCTGCGTTCCGTTTCCTCACTACTCCCACACTCTTTCTCTGTCTCTTCGTTCGAAATGGAAAAGAAGCAGGGTTTCTTCTCCGCTTTGAAAGACGAGGTGGTCCGCGGGCTCTCCCCCTCGCGTTCCCGGTCCACCAGCCCCGCCCGAACCGCCTCCCCCATTTCGGGCCTCCTCCGCCGCAAGAAGCACAACCCAAGCCCAGACTCCTCCGTGGCAAGATCCGTCAGCCTCCGCCCCTTGGGAGAGACCCTCACGCCTCTCATCGAGGGGCCCGACCCGGACGCAACCGAAAACGGGGATCCGAAGCGAATCGGGTCGGGCCTCGGGCACTGGATGAAGGGCCAGCTGTCACGTGCCCCCTCCGTGTCATACAAGAGGTCTGATCTGAGACTCCTCCTCGGGGTCATGGGCGCTCCACTCGCCCCCGTTCACGTCTGCTCCACCGACCCGTTGCCTCACCTCAGCATCAAAGACACTCCCATTGTAATTTCTCCTTTTCTCAAACATCCTTTCGTCTTTTGCTGTTTCTTCAGTACTCTTTTCTTCTCTCTCTCTCTCTCTATATATATCTATCTTTGGATGTATGTGGTTTGGATTTTTGGACATTTTCTTCTAGCTGTCTTGTTATGTAAATACCGGATGATGAGCAACTCACACTATGGCTTTTCTGGTAACTTATGTCATGTTTTTATGCTCCTTGTCGTGTTTTGATCCTGTGCCAGATTCACTTTGCGATTTCTAGTTTTATCTCTTGTTCTAAGTGTTTGCCTCAAAGGGTTAACCAGGGGAGGCACTCAGTCACGTGCCTTCTTTCAATAATTTCAGCTCAAGCTTAAGAACAATACAAATTAAAAAAAATAAAATAAAAAATAACAGTTAGAATACGGACCAACCAAAAGCCTGTAAACCCGGTTCTGTGTGCTATGAAATCATTTTAGCTTGCTAACTCAAATAATGTTCTTAAATTCATGCATTCAACTGTTTTGTTGTAAAGGGGGACCAATGGACCATCTTCTTTTTTAAAAAGATGAAGAATAAAAAAATGCCGTTTATTCTAAATAGTGAAATTCAATTCATAAGCTAATTTATTAATAACTTTTTTTTCTTTGTATGTTTTGTTCATGGATGCCCTTGCAGGAATCTTCATCTGCCCAGTACATATTGCAGCAGTACACGGCGGCGTCTGGGGGGCTAAAGTTGCAGAGCTCCATACGAAATGCTTATGCAATGGGAAAGGTTAGAATGGTGGCTTCGGAATTTGAAACTGCGACTAAGGTAGTGAAGAACCGGAATGCGTCTAGGTGTGCAGAGTCTGGTGGATTTGTGCTCTGGCAGATGAATCCCGACATGTGGTATGTGGAGCTTGCAGTTGGGGGAAGCAAGGTTCATGCTGGCTGCAATGGCAAGCTTGTTTGGAGGCACACACCCTGGCTTGGTGCTCACACGGCAAAGGGACCTGTGAGGCCTTTGCGGCGTGCACTTCAGGTTGATTTTGTTTTCCAATTTCCTTACTGCACACATGCCATTTGTTTTTGTTTTAGTGTTTGTTCCTTCTTTTTTTTTTCTTCTAATTTCTAAGTTTGTGTATTTTTGTTTAATCAGGGTATTGATCCTAGAACCACTGCCAGTATGTTTGCTGATGCCAGATGCATAGGAGAGAAGAACATCAATGGTGAGGATTGCTTCATCTTGAAGCTTTGTACTGACCCTGAAACATTGAAGGCTCGGAGTGAGGGTCCTGCTGAGATCATAAGGCATGTCTTGTTTGGCTACTTTAGCCAGAAGACTGGACTTCTTGTTCACATTGAGGATTCCCATCTGACCCGCATCCAGTCTAATGGGGGTGATGCAGTTTATTGGGAAACCACAATCAATTCATTCCTTAGTGATTACAAGCCTGTGGAAGGTATAATGATTGCCCACTCAGGGCATTCTGTGGTAACTCTTTTCAGGTTTGGGGAGATGGCCATGAGCCATACTAAAACAAAAATGGAAGAGGCCTGGACAATCGAGGAGGTTGCGTTCAATGTTCCAGGTCTATCAGTAGATTGCTTCATTCCCCCAGCTGATCTGAGAACAGGTTCTGTCAGTGAAGCTTGCGAGCTTCCTCAGGATGAAAGAGCAAAGAACTCACTAGCAGTACATCGGGCTAAGGTTGTTGCGCTGGAGAAATCACATAACTGCAGCATTGATAGCATGATCTGGAAGATGGAAATCTAACAGATGGGGGTAGGATCAATTCAAGGCAATTGTTAATAGCAGTCACTAGTTTTTGACTACTAACGTTTAGATGTTAGAGTAGGGCTTCAGTTGGTTCTTTGTGGAAGTTTGTTTATGCCTCTATATAGTTCTGTAAATAGAGCATAAAAATTCACGGGTGTTATGCAGACCTGAGTGAATATTTTATACTCAATGCAGAATCCAACTATGGAGTTGGAGCTCGTTTTTCCACTTCGGAATAGAGCAATTGGAGGTTAAAATTTTAGTTTACCTTCCATAAATGAGGGAAGGTGGTGAAGCTTTGGTATAGTGGACCCATTAAACTTTTGTTACTTAGCAACTTATCTAAGTGTCGATGGTGGTAATATTAAAGAGTCTACCATCGACCACGGCCAGTTTGGCACTAACAGCTTCTACATGGTGTGGAAGTTCTGTGTTTGAAAAGGTAACGTGGGTGTTTTTGATAGCCGAGATAATGGAGTAGGGTTTACAGGGACAATACTCAAGTCTATATTGATGTACCAAACATCTCTTGTATGTTTCCAGTTGTGTTATGATGTTATTTTGTCAGTGCTCCTGATAATGAAAACTGTCAGATAATGAATGCTCGTGATGGATATATGTTACTCTTTACATTGTTTTTGACGGAGTTGCTGTCTGACTTGTAAATAGTAACCATAGTTTTCTTGTCGACGTTTATTTGCATTTGTCATTATAGACCATATGGTATTGGATGTTCTCCCTATTTTGTCTGGGTAATTATGTGTAAAAGAAAAACTAGTACCACTGGATAGAATCATTGAGAGCAGTTAAACTTTTCTTTTTTCTTTTTATATCAAAACTAATTGCAATTCTGGGATTCTAAATAACTTACGTGCACAGTGGTTTAGTGTGTATTTATTATTCATATTTAATTAATTAAATGTTCATATCAAATACTGTAATATTTATGAAGAAGGTGAGACTCTCGGAAAGTTGTATTCTCAATGCATTTACTCGTCAAGTGAAGCTGAGTGAATGTGCATCTTGTAACTCCCAAATTATTACTATATTGTGAACATAATTTAATTGTGTCTGCATTTAATTAATTAAATGTTCATATCAAATACTGTAATATTTATGAAGAAGGTGAGACTCTCGGAAAGTTGTATTCTCAATGCATTTACTCGTCAAGTGAAGCTGAGTGAATGTGCATCTTGCAACTCCCAAATTATTACTATATTGTGAACATAATTTAATTGTGTCTGCAACGGATCATTAGGTATACAATTTCTCCCTCCTCATGGTTACTGCATGTGTGGAAGCTCCGCTCTTTTTCCGACGGTCTTGGTCAAATGAGCATAGGGAAGAAAATAGGAACCTAACGGCAACGGGGAATTATAACAATTTTTAAATATACGGAACAGAATTCAGAATAAATAAAGTGAATTAGGTTATGTTTCTGATGGCGCGTGTCTGTGTGTGTGTGTGAACGTGATTATGGAACGACCAACCACGAGGCTCGGTGCTTCCAATGCCCAATTGATGCTACCAGCTTCTTTCGCTTTCTTGCTCAATTCTCAGGCAGTCTTTATCATTTTCTTTTGCTTTTTCAGGCACTGTCTTTTACTTCTTTATCCACTCGAACTATATTCGTATAGGAAGATTCTCAAAGCAGTCAAGATCAGCTAAGCTTTGTTTTTTATTTTTAATTCTAATTATTCCATTTGTATTCCTCTTTTTTCTCTTTGGTAATGGCTGGTTGAATCTTGTTGTCTACCCTCTTCCGTGTGCATTAATATGATTGTTTGCCAATTTTCAATGGCATGTGATTTGTGTTTGTGATAGTCTAAAGTAATGTGTTAATCTGGAAACCAATCTTCTGAATATAACTCCTTGAGCCTTCGTTTTCTTTCCGTAAATCGTTTTACTTTTAAGAAAAAGCTCCTTTAAGGGTGTACCATCCATTCAATTTTAGCGACTTAAAGATTACTCTAGTACATTACTCCCTCCATTCCAAATTATATAACGTTTTAGAGAAAAAAATTTGTTTTAAAATAGATGTCGTTTTACAAAATCAATGCTGCATTAAATATCTTTTTCCAGGACTACCCTTAATTAATACTTAGTGGGAGTAGTGTACTATGAGTAATTAATTAGAGAGATAAAGGGTATATTAGGAAGTTACCTAATATTTTCTAGGAAATTCAACAAATTAATTACATTTCTTAATACCTGTGCCAAAACCTTAAACGTCATATAATTTGGAATGGAGGGAGTATACTATAAATTAAGCATGGGTGTATATGCCCTCACCTGTACTTTATAGAAAAACTCGCTTTAAAATACTATTATCCTTATTTTTTTACTAGTACATTCTTACATCTTTGTGGGGGCGTGTGGTCAAATGTGTACACATTTATGGCCATCACCACCCCCATGCTTGCTAAATTAATTACTATGTGAGGTTAGAAAAACTCGAATGTGACTAATGGTTGGTTGGATGGGTTTCTAAATTCTATGAAACTTACTTTGCAACAACTTCTTCCATTACAGAAGTTTTAAAAAAAAAAACTCGTTTAATGGGGTCCGATTACAGACGAAGATTGTCAGAATTGGGAGAATGCTAAGAAAAAGAGCTCGATGACTCATTTGCCTTTCTTTACATTTCACACTTGAGTCAAGTCCAGGTAACTTGGTTTTTTTCATTATTTTACCATTTTAAGATGTGAATGTAATTAACTCATTGACATAGACAATGCAACCAAATTTATTGAGCTGGTCCCCATAGGGAGGGCGCGTACATTCTAAAACGGTAAATTTGGAAAAGAAGTGGTCAATACTAAGCCTAGTGTATAGGTACTTGTGTGCACATGCACATAATTACCATAGCGCTGTATAAAATAGTAATAGTATAAGAATTGAAAATTCTACATAGCTAAGGGTCAAATGAAGTTGAAGGTTGGGTTTAATTTTTCTTTTTCTGCCAAGAATATCCCAATACTTATTGATAATTGGAGACTAATTCCTTTCGAGACGTAAAAATTATTGAAGTAGGTTTATCTCTCTCAACGAAGTTTTTTCATACATGTTGCCAATAATTAAACCTATCACAATATGTTTAAAGAATCCGATTATCTATCAACTATACTGGACTTTGTTGGTAAAATTGGACTTAATTAACCATCCGAAAATTGAGTGTCTATTGGTTGGTGATGCAACCTTGGACGACACAAGTTTGTACCAAATTGCACAACTGCACCTACTCTGCTCGTTAGTAGTAGGACATTCAAGTTTTATTCAATTTATAGTTGTCCTCATCTTCATCGCATAATATAAACTGGTAGATCTGAATTAACTAGAAAATGTGACATCATGTTCCTTCTACGTACAAGCCTTTCCTTAGTACACCCCTAATCGTTCAGCATTCGTGGGCGAAAAAGAACCCAAAATATAGAAATAATGACAGGATGTGCTGTAGTTAAAGGAAAACCATGGAATTAGCTTTATCAAAACAAAAAAAAAAAACCATGGAATTAGCATTACATTTGCAAAATTGCAGATATATCTAGCTAGGGTCCTCAATTAATGGTCAAAATTAGGAAGCGTGGGTTCTGGCAGAGTTCTTAGGTTGGTGACAGGGGCCTGGCATTTTGAACGTGACATTATTTTTGTTGATCCTCATATAAGATCTAAATCTCTAAAATTCATTCAGTGGCAAAATTCTAGATAATAGTGCCCGATTAATATTTGTTTGACTTGTTTAAACACATCTCCTTGCTTGCATGAACAAGCCAGATTCCAAGGTTGACTTACATAATTTCTAATTTAATCATGAAAATGCATGGTGGCTTCCTAGCAAAACCCAAAAGCTCTACTAATACTCAATTTGCCTTGAGTTTTGTGACCCTCGTTTCTCTGACAGAGTTAGCACAATCCTGCATAACAGGAGGGTCTTAGGAGCTGTTGTTTATTTAGTTGACACGGTGAGAAGTTCAAAGAGATGCGTGCACAGGATGTGCAACTTAAAATATCACTAAGGAGTGTCGGCAGAGGACGCTTGGTATGCACGGAGATGGAGACAAATTTATTATACTGACGCTGATGCCTGCAATTGATGCATATTTATGACACTGTCCATGTGGTAGTACCATTGCTTACCACTCTACAGAAAATTAGTATATCCCACTGAAAACATGATATTTCACTCTCACTAATGTCTATAACTCTATACCCCTATTGCCACCAGGGGAGAGAACCAGCATATGTAGTTAATACTGGTTACCATATTCATAAATCATAGTAAGTAACTGGTTACTACTTTTTACACTATGACCAATTTGGTAGTTGTAGAAAATTCAGTACGCAATATAGTATGTCGTTGAGAGGATCGTGAAACGGGCATTTGCACGTGCACAGTGTGCTCACATTTATTGTCCACCAAGGGTAAACACACTGTGTTCACAATCACATTCTACCTGAGCACTATCATGGTATAATGTAAAGAGGGGAAAAGCAAGTGTGACATGATTGAAAAATAACCAATGTGTAATTAGATATATTAAAGAGTATTTATTGGAATGTCAGCTTCTTAAAAGAATTTCTACAACCTTAAACCCGACTCATTGAAGAGATACCTTGGTCCTTGGGTTTGATGCACCTTACACTTAGCTTTCTTGCGGTAAGCTTTGGTTGTTCTAATCAGTTGTCATACCTAATACCTTAGATAAAAGGCCAATAGTTATTTATTATTTGAAAATACTATCAAAAACACTTACTACATTAATTAAATACAAAGAATTATAAAAAAGGTGTTATTACTTAATTATATCTTTTGTTAAAAAATTTCTATTTCTTAATAAAAAAAACTTGTTAATTGGATCCTTATTATTTAACCCATAAAATCGTATGCCTGCAATTATTCGCATTTCAATTAAAAATAAAGAGACCATCGTGTTAGTGGGCTTACAGGCCCACAACCAGCAAGGAACCCAAACACCAGTGAACTCAGTAGGCCGAAGAGGATAGACAACCCACCCCTGTGGCTGAAGGATTTCGCCTGTTAGAATGTTTATTTTAGTTGAAAAAAAAAAGAATGTTTATTTTAAAGAGAAATAATACTTGTACAACAAATTATACAATAAAAAGAGAGATTAAGAGAAAAGAGAGGGATATTTGAAATGTAATAAATAATGGGTAGAGAAAGATAGATACAAAAATTTGTTGTATAAATTACTATAAATTATTATATATTTATCACTTCTCTAACTGTAAAAAACATGGTCAAAATAGAACTGGGGTTTTTTGCCCCGTCCATTTAATCCGTTGGGCCAGGCTGGCCTGATGACACAATACACACGCACACAACACACCGGAGGGAATTTGGTACAGTGATTGGGCCAGTTGGATCAATTTGGATTCACGAGTTATCCATATCTGTAAGTATCCTTACATTTTAGAGACTATAAATTATAATGACAGTAGTTATAATTTTAGAAATTTATTTGATATTTTTCTAATTCCAAATACTACTATGACTGTCTCACAAACTTAGGAACTAAAACTTAAAAAGGAGAGTTTACTAAAAATATATATTAAAAAAACTATTTTCTGTGGTATATTAAAATATAATTACATTTCAAAAATTAGTTTTCGTGAAGGCTATTTTTATAGAAAAAAAAGTGGGCAGTCCGAAGAGTAAAATTAGCGGTGTGAATAGCATCATCCTTTGGCAAATTGTGAAGGACTCATTTACATGGCAAACAAAAACGAAAGTCGCCACTTACAAGTCCTAAATGAAGCAAGGCCCAGTATTGTTTTGGCTGGGTCTTGTTGACTTCTGGGCGTCATTCTTTTCGGCGTTGGACTGTAATAAAAATAACGCTGCCAATATCATTTCATGCATAGGCATGAATGGATGCATTTGTTTGTCCTTACCCACTTAATAATTTAGGATTTGAAGGGAGTTCTTTTTTTTTTTTTTAACAAAGGAAGGGAAAAGTTATTAATTAGAAAATTAATATTTGATATTATAATTAATTTTAAAGTTTGTTATGCATATATTTGATTTTTACCACAATTTTAACTGTTGATTTATTAATCAATGATTATAAGTGTATTTTTTTTGGTACAGTGTATTTTATCTTTTAAAATGTACCTTTATTTTAGAAAATTTAAATCTATACTTGAGAATTGAATTTTGAACAAAAAGAATGAGAGGATAAATTTTCCATTTTTAATAAACATTCTTTAATTTAATAAATTTTAAAATAAAAAGTTAAATAATATATTAGCACAAATTTTATCTCTTAATATTTTACTTATATAAATATTGCATATAGTAGTTTGTGTTTGAGTGACAATATATATATATATATATATATATATATATATATATATATATATATATATATATATATATTTTGACAATCAATACATATATTATTTATCCCCTATATATTTATATATATAAACAAGAATAATTATTTCATAATCAACAAAGAAAAAAAAAACTTAACTCACTCACATTAAATTTCATTTAAATTTGTTTCAACGTGAAAATGGTGGATGTAAACCTAATGAGGTAACGTATTCTTGTTTGCTCCATTCTTATGCCAATGGTAGAGAGATCGAAGGGATGAATGGTCTTGCAGAGGAAATATACTCCAGCAAAATTAAAACACATGTTGTTCTTTTGAAGACACTTGTTTTAGTAAATAGCAAGGTTGATCTCCTAGTAGAAACTGAACGTGCATTTTTGGAGTTTAGGAAGAGAGGAATCTCGCCGGATGCAACTACTTTGAATGCAATGCTTTCAATTTATGGGAGGAAGAAGATGGTACCCAAAGCCAATGAGATTTTAAACTTTATCTATAAGAGTGGATTGACTCTGAGTTTGACTACTTACAATAGCTTGATGTATATGTACAGCCGCACAGAAAATTTCCACAAATCACAGAAAATATGGAGGGAAATTTTGGACAAAGGTATCGAGCTAGATGTTATCTCATACAATATAGTTATTTATGCATATTGCAGAAATGGCATGATGGAGGACGCTAAAAGGATCCTGCACCTGTTCCGGATGTTGCAACTTACAATACATTTATAGCAACTTATGCAGCTGATTCAATGTGTTTGTGGAGGTTTTATTTGAATAAACTTCTCAATAAACACTTATAAGAGAAGAAAAAATTAAAATTAAAATGAACTAAACTTTTTTATAATTTAAAATTAATTTTTTTTGACAGAATAATTTAAAATTAATTTATGCACTTCAATTTTTGAAGAAGTTAAAAGAGAATATAAAAATTAAAGTGCATAAATTAATTTTAATTTATACAAAAAGTTCAGTCCATTTTATCTTTTTTTTTTCCTATAAATATTTATTGAAAAGTCTATTCAAATAGGGTCTTAGTCTTTTCCTCCTTGCCTACCCATGTTGGGTAACATTTGGCTTGGGAGGTTGGCTTACAGGCATACAGGCAGTGAACTGTGAAGTTATAACTGGTTGTTTTATCTGAAGAAAATGTCGGTAGCATGTTTGCTACTTTGCTACACAAGGGGTGGGAATTTTAAAGAGAGGGCGAGGAGGAGGGGGTTCGATTTTGAAAATCAATAAAATGAAGAACACAATAGCAATGAGACGAAGGAAAAAAAAATAATACGTGTGTATAGTGAAGGCTCTTGGCCCAAAAGCCTTTACAACAAATAAGATTTTTGTATGCTCTTGGTTTATGGATTCCTGCAGGCATGAATGCTGTTTGTGGTTCAATTTTATTTTTTATTTTTTAGTAAGTCAGCCTATTTTATAAAAGAGATCCTATACGGTTAAGCACTTGGTAGAAGACAATTTTTTGTTAATTCGGAAGTTTCTTTCTAGCTTCAAGGCTAAATACGCCAAATTTCTGGTCTAAGAAAATGCTCCAGCAAACGTTGAAAATTAGAATACTTGAATGCGATGTGACACATTGAAGAAGTACTAAATTCCAAGTTAATGCCTACACGAGAAAGACAACTTGAAAACGAGCAGTTTGGAAAAATCAAGAGTGATTGAGGCCAGACAACATTGACTTTGGGACCAAAGATGACCATTGACTTGGTTTTTAGAATTATTTCCAAATTTCAAAGAAACAGTCATTTTGTCATTACACATGGTGGAGTACAAAACCCAGTTAATTATATTGTAACACATTGTATGTTAGATTTAACTTATTTTACGAAAAGATTTATTATTTTATTAACTGAAAGCGTATCGAGAATTATTATTATTGTGAGAATTAAAAATTAAAAATTTGAGTAATTAAATCCTATTTGAATAGTCCATATTAAAAAATAAATATACGCTAATTTATTTTTTAAAAATGTGATTATTGATTAATTTTTAATCTTGATTATCTATCTAGATTTCAAATATAATTTAGACTTATAATTGTCATTTCTAAACATAACAAGAGTTCTCAATTCATATGTTTTTTAATTAACTTTCTAGAAAAACTAAGAAATATCTTCTTCAAAAGAAACAGTCCCAATTAAAGGCGAGCGGATTTGTTAAAGAAATGTACAATTTTGCCATATACACCAAGGCATCTTCCAGTATCCAGTTTTCGGCAGTTCTGTCTATTCCCTTTCTTTTTACTTGTTTTAATATAAGCTTTGTTAGTTCATTCACTATTCAATTCATCGTTGGGGCACCCTCGAATCCTAATTTTCTATTAATGATTAATCCAATTTGGTGTCAATTTTACTTATCAGTTCCTATTCATTCCTAGGATAAGGCTAACAAAAATGCCAACTCAACGCTCTATAAAACATTAACAATTGAGCATTATCATATAAAGTGTTTTGCTAATAAACGAGTTCGAACGGTTTGCTTATTTCTTCAACGTGTTAACATTCATTTCAAAACACGTAGAAGATGAGAAGTCAAATATCTCAAAAAAAATCAACGCGTCAGATGACTAAAATGCAAGCTTCTCCAACACTTTATTAGCACGCTTCTATCACAAAATTCCCGCCTGTTATGGTGGGAAATGGCACAACCAACATTTGGAAAGAACTTTCATTTCATGGTTGTAATCAATACACGTACCATGGCAATACGAATGTGTGCTTATGAAAAGTATCCACTCACCAGTCCTGCAATTCTTGTTAGTTGGTGAAACGTCACCAACGCGTACCTCACTCCATTATTCATCACTAACATTACTACCGAGAGATAAATATCATGACTAACCAATCAATATAATTTTATTTTCTTTCTTTCCAAAGAAAAACAAAATTGATATCATCAAACCCAAAAAATAGAGACTTCACAACTATACATATGCATATCTGCACCAGAAAGAATCTGTCAGCAACTCCCAGCTACTATATCTATGCAGTAATTTGTATATCCCTTCATTTACCAACAATATTAATCTTTACCTATAAATAATTTTCACCCCAAATAATGTCACTCTATAATCCTTTGAAGCAATTTCACTCTTTAGGCAACTGTACTAAGCATACTCTTTTCTGCTTCATCCGCATTTAGGGAAAAAATATCAACAGGGGCAGTTGTATAGCCAACAGCAGTTTGCTTAACTCTACCATTAGAGGAGCCCGCGTGATGATCAAGATAGATTACAATCACAGTGATATCATCATGGAAGTGTCGTCTTATTCCTTTGTCAATTTTCTTTATGTCATCGTATCTCATCTCTCTCTTCTTGGCAGCTTCCTGAAGAGCAGCTCTCACCAGTCTCTTGGCAATGCCCTGCAAGCACCAGAAACACACATCAAAATCCTTGTAAGAATATACTAAGTTGATCATTATATGCAGCTCCTGAGCAACAGTAGACACTCACAGCTCTTGGATATTTGAAAACTATCTGAACTGCTGCTTCATCACTTAATTGCTCCCAGAGGCCATCTGATGCAAATATCAAGAATAAATCCTCTGACTCAATCTCCCTAATAATGACTGATGGTTCAGCTGTCATTACAGGACGCTTCAAAGGAATAGGATTTCCAAACTGCTGAAAAACTGGGTCTCGGTAGAAATCAGGTTTCTTCAAATACACATCACCAATAGATCTTGACACCTGCAACACCAAAACTGTCTAGATTAGCTATCCTGACCCCATGTTTCTGAAGTGAGATAAACTAGGTGTAACCTCCCTGCACCTTTCTCCTACAAGGGAAGCAGACACATATGAAAGGCAAAGCATGGAGATCACAGCTTATTAGAGCATCCAAGCCCTTAGTTCTAACCAATTACAGGAAACCTCAAATTCTATGTCATCTTTGTGTAGAATGCCGGAAATACATCAAGTTCATAATAACCATAAAGTAGGTAAAGAAAGGTTGGAAGAAGAAACACAAAAATTAGATTAACTGGTTTTACTCAGAGGTTGTAATTGTAAATAACAGTATTAATTAACACCTGAAGAGATTATGCTACAACCAGACACATTTAGTAACGGCATCATAGACTACATCAAAGTCAGGAAGATACTAAAAGGGACAGCATATCAGTTATTATACCTGTATAATGCCCTTAATCCTCCAAACTCCACGGCTATAAACCACAATGTGTGAGTCATCGGGGTGGAGAGCTTCAACTTCTTTTCTCACCTCCTCATCAGCTACATTATGATCGGTTGACAGGCGCTCTGCCACGACTGGACTGTTCTTTCTCTCTGTATCCCTCCTGCCAAGAACAGCTCTCGAGTCTCCGAGGTTGGCAACATACAACACATTATGAGTAATTGCACCAAAAAGACAACATGATCCCACGGAAGCAATCTGAGGACTGATGGGCAAGGATAGCTTCACCAAATGCAAGAATTCCTCTTCTGTGGCACTGAACGCCTTTTTAATCACCTCCACTGACAACCCCCCATTCTCAGTGGCAAATTCTACAAATAAAAAACAACAAACAAATGAGCATGGTGCTTATTCTTTGTTCACAAATTTAGTACGAATTAACATGGCTTTTGTAAAATTGGGAAAAGAAGGGAAATCAGAATGGAAAGGGGCAGTTATTGATAGCAAATTGTCTATCAATTACAAATGCATCTTTCGAATAATTCCTCTTCCTACTAACGACCAACGAGTGAGCAAAACCATGTGCTTCTATTTGAGGAAGTATAACTGAGAAGACAACAACAGTTGGCATTTCACTTTTTATGTATCATAAAACATAGAGAAAAAAACCAGTCAATCAAAATCAATTCATATCTTCCAGAAATATTCTTCGTACTTAATAAAGAAAGAAAGTATTAAATTAAAAAAATATATTCTCCTATCTCAAAAATCATAAAAGATATTTAATATTTTATTTAATAATAATTAATAATAGAAAAAATACTCAATACCAGAATATCAATATCATATCATATCACCCAATAAATAAAGTATTAAGTTAAAAAAATAAATAAATATACTGTTATTTTAAAAAACATAAAAGGCATTGAATATTTATATTTAATTATAATAATAATAATAAAAAAAAATACAAAGAGAGAAACAAATGAGTAAGGGTTGAAGTGGTTTTGGATCTTAAACGGTGGTTTAAAGGAAAAGAAAAGGATTATGATGGATTACTGTGCAAATAAGGGAAGAGGCGTTTGTTGACGAATCGAGAAGCTTCGGGGCCGCCGTGGCCGTCGTAGACGCCGACGTAGGTGGCGGAGGGGGAGGTGAAGACTTGGCTCTGATCCTCGAGACTGTAATTGGCCTGAGCGACGGCGATGGAGAAGTCGCCGGAGGCGTGGGGCTTCAAGTCGGTGTGCCAGAGAAGTCCGTCGGCGGCGTGGCCACGACGGCGTCGGAAGCAGCAATCGAGAGGGCCGTAGCACAAACGCCGCATGATCTGTGTGAAACCGAGTGCGCCTCGCCTGATCACAAAATATTTATACGATTAGATTCAGTTTGTTTGGTTCGGAGATTAGGTAAGGTTTGGTATCTGCAGAAGAAGAATCAGAGTGAGAGAGAGAGAGAGAGAAATGGGAATGGCGCGTTTGTTTGGAGGATGAAGTGAAGGGAAGAGTAGAGAATGAAAGATATGATGATATGCTTGTTGTTGGTTGAGTTGACGCGTATATTACAATACAACTTGTGTTGTGTTGTGTTTGTGTGTGTGCGCCTTTTCTTCCGCACTTCTTTCAAATTTCACTTTTTCTTTCTCCACTCACCCCAATCTCTACTCAAATTTATTACTTTTTCTTTCTCTTTTTTACGATACACGTCTTTTCTCCACTACTAATGTATTGTTTGAGTCACAGAAACAAAATGTGGAAAAATTATTATTATTAATAAATAAAGAGTGTTTTTTTTTTCTCGAACCCAACATCTTGATTAAGGAGCGAGAGACTTTAACCACTCACGCCAATCTCAATTGGTATAAATAAAGAATGTTTAATTGTTATATATTATTAATATAAAATCTTTACACTGTCAAAAATTATCATCTTGATTCTTGTCATCATTGGTTATTTGGTATACCTTGTAACATAATTATGTAAAATTTAATAAACTTAGTATATGAAATATGAAAATAAGTTAAATTGTTTGTGAGGAATTTACCATTCTGCCTACGTTAGACTTGAGTGTTAAGATAGATATTTTATTAAATAAGTTAGGTTGATATACTTTTAGAAATTAATTTAATTGAAAAAACACGCTTTAGTAATAATAATGAATTTATTAATATTCTATTGATTTTGTTATACTGTCTTAAAATTACATACTAATTTATTAATTTGAAGGTTTAAATCTGTTAAAATATATGGAAGTTTATATTTATTTACTTATTTAGTGGTAGGTTTGTCAATTTATTTAGAAGATACTAATATTATTTTAAAAATTACTATAAAATAAAGTTTTAAATAAATCTTTAGATTATATTATATTTTTTAAAATTCAATATTAAGATTTAAAAAAAAAACGTGTGTAAAGTAAGTACATTAAACTTATATTTTAAATTTTAAAAAGAATAAATATATTTTAATTTATCTAAATATTTCAAATTGTGATTTTAATTTTTATTAAAGTTTAATACGTTTTTAACTTCCGTATTTATTAAAAGTGCTGTAATTTTATTAGTCTTTTATTAGAAATTAAAAATACGCATTTCTATTAATATATAATATATAAAGACTAAAAATATATTCAAAATTTACCTAATAATATATATTAAATTTTTATAAGGACTAAAATAAATTTCAAAATATTTTGAGAAAATAAAAAAATATTTTCCTCTTTTTAGAAAATAGGTTAAATTTAAACCTTATAAATCTTACCCGTCTTAATTTTTTTTTCTGACCATGGTATCGGGCGCACACTAAGGTGGGTATACCCCTCCCCAACATGATTTATTCCATATTAAAGTGGCATCACCAGAATCCTGAACCACTTGTTTAAGGGACACAAATCCCTACCACTTGATTAATGGACCGTCTTAATCAATTCTTATCCGTACCAACGCATACATAACGTGATTTCAAACAACAAAAAAACACGCATACATAACGTGTATAATCAAGTAAGCCTTTATATATATATATATAAAAAAAAAAAGCAAAATAAGACTAGTTTAGAACTTTTCTGTGGGCTGCACCATTGACCAGGAACAAGATTTCTTTCGCCAAGTCGTCTCAAGTGACATGAAACATTTTGCTTAAGATTTGATTTAAATTTAAATTCAAATTATAATACTCTGCCAAGTACTAATATGTTATTAGTTTTAGTACATGGTTGGATTAAAGTTTGTAATAATAAGTTTGAATTAAAAGTATGTTGCAAACTTAAGTTTGATAAAAATGAGTTTACTATAACATAATTTATGTTTGGATATTTTTTATTTAAAAGTATGTTGATAAAATGAAATTTGTTTGTATAATATCAATCAAAAGTACTTTTACTTTATGTTTATATTGTAAATATATAAATCAAAAGTACTTTTACTTTAAAAGTATCAATTTTTTTACTTCCAATCCAAACCCGGGTTGGCCCCAAACTAAGTTGCAGAATTAATTTTCGGAGCACCCAAACATGATGTCAAATTGAGTTTGGGGCTCCAAAAGTATGTTTGAGATACCCAAGCAGGTATACAAACATACCATTAGTGAAACTAAACTTGAATTCTTTGTAAATTACATAAAAAATATGATTAAAAGAAAAAGATTGTTAAACTAGTCAGTTACATAATTACGTCCATTTCTAAAAATTAATCATCAATAAAACTAACAAATATTTTACATATTTATTATAGTGGGGAAAAATTATAGTAATACTTTTGTTTTATTTATATTTTAACTTACACTGTAGTTTTTAATTGTTGACATTGAATCTTATAAATCACTAAATATTATTTCACACACTCTATTTGCTTTATGTATCGTATTTGGACGGATCAAGATCTAGTTCACAGTTAAAAATTAAAAACAGATGCATTGAACACAAATGATTAAACGAGTGTAATGTATAGATTTCCTGAAGACTTTGGGGTGCCTAAAATATGGAAATTTTTTCAGAAGTGGGGGAGGGTAAGAGAGGTTTTCATTGCAAAGAAATGAAATAAGTGGGGAAATAAGTATGGATTTGTGAGATTCTTTGGAGTCAAAGATAAGAGGGAATTAGAGAAAAAGCTGGATACTATTGTCATAGGGAATACAAAGATGAATGTTAACATTCCCAAGTATAAAAGGGATGTTAATAAGATGAATAATGCCAACATTGAAAAGGAGGACTGGAAAGGAAAGAAGCCTTTGGATGAAACTGTAACAAGTAAGCAAAATGGGCAGGAAGTTGGAACCAAACCTTTGGTGGAGAGCGGAAACCCCAAAACGTATACACAGATTGTTAAAAATGGCACAAACAAATTAAGGAAGGTATGGAGGATCAAACAACAACAACAGAAGTTGAATGGAGGTAGCACTTGGCGTGGTCAGAGCATCCAAGTGGAAGAAGCGAATGGTAGGTGGTTAGAAGATTGTTGGGTGGGGACTTTAAAGAATCCAACAATGTTTGACAGATTACACGAGGTGTATTTGATGTGTGGAACGAATGAGGTGCGATTGCGTTATCTTGGTGGTGAGCTGGCCCTTATCAAGGGGGTTGTGGAGGATGATATACAGCAATACCTCGGTGTAGAGGAAGAAGGTTTGGCATCCCTTTTCCATTCATTCCAAAAATGGAATAAGGACCTCCCAATTGGAAGAAGACTTGCATGGTTATCATGCTCTGGGATACCGTTGAACCTATGGGGAGAAAAGTGTTTTTCACAAATTGTTGAACCAGTGGGCCAGTTTATGGCCCTAGCAAAGGAAACTACAGATCTGGAGAGGGTAGACAGTTCACGAATCCTTGTTATGCTCAATTCACCTTTGTTTGTCAATAACTTCAGAAGAGTTCAGATTAATGAAGGAATATACAACATCCGTTTGGTGGAGGAAGCTAGGCCTAATAGGAACCAGTGTTGTTGTGGCCTCTGGAGAAGAGACAATCCTAACTCTGAAGACATGTCGGCGGATAGTGCAGTGGGCCTTGAATGTAACTCATCGATCTCGGAGTGCTCAGATGACATGAGCCTCTTCTCTGAAGATGAAGCTGAAGCTGAAGCTGAAAGGGAAATCCATGGTGTTCAAAGCGGAGGAAATGTCAATGGTGGAGAAGATGATACATATGTGTACCTAAAAGGTAATGACCGAAACGAAGACAATACCTAACAGTCAAGACAGGTAGGTCAATGTCCTATCACTGACAAAGAAGCAGGAAAGGTACAAGAGGTGGAATGCCAAGTTCAAATTCAAACCCACAATAATGATGTGGGGAAAGTGGTACTCGACGAAGAGGAACAGGAGTGGAGCACAAACCAACCCATAAGTGTGGGGCCTATACAAGATAACGTGAGACATACTCATAAAAGTGGGGAAGAAGTTGTCAAGACTTTGGCACGGGCAAAGGAGAAGGATAACCATAAAGTTACGGTTACCAAAGAAAATGAAAGGAATGATTTATGTGTAATTGGGCCACTTGAACAAGTAGAGACCCACTCTAACAAGAATACACAGCTGAACTGGGCCGCTGAGAATCATTTGGAGAAGCCTCAATATTTCGGGCTTAATGGATTGGAGGAAAGCTCATCACGTAAGAAACATCCTGGGTTAAGCGAACAAATAGATACGACCAAGGTCTCTTCATGGAATCAAATTGGAAGTCTCACATCTAAGGGCCGCGGGTCAGGTGGTGGGGTTGTTAGAGGACCATTCAGAGAGTTATCTACAACCTCTGATGCTACTATCTCAGAAACAGCTAGTCCCCTTGTGCTAGGCATTTCAGAGGCAGAAAAAGCAAAATTGAAGGGTAGAATTGAAAAAAGAGCATTGCAACTAGAATTTAGTAGCATTCTATCAGACAATTGCATACAAAATTGCAATAAAATGTTCTGGTTAAAGGATGAGGTGATGGAAGCAAAAAAACTATGGGAAATTGGGAAAAGTATAGGTGTGACATTTGAGGGAGATGAGGAGGAATTAATGGATAGATTAGTGGCCATGGAAAAAAGAGACCAAAGAGAAGCACAGAAGGCAGCAAGGGAGTTTATGGAGGGAGCCAATAGCGGTCTATCATGAGAATACTATCTTACAATGTGCGAGGTTTGGGGGGAAGGATTAAATACAAATTTATCAGGAAGTCGATAAACAAAGAAGAAGCCCAAATGATATGTCTACAAGAAACTAAGAAGCAAAAGGTTAGTAGGAATCTATGTTGTGCCTTATGGGGGATGGTGATATCAAGTAGTTAATGATACCTTCCAATGGTTTCTCGGGTGGACTTCTAAGTGTGTGGAATATGACTTGTTTTGAGCTATTTAATTCTTTTCTTGGAGAAGGCTACATTGGGATGGAGGGCATTTGGAAAGAAACAAACTCCTTGGTGGTCATTGTAAATGTGTATCTACCGTGTGAAAGAGAAGGTAAATTGAGGATTTGGGAGGCCTTAAGGTTAAGGAGGGGGGCATGTAATATTAAAGCATGGTGTATCTTGGGTGACTTTAAGTTAGAAGAATGGAAGAAAGGGTGGGATTGGTGGGAGTGAATATGGTAGCAGAGAAAGAGAAGATCTCAACCTCTTCATTGAAGATATAGAGTTGTTTGATATCCCAATGCTTAGGAGGAAGTTTACATGGTTTAGGCCGAATGGGAGAGTTAGAAGCCGATTGGACAAAGTCTTGGTGTCTTAAGAATGGTTACAAATATGGCCGGGCTGCACACAATACATTTTAGATAGAAACATCTCTGATCATTGCCCTATTGTTATAAAAAAAATACTACAATTGATTGGGGCCTGAAACCTTTCAGAGTTCTTGACTGCTGGTTCCTTGATAAAAGCTTTGAGGAATTTGTGACAAAGACATGGGGTAGCTTGGAGTTCCATGGTTGGGGAGCATATGTATTGAAGGAGAAATTAAAGGCTCTAAAGACAAAATTGAAATGGTGGAATAAGGAGATGTTTGGGAATTTGGAAACAAAACATTCTCTTATTAAAAAGGAGATCAATGATCTTGATAAAAAAGAGGAGAGGGAGGGCCTATATGAAGAGGAAATTTTGAAAAGGAAAAACCTTCAAGAAGAATTTTGGAAAGTGGCTTTGTATAACGAATCACTTTTGAGACAAAAGGCTAGATCCAAGTGGCTTCTAGAGGGAGATCAAAATTCAAGATACTTCCATTGTGTTATCAATTGGAGGAGGAAGAAATCTATGTTGAGGGGTCTTCACATTGATGGGACTTGGGTAGAAGACCCTACACGGGTCAAGGAGGAGGCTAAATCTTTCTTTCTAAAAAGGTTTAGTGAAGAGAGATGGACAAGACCGAAGCTTGATGGGGTGGTGTTTGAGAGAATCTCACAAGAAGATAATGAGGTGTTAGTGGATTTTTTCAAGGAGGATGAGGTGAAAAATGCAATTTGGGAGTGTGGAAACCTAAAAAGCTCGGGCCTCGATGGAATAAATTTCAAATTCATAAAGAAGTTTTGGGAGATGATGAAGGCGAACATCATGAGGTTTCTAAATGAATTCCATTCACATGGGCTCCTTCCAAAAGGGAGCAGTGCTTCATTTACCACTTTGGTTTCAAAAGTGGAAGACCCGCAAGACCTTGGTGAGTTTAGACCCATTTCTTTGGTGGGATGCATGTATAAAATATTAGCTAAGGTCTTAGCTAATAGATTGAAAAAAGTTCTTCCAATGGTCATTAACCAAAGACAAAGTGCTTTCATTAGAGGTAGACATATGTTGCATAGTGTCTTGGTAGCAAATGAGGTTATTGATGAAGCAAAGAGGAAAAAGAGGAAATGCCTTATTTTGAAGGTGGACTATGAAAAGGCCTATGACTCTTGGAGTTTTTTGGATTATATGATGAGGAGGATGGGATTTAACAATAAGTGGTTACTTTGGATAAAAGGTTGCCTTTCTTCTAGTAGCACATTCGTACTAGTAAATGGTAGCCCCTCACCGAAATTTGTGGCACAAAGGGGACTTAGACAAGGGGATCCACTAGCTCTTTTTCTTTTCACAATCATTTCGAAGGGTCTTTGTGGTCTAATGAGAGAAGCTATTGGGAAGAATTTGTTTTCTAGTTTCAAAGTTGGAAGTGAAAATGTGGAGGTCAGCCTCCTACAATATGCGGATGACACTCTTTTTTTTGGGGAAGCCTCTTTGGAAAATGTAATCACCATAAAGAGCATTTTAAGATGCTTTGAGCTCATATCTGGGTTGAAAGTTAATTTCCACAAGAGCAACTTTGGGGCTTTTGGAGTGGAACCTTTAATCATGGAGAGGTACATGGACCTTCTAAACACAAAAGCTCTCTCTTTGCCGTTCAAGTATCTTGGCATCCCAATTGGTACAAATCCTAGGAGGGAAGAAACATGGAGACCCATCATTCACAAAATCTCAAAGAAGCTATCCAATTGGAAACATAAGTTGCTTTCCTTTGCAGGAAGAGTATGCCTCATTAACTCGGTCTTGAATCCTTTACCTTTATTCTTCTTCTCTTTTTTTAAAACTCCTAGTGGCGTGGTTAGGAAAATTGTGAGGTCTCAAAGATCTTTTTTATGGGGAAGAGAGGAGAATAGCAAAAAATTAGTTGGGTTAAATGGGAGAGAGTTTGTCAATCCAAAAACCATGGTGGGCTAAATATTAAAGACATTAGTGTCTTTAATTTAGCACTCCTTGGTAAATGGAGGTGGGATTTGTTTCATAAAAAAGAGTCATTGTGGGATCAAGTTCTAGTCTCTAAGTATAGGGGTTGGAGAGGGCTCTTGCATGAGGATGGGAGGAACAATGCTTCTATTTGGTGGAGAGATTTGTGTAAGGCTTGCGGAGGTTTGGATGATACAAATTGGTTTGGGAAACATGTAGAGTGGAGGATATGAAATGGAGAGGATACACTTTTTTGGCATGATTGTTGGTTAGGTGAGGAAAGTCTAGCTAATACATTTCCTAGACTTTTTCTTAACTCTAATCAACAACCTTGTAAAATTAGTGATATGGGTTATTGGGTGGGTGAAACTTGGACTTGGAACTTTGAGTGGCATCGGGAATGGTTCATGTGGGAAACAAATTCAGTGAATAATTTTTAGAATTTGGTTAACCAAGTGTTGTTGAGAAAGAGAGTCCATGATGCATGGTGGTGGAAAGCTGAAAACTCAGGTAGTTTTACTATACAGTCAGCATACAGGGAGTTACAAACTAATGGATTGGCTGCTCAAAATGAAGATATCTTCCGGCTGATTTGGAGTATCTATGTGCCACCGAAAGTGGCATTTCTCATTTGGAGAATCATTCTGAATAGGCTTCCTATGCGAGATAACTTGGTGCGTAGAAATATTTCTTTGTTGTCAAATGAAGAAGAGGCTTGCCCTTTCTGCAACTTACAACAAGAATTTGTCAATCATATCTTGTTCTCATGTGGCTTTTCACAAGATATTTGGAATGAGTGCTTATCGTGGGTAAGGGTAACCACCGTTTTACATGAAGAGCCTATGGCAAATTTACTGCAACATGATTTTATCTGTCAGACAAAATGGGAGGCTCAGAGGTGGTATTTTATTTGGGGAGCAGTCGTATGGAACCTTTGGAGGTATAGAAATGAAAGCATCTTTGAAGATTTGCTGGTATGTAAAGAAAATATCATCAACGATATTTTGTTCCACTCGTGGGCATGGCTCAAAGGTCTCTTAAAAGACTTCTCACATTCTCTTGTGGCATGGCAAACCAACCCTGGTAATTGTATTCTTGATCAGATGCAGGATTGATCTTTAGGTGCAGTGAAAATTGAATCGCAGATTTTCTGGTGGTGACAGAGGCAAGTTAATTCACGAAATTTACAACTAAGGAGGGCACGTCTGCTATGAATTATGGTCTGCACGAAATTTCTGATATGGGCACGTAGGTTCTGTATTTAATACTGCTGATATACAGGAAATAGGAATTTTGGTAATTATCCTGGAACAATACCCCAGTTACGCAGGAAAATGGATGTAATCTCAGCTTTTTGTGGGTGCTGCACTAATTGGTTATACTGTATTTATGACTATTTCAGCATAAATGCAATCTAACCAATTACGGGAAGTATGATAACTGCGGGTAGGTGGAAATTTTTGTACATGTAATTTGGTACTACTGGTACCCTTATATAAATATATAGTCTATTTGCTGATTAAAAAAAGTGTAATGTATAGAAATATATAGTGTAATGCGTTTTTTTTTTTCAGATAACGTTTTTTTTCTAGTAATAAAGGGTGTCATTATAACATATAGGAGGTACTTTTTTTTTTTTTTACAGAACATATAGGAGGTACTGGTATAATGTATTTTAAATAATTAAAAAGATTAGTATAAAAGTAAAAAGTAAAAAAGATATCAGGAGAATTTGACTAAATCTTGGAGAATGTTAGAATGTTAGTATAATTTATAGGCGTGGGTATATGGGCTTGGGCCCGCGGGCCAACCCGTAAAGCCCGCGGATTTCATGGTTAACGGGCCTAAAAAAAAATTGACGGTATAATATTGCCGGATTTTGAGCCCAGCCCGTGAAATTCGCGGATTTAACGGGCCTGGACCGCGGGGCCCGCATTTCATTTAACAAAACTATGCGTTTTGCATTCACGGGCTAAAGCAGGCAGCAGCAGTGCAGGTGCAACACAAGTGAACAACAATCTCATCTCTCACTCTTGGTCTTGGTCTCTCTGTCTCACACTCTCTCACTCACAAATTGACGAGGACGTCGAGGAGAAGGAGAATCACAAGACGCAGCAAGAGTGCAGTCCCCCCCTCCCCCAATCTTGAAAATCCTAAAACCTAAATCCTCCGGACCTCCGCTTCTGGTCTTTCATTTGCGATTTTGCATCACCTCTGCTGCTCTTGGGTGTGCTGCGCAGCTTCTGCTTGCGCCGCGCTTTTGCTCTTGCCTGCGCCATTCGGAGTTCGTGGACCACTGGACCGTGGTTGAGTTGTTGGCTTCTCGGGGTTGCGCCGCTTCTGCTCTTGGGTGCTTGTCGTTCCGTTGCTTATGCTCTTGGGTGGTGCGTGGGGTTGCGTTGTTCGGAGTTCGCGCTTGGCTGCTTGCATTTCAGTTCCCTCTTAGTGAAGACAACGCTTATTACGTCGCGTGGGTGTCTCTACCTCTCTGGTGGTGCTCTTGGTGGTGCATGTGCAACTGCAGAGGTTCTATTTTATTGTCTAATTTGGTTTTAATTATTGAATGAAACAGGTTATGTTGTGAATTTTGGATGATTTGTGTTGCTGTTTATTTGGTTTGGATTTGGATGATTTGTGTTGCTGTTAATTTTGTTTTAATTATTCTGCAAATATGCTTGTATTGTATGTTGGTGTGCTGTAATTAAATTTTATTTTCTTAATAGGAAAGTTCAATTAACTTGATTTTGGTTTAATTATTTCAGCTTTGATAATTGAAATATGGATTATTTTGAGCCTGCGTTAGATGAAAATGCTGATGTTGATGATGTTGATTTGGACGAAAACATGTCAGCTAATGAAGGTGAAGCAAATGAGTCTAAAATGTCAAATAAAAGGTCTAGGAATCTTTCATATTCTGTGTGGACCTTTTTTAACAAACTTGTTTTGGGAAATGATGGAAAAATGAGGGCTAAATGCAAGTATTGTAAGAAAGATCTTATAGGTGGTGGGAGTAAGAATGGAACTTCAACTTTAATTCGTCACATGGGGAGATGTGAAAATAGGCCAAAAACTTATGAAGATTCCGAGGTTGGGAAACTTATGCTTGATCATGCTGGGAAATTAAGAAGTAGAAAAATTGATCAAGATGTGTTGTGTGATATGAATTCTATGATGATAATAGAACATGATCTCTCATTCTCTTTTGTTGAATATAGGAGGTTTAGAGAGTTAATACAATATTTGTGTCTTGAAGCTAAGATACCCTCTAGGCGTGTTGCCACTAATAATGTGAACAATATGTTTGGCAATGAAAAGCATAAATTGAAACACTTGTTGTCTAAAGTCCCTAGTAGAATAAACTTGACATCTGATGTGTGGACTTCTTGTATAACAGAGGGTTACATTTCATTAATTGCACACTATGTTGATGTTAATTGGAAGTTGAATAGCAAAATACTTAATTTTTCTCATTTTCCTCCTCCACACTCTGGACGTGAAATTACTAAAATTGTATATGGTTTCTTGGAAGAATGGGGGATTGAGCAAAAAATCTTTTCATTGACTTTGGATAATGCATCTTCTAATGACAAGATGCAAGAGTATTTGAAGGAAAGACTTTTTTTGCAAAATGATGGTTTGGTATGTGGTGGTGATTTTTTTCATATTCGTTGTTGTGCTCACATTTTAAATCTTATAGTTCAAGCGGGGATGAATGTTGCTAGTGATGGTATTCATAAAATAAGAGAAAGCATCAAGTATGTTAAGGGGTCGAAGGGGAGAAAGAGGGTCTTTAAAGCTTGTGTTGCTAAAGTTGGTGGTATTGATACAAAGAGGGGTTTGTGTTTTGATGTCATTACTAGGTGGAATTTCACCTTTTTGATGCTGGAGAGTGCACTTTTATATCGACGTGCTTTTTGTAGTCTTGGATTTGAAGATAGGGGATATTTGAATTGTCCTACTGATGAAGAATGGGATAGGGCTGAAAAAATGTGTGAATTTTTGCGTCCATTTTATCAAATTTCAGAGTTGATTTCTAGTTCCTCTTATCCCACATCTAACTTGTATTTTATGCAAGTGTGGAAAATTGATTGTTTGTTGATACAAAATTTGAGTAATGAAGATGGGACAATTAGAGATATGGCAGTTGATATGAAAGAGAAATTTGATAAATATTGGAGTGAATATAGCACTGTGCTTTCCTTTGGGTGCATTCTTGATCCCCGCTTGAAGTTTGAATTCTTGAAGTTTTGTTATTCAAAGCTTGGTCTTGACCCTCTAACTTGCCAAGCAAAGTTGAAAGTTGTGAAGCATAACTTGTATACTTTGTATAATGAGTATGTTAAAATGTACTCAAAAGAAACAACTTGCAATGTTGATCCAAGCCAAAGTTCATCACAAGAGAATTGTTCTAGTGGTAACTTTGCTAAAGGAGATTCATCACAGTGGCTTATTGTGAATGTAAGTTTTATGTTTTTTTTTAATTTCACTAGTTTTTGTTTATTTACTTTCACTTAGTAATTTTTTTTGGAAATAATGTAGGAATTTATACAATATGAAAATGAAAACTTGTCACAAGTGGGAAAATCTCAATTGGACACTTATTTGGAAGAGCAAAAGCTTTCTTCTCAATACCATCCAAATCTTGATCTTTTGCAATATTGGAAGGAGAATAAAGCTAGGTTTCCAGGACTTGCTTTGATGGCTTGTGACATTTTAAGCATCCAAATTACAACTGTGGCTTTAGAATCGGCATTTAGTATTGGTTCACGAGTGCTAAATAAATATCGCACTTCACTTCTTGCCGAAAATGTGCAAGCCTTGATATGTACTAAAAATTGGTTGTTAGGATTTGATTTGCTCGGTAAATATTATATTACTTTCCTAGATGTTGAAATAAATTATTTTTTCTTTTAACTACTTTATTTTTGAGTAATGTTATGATGTTGTGACTTGTGATGAGTTGTAGGAAAAGAAGATGAAAAAGTGGACATGGAGAAGGAAGATCAAACTACATCAAACATGGAGTCAAATGTAGTTATTGAAGAATGAAGATGTTTGATTATTTGGACTTAAGAATATTTTGTTGGTGTATTGGGACACTTTGATGTTTTATTTGGATATTAAGACTTTGATGTTTTATTTAGAATGTTTGGTGTATTTGGACTTAAGAACATTTGGTTGGTGTATTTTATGTTTTATTTAGACATTAAGACTTTCATGTTTTTATTTTGAATGTTTGATGTGGTTGAGATAGAAAGGTTTTGTTGAGTTGAGATTATGATCTTTTAAACATGATATATTTTAGTTAGAAATGTTGTCAAAGCAAATTGAATGCTTAAGTTTGTTTAAACATGTTGGCATGTGGCAACAATTTGAGAGGAAATAATAGTAAACTTGGTTTTTAAGGCAAATTTAAGGTTTTTAAGAATTTAATATTTTTAAGGATTTTTTTATATTTAAAAAGCCATCATTTTTTAAAGGCCCGCGGGCCGGCCCGTTTAACCGCGGGCCTCGCAGGGCGGGCACAGACCTAAAAAAAAAGCTCATTTAATTCGCGGACTGGGCCTGGCTCATTTTGCCAAAATGCAGGCTTTGCGGGCCGGGCCTTAAACGGGTCGGGCCGGCCCGTTTACCCACCCCTAATAATTTACAGTAATTTTATCAGCAGATGTTGAATGAACGTGATATTTAAATACTAGTGTTTTAAATAATAATAATAAAAAGATTGCTATACTTTAACATAAACTTTGTTCAAATTTTAATGGCTTTTTAAACATCTACATACAAATAAGATTCACACATCGTTTGAATTAGAATATAAAATAAAAGAAAAAATTAAAAAAAATGAAGAGAATAAAGAAAAACAAGAAAGTTAATTTTTTTATTGTTTAGAAGAAGGGATAAGAAAAGAATATATATATATATATATATATATATATATATATATATATATATATATATATATATAAGTGTGTTTTTAAACTTTATAATATAATAAAAAATAGATGAGATTTACATGTTTTTTTTCTTTCACATAAGCTCGATTTGGAACAAAGAAAATCCAACGTCGAATCAAATAATGGAGAGACGAAAAAGTTATACAAGCGAAAATAGAGGATAAAAATGTGGAATTCACGATTTTTAATAAAAGAGAAGTGTTAGTAATATACTCTTTTTGACACATTATTTATTATTAATTAAAATTTATTAAAAATTATAAAATCACGGGTGAGATTCGTATAAGTATAAAATGAGACCCAATTTTTTTTGTCATTTTTAATAAATTTTATCTAATAATAAATAGTATGTTTATAACAGTGTGTTGTTAGAATTCATTCACTTTTAGACATAGTGTAGAGGCCAGTTGGATATATGTGTTGCTGTGGAATGAAAACATTTAGGCTTAAATATAATTTTGGTCCTTTTATTTTTTTTAATCTGTAATTTTGGTTCACCTATTTTAAAATAGAAACATTTAGTATCTTATTTTAAAAAATTTGAGGGTCTTATTTTAATCTGTAATCTGTAATTTTGCCTAGTAACAAATTTTTAGGTTGTGCTAGGCTTGCTCAAAATAAGTTTTGAACTTGAATTTTCACAACCCAACTTAACTCATACATCAGGTTAATAGTATCTTTCCATCAAATTTGACATATTTGAAAACTCTAAAATATATGATTTTTAAAGAAATTATTGCAAAAAATAAAAAAAATATATACCTTACTCAAATATTCATAATTGGATGTCAATATAAAAAATATTTTTATTATTAATGTATTTTAATTAAATTAAAAAATATAAGAACTTGTTGTATAAAACAAATATCATTTTTTCCTTTTGATATAGACTTTAATTTTAAAAAAAGATTATACTATCAATTAATTAGTAACTAGTTTAGATATATAACTTTTATGGTGTGTTTTTTTTTTTAACAAAAGTTAGTAATTTTCAATCATATAGTAATTTATAATCAGATGACCATTTTTTTTTTACATTATTTTTTTTATTTGTGGGAATCGAAAACAGATATCAGGAATTTATAATCAGACTCCCTTAATTTTTTTCCTTAGTTTTTTCTTCATTGTTAATGCATTATAATTAAATTATTTGAAACACGAGTTATTGAAGACATTCTATAAAGTATAAAAAATAATGATAACTTTTATTTTTTAAACAACGGATAAAATTAAATATAAAAATATGAAAAGTAAGTAATAGTCCAAAATGTTGGAAGAAGTACGTGACAAGAGTGTGCGAAATGCTTTTGTTTGTGATGCTGATGCACCTCTTCATCTGCCTTAAAGCCCAAGAATTATTTGCTTTGTTGGTGTAATTACTATAGTGTCACCTTAGGCTTAGAATGTTTGTGTTGTCGTCTACTCATTAATTAGGTGTATACAACACGGTTGACTTTGGGGTTTTGTAGCCAATCTTTCAAGTTCTTGTCTCCGTCCATGACGCGGAATCGACACTTGCGTAGCGTGTATGGTCGAAACTTGGAAAGACAACCCCGCGTTGTCTCCAATCGTTAGTGTATTCATTTAGATAATCGTTATTTGAGGATTTATATATAAGTTACAAGATCAATAAATATTCTTAATTAAAAAAAAAAAGAATTTTGATGCTAATTTAAAAAATAGAATAACTATTTATGGGTAAATTCGAAGTATTCCTATTTGAAAGTCATGTAGATTTATTTAAAAAACTGACTTCTCTTAACAATGCTCTTCCTATAAGAATGAATATTTAGTTTTTTTTTCTTACGTAGAATAGATAGTTAGTTAAACTACTCTTTTACTCTGTTGACTTTTTACATATTTTCTTAGTAATTGTTTGTGCTTTTATCTTATTTCACTTAATAAATCACTAAAAAGTACTATCTTTTGATTATTTAAAGTAAGAAAACATAATTATTTTTTAATGTTTATTATTGTCCATTGGTATCTTCATTAAACAAAGCAAAAAAAAAAACAGTGAAATGAAATCATGATTTACTTAAATATAATTATATTTTAAAATTAATAATATTTCACATTCTTTTATTTCTTACAAAAATAATTTTTTAAAATGAGAATGATATGTTGTAGTTTCTTCAACCAACCAATGATATCTTTGTCGTAGAGTATATATGGAATGAGCAGTAATGGCCAGACAGAAAATGGCAGGCTAATCTATATAATGATAATTGTTCCTTGTTGCAAGTGAAGTTAGGACGGACATACTAAACTAATAAGCAACAAGTGGGGTTTCGTTTCATATTGTTTTGGCTTAGGTTTCGGAGATCAGGACAATAATAACAAAAGACCTAACCTTCAATCTATTTGCCGACAACACTTCTTAGGTATGGCACCCAACCTTGTACTTGTTGGTAATGGTGGGCTTATTGATATTTGGATTTAAATGGTTTTTTGGTCTTTGTATAAAATTTATTTTTTTATTTATTCTTCTCATAAAAAAAATTAAAATGAATTTCCTAAAGAATGTGTATTTTTAAAATATTTTTTATCATTATTTCACGTTATAACACGGTTAAAATAAGTCTGTCTTGTTTAATATTAAGCAATGTGAGTAAATTATTTTAAACAAGTTGTTTCAAGTGAACTCTCCCAAGTAGTTTTCAAATGCTGTAATCAAATGACCTAATTTATCTAGTTGATTTTAGATATTTAAATATCATAACGAACATTAGATAACTACCATGTGACACATTTGGTGATTTCTACAACTCACTAAACATTGTTACATGAGAGCCAAACAAACGTTACAGTTTTTTTAAATGTCACGTTACAGTATTACACAACTCATGTTGCATCATAAAATCATTGATGCTATCACGTGACAAAAAATATCCCAAGCTGGTAAATATAGGGATGACAATGGATAGGGTCTGGGTAGGGTACTATAGTACCTGTCCCCATACCCGTTCTTTAAAAAAATTCTCGTACCCGGACTCATACCTGCATGGATAGTAACTTTAATACCTTTGCTCTTTTCCATTGGGTACCTAACTGCCCGTACCCGTATCCGTTACCCGCACTTTAAACAATTATAAAAAATTGATAAATAAAATATTGATTAAAAATACAATATTAATTAAATTAAAATCTCATTCAAAGATCTTAATATAATAAATAGGAAAATTTGATAAAAGAGGCAAATTAGGGAGGTATTTTTTTTAAAAAAACTAAGGAACATGATCTATCTTTTAGTGAATAAATATTAAAGATCATGATTTATCTCTATAAGGAACATAATCCTTTTTTGTTGTAAATAAAATACGTGATCTATCTCTTAACAAATAAAAAACATGATTTTTTTTTTGATAGATTAAGGAACATGATTTATTTCTTAGGTATTATTATTATTATTATTATTATTATATTATGGGTATGGGAATGATTGGGTACTAAGGTACTCATACCCGCTAAAATTTGTGGGTAATTATCCATACCCGAACTCATACCCATCATGGATAATTATCCTATCCATCGTGGGTAATTTGTGCCGGTATCCATACGGTCCGGATAGAATTGTCATCCCTAGATAAATAGTACTATTTTTTTTTTAATTTGATAATAAATTTTCAAAAATGTCTATTTGGCCATGAATCACACCGGCCATCTTCAGCGGGCATGAGTTCCACGGTGGGACAATGAACTTTTAATTTGTAAATGATGATTACGTGCACAGTGACAACACAGCATAATGAGTCTCATCACGTAATATAAGTTGCGTATGACTAGGATCCTGGCTATGAGGCAACCAGAGTGGAATGTTAGAATTGTTCATGGTCAACCTGTTGGAGTGTTATATGCATGTGCTGCAGGATATGCGTTCTGTTTCTTTGACTCGTAGGATAAGAGTTTGTTCTTAGGGGCCTTGCCCCTCCTTGTTAAAATTATGGCATATATAAATTCCTATAGGATAAAAATTTATTAAATAAATGCTTAATTAAGTCATTTATTTAAATTTATCTTATTATGATAATATAATATATATTATAAATTTATTAATTATTTATTATGAGTATTCCTATCCTGCCTCTCCAGAAAAAAAAAATGAAAACAGTTACACAGAAAAAAAAGAAAACAAATGATGGAGAAATTAGGAGAAAGTAGAGAGAAAGACAAAGGAAGTGCATGTTTGATTTTACGTTAAAGAATTGATTTCTAGTTTAAAATTGATTTTAGAAAATCATTTATATGTTTGGTTTTATATTGGAGAAGAGCCTATAATTGATTTTGGATCCAAAATTCATTTTGAGTTGAAGAAACTATGGGTAGCTTTTGCATTGAATAAAAAATTTTATGCTAAGTTTTATTCTTAACTTGCTTTTATAATAAAAATATTCAAACATAAATCACATCACCTCAAAATCATTTTTAATCAAAATTAATTTTATTCAAAATCAATTTTTGTCAACGTTTATTCAAACATGCATGAACTAAAGAGAGTTGGAGAGAAATTGGGTTAGAGAGGATTCAGGCCGTAGCTTCCTTAAGAGGCAATCTTATTCAAGTATTTTATTATGTTAATTTATTTATTATTTTTATATTTTAAAGCAACAAATAGGTTAAACATGACTTTGAACATGCAATTAAGTTTGATTAAATTTTTTAGGCTTAAATATGTTTTTAGTCCCTAAAAAAAAGTTATTTTTTTTAATCCTCCAAATTCGATAAATGTCTTTTTCAGTCCTTCCGTCAAGTTTCCATTAAGTTGTAAATGACGTGGCAAACGGTTTCCTAATCAACTATTACACGTGTTTTTAATTGAATTAGGTAGATTTATATTTTTTAAATCCTTTATTACTTAAATGAATATACACCAAGAATAAAATTTCCCCCCAAAACTTTCAAGGACAATAAAGTAAATTTAAAAGCATAAGAAAAGGTAATAAATTTTTTAATAAATATATATAAAAAACATTAAATGCACCTGATTCCTAAAAAAAAAAAAAATGTTTCCTGACTCATATCCTGTGTATCTCTCTCATTCATGCCTATATATATTGACTTAGTTTTTAGGTTTAAAAATTGTTTTGGCCATAATATTTTTATCTCCTTCAAGGTATAATATATAATAGGCTTAATTACAATTTTTATCCCAAATTTTTTAATTTTTGACAGATTTTACCCCCAACAAATTAATTTGGAGCAATTTACCCCCAACTTTTAAAAAAAGTTGTAAGTTTTACCCTCCACAGTTTTGATGACGTGACATGCTGACACAAGCATAAAAAATGGGGGTAAAATTCACCAAAAAGTAAAAAGTTAGGTGTAAAATTTGCCAAAAATGAAAAAGTTAGGGATAAAATTTGCCAAAAAGTAAAAAGTTGAGGGTAAAAAGTACAACTATTTTAGCATGTCACATCATCAAAACTGTGGAGGGTAAAATTTGTAACTTTTTAAAAAAGTTTGGGGTAAAATGCGTCAAATTAATTTGTTGGGGGTAAAATCTGTCAAAAATTAAAAAGTTGGGAGTAAAAATTGCAATTAATTGTTTGACAAATTCAAAAATCAAATTGGTAGTAATATTAATTTGGGAGTAATAGGATCCGTAAATTTTGAGTAAATTAATCATCAAGTTAAGGACCAACAATTTAATTTATAGATTAATTTATCAACTCTATAAAAAAAATTTAAAAAATGATTTTTTTATAGATTAATTAATAATAAAAAAAACTTAGATATGAGATTATGGACACCGTTATTACTCTTTATTCAATTAGATTATTAACTTATTATTATTTTGTTCAACCTCTTAATTTGAATTTACACCCCCAACCTGTTAAAATTTTTACCACATTAATAACATATGAATTTTAAATTTAATATAATTTTGTTCAACCTGTTATCGAGCACACTAAGATATTACCATATATATATATATATATATATATATATATATTAGATTTTTTAAAATATACAGAAAATAAATATTATATCTTAATATATTTGAAAGATGTGTTCACCTACCGTATTATAGTCTTAGAATAGTTGAAGTTTTCTTAATAAAAAATAGTTGAAGTTTAAAAGGAACTCTATATTCAATTTTTTTTTCAAAATATATAATTACAAAATATTTGTTTCTATATTTAGGGTAGAATATGATTTATTTTATAGGGTAATCCAACACATTAATTACGGAAAATATTTAAATCATTAAATCAGTAAAATGAGTAATTTACGATTTTGTTAATTTCTCTTTTATATATGAGTTTATTTACATTTACATAAATGTTAATTATTGTTAATTATTAATTATATTAATTGAGGTACGGGTAAATTTTGCTTTTGTTTTAGGTGTTGCAATCTTATACAAAGGTCCAGTGACATATAAAAATTATTGTTTGACAAATTCAAAAATCAAATTGATAATAATATTAAATTGGGAGCAGAATTTATTAATAGGATCTGTAAATTTTGGGTCAACTATTTGTAGTGAAACTGATTTATATTTCGTATTACAGAGTGGAATTGATTATGTTTCTAAATTATTCGCAACTGATTTATCAATTATATGGAATTAATTTTGTTTATATTTATTTAAAGATTATTAAAGATTATGTTAATGAGTGTATACTATTACAAATCATATCCTATTGCCAATGATTGAGGGTATTAACATAATTTCTAGATGCAGTAAAAAAAAAACATAATTTCTAGACAACCACTTTCACAAATTGAGATTATAACCAACGCTCCAGGTATAGAAAATCTTTCACAAATTATAAATATTCAAATTTATAAAATTATTTTCATCTTAAATTTTAATTCATATAAGTAAATTGATTTTAATTTATAAATGTTTGTATTCAATATATAACAAAAAGAATTATTTGACATCTTATTATTTAATTAAAGTAATTAAGGATGAAAATTTTTCCCACACAAAATTCATATGTCATGTGACAACACTTTATTGATTCTTTTTTCACCAAAATAACACTAGATTTTTTATTTTATTTTATTTTCTAATAACTCATAAAAAAATACATAATTATGGTAACTAAAGTGAATATTGCGAGTATGTATTTTGATTAAATCAATCAATTAAGTTAAATCATAATAAAAGTATAAATGAAAAATAAAACAAGAAAAAAAAACAATCTAAAACATTTTAGTTAATGTGTAGAATAATCATTTTTATCAAAGAATTTATCTTTTATATATATCTGTTAAATGAAAAATTCACTAAGTAGCCATTATTTAAAAAATATAATTTAACTTATTATGAATTAAAAAATTAATTATTTTAAAACTTACCTAGCTCCTCTGACTAAAAAAAAAAACTATTAGCTAAATTTACATTAGTTTAAATTGTATTGACAAATAAAATTTTCAAAAACAATTATATATATTTTGTCATATTTAAATTATTGAATCACAAATATATTCTTTAAACTCATTTAATAAAATGTGATTGGGTTTACAGATACACATATTTTAATATATATTATTTCTAATTTTCTTTTATAAACAAATTATTAACTTAGTTGCGCTTAAAATTAAAATATAAACTTACTTGATCGCTTGACAATTATTTTAATTATATAGTAAAAATAATTATAATAATTTGGACGGAAGGACCAAATTGATTTCATTTTAAAAATTAAGGGACTTAATTGAATCTTTTAAAGGTAAAGTGACCAAATTGAACCTAATAAATAAATTAGAGGATAAAAAAGTAATTAAACATTTTAATTATTTGAAAATTCTTATAATTTTTTAATTCTAAACTTTTTAAAAAAAAATACAAATGCTTTATTGAAACTAGAAATTTTTGAAATTACATAGTTAAATTAAAATTTAATAAATTCAAATATTTAAAAATTGTTATAATTCCTATTTTAAAATTTTGTATAAATGCTTTATTGAAGCTATGAATATTTGACATTAAATAATTAAACTCAAATTTATTAATTTTAATTATTTAAAATTGTTAGAAATGTTTTCTTAATATTTTAAACAATTTAAAAGAAATAATAAATGATTTTTTTGGGTTATATTTGTAATTTCAAATTAACTAATGTTAATTTTTGAAAAATTATTATAATGCCTTCTTAAAATTTAAAATTTTTAAAAATGTTATAAATTCTATTTTGAAATTGATAATAGTTGGAATTAAACTATTAAATTAATATTTTATAATTTTAATTATTTTAAATTTGTTATAACTTACTTCTTGAAATTTTAAATTATTATAAATGATTTTTGAAACTGGAAATAGTTGAAGATTATAAAATCTTATTATTAATAAATAATTTCTTAAAATATGATCATATATCAAATATTTTTAAATTGGGTTATAAATTTATTTATAATTATATACAAGTTAAATCATTACTTTGTCTCTCATTAAATAATAACCCGTGCATCGCATGGGTTACACACACTAGTTTTTTTTTATAATATCAGTCCCTTCCTTCTCTCATTTGCAAGTTTTTTTTTTTGTAACTTTTCAATCTTCTTCCTTGCCTCTTCTAACTCATGCTAACTCATGCTGAGTCCCATCCCTACTTTCCTCTGCGAAATCCACATCAACAACATTCTCATCTGCCCATTTAAAAAACCTGCAAGTATTCGGGGTCTACACAAACAAAATGACAACACTCAAAATTAGAAATTCCCATACATAATAAACTTTAAACCCAAGTTTCCAAGAAACTTTCCACTATAACCAGATGAGAAGAATGTTGAAAAAAAGGGTATTGTATGTTGTACACCAAATTAGCACACTTAATACCTAAGTTAAACATCACGAGCATAATTATATAGAATGCAACTTCGCACAGGGCAACGGTCATATATGGGCACAAGGCAACTTCGCACAGGGCAGCGGCATCCCCAACCTTAAGCGCAAACACTTCAGCTACCAAAAGGACGTGCAGTTTCCTAAGATACTAAGGCCAAACAACCTTCTTATCTGTTAATTAGGGTTTTCAATTACACATTCTATTTAAAAATAAATAAATATAAATCCACCTCACTTAAGTGAAATGACGTGGCACACGCTGATCTGGATTCCGTTAACCACGTTAACACCATACTTAACGCCGTCTACCCAAAAGGACTGAAATAAGCATTTTACTATTTTAGAGGACTAAAAAAAATGATTTTTTTTAGGACTAAAACATGAAAACCCCTATATTTGAAGGACTAAAAATATATTTAAGCCAACTTTTTATATATAAATTGATGTAACCTTAAATTTCCTCATTACATAACGTAGCCTAAAAGTATACTTAATTGATTTTTCAATATATCAATATTGACGGTGAAATTTTGAGAACTCAATTTCTAGATTGACAAATGACAATGGTGATACAGATTTTATTTTTTGAATCTTAAATATTCAGAAGTCAAACTAAATTATGACTAATTTGAGTTGAGTTAAATAAATTTATATGTAAGAAAATAAAGCTCTTTCAGTATTTTTTTTTTCATAAATAAAAGGTAAACCTAAGATTTTGTTTTAAAACTTAAAAACTTATTTTTACCACTTAAACCGAAAAACATTAATAAATATGTTGTTTTCAACCTACCAAAAAAAATGTTGTTTTCAATCAAGTGCATTTCTTTGATCATTGTCACCTCTTTCAACAATATTGCCTCAATTTCTCCTCCGACATGCAAATCCAACCATCACCTGAGAAAGAGAGAGTGAAATAACAGCCACAAGGTTATCATTTGGCACATTATTTGAACCAGTCTATAAGATTATAACAGAGTTTTCTTTTTGTTGGGTCAAAGATCTCGGGTATTCTCTAATCCACTAGATCAAAGACTAATTTTGCTCGCGGTGCGTGGTTGCCGCTGGCCCAAGAAATTTTGTAAACGGAGGAAATCGAATACGGGCTCTCCTACTAAATAGATCTTTCCCCACATGTGAATTGTGAACGCAGCGGGCCTTATACTACTGCGCCAACCCTTTGGATTATAACAAAGAGTTTACGATACAGTAATTTTTTTTTAAATCTATTTACAGGGTTTTTCACTTATTTCTTCTATTCATTTAAATGATTTTTTCAGTATTTTTTTTAGCATTTAAATTATTTTTTCATTTATTTGTATAGTTTTCCTTATTTACTGCATGATTCCTTCCTTTTTTTTTAAATGTTTTTTCTCACCTATTTTACTTACTCATTTAAATTTATTTTTCCATTCATTTACACAATTTTCTTGCCTATTTACATGATTTTTTTCTCATCTATTTACATGATTTTTCTCTCCTATTTACACGTAATTTTGATTTGTATGGATGAGAATTTTTTTCAAGTGATTTTTTTAGAAAATATTATTTCCTTTCTAGTTTTTTTTATAGTTTATTTTCCTTAATAATTTTGTTGATGAATATTATTTTTTAATTAAAAAACACATAAGCAGTCTAAAATAAAAAAAACACCTTCATGAGCGCTCAAGGTAATAAAACTCCCCCGTTTTTCTTACAAACCTATAAAACTCCCTTGAATATACCACTGATTGAATCTAAGTTTTTATCAGATTTTTTTGTATTTTTGTATAAAATCACCTCATTTTCTATTGAATTTACATTATATTCATAAGTTTTTTTTAGCTTTTATATCTCATTTCTCCTAAATTTCTGCACAAAGCAACAAATTTTTATATAGTTTTAAGTAAACGAATTATTTTTATCTTATTTAACACAATATATTATATCACTAAATATAAGATAATATTGTTTATAAACTACATAATCTTATATAAACTCACGCTAAACACTATATAACTTTGTACTCCTGCTTACTTCAAATTTACTAACCACTTGTCCAGTCCCCCGTGGGAGCAAGGTACATACATATTGGGCCTTGACTCGGGTATATTTATAAAATTTGCACTTTAGATCCACATTCTATATATACAAACAAAAATAATCAATGGATAAAAATTTTATTTATAAAATGGGTTTAAATTCAAATATAAATAATTATCCACAAAACTATAGGTATAGATATAGATATTATAATATACAATCCTATACAAAATATATTTATTATTTTTTACAATTAAAATTAAATATTTGTAATATTTTTAAGTTCAATATTCTATTTATATTTTAAAACAAAGAGTAATGTTATATCCTCCTACTCCATCCTCATATTACCTTTTATGATAAGTATTGAATAAAAAGTAAAAACATTTAATATCTTAAAAGTATAAAATACATTTAAAACTTAACATAAAAAGATAGTAGGAGGATTTAGAATTATTCATAAATAAACCATATTCAAATTAACAAAAATGAATCTTGATACAAATGAATAAATACTTTCCGGATAAGAATACAAATATTAAAATTACTATTCACGTGACTGTTATGATTTTATAAGAATCCGTCTTACAAGACCCTATTTAGCTGTTACCCACACCTTTCCCATTGTCATCAGGGAAAAAAAAGAAAGAGAACACTACATAATTTCAAGATACTACTGTAATACATAACATCGTTACAAGAAGCCAGCTCCATTACAGCATTCTTATCCTTTCATACAGCCACGGAACAAAAGAAAGTCAATCTAGAAACCAACTACTGGTCCTCGTTTAGTGGTGAGTGGGTATTTACAACTATACATCTTCGACAGTATGGACAGTCTCCACAGCAGCGAATCCAAGGATCCAAGCAAACAGAGTGAAATTTATGTCCACATGGCAAACGTATCAGCTCATCTCCATCTGTGAAAGATTCCAAGCATATACTACAATCCTGCAGTACCCTGGACTCCAAACCTATCTCGCTGCTGCTGCTGCTAAAAACTTCCTGATGCAAACAGTCCAAGGCCTCCTGAGTAAGCCCAGGTGGCTTTCTGTTTAGTTCTTGCAAGAACTGTGACCTTGCCATTTGAGAAGTCAAGTCAGTAACTTCATTCGATGATTCACTTTCTCGATCCTCACCAAATGAATCTCCACCATATTGCCTAAGGAAACAAAACAAACAAAAACTTCAAATTGAATCAAAGGGCAATGGAAGGTCTTTTTAACAATAATCAAGAATACACAAACAACTTTGACTGCAACATCAGTAGGTCATTATTACGATACATCAATCCATGAAAGAAGATAAAAAACCTTATTACTAGTGACTACTAGAGCAGCATCTCCTTCAGGAGTAGACAAGTTCTACATGAAACATATGCTATGGGAAATTCAACAAAATAAGCGCTGCAAAACCCTAAACTAAAAAACAAGAGACAAATAATAGCATTAACATATATCATTTGAATGGTATAATTACCATAGGTTGGTTCGCTAAAGAAAAATTGAATCCAGAGTAATCAGTATGTGCAGTAGATATCAACATATTGATCAAAAAAGTAGTCTCCACATGTTTTAATATTATAGCAAATACGATGACCATGGTTGCACACAGATTGAGACACATTGCATTAAAGGCAACAAAACCAGATGTCCATATTCAAGGATTTCCTTTTTTCCCCGAGGGTTGCATCGAAGGAAATACGTTAATCTATGCTTAAGTGGTTGTCTACTACACAGCGAAGTAACGAGATCATGAAAGAATTATCATATTCACAGCATAGCCAGCTTATCAATATTAGATAATCAGATAATGTTTTTTAAAAGACATACGCAGCTCAACATAGAATTAACCTTGATCTTAGCGACACAATGATAATAGAAGCCAATTAACATAGGATAAGTTATAAAAGTATTCAAGTAAGATTATGACCACGAATAATGGAGACAGAGTAATACAATGTCATGGAATATCCATATCGGTAAGTTTAGATGGAAGAATTTGGAGGAAAACAAAAGGAAGTGAAAGGTTTGTATTGCTTAGTTGAGAGAATTGTAAAATGCCTAAGCAGATGAAAAGGGTGCTTGGAAGGTTACATAATAATTAATGGCCTAATTTAAAAAAGAGAAAAAGCTTACTTAAATGAAAAATTTCCACACCAAACTAAATATTTTCCTTTCAGGATAGAGCAATAAAATAATGTAGATAGATTGAGGTAAAAGCAAAGCAAAGGAAACCTGTTTGGAGATAGAGGTTCCCCTCTCAACCTCTGAAGGAGTCTTGCCCGTGCAAGAACCACACCTACGGGTAGTCTCTCACTGGCACTCCCACTCCCTCTAAGACTAATTCTTACATTTTCTTCAGAATCAACGCTCTCACTTAACAAAGACCGTCGATGCCTCCCATCAATTCTATCAGATGCACGCTCCTAACAACCACAAAATTCACCTTCATCAAATAACTAATAGCCACTAATATCAATTCTCCGCTCCTAATAATAATAATAATTTCAATTGTAAATATTAGGCATACAAATCTTCAGAAATTTCAATTGAATACCGGGTGGTGACGGAGGCGGCGGAGGTGGTGGTGACGGAGGCTGCGGAGAGAATCGGCGGCGTGGAGTTCTGTGTCGAGCCCTAGATCGAGAGTATTTCGTCCCAATCGATGCCTTCTGGAGTAGAATAGCTCGGAAGCGCTCGTCATACAATGCGAATCACACGATTCAGTGCTCGGTGTTGTTGTCTCAGCGTGCGAATAACGCGGTGAGGTGAAGAGTTGCGAGTTGCGAGGGATGGAGAAAAAGGAAAGGGAAAGAAAGAGAGGTCAGTGGCAACTGGCAGGTTCGATGAAGAAGCGGAACACTGTCTGCGATTCTTCCCTAATCCAATCACTTTTTTTTTTTTTTCCGGGAAAGTTCGAAGAGGCTAGATTAAATTACTGAAAATAGAATGGTCGATTAAATCCAGAAAAAAAAAAAATACTATTTTAATGATTTTGCGTAAGTTGTGATGGAACTTGTCCGGCACATAGATATTGTTAATGGGTTTGGTACGATTTGGAATATGAAAATGAAGGGTTCATAATAACGACATATTTATCTACTACTTTAATTTTTATTACTTGTCTACTAGCAGTAAAAACTATTTTAATTTTTTATTTCTTATGTAAATATTTATGTATAAATTATTTTTATAATTAAATAGACGATAAACTTAATTTATAACATACAAATTATATTTTTTAAAAATATTTTAAAAGAAATGATTAAAATAAATTAAAAATAGTTATAAAAAATCATAAATTATTTTCTTAAATTCTATCAAATATTTATATAAATATTTGTGTTATAAAATAAATTATAAATAAACTATCTTTTGACTAACTTCTCAAGAAAAAGATAAAGATGTGTTACTCCATTCTTTTTAAAATAGACTTAATTGTAAATTTTACCACTCAACTTTTATAATTTTGCGAATTTTACCATCCAAATTTTATTTTTGCAAATTTTACCACCTAAGTTTTCAATTTTTGCGCATTTTACCACTATGATATTTCACAAAAAAAAAGTTAAAGAATTCAAAACTTTTTTTTTGTGAAACATCATGATGGTAAAATGCGCAAAAATTAAAAACTTAGGTGGTAAAATTCGTAAAATGATGAAAGTTGGATGGTAAAATTTGCAAAAAAATAACTTGAATGGTAAAATTCCCAAAATAATAAAAGTTGGGTAGTAAAATTCGCAAAAAAAACTTGGGTGGTAAAATTCGCAAAATAATAAAAGTTGGGTGGTAAAATCTGCAATTAAGCCTTTAAAATATCATATATTTTTTTAGAAAATTTTTGTTCTTATTTATTTATGGCTTTACAAGTTTAAGATAATAATAACTATTTTTTCCTCAGTTTTTTTTTTTTTTTAGAAGAATAAAACTTATTTCATTTCAGATTGAATAAGATTGTAAATACATTGGAGTACCAGATTATGTATGTGGATACTAGCATGAAACCTAGATGCCCTAGCTAAGTAATGAGCAACTTGATTGGTTTGTTTCCTTACAAAACTCATCCTTGAGTTTGGAATATTAGAAATGATTTCCTTTCATCTTGCCAGAATGGTATGGAATTCTGAAATGCCTCTAGAATTTGTATTGATAGAGTCCATCACTTGCTTGCAGTCTAGTTCAAAAATGACTCCACGTTCATGTGCATGTGATTCTGTTGCCCAATTCGGTGCTTGAAGAAGTCCAAAAGCTTCAGCTTCCTTTGATTCTGGAACACCTTGGATACAATACGTTTTCGCTTTTACAAAATAACCATTCTCATCACGAACACACATACCAATCCCATAACAATTTTGATCTGCAAAGACAGATGTATCAACATTGTATTTTAAAAAACCCTGTCCAGGTTTCTCCCGTGTATGGATGCTGCTATTTTGTGGGTTCAATGCTACTGCATTGTGCTTACGTGCATGAAGCCATTCTTGATAAAATTGCTTGGTTTGTGAAACTGAAATCCAAGGTTGAGGATCAGTATTGTTCCAAATCTTATCATTCCTCCTTCTCCAAATTCACCAAAGAGTCAAGGCAAACATCTTTTTTTCCTTCTAGTAATGTCTTCAGCAGAGAGAAAATGAGAGTCTTGGTAGATTCAGCTTCCAACATCTTAGTCTCTAGCAAACTCCATAGGTCAGCAGCTATGAATTAATTTTTTCCTCAGTTATACCTTTAATTCTCATTTAACTTTGAATTAATTTACACATTTATTACAATCGAGAGTGAAAATGAAAAAAATTTAATATATATTTATTATAGAGTATTAATGAATAGAATAAAATAAAAAAGTAGAAAACTAATAACTGTTTTATGAAAAAAAAAAAAATACAAATACTAACAAGTGCTCTAGTTAAGGAAGTAAAATGGAAAATTTTTTTATTGGGATGCAGAAAAATGCACTCCCTTATAATTTTAAAATGCACTCCCACATGAATTTGACTAAATAAAAGATATAATTAAAATAAATATTAAATATTTAATACCTATAAATTAACAATTTTGAATCTCACTATTGGTATATAATTTAATCAATTACAATATTTTGTTTCTCACATATATTCTTTTTCAAATTTTTTTTATTTGAGATACGATCGAATACTTTATAGATATCTCTCCTAGTAGAAATTCAAATCTTAGTTACATAATGAGATGAGAGGCTAATTCCTCTACTAGTTTAACCCATGTAGGTAATTCAAAATTTTAAAGCTTGTTGGTTAGGAAAACATTTCTTTGCTTCCTTTGGAATTTAAAACATACTATTACTTAAAATATAAGAAAAAATCTACATAAGAAAAAGACAAGAAATAAGTAGAGTTGTTGAATGGATCAGTCTGATTGAATTTTTTTACCGGATGTGTTTAACGTGCTTGAAAAAATTGACCCATTTATTTTTTTAATCTAAATTTATATGAACTTAAAAAACATTGAAAAGATTTTTTTTTTACAAAATATACTGTAAATTTATTTTAAAAAAATACTGGTCTAATCCAAATTTAAAAATAATAAATTAACTTTTTAATATAATATATACTTACATATATAATTTTTCAAACACTTTTTTTTTTCTCTTTTTCATTTTTTGTTCTTCAATGTATTTTCTTTTTCACTGTTTTCGCTTGTTTTTATACATTGTTTTTCTTTTCTCTCCTCTTAACTTATTCTACTACCATAATATTTCTTTCTCTAAACTATTCACATTTTTGCAACTTAAAACTGGATTTAAGAGTTGCGTTTCAAGGTGATGATCACACGGTGCTTTTCAAGGTGATAATTTTTTTTTTCTTTTTTAAATCATCACCACTTCTTCACGTCACACCTCGCCCCTTCTCCATTTCAAGGTAATGATTCATTCTTATTAGAGTAGTGGGCATCCAAAAGTTGTCCACGTTTTATGTCGAGATGTGGTTGTAGGTAGTCCTTAACTCACCACAGTTGGTAATTTTGTGTTTGTTTTCAAGAATGATCCCAGCTCTCTGTTTCTACCTTCACGGGTTTGAATCAGGCTCCCCCAACAATCACATAGGTCTTTTGTTGGAAAATTAACTCGGTCAATTGACTCTAATCAACTTCATAAAACATCGGATTGGTTTGATTCTGGTTGCATGTCTAAAATGAGAAAATACGTAACCCGTAATTATTTAATTGGTTTGGGTTTTTAAACACCTTATTATACTGACCCAATTAGACCCCTAGTGGTGGAGGATCATTTTATTTAGTTTTAGACTTTCCTCTGTCTTTTGTTTGTTTTTTTTTCCTTCATCTTCTTTGTCTTTTACAATTCTTCTTCATAATTTTCTTCTCTTTATTTTTGTAAGATAGGAATCCTCATCTTTTTAATGTTTATAACTCTGAATTTAGACCCTGGTTTCATCTGTTCATCATACCCCATGTATTGAATATGGGCATCCCTTATTTAGCTTAATGAACAACATTACATAGGATAAGGTCTTATTTTCTCTGAACCACTTTGTCTAGTGCGCCACAATCAGTATTGGAAGATTGATAGCCCCTCGCCTTAGTTTGCATTACAGACACAAATGATCAAGTCTAATTATCAGATATTTCATATTTGGGACCTTTTCTTGAAAGAATGTCATGAAGAATAATACCACTCCACCTTGCAAAAATCTTGCTTTCTATAGCATTGAAGAGGCTTTAAGTTCTCTAAGGTTTTTGGTCCTCCCATAAAAAACGTAGTTGATTTCAATAGTTCCGATAATCTCCCCCCAAATTTTGTATAGGCCAAGCTTTCATCTTTATAAGCTAAACTTGAGGTACAAGTCAGGATACTAAACACAATATGATGACACGAAGGCTTGCCACCTTCCAGTCTAGATCTTGATATCTTCAAAAATGTCATTGTCTCTTTAATGTAAGTCATTGAGGGGTACATATTTTCTTGGAATAAAATCCCAGTACAAAAAGGATATTATGCCCTATGATTGCACAATTTTGTAAATGATAGTAGCATCACGTATTTAACAGACTGGTGTAGTTGCAAAAGTGGAACTAAAGGGTGAACAACATAATGGATTCGGAAAGAAAAGAAAACAAATGATTGATATATTTTTCGATGTAAAAAAAAAAAAAACTAAAAAATTAAAAGACGTCCCACGAAAATTGCTATGGATGCAATTGAAAACTCAATTGTAACATTTTATTCAGACAGGGAAAAAAATAAGAGGGTTAAAAATTTAAAAATAAAGTAGAAAATTTATTGTTTAGATAAATAGAAATTAAAAAAATTGAGACAATTGTTTATTTACATGAGTACAAGAAATAGTCAAATAAAAGGAATAAATTGCATATAACTTTTTTTTATAAAAAAAATATTTTTAGTTAACAAATAATCTTAGCCTTTTATAATTATCTTTTTATCTTATGCATAATATTATTTTTTACATCTAAAATAATTAAATTAGACTCATTTAAATAGCTTATTTTAATGTTTTTATACATCTAAAATAATTTATCTAAAGAAACTTTTTTACGCACAAATGCAACATCTCATTTTTATTTTTTTTTTATCTTGCCAGGTTTTAAAAAAGCTAGTTGGATTGGATCTTCCCCCTCAACACAATTCTAGCCATTAAGGCAGGATTTTTTTTTTTTAATGGATCTTACCAAATAAATTTATCTTATTATTTGTTTCTATGATAATGCAAATGGTAGATGTGGTTAATTTCTATCCCATATCTCTCTTCTTTTTCTTTCATCCCTAATCTGTTCATTCATTCAAGATAAACATGCATGGTGTAAAGGATCGAATTCCAACCATGCTCACCCTTAGACCACAAGGATAAGATTCTACATTTTGCAAGATCATTCCACTATAAACTGCCTTTATCAGTCTTAATTACTTTCTATGCAATTGAATCAATCTTTCTCCCTACAGTCAAAAACAGGAGAAATTCTTCAAAACCCCTGCATGTCGAGAAAAATTTGCCTGACATGACTTTACGAAATGACAATGCAATTTCGAATATTTTATGCTTTTAACAAGACATTACTTTATTTATGTGTGGCTATCTAGATTTCCTAAGGTATATTTGTTTGAATTTTTTTTTTATCCGTAGAAATTAAAGATAATACTAAGGAGTTTACAACACTCACACACCTGCTTAACCAACTGAACTAGACCTCTTAATATATTTGTTTGAATATGTCACAAAGAAGAAAAAACTTTGTTTAAGTGAAAAGTATGTACGGAAGTAGAAATAGAGTGTCACAGAAAAGCATGTTTTTATTTTAACTTGTTTTTCCTTGATAGGGAGTAAACCATTTCAATCAATTACAAGATTGGCTGTATTTTTTTTATTATCATTTTTTAATATTGATAAATCATAAATCGTTTATAAATATTACTTTTTATTTTTCGTTGATTAGTTATGTCTAATTAATATCATTTCATATTGTTCCTTCGGGGACATCCGATAAATATCATTTCATATTTGAATTGTACTTGTATTTTTTTTTTATTGTTGTAACATATCAATTATGTTATATAAAAGAAAGTTTTGCCACGTAGGTTGATGTCACGTAGTAACACCATATTGATTATTTTTGCCGCCGAAATGAAGACGATTTTATTTTTATGACAATTTTAAATTGTTTAATTCATATTTAATTGATAACAATAATTTAAATTCATATTCATATTCAAATTTAAACGTGATCAATATTTTAAGATATTTATGATTTGAAATTGTTTAATTTATATTAATTTATAACACTAATTTAAATTCAAATCCAAAATTATATCAAATTAAAATAAAAAATCGTGCAATTACATTTTAGCATGTAAGTTGATGGCACGTGGCAATACCATATTGATTATTTTTTTGCCGAAATGAAGACGATTTTATTTTTATGACAAATTTAAATTTTAAATTGTTTAATTCATATTTAATTGATAATAATAATTTAAGATATTTATGATTTGAAATTTTAAATTGTTTAATTCATATTAATTGATAACACTAATTTAAATTCAAATTCATATTCAAATTCAAAATTATAATAAATTAAAATAAAGAAATCGTGCAATTAGATTTTTTATCTCATATTTTTATAATGCGAATATATAATTGATGATTTAAACAATATCTATATATACATGTGTGGATGATAATAAAATTTGAACATTATTAATATTTTAAGATATTTATGATTTGAAATTTTAAATTATTTAATTCATATTAATTGATAGCACTAATTTAAATTCATATTCATATTCAAATTTGAACGTGATCAATATTTTAAGATATTTATAATTTAAAATTTAAAATTGTTTAATTCATATTAATTGATAACACTAATTTAAATTCAAATTTTAAAAATATAAATTATTATTATAAATATTAACCACACACATCTTTTTTTTTCTTTCTATTTTTAATTCATAAAAATACATATTATAGTAATTAAGGTGATTATTTAATTAATCATTCATAATTTAAACATTCCAATTAATAATACAATTATATATTCTAATTCAAATTAATTAATATCACTAATTTATGTTTTGATTCAAATTTAAATGAAATTTAGATTTAAATTTAAAAATCTCGCAGGATTCATTTTTGGTTCAAATTAATAAATAATACTATTACATATTTTGTTTCAAATTTAAAAAAAAAATTTAAAAATATTGTGAGATTTATTTTAGTAGATCAATCTTTACCATTATTTTGTTACAATATTATAATCATATCATTAAAATAAATATTTTAAATTAAATTAAATAGTTAGATATCCACCCCCATTTCTATTAAAAAAATTCGGATAATACCCATATCTATACCCAGTCAAAGTGGGTATTCTCATCAAAGTTGGGTCGTATTCAAGTCGATACCCACGGGTTCGGGGCTCTTTGGCATGCCTACTTGAAATTACTAAAGAAAATACAGTCTGTCAATTATTAGCCTAAATAAAATATGACTAAAATATCATTATATGCATTAACTTATTTTTGTATTGATCATTAATATTTTTATTGTAATCTATTGATCTATAAGTTCAATTGCCCATAATTTTTTTTAATAATTAACATTAGACATTTATCTTCTTTATGATAAAAATATATATTTTAAAGAAAAATTAATAATTACAAAATAAATTATAAATTTTGTTATCATTAATATTTTTATTAAAATTATGTATATATTTAAATTATATATAAATGCAAATATCTTTAAAAAGATAATAATATTCTAAAACAAATGTTTATATAAATTAAAATGATATAAGACATGCATAAATATAAAATTATTTAAATATTATCAATATTCATAATTAACTTTATATATCTTTTATATATACATAATAACAATACATATATAAAAAAATTAAAAATTAAAAAATATATTAAAAATTATAAATTATAAACTCAATATCCGTGCACGGGTTATTAAGCTAGTTTTTTGAAATTGGAATGAGATAACCCCTCTTTTCCTAATTTATTAAAGGGGAAAAAAAACCATTAGAGTGAGTATGAGTGACCAATTTTTTTTTTTTTGAGAAAAATAAGGGAAAGGAAGTTGAATCTCAACTCTTAATTTTTAAATTTTTTTTTTACAAAATTAATAAGAAATAAGAATAAAAACGTTTAAGCCAATAATCATGACTGCATGATCAATTGCGTGAAACTTGCCTACAGAGTGCAGACTAGAAGTCAAGAAGTCCTTATCATTGCCTGTAGAGTGTAGATGTTGCACTTGGCATGAGTCACGCGGTTTTACTTCATGCCGTTATAACAATGCTAATAATTGATTTTAAGAATGGGTAAATGACTATTTTGGTCCTCAAAAGTGTAAAACGCTAACAATTTGGTTCCTAAAAGATAAAAAATTCAAATTTAGTCATCGAAAGTGGAAAAAGTGCGACAAATTCGTCCTTCCGTTAACTCTTTTCCTTTAACATTAACGGAAGTGCCTATGTGGTACTTTTGATGATAATGTGACAGCTGACGGTTGTCACGTGTCATCCACGTGGTTAAAAGTTGACTTTTTACTTTACTGACATTTTGGTCCCTGAACTTAACCACTTATTGACATTTTGGTCATTGAACTTAACTGTGTACTGTCATTTTTGTCCATGAACTTAATCACGTACTGTCATTTTAGTACCTAAAAGTACTTTTAAATTTAATTAAGTCTCATGTTACATGTAAATTATTAGCATTGTCATCACCATACCCCCTTACTTCAATTTCATATCTCTCATATTTTTCACTTTCCTCTTTCGCACTTTGTTGTTCATCTTGATTTTCACCTTTATCATCTGCATGCAAAGTTCGTCATTTATTTAACTGAAACATCAATTCTAATAGGAAAATAATACAAAAACATCTTAAAAAACTATTTAATTTTTTTTTCTTAATAAACATTATCTAGCTTCTTTAAGAAGTTACATTTTATTCAATTAAAAATTTTCAAATAGCTTCTTCAACACTCTCAAGTAACCACTACATTTAAAATTCTTTGATGTCTATATATACCTTGCAGTAGTAGTTCATGAAAACCACAACTTTCGTTGTTTATATTTTCTAATCTGTTTGATCCTTTTACTTTGATCATCGATCATGTGCTAAACGATCGCATGGATCCTATGCTACCCCTCCCACTTACACCTCCTTCATCCTTAATTTTTTTCACTCTCTACACTCCAAACGTTATCAAAAGAAAGAAAAATGACATGTGCTTCACGTGTCACCAGAGGGTCATGTCCACTCAAATCCTCTAGTACTTATGATATAGTCACTAACTACTGCTATGTGATCACTCATAAATTGGAACCTTATAGAATCTTGTTAACAATGTCCTGAATTTGGTCGCTAACTACTGCTATGTGATCACTCTTAAATTAGTTTCATATTTATAGTATTATTTAATTGGTAAGAGGAAGGTGAAAAATATGACAGATAAAGAATGGAAGTGAGAGAATATGGTGATGATTATGCTAATAATTTACATGTAGCGTGAGACTTAATTAAAAATTCGAAAGTACTTTCAAGGACCAAAATGTCAGTAAATGGTTAAGTTCAGGGACTAAAATGATAGCAAGTTGTTAAGTTCAAAGATTAAAGTGAAAAGTCAACTTTCAGCCACGTGGATGACAAGTGGTAATCGTCAGCTGCCACGTCATCACCAAAGTGCCATGTAGGCACTTCCGTTAATGTTAACGGAGAAGAGTTAACTGGAGGACGGATTTGTCGCACTTTTTTCACTTTCGATGACTAAATTCAAAATTTTCATCTTTCAAGGACCAAACTGTCAGCGTTTTACACTTTCGAGGACCAAAATGACCATTTACCCTTTTAATAATATTGGCTAAAAAATCCTTAAAAAATTAATAAATATTTGTTCAATTTTTATTTGTATTCTTTATCAATACTTTTAGGATAATAATTAATAGATTTGCTTGCAACCACGATGGTGATGCTTGCATATGATGGTTGTGTAACCATTATATGCAATGTGTGACATGAGTAATAATATTAATGTATATGTTTAAGGACCAACATGACAACGAATGTTTAAGTTTAGGGACTTGGATAAAATAACTAAAAATTTTATGAACTTATTTGGAACTTCCTTAGTTTTAGGGATCCATGTGATAACGCTTAACACTTCAAGAAATCAAAAAAGTGATTTATCCAAAATATTGCATACTTTTATCTCTATGGAACTCAAGATATTTAGAGTTAAGATGTTAGTAAGTGACAAGCATGTGATTTGAAGAGTTCATGTCCTTTGCACCATGGCACTTAAGCATGAAAGCTACATCCAAGAACTAGCTAGGTATGAAATGCGTACCCTAGAACATTGGGAACTCATATTTGAGTTGACCTTACTTGCCTAACGTTGATCTATGGTGAATCTTGATCTAATATAAGTATAGATTTCAACTTAATTTAGTATGGTTCATGATTTGAGTCAATTTGAAACAATATTTAAATTTTAACAAAAGACTACTTGTTCACTCTAAATTTTACCTATTTTGCAAATATATACCCTAATACAATGAATTTTAATTTCGTTCCAATCAATCTTTATATATTATCTTATTTACAAATAGACACCTTGAACTTTAATTTCTTTTTAATTGATCATTAAACTTTATCTTTTTGACAAATAGCTCTCTCTATTAAGTTAGTTAAATTATTTATCTTAAACATCAATCATTTATTTTTTTTTCTTTTGTTATAATTCATTGTTATTAAAATATGAATTTAGAAAGAAAAAATAAAAAAATAAAAAGCAATAAAAATATTTATTTAATTTTTAATTCTTATTTTTATTATGTTTTAATGTTTAGAAAAATGATTTATATAAATGAAACTAATAAATAAAATATTTTATAAGTCTGAATTGAATTCAAACTTTTATGCGACTTGTATGTACGTATGAAATTAGTGATAGATTAAAAAAATTTATGTTATGAAAACAATACACATATTCATAAATTTATGGAACAATACTCATATTATAAATGACATTTTATATTATATTTTAAATTATAGAATTTTGGATTTGCATTGGAGGGCTAAAAAAAATTATAGAAACAATTTATAAGAGTAGTATAAAACTGTTTTATACTATTAATGTATATTTACCAAAAAATATTCCAATTTATCAAAAAATATTATCAAAGTATAGTTTTTTTTTTTTTTGTAATAAAGTTTAAATGAGTTGGATTCCGAAACTTAATAGAGACAGGACATACCTCATGCTCACGTACGTTATATTAAGAAAATTTAAAAAATTTATGAGGGTAATTAGCCCCAAATTCCACCAAATAGATCCGTCCTGCACCGAGTAGACTGATTTGTCATTTGTCGTCTCTACACAGGAATGGCCGTTTTCTTGCCACCTAGGGCCCGCCCGAAAAATAAAATAAAACTATTAGAAATAAATTATCTCTGCCTTTGTGCTTCCCAGCTTCTATTATTTCGATCCACTACTTACATGCATAGCATAGTAATTACATGGGACAAAAATTGACTGTAAATGGACACAAATGCGCCATTAAGAGAGCAGGGGCAATGAGTTAATCATCTCTTTTTTTTTTCTAAGCCATTGCAACACTGAAATTAAGAAGTTGTTAATCAACTGTCATATAACATTAGAATTTGAAGAAACATCTGCATTTGGCATAAATTCTTTCATGATTGAAAATGCTTTTTCCAAATGTAACGGTTCAACAGAAAGTTTAAGCTGCACCACAAACTAGGCTTTCATATGATTCCTTTAGGAAAACTTGAAAATACTGTCCAACGTATAATTTATATCACAAAAGTTAGTGATGTAAACTGTAAATTAGAATCACATCCAGATTATGCGACGATGAACTTTTTTAGTGATTAATATTTGGCTCCTTTATTAGGTGCTTATAATTATGTCGAGTGTACGTACTCCGTAACTGTACTAATAGCAACAGAAAAAAGCCAAGAGACTAAGCACGCACGTTTAAAAACTTTGATACTGATAGCTTAATAAACTTGTTATGATACAGATAGTCATTATGCATTTGAAAAGTCACAACTACTTCTTGTACCACCCAATTGCCCTTAATTAACTAGTTGCACCTTCAACCGGAAGAAATTATTACATGATCCAAGACTATGTGATTCTGACTAATCTTTATATAATATTCTTATATATTTTATTTTCTAATGTATGAAAACTACTAGTTAATAACATATCACATGAAAAGATCAGTCAGGACCATGTGATTCCGGATTATGCAGTTATTTTTGGAATGTTGTGGAACATATATTATGGTTGGTGTTTGGGGTTGTCAACACCATCAACATTTCTGAACCAATAAGTCTGGCTTAAACGAGCTGCATCCTGTGGAACATCATCCATCACCCACTCATGCCCTTTTGGGAAGTAAATTCCTGTGCGTGGGTGTGGGACCCACCAAGATGAATCCTCTATCTTCCCACCACTCTTTGAAACTCCTCCAGAGCTTTCTGCAGGTTGAGCAGTGCCTGAGAATTTGCTGAGTCCACTCTTTGCTCTCTTAGCTCCCCTGCATGACCTTGACAATAAATTTGCCATATGTTAGAGCTTGATCTATGAAGTTCTCAAATATAGTCTAAATAGTGGTCAGTCAGGATTTCCGGCTGAGATTAGTTATCAGTTGGTGAATGTTTTACACCAATAACTTGATAACAAAAGAAAAAGAAAAACAAATATACTCTATGCAGTATTTCTGGTGACAACAACTTAGTAATGCCTTTGAATTGATGATTAAGGGAATTATTAATGATAACTTACCCGAGAAGCAACAAGTTTGCTATGTTGATGCCTCCTCTAACCATTCGCTGCAACAAACAGAATCAATCAGGTAGGTAATAGTAATACTATTATGTTATGTGAATTATTGATGAACGTGTCTAGTACAACAATAATGTCCCAAAACACCGAACGTTTCCGCTTTTCAAAGGCTCAAGACCTTATGATGGGTATTTATAATAATTATAATAGTCTAGTACTGCAAGTATGGAAAGGATCGATCCAACAGAGAATAAGTTCTATTGCACGTGTGAGGCACGAAACCAGACCTTTTAGATGTTTTTTTTTTTGAAACTGCACCAGACCTTTTAGATGTGAAAGGCTAAAAGCTTTGTTTGTGTAATTGTGCTATGGAAATGAATCCGCGGTTATAAAACCTTGCTTTAGATATAAATTAAATGTTTCTTGAAATGGGAGTAATGTTTTAAGAACCGGACCGGTCATCGAACCGGCCGAGGTACTGGGTTAATGGGTCATTGGTCGGATCGGTGGGTCATTGGTCGGGCCGGTTTGACTCGGTATATATTAAAAAATTTTAAAAATATAATATAACTAACATAATTTAATCATTTAACACTCCAAATTTAAAATATTGTCATTATAAAGTACCTAATATTCCAAATAAGAAATAACAACCAATAATCATGACAATAAAAGTCCATAAATAAGTTTCATACACAAAAAAAAATAAAAACACATCATTTTAGCACTTTTTTTTCAAAAAAAAAAATTACACTACAACTCGGTTCAACCAGAGACCCGCCGGGTCACCGGTTTTTTTTGTAAAAACCGGCCGGTTCAACCCGGGTCGTATCGGGTCAGATACATATCCGATCCTATCATCGAACCGAACCGGTTATACCACCGGGTTCCAGTCGAACCGGTCGGACCGGCCGGTCCGGTCCGGTTTTTAAAACACTTATGGGAGACAATATAAAAATTTTGGAACTTTTCTTCCGATTATTTGATTTCCTCAATACACTGCTATTTGCTATTGTGCCATTTAGGCCAGTTTGTTTAAGTTTATTTTTTTTTAAAAAAAACACTTTTTTTAATAAAATAAGCAAATTTTTTTTTAGTGTTTTTCTAAATTTCTTTATTTAAAAGAAGCAGGTTTTTACCTTTTTAAAGACTCTTATCTGTTTCTTATAAAATCACTTTTTTAAACAAAATAGCCCTTAGTCGGTTGTTGGAAGGATCGATCCTATCTCGTGTGGAATCCGTGTGAGAATAAATGCTATGGAGTCTGCTCGTGTTTTAGAACTGTAGTTTCTTATTCTTCTTTTTAGCTGAAACAATTTAACACCATCAATCAGTTAAGCGTGTAGCTTAAAAGAGTTAAGCGACTTACAAAAGAGGAAAAAAAACAAGTTGGCTGCATTGGAAAACAAATTTAGTATTCAAATGCTTCCGCCCCACCCAACACACACTTTTATGCTGTGTTTGGACAATTAATTCGTTATAGTGAAGTTAATTGTGTTAATTATTTCTTCCAAGTCCCATCCCATAATTATAATTGTGTTAATTCGTTATAATGTAATAATTGTCATTTTAACTTTTTTAATGTAATATTAATTATTATTTTTTACTTATATCCTTTATAATATTAATGACAGAAAACAAAATCTATAAATGATGATAAAGTTAATTTTGTAAAATTGTTACTCTCTTTCATCTATTTATTAATTTTTTTTGTCTGTATAAAAAAACTAAGACAACAAATATTAATAGAGTTAGATGTAATGAAAGATATTAATCTCCGTAACGTGACAAATAAGATTTAAATTCTTACAAAGAGGTGTCCATATTTAATACATGTTAACACCTCAAACAAGATTTCCTTTAAAGAATGATATTAGAGAACCCAAAAAGAAGTGCTAACTACTTATATTAATTTTTTAAATTTACCTTTAAAATTAGTGTCTCAGTGGTCTTGTGCTTAGCGTTAAAGCATAGGGTTTCAAACGTCACGTAAAAATTTAATGGTGAATTAAGTGTTTGACTAAATTTAATTAATTTTAAAATTATTAAGACTTGATTTGAACAATTGAAATTAAAGAGACTAAAATTACTCGTTTGATAAACTATAGGAACCAAAACACAATTAACCTTTTTTCTCTTTCTTTTCTTTCACTTTCTTGTCAAAATCAAATACTATAGTATTTGATAAATGCTAACCGAGAAGTTAAATTAATCAATTAAATTTGAATCTCACTTCTAGAGCTTTTTACCACCAACACTTTTACTAACAAAAGTTGATTTAGTTGGTAAGAATGAAATTTATATTCTACAAAGATGCAAGTTCAAATTTTATTATTGATGTGAGGACTTTTATAAGAATTTTTTTTTAATTAATACTTTGAAAAATAATTTGTAAGTGCTTCTATACATAGTTTTAAAAACCGAACCGGTGACTGACCTTGTCAAGGCATTGGATCACTGGTCGAACTAGTGGGTCACTAATTGACCTGCATGACCCGGTCTGTATTTAAAAATTTGAAAATTTTATATCTGCCTTAAAAAAGTAAGAAAAAAATCACATAACAAATTAATATAATTCCGCAAGCTCATTTTTCAAGTTCAAATCCATTGATATTCACAGTAACAAAATCATATTATAAATTACTTATTACACTTCTTTAAAGTTTAAACAGAATTCAAAATAATAAAATCACACTATCAACTATACCATCACTTCTTCAAACAAAATTCACAGTGATAGAATCACAGTATCAATTACCTAAGAATCGCTACTCATAAATAATAAAACAGAATCAACTAAAAATAACATTCAAGTTGGATTAAATAGAATCATGTGGTGTGGATCAATGTGGTTGAGATGAAGGTCTTAGGGTTTATCTGTGTATACTTTGAAGTTTGAAGAAGAAAAGTCACACACTCATAAACACGACACAGCAAGCAATGTTTTGGCAAACACTCATAGCTACAAAACCTTTCTTTCTTTTGATTTTTTATCCAAACGACGTCGTTTTAAGCAATTTAAAAAAAAAAGTGCGTGACCCGGGTCGGGTCACCGGTTTAACCCCGGGTCGCATTGGGTTTGATTGGGTCACACCGAGTTTGACCGGATCGAAAGCATGACCGATCCGATAGCTTGCTCGACCCGGTCTAACCTCAGGGTCACGGTCCGACCAGCCGGGTCGATCCGATTTTTAAAACATGGCTTTTATAAATATTCTTTAAATTTTAAAATATGTCTTAGTCTTAATAAATTTTAGAGATTCAACTTACTTAAACTTTTATTTAAAAAAAAAAATGAGACATAGCCAAAATTAACAGTTTTCTCAGGCGAAGGAGAACAAAGTGTTGCAAATGGCCAAAGTTCAGGTCAATGTTAATCTCTTTCATCCTCTACTTCAACCCCCCCCCCCCCCCCCCCCCCCGCGTTGGTGCATCTATCTCTCTACTCGTGCTTTAATTGCCAAGTTATAAAATATCAAGCGTATCAACGTGCACAGGAATAAATGTACCTGCAAAAGTTCACAAGAATAAAACATCACATAATGGACCTTTACGTACATGCACCAGCTCAAAAGAAATGGGTGCACGAATATGTCATTTAATTTGAAATATTGATTTTATGAACATGTAAATCATACGCGGACGATTAAAATTGTAACCTGTATTCTAGTAATTATCTTCAATTATTTAAAACCAAAATGGTCTAACTCAGTTGGTTGAACAGATACTTGAGTGTTACTCTCTTGGTAATGTCTTTAATTTTTATGGATAAAAAAATTTCAATTATTTAAAAGGTTAGTTCTTGTAACAAAACTATTTTTAAGGAGGTTACCACAACAAGTATAAGTTACCAATGTGAGACATGTTGCAAAAGTGAGTTTTTTTTTCTTTTTCAGAATTTAACATATACATCATTTTTTTTAACATCAGGTCTATACAAATAAATAATATGAATATAAATAAAGTTATTTAAATTATATTTTTAAGCTTTTTTATATTTTGAACTAGATTAGTAAGCATCACAAATAACATAAAATATTAACATATATTATATGATTAAAATAGGGGTTCTTCATTTTTTTTAGGGAACTATTAATGAAATGCTTTGGGAGAAAAAGACAAATGAAAGAAATAGGCAAGCAACTGAGCAAGTTATATCTCAAGAATATAATGTGAATTTGATCCTGCAGTAAAGCATATATGGGAGCAGATATGGTTCACTCCCGGCTTTGAATGAAATTAGGATTCCCAAGCAAAACCATATTTACCCATCGCATGAGAATATGATCGCTCCAACTTCTTTTATACAGTCAATAATATTTTTTAAAAAATGAAATTCAAAATTTAAAATTATAAGTAAATGAAAATGTATAATTATACATATTAAATGTAAAAACCATGAAAGGAAAGTATGAAGTCGAAGTGCTAATTATGGAATAGCTAGTAGCTATTTAAATAGGTGAATTAATCACTATATAACTTATGAAAGAAAGCATTTACTAAAGAAGATGGCATTTAAGAGGAATAAAAATGCTATTTTTTTTATCAGTAGGAATCGAAGATAGTACCAAATAAATAAAAATGCTAAATATGTATAACACTTGGCACAAGATCCACAAGAAGTTCTAATAATTATCTGTGAAATTAAAAATATAAATAAATATTTTATACTTTCAACTCATCCCTCTCTCCATATAAATTAGAATAATTATCTTAAATGAAAATATTTTTAACTCTTGTTCTTCAACGAGAGCGTTTTTAGAAAATTTTTAATCTATAGTCTCTTTCAATCTATCATTTTCAATATCTTAAGTTTTAACTTGAATTTTAATATTTTTTTAAAAGAAATTAACAATAATTAGAAATTACACAATATAAATTATATCATAAATATAAAATATAATTGATATGTTTAGAAATATTTATTTATTATAAATTTTAGTTATATAAATAAACATTTATTTTGTGCAATGCACTGAAAAATAAAGAAAAGATGTTACTCATTGATTAAGATTTGTTTTTTACAATCGTGCATGATAATTATTTCTTCTAATAATCTTTTTCTTGAACATTCTTGTTCTGACACTTTTGCAAGCAAGAATTCTCCACATTGGCCGCAAAATCACGAGCATCTAGCACGTAAAGTTAATTATCAAAAACATGTAAAAACATAATTAGCTCAATTATAATGAATAATTATAAAACCTTAAAAAGACGTTAATGTTGTAAGCATTGTTCTCAAAACCGGAACGGACCGGCCGGTTCGACCGGAACCGGTCTGGTGACTGGTCCAGATGCTCTATAAAATCGGAGGAGTTCGGAACCGGTGGGAACCGGTCAAGAACCGGTCAAACTGGGCCAAAACCGGCCAAAACCGGTCAAGAACCGGTATCCAAAACCGGTTTGAACCGGTATTTTTTTATTTTTTTATTTAAAATTTTAAATTTAATATAAAATATTTTAAAAATAAATAAAAACACATATTTAATAAATATCTCAAATAGTTATAAATTATTTTATCAATTATTATTATTATTTTCTTGTAAAACATATAATTTGCTCATTTATATTAATTTATAATTTTTTTATATCTTGATTTTTGATAATTTTATATTATATTAATTTGTCATTTTCTTTCTTTATTCTAAATGTAAATTTGTTATTGTTAATGGACATTATTTTATTTTATTAAAATTTGAATTTAAGTATTATGATATATTTAATTAAACTTTTATGTATTTTTTGAATGTTAAAACCTTGTAAAGTGATGTTTTAAGTTTTATTATAGTTTTTAATGTTATAATGTTATGTGATATTATATTTATTTAATATTATTTTATAAATTATTTTATTATTATTATTTTATTAATACCGGTTCAACTACGGTTGAACCATTGAACCTTAAACCAGTGCCTTGACCGGTTCAATGACCGGTCCGATTTTAAAAACATTGGTTGTAAGTGAATGAATACCAGTGCTGACATCAATGGACTTGGTCAAGCCACAACCAGTTATACAATTGTAGATCACATCGATGAACTTTTTTTGACATTTTGCCGTACACCCACGATAACATTTTATAAACTCACTGGTAACAGGAAATAAAAGTGCAGGTGCACATTCATCAAGACATTTGGCTTTACAATTATCAGACACCTTGTTAGACCCAGATTGTCCTAATGGAGGATTGTAACTAGCTTGTGTGAAGTCCAACATAATCATTATTATAATCAAAACTCTAGTAGTTTTCATCACATTCTTTGCCATAACTTTCCTCTAAGTTTATACAATTTATCTAAGAATTTTGCATAGGTGTTCAATTCTTATTGTGATATTTCAAAGGAAAATAAACATCAATTTATAGACACAAAATAATACTTGTAAAATAGCTTTAAATCCACAACAAAATTACAAATTAAATTGGGTTTTAAAAAACCTTTGCAGTAACATTCGCTACAAGTAATTAGTGGAGGCCTTTTATAACCTTTGATATCGTCATTATACTGTGGAGGTTATTTTGCAAATAGTTTAAACCTACGTTAACAATAGAGGTATTTTAATCGAGATTTTAAACCTATACTAAAAGTGGAGGTTTCTTATTAGAAGTTTTAAACCTACACGATTAATGGAATTTTTTTTTTTGTGAAGTTTCTAAATCTTCTTATTTCAAGTGTTTTTGCGGAGGTTTCTAAACCTATGTAATATTTTGTGTCACGTCAAGTTGATTTATGTTTTTTTACCAATAAAATATATACCTAGATCATATTATATGTAAAATCAATAGTCTAAATGTTTATTATGAGTCATAATTTGTTTTAACATAGTAAATTGTCTAAATTAATTAAAAAAAATGGGTAAAACATGAACTAATTTCGAGCAATAAGAATAAATGAGAAATTAAAAATGAATAAATTTTTTTAGAGGAACTAAAAATCAAACACGATTTTTTCGTTAAATAGATTGTTCTCCTGCATGTGAATGCAACATGACCTTACAAATCTATGAATTGATTTGAGTCAACTTATTGGAAAGAAACTTAAAATCAACATTAGATAAAAAAAAAAAAAAGACAATTCTGTTTGAGGAAACGCTGGTTACTAGATGTGGACATATTTGTTCGTCACACGTTGAAATATAACAAAAGAAAAAGCTCCCGCCATTGTGGCATTTGGTGATAAGTTAAGTTTTGTAGAAACAGAGACCCGCCACCAAAAGCCAAAATCTTTGATCTTCATTGCCCATATCTTCCATCACATCCCAATTGTTTGTTGCAGAATCGCTGGAGGAGAAAGAACATAGAGAGGAAACAAACACAAAAGGAAAAAAATAAAAAGCTTGAATTGTTTTTTTCTCTAACGAGAAACGATAAAAGGCAAAGTGAAGAGCTCCAAACTGAAGTTGGGTGTACCTACATTCTTCTTCCTTTGCGCCCTTTTCTTCTTTGTTGGCTTCTTTGTATCTTCACTTCTCTTTCAGGTTTCTAAATTGCTATCTTTCTTGGTTCTTGCACTTTCATTGATCGAGCTCATTACTCGTTAGCAATTTATGATTGCAGGATTTGGATGATGTGGGACAACGGTCTAGAATACTCCAAGAATCGGTGAAGAAAGAATACGAACCTCTTGAGCATGGTGAATCCGGGGAACCCTTTGTTGATTCAATCCCATTTCAGGTGAATTCTTTCTTTCTTTCTTATTTCTTGTGGGGTTGGATCAATTAGTTTAGGTTGGGTCAATCCCATTTCAGGTGAATTCTTTCTTTCTTTCTTTCTTTTCTTTCTTTCTTTCTTGTGGGGTTGGATCAATCAGTTTAGGTTGGGTCCTAATCTGATGTTTATTATCTGATGACTCAAATGTGATCATATTTACTTATTGATGATCCTTTGTAGAGTAATACTTAGTTTGGTATGATGTGAATCTTTCACTCAGATGTGGGTACAAGATTCATCTTTGACTTTAACTGATGCATGGTATTTCATAATTCATATTATATTTTTTTAATGAATAAAATTTGGTCATTAGTATCCTTTGTTTGTATGTCCTGCACTTGAAATTTCATTAACAATTTAACAGTAACTCATCAGTTGTTGGAGGACCGGGATCACATATCATGCACTTCATTTGGAGAAGGTTGAGTATTTTTTTGTATTTTTTTTTAAATCTCTAATGAAAATAGGAAGATATGTTCATTGTTGTCCAACATGGGATCTTATATGTTTGCAAATGTGAAGAGATATTGGCTCTGTGGAATATGATTTGCAATTGCTGGGTACTTGGCGTGAGCAAGAATCAATAAAAGTAGATACATTTGATTAATCAACTCATGTAGCATTGGTTTAAAAATGGATAGCATCTGGTTGAAATGAAGACTCCAAATAGGAATTGTTGTTTTATAGTTTGTACTGAATACTACTTATGATTTCCCCTCAATTTGTTTCAGTCTGACCCCTTCTTTTTGCAGATTTTAAGTTGGAGACCACGGGCGGTTTACTTTCCAAACTTCACTAGTGTGGAAGTATGCCAGCAAATAATTGAAATGGCAAAACCAAAACTTGAACCATCAAAACTGGCTTTGCGAAAAGGAGAAACCACTGAGAGCACAAAAGACACTAGAACAAGGTACTAATGAGCAAGGTCTCTTGTGTAACATACTAGATTATCTTATGCAAGGCCTATTTTCTATCATCTTGGCTACAAATCTACAAATATCTATAGTACTTTTATGGTGTAACTTTTAGGACCTCTCACAGTAAGAAAAAAGGTTAGATTACGGTGTCACATGATGGGTTTTAGTTTTACCTCACATTTTTAAGAAATGAATCAATGCGTGTTTAGGTTCATGTTGAATCATCCAGAATCACGTTGAAATACAAACTAATCATGTTAAAATACAAGCTAATGTGATTTTAGGTAATATTAACATATTTGGTTATATATCGAGGAATTAATCATGAATCCAGAGTTGATTTTGAGTTAAAGAAACTTGAGGTAACTTTTGCATTGGGTAAATAAATTTATATTGAAATTTACTATTAACTTACTTTTAAAATAAAAATATCCAAACATAAATCACAACACTTCAAAATCAATTTTGCAAACATTCACACATACATTCAGTTTCTGATTTTGAAAGATAAAGGAGATGTTGCATATGTTAAAGCAGATAGTGATTGAAGGTGATCGAGAGCCATTTGTGTTGCTGTCATGTGTAAAGTTCAATGCTAATTTTAAGCTGGCAACAGTTCAGGCACATTCATCAGTGCATCAGAAGACAAATCTGGCGTCTTAGACTTCGTTGAGAGGAAAATTGCTAAAGTTACAATGATTCCAAGGACCCATGGGGAAGTATGTCTCTTTTTTAATTGTCTTTTATGACCTTTTACCACAGTGTAAGTCTTCACGTATGAGTAAAGCGGGAATGTTGTCACTATTTTGCAGAAATTCAATATATTGAAGTATGAGGCTGGCCAGAAATATGATTCTCATTATGATGCGTTCAACCCAGATGAATATGGCACTGTTGAGAGCCAAAGGGTATATTAAATTATTAATAAGTACAACTTATCAAACACTTTCTTTGTATATTTTAATAGGGAATATGCAAGTAGCACTGTTTAATAAATTTACCATGCCATTTCAACATTTCCTTTGTATGCAAGATCTCGGTATGATAAGTTTTCATTCAAAATGGTTCATTTGGCACCAATTTGTGGATCTTGATTAGTAGTTTTGTCTTGATGTTTCTCAATGTGTCTTTGCTTGTTTATCGTGCAGATTGCTTCCTTCTTGTTATACCTATCAAATGTAGAAGCAGGAGGAGAAACAATGTTCCCTTATGAGGTAGATTAGGGAATTTACTGTCATCTGTCTGATACTTTAAACCGTGAATCTTGATGTGTGTAAGTAGTCATTTAAGTATTCCAATTTGCAGGGTGGTTTGAATATTGATAGGGGTTACGATTACAAAAGATGCATTGGTTTGAAGGTGAAGCCACGACAGGGCGATGGACTTTTATTTTATTCATTGTTACCAAACGGGAAAATTGATAAGGTAATCCTTCATTTTCAAATATATTTGCCATTCCTTTTACGGTACGCATGGATAGAGAAATTTTCATTTAAGCAAAAGGGAAATAAAATACATGCAAAAACTTAGAAATGTATTATTCAGAACTTTGTGCAAAGTGGTCATTTTGTTTGTCACCCCACCTTCGATTTTTTTAATATTTCTGCAGACTTCTCTTCATGGGAGTTGTCCAGTGATTAAGGGGGAGAAATGGGTCGTAACAAAGTGGATTGATGATAGAGAGCAACACTACTAGTTTTCTTTGTAAGGAGTCTCCAATTATTTGATCATATTTATCCATAATGCAGATATGTTGCCTTTGTATATGTCGGTGCCTACTAAGTTTTCAATGTTAATTATGAAAACTTATACGCCCAAATGACCAAGCTCGTATAGTTTTTCGATTTTTACAGTACCCCAAATTAGGTGTTAGTGAATCATTACACGCAAATAGTTGTCTATGAACCGACATTTTTATATAGATATTTATGAATATAAATACAATTTCGCAATAATTTATGTTTTCATCCTTGTTCAATGAAACTCATATTTATGGTGATGTATAAATATGTTTTCAGGGTTTAAATTGTAGTTTGACGACATAATGGGGATATTTTATATTTATAACTATTTTCTGTAATTTATGTAGGTTTTATATAGAGTTAAAATTTAATTAGAATGCATTTATATCTATATTTTATATTATTAATTATTAATATATCTCCATGTAATGCGAGAGAGATTTTTTTGTTATTCTTACAATTGAATACATGATATTAGAAAGTATAATTACCTGAGTTTTTGCTTAGTACGAGTGACACGCGTGTTCAAGCACGAGTATGCTTGTTTAGTTACTAGATTATAATAGTTTATCGAGGGGGTCTAGCTCACTAGATTTAGTAGGATGTGTAAGTTGTGGTAAACTTCTTTTATCTGTATTCGATTTCTATGAATAAAAAAAGAAGATTATACTGATTTTTCGCCCACTTATAATTTGATTATCATTTCAATATTACTCAAAATTGTAATAAAATAATTACTATTAATACTACAGCAAAGCATCACAAACATCATTGAGTAACAAAAATGTAAAGAGAACTAAAAGCAATTTTTTTTTTTGACGTGTAAATATATAGTTCAAATCTATGCTTACCAGATTTTGAGAAAATTATTAATGATTATGTTAAAAAAACAAATTTGTTAATAAAGAATTTAGAACTGATAAAGATTCAAAAACAATACTCTACAATCCTAGATCAAGATGCAATATCATTTTGAGAAAATTAAATAATTTTTTTTTAAGAAGAACCAGTCGAAGGATCTTCAATTTTTATTTTTAATTGCTAGTTCCCAAATAACATTAGATGTCAAAGTAATTTTCTAATATCTATTATTTAAACAAAAATCATGTTATTATAAATTCACATTTATCTAGAGTAAATTCTATAAACACATGTTCAAACATGCACTCAATTGGATCAAATTCAAGTGAATAGTAGGATAAAGCAATGCGATTATTTATCTAATAAGTAATTTTTTCTCTCCTCTGTGAGACGCTCTCTCTCCTTGTGAGGTCAACCCTCCATGTGAGACGTTTTCTTGTGCCTAGACGTGTTTTTGATCTTTTTCTTGCTTTATGGAGCAACCTGAGATGGAAAAATTGGTTATTGAGGACGCTGAAGAGGAAGAGGTAGTTGTGCCAGTGGATGAAAGCGAGGAGGATGCCATCAACCTCTTTTTGTGTTTGGTGGGGAGGTTTCTGACAGACAGAGCCATCAGAGTGATGATTATGAAAGAACGCATGGCAGAGATTTGGTGCCCTAAACGTGGGGTATCAATCAAGGAAGTTGGCAATGGTATCTTTTTGTTCCAATTCTATCACCATTTAGACATGCAGAAGATTCTAAAAGGAGGTCCATGGTCCTTTGATAAGCATCTTCTCATCTTGAGCACTATCAAGGACAGCGAGATTCCAAATCAAATTCCTTTGTTCAAGGTTCCATTTTGGGTTCAAGTCCATGACATGCCTGTCGGTTTCTCTTCGCTAGGGGTTGGTCAGAGTATTGCAAATCATATAGGCAAGTTCCTTGACTATGATGAGAAGAACAATTCAAATTTCTGGAGAGCATATATGAGGATTCGTGTGATGATTGATGTTCGGTTTCCACTGAAGAAAACAATGAAGATCAAGAAACCCGGTGGTGAAGCAAAATTGGTGTCATTCAAATATGAGAAACTAGGCAACTTCTGTTATGTTTGTGGCCTCTTAGGGCATACTGAAGATGGTTGTGACAAGCTTTTCTCCATGGAATTTGATGATGGCAAACGTCTCTGGGGTTCAAACCTGCGTGAAAGCACTAGGAATGTCAGCCATGGTGGCCGTTACCTCCGCGATGGTGGACAGTCTGCGAAGATGGGAGAGGATCACGTGAAGGGTGGTTACAATCCCTATAATTATGGGCCATTTAATGCGAATGATGGCACCATAATAACCACTGAAAATAAGGGACGTGATGATTGGGTTAAATCAATTTTTGCTAATCCAAATATTTTGACCCCAAAATCAGCTCGTGGAATTGATACCGCTATTAATGACGCAGCTGATAATATGGAAACCGAATTCATAGTGGGAGACAAAAAAAGGAAGGTCATAACTGCTGAAGCGCCAAACAGTAACGTCATTCATGCATCTTCTTCTGCAAATGTCGACCATGTTCCAGCTTTGAATCCTAAGCCAATTGATAAGCATTTTTTAACGGCAGGACCTAGCAACCAGGCCTGCCAGGAGCCATGAGTCTATTAAGCTGGAACTGCCGGGGCCTGGGTAAACCGTGTGCAGTTCATTCTCTTCATGACCTCGTTCGGTCCCATCATCCGGACGTTATTTTTTTTGCGAAACATTAGTGAATGTAAAACGTATTGATGAAATAAGATTTTCTTTGGGCTATGATTATTCTTTTGCTGTTGATGCTTGTGGTCGAAGTGGTGGCTTGGCTCTTTTCTGTCGTCATCCTTTCACTTGTGAATTAATAAATTTCTCTTCTAACTTTATAAATGTCAAAGTTTCTCACCCTGGCTTCTCTTCTTGGCGGTTGACTGGCTCTTATGGTTTCCCTGAAAGAAATAGGAGGAAAGACTCTTGGGAACTGTTGCGAATCCTCAGTAATGATGTTTCTTTACCTTGGTGCATTCTGGGAGATTTTAACGATCTCCTATCTAATGATGACAAAAAAGGCTGAACTGATCGTCCCTCTTAGCTAATTAGTGGATTTAGAGAAGTTGTTCTTGCTGCTAATTTAATTGATATACCTATTGAAGGTTACCCTTTCACATGGTCTAGGAGAAAAGGATATCCTGATGCAGTTGAAGAACGTTTAGACAGAGCCATGGCCAGACATGATTGGCTTTATGTTTTTCCTGATTGCATCCTCACAAATGTCATTGCTAGTAGGTCAGATCACTCACCCATTTTTCTCAAGCTCACAAACCATTCGGTTACTTTCCCAAGGAGAAAATTTCGTTTTGAGAATGTTTGGTTAGATGAAGAAGATTTGCCTTCTCTTGTTACCTCTTCTTGGAATAGCCCGCTGAATAATGATTTGATTGACAAGCTGCACACTTGTTCGAACAATATTGATGCTTGGAGTAGAAGACTTCGCACTCGGTTTAGAGCTCCCATTGATGCTTGCAAAAAGGAAATTGAATTTCTAAGGCACAAATCAGATGCTGAATCCATTGCCCGCTATATGGAATTGTGTGATAACCTGAATAATTTGATGAGTAAGGAGGAGAAATTATGGAGACAAAGAGCAAAGGTTTTCTGGTTAAGAGATGGTGACGCCAACACAAAGTTCTTTCATAATCCTGCTAGTTCAAGAAGAAAATCCAATAAAATTACCACTCTGCAAGATGTGAATGGCAATTTAGTTGGTGAACATGAAGGCTTGTGCGATATTGCACAAAATTATTTCCAAGGTTTGTATGCTTCTGACTTTGCAAATGTTGCTCCTGTTGTGAATCACGTCCCAAATGTTATCACCATCGAGGATAATGAGAAGTTGCTAGAGCCTTTCAATTTGATGGAGTTTCGAGAAGCTTTATTCCAAATGCACTCTGATAAGTCTCCTGGTCCTGATGGCCTCAATCCAGGTTTCTACAAAAAAAATTGGGACCTTTGTGGCGATGAAATCTTTTATGCTGGAGTTTCTTGGCTGGAGAAAGGTGAGTTCCCTCTTGAATTGAATAATACTGATATTGTTCTTATTCCCAAAAAGGACAATCCCACTACTATGAAGGATCTCAGGCCAATATCCTTATGCAATGTTCTTTATAAAATTATTTCCAAGGTTCTAGCTAACAGATTGAAGCTTCTCTTGCCTAAATGTATCTCTCAAGAGCAATATGCTTTTGTTGAAGGCCGATCCATTACTGACAATGCACTAGTAGCTTTTGAAATTATTCACCACATGAACTGCAAGAAGAATGGAAAATATGGTGAGTTTGCCCTTAAAATTGATATTAGTAAAGCTTTTGACAAGGTGGATTGGGTGTACTTGATAGCTATCCTGCAAAAAATGGGATTTCACTCGAAATGGATTGATTGGATGAGGATGTGCTTTGAATCAGTTAATTTTCATGTTCTGGTTAATGGAGAAGGTGTTAGCCCTATTATTCCTGGTAGAGGCCTTAGGCAAGGGGATCCTCTCTCCCCTTATCTCTTCATTTTATGTATGGAGGGTCTCTCTTGTCTCTTGAAGAAGGTGGAGTTGAAAGGTGATATCCATGGCGTGAAGGTGTGTAGAGGGGCTCCAATCCTCTCACACCTTTTATTTGCTGATGACTATTTTTTATTTTGCAGGGCTACTAATGGAGAGGCTCATACTATGCTCTCTATCTTACAAACTTTTCATATGGCATCTGGACTTGCTGTCAACCTCCAGAAGTCAGAGATTTTTTTCAGTAAGAACACACCTCACTCATCTAGGGGCGCTATATCTCACATTCTTGGTGTTTCAGAATGCTTGGGTACCGGTAAATACCTTGGACTTCCTTCCATGGTTGGCAAAAAGAAAAAGGCTATCTGTAATTATTTAAAGGATAGAGTTTGGAAGAAGATTCAGCATTGGTCCAACAAGCAACTTTCCAAGGCAGGCAGAGAGGTTCTGATCAAATCTGTTGATCAAGCAATTCCCACATATTGTATGAGCATTTTCTTGTTGCCATCATCCCTAGGTGACGATATCCAGAAAATGATGAATTCTTTTTGGTGGGGCTCAAACAAGAATTCTGGCAAAGGTATTAATTGGCTAAATTGGGATCGTCTTGTAATGCGGAAGGAGTATGGAGGTATGGGATTTAGACACCTTTATGGATTTAATTTGGCCATGCTAGGGAAGAAAGGTTGGAAGTTTCAAACCAACCATGATGCTATAGTAACTCGTGTTTTCAAAGCCAAATACTTCTCAAATGGAGATTTTTTGGGAGCCTCTTTAGGTAGCAGCCCAAGTTTTGTTTGGCGTAGCATCCATGCTTCACGGGTAATAGTCAAAGAAGGTTCTAGATGGTGTATTGGCAATGGCAGCAACATCAATATATGGAAAGATCCTTGGTTGCGTGATAAAGACTTTCCCTATGTGACAACAACTCCAGCAAGTAATCTCACACACATTTTGTTTCTGATTTGATACATCCCCACAATGGCACATGGAATCATGATCTCATACATTCTATCTTTGATTCTCGGGATATTCAAGCCATTAAATCCATTCCTTTGCTACGATATAACCAGAATGATGAACTCATATGGCGCTTCAGCAAGAATGGAGAATACTCGATTAAATCCTCCTATTATTACATTATGGAATCCTTGATTGATAGCTCTTCTATCAAGATTCCTGGAAATTGGTTATCAATCTGGTGTCTAAATATTCCTCAAAAATATAAACTTCTCTTATGGAGAGCAGCTCGGGGAGTCCTCCCAGTATGTATGAATTTGTGTTCACGTGGTGTACAAGTTTCAACCATTTGCCCATGCTGCCATAACTCTTTGGAAACAGATTGGCATGTTTTTATGGACCGCACACAAGCAAAACACATATGGAACTTAGCTGGCCTTGTGAATAATGTTGAAAATGTTTCCAGTTCCAGTGATAATTTGAAAGATGTTATCTTCACTTTGCTTCAGTCCCTAACATCCACACAGCAAACAAACTTGGCACTTGGTTTCTGGTGCATTTGGCACAGGAGGAATGAGAACGTGTGGGAAGATTTTGTAAAAATCCCATCAATTTCATGGAAGCTAGCTTTGGAGTCTTACAACCACTGGCATCACATTCGGGAGAAGACACATGCAATACCTACCAATCCTACGCACCACCACATCTGGACGAAGCCCCCACTAGGTATGCAGAAATGTAACGTGGATGCATCTATTTTCAAGGACCATCATCAATACGGTCACGGGATCTGTATAAGAGATGAGTTTGGACATCTAGTTGCTGCTAAATCTGGTTTTGCTTCTGGAATACCAGACCCTATGGAGGCAGAAGCAGTGGCCCTACTAGAAGCTCTCAATTGGATTCATCAATTACACATGTCCAACATAATCATAGAGCTGGATTGCAAGGGAGTTGTGGATAAACTGTTAAGTGCTAAACTTTTTTCTTCAGAGTTAGATCAAATAGTCAAACAGTACAAAGATAAACACTGTCATTTACAAAACGTTGAGGTTCGTTTCATTAGGAGGCAAGCAAATCTTGTCGCTCATGCCTTTGCAAGGGTATCAAGATTGTATTCTAGCCACCATATTTTTGAGTTGATTCCGCCCTGTATTGATTCTATTATTTTGAATGAAATGATATAATGTCTTTTCACGTAAAAAAAAAAAGTAATAACTCTTTAACACTTTCAATTTTTGGAGTCATCACACTCACTTCATAAGTTTTAGTTTACTTTAAAGTTTTTATACAAAATTTAAAATTAAATTTAAATATGTTCATTTAAAATTATTTACGAAATAAATTTTTCATCGTGCGTCAATATTCATTACAGTGTTTTTTAAATTACTTTGTTTTCTTCTTAATATAATAATTAGTTAGTACTCCCTCCGTTTCTTTTTAAGTGTCAGATTTTTGAAAAAAAATTGTTTCTATTTATCTGTCGTTTACAAAGTTCAATATTACATTAATTACTCTTTTATCAATTATACCCTTACTTCTCTCCTAATCTTTAATGAATTTAAACATGCATTTATTATAGAGTAGAAATAAAAATAGGATGAAATAGGAAATTCCATAATTACTTGATTAGAATCAAGAAAATTTCTACAAATAAATCTTAAACGACATATAAAAAAAAACTGAAGGAGAAATGGAAGGAATACTTAAACGACATATAAAAAAAAACGGAAGGAATACTAATAAAGATATGAATAAAAAAAAAAGTTAATAGAGATAAATGAAAGAGAGAGTGAACGGAGGACAAAAAGTGAGTGAACTAAACGCAATGTCGTGCAGAGTGGGGTACAGGTCATATGAGAAATTTGTAGACATATATGAAGAGAACGTGCGTCACGCGCTACGTCGTCGTACGGAGGAGAAATGGAGAGTGAAGGACGCGTGTGGGGAGTGAAAGCAAAATTAAAAAAAGAAAAAAGAAAAAGAGAAAGTAGCAATAAGACGCGCCGTGAGTGCAGAGTCAGATACGAGCGAGTGAGCCAAGCGAGTCGAGTTCCTCTCCGATCCCATCCATCCATAATTGAAATGTATGTTTCCCCCAATTTTCAAAACCCTAGCTTTCCCACTCGCGCTTTTCCCCACTCGCGCCTCGTGATCTCCCGCCCTTTAAGGTTTTTCCCCTCTCCCTCTTCCCTCCCTTCCTTCAATTTTCTGCGTTTTTTTGTAGCAAAGATATATTCTTTATGCTCTGTGAATGCGAGAAAGTGAACCTACTTGCTAAACCACGATGTGGGTTTTGTAATTCCATTCACCTCACACACATTTGTCACGTAAAGGTTTTAAATTCACTGCGAAAAAAAAATATACTTGTAGTCTACGAAAAGGAGCGTCAGTATAGTTAGAACCCAAAACTTAGAAGCTTCAGTAAAATGAGTAGTTGCTATCAAACTCTACTTACTTAAAGCTTCGTTTGTTTTTCGTCGAATGATCATTTTGGGTACACTGATCAACAAGATTTTAAGTTTAGCTTCAGCAGTATCATATCATAGCTACTTCTTGAGCTAATTTCATACGGCAGCATGCTTTCTTTGGATTTACTGTTAAAGTGGCTCTCTTTTAGATTGTTTGCTTAGTAGTGGTTTTTGGCATAATTGACTTGTTTCGACATCTTGTTCTCTGATACCAACTGGGTAGAGTCTAGCAAAAAGGACTAGTCTTCCACAGTGGTGAACAAGGTTCGAATATTTGTTGGGAGAGATGTCTACATTTAGTGCATGACAGTGGCCTTGAACAGAATTGTTTCCAAAGGAGAATACTTGTTCTCTGATTTAGCACACTTCTTGCTTGGGCTGCCCAGATTTGGAAACATCTAGAACCTTTGTATTTCGTAATTGTCCAGAGTCAATTGTTATAGGATAGCATCAGTCCTTGAATTGGGGGCTGTCTAACTTTATGAGAGTTAACCTAAGTTACTCTACAATTTTATGTGTCTCATTTTTAAATTGCAAGGTGTGGACTCTTTTTTTTTTTTAACGAATCACCGTAAATTTTATATTTGAATGACTACATTTGGCTGTTGCACTTATTAGAAACTTTATTTTGTTGTATTTTTCGGTGACAGGTAGCACCCAAAGTGCAATTTATATTGTAGCAGGTATTCAGAAAGCAGTGCATGGTAGTGCAGTGAGTGAAAATATGGGTGATGCACTAAATGAAGTGCAGCACACGGGTGGTGCACCTGCTGCTTCTCCTAAGAGGGACATTGCATTGCTTGAAGGAGACAAAGATTTTGAGCTGCACAATGGCATTGAGTTTGATTCCCATGAAGCGGCATATTCATTTTATCAGGAATATGCCAAATCTATGGGATTCACCACTTCAATAAAAAACAGCAGACGCTCAAAGAAAACAAAAGAATTTATTGATGCCAAATTTGCATGCTCTAGGTATGGAGTTACACCTGAGTCTGACAGTGGGAGCAGTCGAAGACCAAGTGTAAAGAAAACCGATTGCAAAGCTTGCATGCATGTGAAGAGAAAGCCAGATGGAAAGTGGATCATTCATGAATTTATAAAGGAACATAATCATGAACTTTTACCAGCTTTGGCATATCATTTTCGGATTCATAGAAATATGAAATTAGCTGAAAAGAATAATATTGATATCTTGCATGCTGTTAGTGAACGCACCAGAAAGATGTATGTTGAAATGTCTAGGCAATCTGGTGGCTGTCAAAACATTGGGTCTTTCCTGGGTGATATAAACTATCAGTTTGACAGGGGACAGTATTTGGCTTTGGATGAGGGAGATGCCCAAGTTATGCTTGAGTATTTTAAGCATGTACAAAAGGAGAGTCCCAACTTCTTCTATTCTATAGATTTAAATGAAGAGCAGCGCTTAAGAAATCTGTTTTGGATTGATGCAAAAAGTATCAATGATTATCTCAGCTTTAACGATGTAGTTTCATTTGATACCACTTACATAAAAAGCAATGACAAGCTGCCTTTTGCACCTTTTGTTGGAGTGAACCACCACTCTCAACCTATATTGCTTGGATGTGCATTGCTTGCAGATGAGACTAAACCAACATTTGTTTGGTTAATGAAGACATGGCTTAGAGCTATGGGTGGGCTTGCTCCCAAAGTTATAATCACTGATCAAGACAAAGCCTTGAAGACAGCAATTGAAGAAGTCTTTCCAAATGTACGGCATTGTTTTTCTCTTTGGCACATACTGGAGAGGATACCTGAAAATCTCTCTTTTGTGATAAAAAAGTATCAGAACTTCTTGCCAAAATTTAACAAGTGCATTTTTAAATCATGGACAGATGAACAGTTTGACATGAGATGGTGGAAAATGGTCGGTAGATGTGAACTCCAAGATGATATATGGTTTCAGTCATTGTATGAGGACCGAAAAAAGTGGGTGCCAACTTACATGGGGGATACCTTTTTAGCTGGAATGTCTACACCTCAGCGCTCTGAAAGTATGAACTCTTTCTTTGACAAATATATTCATAAGAAAATTACCCTTAAAGAGTTTGTGAAACAATATGGGATAATTCTTCAGAGTAGGTATGATGAGGAAGCCATCGCAGATTTTGATACATTGCACAAACAGCCAGCACTTAAATCTCCTTCACCTTGGGAAAAACAAATGTCAACAGTTTATACACATGCAATATTTAAGAAATTTCAAGTTGAAGTTTTGGGTGTAGCTGGCTGTCAATCTAGGATAGAGGCTGGAGATGGAACTACTACAAAGTTTATAGTTCAAGATTATGAGAAGGATGAAGAGTTTTTGGTAACTTGGAACGAGTTGAGCTCAGAGGTCTCTTGCTTTTGTCGATTGTTTGAATATAAAGGTTTCCTTTGCAGGCATGCATTGAGTGTTCTCCAACGTTGTGGTTGTTCAAGTGTTCCATCTCATTATATCTTGAAGAGGTGGACCAAAGATGCCAAAATTAAGGAATCAATGGCAGATAGGACAAGAAGGATACAAACTAGGGTGCAACGTTATAATGACTTGTGTAAACGAGCTATTGATTTGAGTGAAGAAGGATCATTATCTGAAGAGAGTTACAATGTTGTTTTTCGTGCACTTGTTGATGCCTTGAAGAACTGTGTAGTTGTGAATAATAATTCTAATAACAATGGTGCAGAAACTAGCAACAATGCCTATGGCCTTCGTGAAGCAGAAGAAAATCAGGGTCCTCTTGCTTTGAAACCAAATAAAAAGAGGAATGCAGCTAGGAAAAGAAAGGTCTGTTCTAAGTTTTGGGGTTGATCTGTGTATTTGTCAAGTTATTTTGGCTTTCATGAAAATCAGGAAATTGATTTGAGAATCTCTTTTATAGGCACAATTAGAGCAGGATGTTATACTTGTTGATGCTCAAGATAGCCTGCATCAAATGGTTTGTGTTACCTCTGTTCCAATCCTGATCTATTTTAGTTTTTACAAAACCAGAGTGCATTTAATACCTTGAGAATTGCATCACTATTTTCACGAATATCTACTGCATTATATCAAGACTGTAAAGTTCTATAGCCTATGCTTACTGTAACTTGTGCTTTTATTCTTTTAGGATAATCTTAGCTCGGATGCAATAACCCTTAATGGATATTATGGTGCCCAGCAGAATGTGCAAGGACTGGTATTTTATACTGTTAACGAATAAATGATTACATATATCCTGTATTTTTAGGGTCAATGCAATGCTTAATAATTTTGGTTTTTGTAGCAGGTACAGTTGAACTTAATGGAGCCTCCTCATGATGGTTACTATGTTAATCAACAGAGCATGCAAGGCCTGGTAAATTGTCCTAATCATGATTATAATTAACAGATATGATAGTGTTATATAATTGTATTGGAACAGGATTATAAATTGATATCCGTATCTTTGTAGGGTCCATTGAATTCTATGGGTCCAAGCCATGATGGGTTTTTTGGAACACAGCAAAGCATTCATGGGCTGGTAGAGTAACTTTTACTTTCTTTATTCTATGAAATGTTGGGAAGTCAAATTACTTGACTAACTTTAACATTACGAAAGTTTGCTAATTTATGTTGAATCTTGTAGGGAGGGCAATTGGAATTTCGTCCAGCAACTGCTTTTGGATATAGTCTTCAGGTATGTGCATGAAATGGGCCATATACTAGTATATGAACTTGGAATAGAAGAATTTATGCTTGGTTTTCACTGTCTTTAGCACATAACCTTGATTGCAGGATGAACATGATCCCCAGTTTCATGGCAACAGTTCAAGAAATTCTTAGAAGTTTTCTCTTCTCTGATATGGTAGCTTCCTTAGAGACTGTCAAGTTTTGTTTCATCTTGACAACATTTCACCTTACTATATTGTACATGGAAGTTGCCCATTGTAATCTAGGTTATTTTCATGGGCTCCAAAGTCTGTCTACACTTGCCTTGCCTTCACTGTGGTGGCCACCTCAATGAATTATATGAATGAGTCAAAAACCATCTTGCGTTCTGCGTTGTCCTTTGTTTCTGGTGGCACAAAAATTGAGAATTAACTGTTCTCAAATTGGAGTGAGAGAATGCCACCAAACCTGTGCTAGTATGCTGAGAAAGAAGATATTCAGTTTCACACATGTGAGATGCAGAAGTTGTTGTACGAGGTGTCCATTGTATAATCAGGTATACGTTTATATAGTGAATTAGATGGAGTGAACTTTTATATCATAGCTGGCTACATTTCCGGCTAGACATCTAATGCCATCATAGATCATTTTCTGATGATCGTTCTAACTGTTGTAGTATTTGTAGTTGTGGCATATTAGTGTTAAAGTTTCTGTACTACCCTCCCCTTCTTTTACAACCCCCCCTCCTTCTTGTAGTTGTGGCATATTAGTGTTAAAGTTGCTGTTATACTCTCCCCTTCTAACTGTCGTATGTATTGGAACGATTTTGCCCATTGATACTTCTATGTAAGAGAACGGATTCATGTTAACATGGTTTCTGGTTGGGAGGGATTTCGAATAGGAGTGGTGCAATGAGGTATTCAGCTTAAATAAGAGTTATATATATATATATATATATTTTTTTTTTTTTTAATTTGTAAGAATTGAATTCAAGTATCAAGGAGTTTATAATAATTCAAGTACATTGCTCTATCAACTGAGCTTGGTAAAAAAATTTAATCATTAGAGTTTAATTAGCAAGAAAGACTTTTATCTTGTTAACCAATTAGAATTTATATTAAGTATGATGTTTATGATTTATAATAAAAGTCAATGAAGTGTTTTTTTTTTTTCATTGTGAAATTAGGAACAAAAGTTGACTCATTCATCATATGGTTAATTTGATTGTGAACTTGTGAGTTTAATAATATGGTTAAAAAAATCACTAAGATTTTTTTTTTATTAGAACTATCAAATATGTTATGCATTACATAGGTGTATAAATATAAGTAAATTGCAAAAAAAAAAATACAAATTTAAAATATATTTAAGGAAATATTGTTTTATTAGTAATAAAATATCTATTTAAATATAAGTTATTAAAAAATTTTATGATAAAAAAAATTTAATTAATAGAATCTTATTTTAATTATGATTTGTTACTATTTTTATATTAATTAATTAATGTTAATTGAATAAATTTAAATGTTAATTAAAATAATTAAAGAAAATAATTTGTATCATGAAATAATTTCTTTTTCATTTTCAAAAAAAGAAACAAATAATATCAGAGTGAAACGTTACACATAATCAATTATTGTTCAAGCAAGGATGTGACAATAATTGAGTAATACTACTCGTATTTCTTTTAAAACCACCAACTATTACAGCAAGTTGCCCTGGATTTATTTGTAATAATTATATCACAAATTCAGTTCAATTGGTCAAATTTGTGTATATTTGCTTCTGTTTCAAAACTGGAATCAAATAAATGCAATGTTTTTTTTTTTTCATTTTAAAGTTTCCTACAGCTATCAATTTGTTTTTCCGTGTTTTGTTGAATTTTTTTTAAAAAAAAAAGTTTGCAGTAAAAAAAATATAAAAAAAGTTTTTAAAATAGAAAATAATATATAATTAAAATAATTTATACTAAATATAAAAATATTGCATAAAATAGTTTATGGATAAAATTACCAAATTAATATAAATATTAATATATTGAAATATTTGTAAAAGAAAAAAAAGGAAAAATAGTTAATTTTTTTATCATGGGCCACGGGTGTCCCCCAATCCACTGGATCAGAGACTAATCTCGCTCGTGGTACGTGGCTGCTGCTGGTCCAAGGAAATTTTGAACACAGAGGGAAATCGAACATCGGTTCTCCCACTAAATAGATGATTTTCCCTCGTATAACACAGGGCCTTACATCACTGCGTGAACCTTTGGCTTCTAGTTAATAATTTAAATGTCCGTTACAAGGTATGGGCAACGGCTAGTTTCCATGTTCCATTTTCTCAACTAAAAGGAGGGTTTCTCTCCGCGAAAACTAAACGGTACAATTATCTTATTCTTTGTTTTGTTGAATCTGAAACTGAAACTGAGAAGTTCTGCGAATCTGAGACTGAGAGTAAACACTAAACAGATATTGTTAAAGAGTTCGGTGGTGATGGTGATGGATGTTTCGTGCAACTCTAGGTCGGAGAATCACTCCCCCGATGCCTCTCTTCAATCTCCTACCGCCTCCGTCAATTCCAAGATCGGAAAGGCAAGCCTTCCTCCACTTTTAATTCTTTATTTTCAATCGTTTTTCGTCTCAATTTCGATATTCAAATCGTTTGCCTTTTATTTTTAAAATTTTCTGCAATCCTTGTTTCTGTTTGGTGTTTACTGATTCTAAACCCTAACCTGTCGAGACACTGATCCACTAGTTCTTCTGTATACGAAACCCTAATTATTGACGAAAACTAGTAGTAGAGAAGGCCTTGTTGGTAGTGGAATTACTCAAGATCCAACCAGAAGCTAGCAATTTAGACTCGAGTAATTCCAGAGATGAGTGCTGTTTTAGATGTGGTCTTAATCAGGAGTTTCTCTTATCCAGTTTAGAATCATGTTTTGGAATTGGGATAGTTGAGATGTGATAAGGATGTGAAAGAACGAACCCTAGGGTCTGACAATATCTTGCAAATTCAAGTAACAAATAACAATTACATTGAAATATCAGCTAACGTGATTTTAGATATTGGATCCAAAATTGATTTGATTTTGAGTTAAATAGCTTTAGACAACTTTTGTGTTGAATAAAAAAAAAATTATATTGAGTTTTGCCACTAACTTACTTTTAGAATATAAACATCCAAACATATAAATCACTTCACTTCAAAATCAATTTTGCAAACGCTCATCCAAACACTAAGTAGCTGGGCATAGTCAACTGTTACAGGGAAGTAACACTACCATGGAAACATGCTTAAGCCTAGCAGTGAACTTGAAGAAGTACACACCGCAATCATCAAATAATTTGAGAGTTTAGGCTGATTATGATATTATTGTCTTCAAGAGTTTACTAAATAATTTTTTCTATGCTTTGCAGCTCTATTTATTTATTTTACTTATTATTTATCTATCTGTACTGTAAATAAATTGTTTGGCCGAGTCTATAACAATTCTGTGTTTTCTTTTATTGAATGGTGCAGAATAAATTGAGCAAGGAGGCTGGTCAATCTTCATCAAGTGCTCTTAACAAGTTCAAATCACAAATTAGAAAGCCTCCTCGTCGTAAAACCTCTCCTATTAACTGGTTCCCACGTAAAAAAGGGGATACCTACATGAATAGGAAAATTAAGATGCTTCAGGTTTTGCCATACACACATCTTTGTTACTAGTATTTAGTTGATTACTTCTGAATTCCAATGCTAACACACATTTGACCTTTTCAGGAAGTAGATGGTATGAATTTGACGCTTGATCAGACTCTTGGCAGTTCTAACCCACATTATTCAAGAGTGCTGAGAGAGAAAATGGCAGCTAGAGAAGCGGCACATAAGGCAATGGAGGCTCGAAGAGCAGCATTAGTGGAAGCCTCTTGGTGTCATATTTTACGTGCTGCCAGGTAAAGTTTTCTGCAAACAACTGTACTTGGCATTGTTGATTTCTAATTTGTATATTGGATTTTACATGCTTCCAGTTTAAGTTTTCTGCAAATAACTATGCTTGGCTTTGTTGATTTCTAATTTGTATATTGGGTTTTATATTCATTTTTCGAATTGGTGTTTTCAGGATTCCTAGTGATGATGCAGAGGCTCAACTCTTAAAGGCAGAAAAAAGTGCAGTGGAAGCTTTTGAGACAGCCCAGGCTATGGGTGTTATTATGTTTGACTTGCCAAATTGCCCTAAGAAGCATTGTCAAATAGAGACATCCTCTGTTAATGGAGAAGGATCATCTACCCATACTGTTACTGCATCTTTTGAAACTGCCTTTGAGGTGGACAGAGAAGTGGCTGCTGCAGTCAAAACTGCATTTATTAGGCTTGCAAACTGCCCTTCATTTAGTAAAGGTGAATTCAAAGAACTTCTAAGAAAAATTAGTGAAAATCCAGATACAGATGAAAGTAATCTGGACTTGTCTGAGTTCTCTTCAGAGTATGAATCTGAGTCTGGGTCAGAGCTTGATCCAGTCTCTCAGAAGAGTGACTTAAACTGCCAAGACTTGGATTCCAAAATATCATTTCTTCGGGTAAGTCAGAGGAAAAACAGGAGGAGACAGTCTCTTGAGAGCAGAATAAAACTTTTGGATATGATGATTGAGAGGTTAAAATGTTTGCAAGAAGATGAACTCTCTTCTCTTGCCACTATAGTTGCAACTTATGGTTTGAATGCTGCCTTGGCTGAAGTACAGAGTTCCAAACCGCACAATCCAGACTCTACTACTGAGTATTCATCCTCTTCAGCAATTAATTTTCCAGCTAGAAGAATGTCATCATCATTGGGATTGGGAAAGTCAGCCTTGGATGCGATGAGAAAGAAGCAAGTTGAGCCAGAATTGCCAAGCCTTGATAAGTTTTTAGTTAAGCACATGACAAAACTTGAAAGAGAGGTTTGGGAAGCCAAAAAAAATCGAAAGAATGAGACAGAACCAGTCAGGGATAACTCTCATAAATCTGTTGATGAAACTCCACCGGAGATGGTACCTGATTTGGGGAGTATTCTAGTGAAGAATTATTCAAAATTAGAGAAAGACATCAAGGAGGCAAAAATTAAGTCAGGAAAGGAAACGCCAGCAGTTCCAAGAGGCGTGCCAAACAGTCAAAAGGATCATATAGAAGTACCAAGCTTAGATAAGGTCTTAGTGAAACATGTCTCAAGACTAGAAAAGGAAGTCCAAGAAGCTAAAAACAGAACAATCAAGGAGAACAGAAGTTTGAAGAAAAAAGCTGATCTAGATACATCAGGTGGACTGGACTCAACTTTCTATTCTGATGAAGCATTGGACAGGAAAGAAAACATAAATTCAAATACAGATATCAATTCAGGGGAAAACAAAGATGGGCTGGAGAAAATACTGATAAAGCCAGTGCACAGATTGGAAAGAGAGAAGCTCCATGCCTTGTCACTGGGAAGCCATGTTGAAAACTATAAACAAAGAATGAATCACGAAGCAACCAATGTTACGGATTGTGAGAGCTTGGATAAAGTTTTAGTAAAGCACATCTCTAGGCTGGAGAAGGAGAAAATGAAGATCAATTCGGGAGAAGAATGGCGCCCAGTTAAGAGAAGTCACAGAAACATCCATTTGGAAACAAATGAAGGTGGCCTGGACCACCAACTGTTGGTTAAACATAAATCCAGACTTGAGCGAGAAAAGATGGTTGCTGCTCAGCAGCCAGAGAACTCAGTTAGTCTTTCAACGACTCGTCGTGAAGCAAGGGAGAAAGAGTTGCAAGAAACTTGGGGAGGAGTGAGCTTAGGAAACATCCATTTGGAAACAAATGAAGGTGGCCTGGACCAAGTGTTGGTTAAACATAAATCCAGACTTGAGCGAGAAAAGATGGTTGCTGCTCAGCAGCCAGATAACTCAGTTAGTCTTTCAACGACTCGTCGTGAAGCAAGGGAGAAAGAGTTGCAAGAAACTTGGGGAGGAGTGAGCTTAGGAAACATCCATTTGGAAACAAATGAAGGTGGTCTGGACCAAGTGTTGGTTAAACATAAATCCAGATTTGAGCGAGAAAAGATGGTTGCTGCTCAGCAGCCAGATAACTCAGTTAGTTTTTCAATGACTCGCCGTGAAGCAAGGGAGAGAGAGATGCAAGAAGCTTGGGGAGGACTGGGCTTAGGAAACTCCATTAAACCTCATCTCTCTAAGCTTGAACGGGAAAAGGTTAGTCTTATATAGCATGTCTGATTTAGCTTTTAGTAGTTCAAAAACTTTAGCCAAAACCAACCTGCTATTAGTGAGTGGTGCATGACACCTCCTCGTATTCCTTCATAGTTTTTTTCTTTTAAATTGACAGTTGCAAAAAGTTATTGACTCTGCCCAATCTGCTTTGCTTGGTTTACTTTTTTTCTAGGCTGCCTGGATTAAATCTGAAGAGGAGGAAAGGAAGAAAGCAATTTGATTGTAATATTCCGTACAATTCCTTGATTCATTCATCCCTGTTGATAAAAATGTGCTTACATATATATCGATTGTGTAATGTAATAATTTTGGCTTCTTGATTGTACTTCAGCTTCTGATGAATTGATTGATCCCTTCATACCGTGCCATCTCATAGCCATTTGTTTGATGTTGTCCTCTGGATTGACAGAGCAATCAACAAATACAGCTAAAATTTTCTTTAGGCCTTACACACAATGTAAGAAATGATTTGTCATTTTAAAATCTTCATTAGCTTTTGTTACTCTGTCCCGTATTTAACAAAAGTGGGCATATGATATCCTAATTCAAACGGCGACGAATCACAACCTCGTAAACTTCATGTTATGATAATTTTAAGGCATGCTTGGAATTTTATGACCTACAATAATGTTTTCACAGAATTTAAATATACTTTTGCTACATATTATTTGTTAATGCAATTTAGTACTTTAGAGTTCAAAAATTTCAAACCAAGGATTGGGATTTGGGACATGCCCTTTGACAATCTCCAAAATATATAAACAACTTTCATTTTCTCCCAAAATTTCAAATATTAAAGGAAAGAAAAAAAAAATAGGAAGCTGTTTTAATTCCTCCTTTCAACTAAGGGGTGTAGCTCAATTAATTTTTTTTAATCATTGATTTAACTTGAATCACAAGTACACTAATAATGATTTTTACATGTACTAAAATGCACTTCATTTTATATATGCACACATTTTATTGCTTATGAGTAACATAATCTATTTCTCTCTCGTTTTTATTTCTTTATTTAAATGGAGCGAAAAAGATAATTTTTTGAAATGTTAGGACTTTTAATTTTATTACTTGATGGAAAACAGAAAATAAAAAAGAACAGAGTAAAAAAGATTCAAATTTGTTTTCCTTTTCTTTTCTCTTCTCTCGTCCAACGAACTCATCCCACTAGTTGTTCTGGTAAGTGGTAACGCTTCTTTACCCATAATATAATATGGTGCCTCGACAACCCACATTGATTGAAAGTTGCAAATTGAATCCCCATTTATAAATTACTCCTATATTAATACTATACTAATACAGTGTATAGTAAAAAATTAAATAGGATGGTTCTAGAAAGATAGGTGGAGGAGGATTCTAGAAAGATAGGTGGAGGAGGATTCTAGAATGATAGGTGAGGTGGCAGGCAGGAAGAAACGTCCATGATTTAAATTCTAGCTCAGCTCAGCTCAGCTCAGCTCAGCGTGTTGACAAGGACAGAAAAGCTGCATAATTAAGCTACCAAAAACCCTTTACTCCTCCATTCCCCTCTTCACTCACTCTCTGTTTGATCAATTAACTAACAGCCATGGGAGGAGGTAATGGCCAGAAGTCCAAGATGGCTCGTGAGAGAAACATGGAGAAGAATAAATCTTCCAAAGGTATTCATATTCTCTCTCTTCATCTCCGCGATCCTCTTACATCTCTCTTTTTCCTTTTGTGTAGGAAGCCAGTTAGAGGCCAACAAGAAGGCCGTGAACATCCAGGTACAGATCTCATTCACTTTTTTTTTTTTTGTATTTACAATTTACTTTTCTACATATAATTATAATTAGCCTCAGGACTTTGCTTCTGCACACTGGATGAAATTGCTCTGTATTTTGAATTGTTGTTATATTATAGACAATTTATTTACATAAGCGGTGGCCGGTGTTATTGAAATTGATGGATAATGAATGAGTGCAGTGCAAGGTGTGCATGCAGACATTCATATGTACCACATCGGAGGTTAAGTGTCGGGAACATGCTGAAGCCAAGCATCCCAAGGCTGATCTCTACACTTGTTTCCCGCATCTTAAAAAGTGACTATTACATTGCAAAACAATAGCTTGTAGAGGCAGATTTGTAGAACATGCGCATGCCTACGTAATATACTTTACTGTGTTGACCAACTTTAATTGGTTCATGAAACTATCTATCAAAAAGTCCTCATGCCAATATCAAATGTTAAAGTGGATTTCGGATTATGATTAAGAATGAGTTATGATTCACTCACCATCCAAACACCCGTTACACACTTCTCCATTCTTTTTATTTTTCTCATTTTATTACATCACATTATCAATGATGTGGATCTTTACACTCTCACCAATCTTTTTCCATTATGAATTTGTGTTACTAATTGGTGGGAGACTAGGAGAGGTAAGAAGGCTAAAAATGGAGCAGTGAAAATATGGAGGTTCTTTCCACAGCTAGTACCTACTTGAACGGTTTCATAATAAAGAGTATCTCCAATGGAATTGCATAATTGGGTTATTGTTGTTTAACTTGAGTTTTCCATTGAAGTGAGTTGGAGTTCTTATAGCGTATGAAGGTAACTACAAACAAGGATGCTTATCAATTAAAAAATCAATGTTTCCAAGCTCAGAACGAACCACGTTCACGACTTAACAAGATGAACGTTGAAAAGAATAAAACTTCATTTCAGATCGGCGTGCGACCTCGAAAGAATGAAGAAGAAACTGAGTGTGGGGACTGGGGAGACGTGAAAGAATGTGTAGGCTGTGTGCTGTGACCTGTGAGGGTTCAAAATAAAATGTGTTGTGAAATTCCTGTTATTATCGTTTTTTTTTTTCTCTAGAATATAAAGAAAAGAAGAGTCCATCCAAATCCCAAAGTTCACTTCCTCTGGATTAATATTTTAATTTACAATAAAAAATAATTCAAATAAAAGTATAAACATATATGATTGATTGTAGAATTCACTAAAATTCAAGATTAGAGTGAAAAATGGTAAATATTCTTAAGTTTTATGTAGCAATAAAGAGTCTATAAAAAAAGAATTAAGAACCTAAATAAGATTAAATTACGTGACTCAGAAGTGTCGATGCTTTTTTGAATTTTTCTCTCCATATCTCTTTTAAATTTTCTTCTCCCACGGGCCACGGCCCTCGTCTCGTCCTGGTTCCTGGTCTATCTTCTCATCTTGAATATAAAATTTTGACTCTTATGCACCGTTTGTTACAAGAAAAATGGAAAGGAAACAGTTGAGAAAGTTATCTTTTTGGTGTGGATTCCATATCTCTTATATTTTATTTTAATTTAAATATATTTCTTCTATTTTTATCATCTCTATTTCTATCTTCTATAATAAACAGAACCTTAGGGCCTGGTCTTGTCATGACTCAAGGTTCATCGAATAATCAATCGGTTAATTTTATTTTTAGACACTTTCTGCATAGTGAACTATTCATAGGTTTTTTTCCATTCATCTTCCATAAACCACTTTAAAAAATTAATCAAAATTCAAATCTAACAAATTGAATAATTAAAAATTACTCTTCAAAGTAACGAATTTGACCCTGAAATATCAAATTATTTGTCGTTTTTTCTTTTTTCATAAATTAACTTATATATAATCATTTCGGTCTAATTCAAACAAATGATCCATTGTCATGGCTCATTACATACAACCAAACATTGTGTGCGCCGCCGTACCCACTAAAGAATCAATAGGTTTGATTTCATTTTCAGACGTTTTCTGCATTGTGATCCATGTTTTTTTTTTTCATTCATTATTCCATAAATTACTTTTAAAAAGTTCATCAAAATTCAAATTTAATAATTGAATAAAGGTAAAATTAACACAATAATTTGAATCATTGGATTTCAACTGCACACGGTGCAATTTGTTCTTGAACTGTAGAAGTTCCTATTCCAATCCAAAAAAGTTAGTGATTTTAAGTTTTGCAAGTTCAACCACACCTTTAAATGATAAAATAGTTGGTACATGTTCCGAAAGAAAGAAAGTAGATTAAAAATAGTACCCAAAAGAGGAATAGTCCAATCTAGCCAATGCAGACTGCCATTGATACACAGCATCGTATGCTGACCCCTTGTTCATTCACAGTATAAAAAAAAAAAAAAAAAAGTCCACAATTCACATTTCAATTTAGTGGAGATGTTAGGTGAGAAGAAGACACCAATCAGTAATCACGTTTATGACTATGTCCATAATTCCAGACATGTTAGTACATAGTGCTCCCATTCAGGTCTGCAGTGAACACTGTTTCCTTCTCAAGTAACCATGTAACAAGTAACAACAATAAATAATACTACCAATAAGTACTCCTAACTCATGAGTAACCAAGTTCCCAGAGATGGTGTAGGGTACCCCACAAAACGCGCCAAGAAGACTCTACTATCTCACAACCAATGCGTGACTTTTCCACTCATCTCCAATTTGAACCATAATATAATAATTTGACCATGACTCACTCTCCTTTTTTCCAACCACTGCCAACTTGGTCCACTTTTCTTCTCTTCTCTCTTCTTTAGTCCTAACTCTTGTCTTCACCTTTTTTTCTTCCTTCCTCTTTCTAAAGTTTTGCTTCTTTCTTTCTTTCTTACTTTCTCTCACTCACCAAAAATTTGCTCACAAAGGAGGAAGAATGGCACCTCTCATTTCCCTCTCTTTGTTGCTTCTCTTTCTCCATTACCCTCTCCTATCCCTCTCAACAAACCCTGAAGGTATGTCCAACTACTTCATTTCTTAGCCTTTCCCTTTACTTTTCAATTGTGTTTGGTTTCTCAAAATTAATGGCAACTGGGGAACTTATATTCAAAGCTCTTATGTCTAGATTATATGTTGTTTTGTTTCAATTGTTTGGTTTTCCTTTTTTTTTTTTTTATTTTGGAAATTAAAATACTTAAATACATATTTTGTTTAAATTCTAAAAAATTACCAATTTTCTTTGGCCTCTTCTTAGCTAGCAAACAGACTTGGCTTGATTTAATCCAAATTATTGTGTAGGGAACGCTCTGCATGCTTTGAGAAGCAGGCTTTCTGATCCCAACAATGTGTTGCAGAGTTGGGACCCAACTCTGGTTAATCCCTGTACTTGGTTCCATGTTACCTGTGACTCCAACAATCACGTGATTCGCTTGTAAGAACCCCTTTGCTCTTTTCTTTTCTTTTCTTTCTGTTAGTTTTATTTCAGACCTTTTTGTTACAGTAATTGGGTTTGGGCTTTCTAATCTGTTGTGTAATCTTTGGATTTCAGAGACTTGGGCAACTCTAACGTTTCTGGGACTCTGGGCCCAGAACTTGGCCAGCTACAGCATCTGCAGTACTTGTATGGTCTTTTCTCTTGCCTATTACAGCCGAGAAGTTCAGATATGAGCTTCTTTGTTTGATCTGTTCTTTGATTTTAAAAACATGTGCCATTTGACATTATTAAAACAGTGGAATTGAACATGATAGTTTTTGGATTTTGTTTTGTACTTGTACCCATTATTTTTTGTCCCAGGCTAGAGTTAGGAGAGTACCAAATTATGAACTATTCCTACAATTTAATGGATTTCACACATGTTTGGACATCATTTCTAAGGAAATAATCCCTTATTTTTTTAAATGTTGTCTCTAAAAGTTGACAATAAATAATAAGTGATTATTTCTTTAAAATAAGCTGAACCAAACATAGACGTTCTATTTCTGCCTAATCAAATATGCATCTAGTTTTTGCTTGTTATTTTATTTTATTTTATTTTTTGTGGGTGGGGTTTTGTTTTGAAAAATTGGATGAGAAATTCTGAAATTCTTGATTACAGGGAGCTCTACAGGAATGACTTAACAGGAAGGATTCCTAAGGAACTAGGTAAATTGAAATCACTTATTAGCATGGATTTGTATGATAACAAGTTGGAGGGGAAGATTCCAAAGTCATTTGGAAAGTTGAAGTCACTTAAATTCCTGTAAGCATGTTTATGTTGATTTGCTAAAAACCTTTGACATTTTGTTCTTGATTTTTATTTTTCAGTGGTTTATTAATTGCTGCCTGTTTTACTCACCCCTTTGTATTGATGTATTAGGCGGTTAAACAACAACAAGTTGACAGGATCCATCCCAAGAGAATTCACTCGTCTCACTGATCTCAAAATCTTGTGAGTTTTCTTTTCTTCTCGTGTTCTATTCTTGTTCTTTTATTTACTTGATTGATTTATCAGCTAATTTTAAATCCCAATTTTGCAGTGATGTTTCTAATAATGATCTCTGTGGAACAATACCAGTAGAGGGCAACTTTGAATCTTTCCCGATGGAAAGGTATGGCAACTCTGTTGTGATTGTTATTATCCCATTAGTCCTGTCGGTGTAGCATATTCTTAACAACTAATAGTGTCTTACCAATCCAAACAATTTTTGATAAATAGTCTAGGTTTAATCATTTAGAACTCATCAAATTTTCTTGCACCAAACATGTAAAAATGCCATTACCAAGACTCATCGTCATGGTCATTGTTCTGTTGGATACTTGGATTCAAACATGAAAAACCAGAAAACATCAAGTGCTTTCTTGCACTTCATTTGGACAACTTGCATGAAGTTGTACCTAATTATGCATCCTAACAAGTATCATGAGGTACAATGTCTACATTTGACATGCATGCATCATAAGGGATGGATTAGATTTTACGTTAATAGACCAAATGGATAATTTTAGGATAAAATATGTTTTTGGTCCCTGTAAAAAACTTGGTTTTAGTTCCTGTACTTTCGAATCAACCATTTTTGTCCTTAAACTTTGAAAAACACTTGTTTTTAGTCTATCCCCTCTAATGGTGTTAATATTGTTAATGGAAATACAGTTTTCGACGTTTATAAACTGCCACAAAACACACGCGTAATAATATTGAGTTTAAATTCATGAGGAATGTGTATTTTGTGGCGGTTTATAACCGTCGGAAACTGTATTTCCGTTAACAGTTAACGGTATTAACACCATTAAAGGGGAGATATTAAAAGCAAGTGTTGTTCAAAGTCTGATGACTAAAATAATTTATTCGAAAGAACAGAGACTAAAACCTTACATAATTTTACCCATAATTTTATCACCCCTACATGCATGAAATATGATGGATTTGAATGAAATATCCAAAAGATAAAATGCACTTGTATATTTGCAAACTGCCTTGCATGTTAGAATAGTCAGCAATAAACTTGGTTCATAACCAATATATATATGATGGCACAAAATCTTCACGTTTTAAATTTGAAGCAGGAGAAATTTAGATTTCAACAAGTTGCTGCTGTTATATTTACGATATATTTCTGCTACTCTTGTTTCAGTTTTGAAAACAACAGGTTTAGTGGTCCCGAGCTGAAAGGACTTGTTCCATATGATTTTGGATGCTGAAGAAAGATAGAAGTCGCATTATTATTATCTGAAGACTGCAACGAAGAGGCTTAGTTTACGTAGGGAGGGAGTATCAGAAAGGGAAAGGGAGGTGTTATTTTCACATCAATATTTCCTCACCATTTTTTTCACTTTTCTTAGTTGGAAAAAAAAGGGAGTGAATTGGAATCTATGTTTTTCTTATTTTATTATAAAAAGGAAGCTATGTAAGAATGTTCTGAAAACAATTGTATGTAAATAACATTATTGATGCATGCTTGACCCGAATATGAATCTAAAAATGTCAGATTTGCATGTCGATTTATCTAATTATAACATAATTGTACCACCTCTCTTTGATTGCTGGTAGCATGGCATAGTTTTGTAGTAAGATATAAGTGAAATTAAAATATCTCTCACCATCCAAAACTGGACCTGTGTCCAGCATACAGGCTAAACTGATAAAAAAAATATTACATAATTTGATAAGCTTAACCAAAACAAGCTTTTTTTTTTTTTTAAATGAAAACATTTTTTTTAAAATAAAATATATTTTAAATCTTCTATAATTTCGATAAGAACATTCCAAAATGGTAATCACTTATCTTTTATTCTGCTATACATTCTTCTCATTTCTCGCATTATTTGTTCCCTTTTGTCAATTTTCTTGCATTACTTAAGAAGATTTAAGTAAAGCTTAGTGGATTAAAAAAAAAAAGTAAAGGTTAGTGAAAAATAGTATTAGAAGGGCATGCATAAGTGAGTTATTTTGATAGTGATTTCATACACATTATTACAGGTGGATTTACTTGTATAATAATCTAATTGTATATTTCCTTTCAAAAGTATGTCTAAATAAAATTATCTTGCGTAGAACATATATTTTATCTTAAAAATAACGTATTTCTCTCTCGGAATATTATCATAATTCTTTATGGTACTCTCTCCGTTCTAGATTATATGACGTTTTAGAAAAAAAAAAATTGTTCCAAAATAGATGTTTTACAAAACCAATTAGTGCGTATATCCCGTGCGATGCACGGGATGAATTTTTGTGTGGAAGGCAAAGTAAAATTTTTAATTTGTATGTAACAATATATAAACAAATTTATATACTCAGTTTTAAAATGTTGGATATATGGATCATATTTTAAGAAATTATTTATTAATAATAAGATTTTATAATTGCTAATTTAACTTCAACTATTTTCAATTTCAAAAGTATTTATAATAATTTTAAATTTTAAAATTTCAAAAACTCAGTTATAACAAATTTAAATAATTAAAATTAGTAAATATAAATTTAATTATTTAATTACTAATTACTTTCTTCGAATATTTTTCTGCATTTAATAGTATATATATTGAAATTAAATAATTAAGGAACAAACATAAATCCACATACACAGTTTTCTTCTTTTTTTTTCAATTATTACTGCATGTAATTTTAATAGTACATATTGAAAGAATAAATAAAATAATAATTTAGATAAGTGATAATTAGAAAAGAGAAAGACTATTTTTTTTCTAAAAATAACAATATGACTTCGCAATAAAGGGTGGACCTAAAAATAACTAAGGAGAGATACGAAATCAGATATTTCTTTTTTGTCATATATTAATAAATTTTGTCATGTATTGTATTTGTATTTACAAAAATAGATAGAATTTAAAATATAAATTAAAAATTTTAACAATTTAAAATTATTAATTTATTAATAAAGTATAATAAAAGGCATTCTTTTTATTAAATAGATAATGTATAATAAGAATAAATTAAAGAAATAAAATAATAATATAAAATTGAATATATTAAAATGCAATATATTAAAATTAAAATCCATGAATTATATAAAAAAAATTAAATTTCTTTCTTTGAATACTTTTTATGAATCTATAGTATATATTTTCCTTGAATAATTTTTATGAATCTATAGTATATATGTAGTAAAATTGATCAACATTTAATGTAATATAATATATTAAAGTTCAAATTTGTGAATTATATAAAAATAAATAAATTTCTTTCCATGAATAATTTATGTGAATCTATAGCATATATTTTCCTCGAAAAATTTTGTTTCTTCAAATTGATGAATAAATTTTAATGGTATGTATTGGATTTAAATAATTAACATACAAACACTAATCCTAATTAAAAATCATAATTTTAAATATTTAAATATTCATAATTGCATGATAAAATAATGAAATATAAATCTTTTAATTTTTAATTGTTAAATATTCGTGGAATAGATCTTTTAATTTGAAATATTTCAATTTTAAATATAATGAATAATAATAATAATTATAAACTATTTATAAACATGAGATAAATCTTTTAATTTTAAATTTTAAATTTTTAAAATTTGTAATAAATCAATGTATTTATTTTTCAGTATAATTTTTCAGAATTATTTTTTTAGCCATTCAATTAATTTCTTTGGTATACTGTTAAATAATTTTTAATGTTACCAATGCAATAAGTACATAGTAATTTTTAGAATTAATTATGTGTGAATGAAATACTCAATATTGCCGTTACTTTGATTGGAAAAATTGTCCATCATTTTCTCTCTTTGTCAACAATTTTACTATTATATAAAACATTATTAGGTGATCATATTGGTTTTGTTTTAGTAATTAATGACCACTAATGAGATATTTTGGTTGTAAGAATAAAAATAATATCAATATTTTTAAATTACATTTTACAATTCAATTCTTTAAGTAATTTTATTTTACAAAGAAGCATTGATAAATGATCATTGATCATTATTTATTTTTTTTTGGTAATGATTGATCATTGATCATTATTTTACACCTAAATGATCTTAAAGAAAATAATTTACATGAATGATTTTTATGAATCTATAGTATATATTTTCCTTGGTCATTATTTCCATTGATCATTATTTCCATGAATTAACACTTCCATTGATCATTCTTTACAATTTTAATTATTAGGTTTTACAACATATATAATTTAAATATGAAATGAATAAATATATTTTAAAAATATTAAAATAATTAGTGAAATAAGATAACAATTGAATCATGTAAAGATTAGAAAAATTTTTAGAATCATATATAATAAAACAGATAAATAGTTAAAAAGACGTGATTGAAAATCATATATAATAACTATAATACTAAGATTGTTTGTTATAAATAATGATTAAAATTTATATATTATCTCGAATATATTAGTATAAAAAAGGAAAATATATAATACATAATATATAATATATATTGAAAAAATTATCATTCATAAATTAAAGATGTCGTTAAATGTATAAATTATAAATTAATATGGCTTTAAAGCATTCAAAATTTCTTCATAAAATATTGCATAACATTAGGTGACAATGAAGTAAGTATTATTTATTTAATATTTATATTTCCTTTTAAAGAGAATATTTCATTACATATCCGTATTAATTATTATATAAAATTTCATGGATCACTTACATACATAATTGGAAGAAAAAAAAATCAATTTTTCATAATTCTAAGTAGTAAGAAAACAAAACTTCTAACAGAAATGACGTAATTATCATTGATCCTAAGTGGCTAGTATAGATTGCAAGAAAAGATCGATGTAATTTCTATTTATATAATGACCATATATAAGAAAAATGTAAAATTTAACATTCAGTCGTATTTATTGTTATTCTTCTTCCAAACAATTAATATAATTATTTTTCAACATTCTCTTGATCTGGGCACATCTAGAAAAGCGAAATTGACAACATGATAGACTTACACCTTAAAACACAAATTGGCTTAAGTTTGTATCCAGAGAGAGTGAAAAAGGATAATCTATTACTCTACGATTTTCTATCTCTGAGAAACTCATATTACATGCACAACAACATATAAAAACACATATAAAAGAAATATTTTCTTAAATCATGAAAAAGGAAATAAAAAATACACCAATAATAAGAGATAAGAGATATAGCAAAAGAAAAGTACAAAAAAAAAAAAAAAACAACGTGCTTCATAGCCACCAATGTATTAAAGCTGTTTATCTTCCTCTTATCTCTCTAAAACTTCCCTCCATGCTGGTTCTAGAATAAAACACGTCTGAAATTGAATATATGAAAATATTAAACCAAGTCTAAAATATAAACTAAACAAAATAGTAGAAGAAGTTGAATAATGAATAAACACCATAAACATAAGGGGAGATGGGAGTTCCCCATGTTGCCAGATCCTTTTGGATTGCATGATATCTAATTATGGGCATAGCGTCCGATCATTATATCCAATGTTATTAGACCTGGTCCGGTCATCGACTCGGTCGGGGTACTGGGTCAGGGGTCAACTCGGTGAGCCAATAGTTGACCTGCATGACTCGGTCTATATTAAAAAATTATAAATAATTCATAACCTGTAAACTTTTTATACTAAAAAAATTAAAAAAAAAAAATCAAATCATACCTTAAAAAATCTCAAAAAATTCATAACACAATTTATGCTAATTCCACTAGTCCATCCATTACCAAGACAAGGTCTTCATACAAAAGAAAGTTCCAAACATAAGTTTCAAACATAATAAAGTTCCAAACATAAGTTCCAAATATAATAAAGTTCCAAACAACTACAAATAGCAAATGATCTATTTATGGCCAAGGAGTGAAAGTGGTGTCATCAAATCCAGACACTCCTATTAGTTCTTCATCTAAGAAATCAGAACTTTCCCCAACATTGCTTTCATTTTGGTTCACATCTTCCATAGCATTCTCTTGTGCATCATCATCTTCATCATCATCCAAATGTAAGTGATCTATGACAATATTGTTGTAAATATAAGTTAGCAACTAACATCAAGTGGTGTTAATTATTAAACAATAAAGTTATAAATAAAAACATACCAATATCATCTGAAACGAGTTGGATAGTCATATTTGCAAGGTCATTACGTAATGCATTCACCTCCTCATTAGTTAAGAATGGTGGTGACTCCTCCAATACCCAATTAGCATGGTCATTGTCATCAATAGTTTCAAAATTGATTGGATCATAATTTGTCTTCTTCAATGGATTCCTAAGTTTATTAATTTGGTCATAAACAAGTAATGAACATAAAAAAAAATGAAACATATAAATAATGAATATAGAATAGATATAATTATACCTTTTTTGCAATCTCAAGTTGTAACAAACAAAGACAAGATCATTGAGCTTTTGATGCTCCAACCTATTTCTCTTCTTTGAATGAATGTGCTCAAATAGACTCCAATTCCGCTCACAACCCGAAGCACTACAAGTTTGGCTTAAGACACGGATAGCCATCTTTTGCAAATTTGGTGCACCACATCCATAAGATTCCCACCATTGATCTAAAATATTGGATTATTAAAATAAATCAATATACATGTTAATATAAAATTAACATTAAATATTACAAATAATGAAAGTTATAAAAAACTAATATTACCTGGCATCACTGTATTTCTTTCACGTATAGCAGATTGTCTTCCAAAATCTAACTCAGCATTTTTGTAGATTCTCATCTCACTTGTCAACTTAGAATTCAACTCAGGATCTCCATAAGAATACCTATCAATGTCATCCAAAAATTCAGATGTTGTGTTCTTATGGATTTCAAATTCCTTAACATTAAACCGACAAGCTGGATTCAACCAATAACCAGCAGCATGAAGATCTTTACGAAGCTGTGAATCCCAACGTCTATCTAAGACCTCCAAGTAAGGCTCCACCTTCTTCTTATTTCTTTGAAACCTCCTCACCATCTCCTCCCTAGCTTTATACATAGCTTGGTAAAGAAAGCCCATAGCCGGTTTCTCTTTACTATCAACAATGCGTAACACACGCACAAGTGGTTCAGTAAGTTTCACAATATCAGCACATGTTTTCCAAAACCCAGATTCTAAAACTTGTTCCACAAATCTTTTTGCCTTGGCTTCTTTGGCATAAGCTGAGCTTGTCCAATCTCTAGAAGTTACCATGGCTCTCAATGCATCTTTTTGAGCCAAAATACTTTGCAAAGCAATGAAATTAGTGGCAAAGCGGGTTGGAGGTGGACGAAGTATTTCCCTTCCACCTGTATGCTTTCTCATCAAATACAATGCATAACAATGGTTATATATGTATTTGGTAATTTTGGAAGCATGTAACTAAGTCTCATTTACTTCTTCAAATTTTCCAATGTCATGCAACATTGAATTAATGCAATGTGCCGCACAAGGAGACCAATATATCTTTGGGAACTCAGCTTCTAATAACTTACCAGCAGCAAAATAATTTGCAACATTATCTGTGACTACATGAACAATATTTTCAGGGCCAACATGTAACACTACCTCCCTCATAAGCTTATACAAATTTTCTGCAGTTTTAGAAGCATGAGAAGCATCCACAGACTTTAAAAAAATAGTTCCTTTAGGGCAATAAACTAAAAAGTTTATTAAAGTCCGCCTGCATCGATCAGTCCATCCATCTGTCATAAGAGTGCAACCAGTTTGCTTCCAAATCTCACGGTACTCCTCAACAACTTTCTTAGTATCATCAACCCACTTATTCAACAAATAACCACGAACACTATGAAAATTTGGACCTTTATATCCTGGGCCCATGCTACAAAAGGCATCAACCATAGGTTGGTAATATGCTGAATTGACTGCATTGAGAGGCACAGAAGCATCAATCATCCATTTTGCAAAATTAAGGTCATAGTTCTCTATAACTTGATTATTTTGCAACACACTTTTTATGCCTGGTTGAGCTCCAGGAGTTGTTCTTGGAGCAAAATAACTACCTATGTGGCTGGTATTATTCCCCCTTTGAAATGTAGGAGCGGTTGATCTTGGTGGAGGATCATCATCTACTCTCATATAATTTTCATCAAATGTAAAATTATCCTCATGGTCTTCTTGGGTTTTTCTTTTCTTGCTCTTATTCTCTTCAATGCTTTGTTTCATTTGGAAACGAATATCTGATGACACTTTCTTGCATTGTTCAACTTGCCCCTTTTCTCCAACCAAGTGAGCCTTCAACCGATTAATTCCACCTCCTTTAGTCACTTTATCACAATAAAGACACATTAAAAATATTTTGCCATTTTCCCAGCAAGTTGTTTGTAATGTGCCCAAGCCGGATCAGTTTTCAACCGATGCTTTGAACCTTGAGTTGATGCTTCTTGTGATGATGGTTGTTCGGGTTCAGGAGTTGACATCTTTAAATATGAAATATGCAAATTGGAAAACAAAACAAAATCAATTTGACATCTTATATAACAATGTTTATACAATTATAATCAATAACGCTACTAAGTACTAACACCACTAATCAATTTTTCAGTCTATAATCAGAACCTGTCACAATAAAAAGATACAAAGACACCAAAGCTGTGAAGTGTGAATAGCCAAGGGTCTGCATAAAACAGAAGAAAACAACAGCAAATGGGTACCAAAAAATATGCACAAAACTTCAGTCCATAGCTTCGAACTGTATAGCTTAAAAAACACTAATTCATATATCTTATCTTTCAACATTTGATTTATAAATGTGCTTGCATCAAGGGAGTATATGATGTAGAAAAAATAAACAAAATAGTAGAAATATTAATATATATACTGAAATAGATAACAGAACAAATCAACCCAAGAAATCCATCCAGAATTGTGTCGGTTCTATCACAAATCACCAAATCATGCATCAAATCTCATCCCAAAGTCCAAGTTCTAGCGGCAGAAACTCTGTTCTAGACATTCAAATTAGCTCAATTATGCTGAAAATGCAATTAAGCCCGAACTTATAACACAGGGGAAAGAGTGCAAGACCTACAATTAACCACAACAAAGCACAACATACTAAATATAAGGGCTACTGTTGAGCTATTTAGCAATTCACTCACACGAAATCTTCATAAAAGCAAAAAATAGGAAGCACAATCTTCATAGAAAGCAAAAATAGAAGGAGACAAGCAAAAATAGAAACACACATAAAACGTACGCACTGCTGCGTGACTGTCGTGCTGCACTGCTGGTTGACTGCGTCGCCATCGTGATTCCGAGGACAGGGAGACGCAAAAAGCGGGAGGGATGCTGCGCTGGTGAGGGTGGCTGCGCCGGCGACGGAGGCTACGCTGCAGTGGCTTTTGCGTGAGTGAGGGAGATGAGAGAACAGAGAAGAGAGGGAGAGAACTCATAAGGGTTTCGTGAGTGAGGGATATGTGGGAATTTTCTAATTTTCAAAACCCCCCAAAACGACGTCGTTTTAACCTTTTTTTTTAAAAAAAAAACAGCATGACCCAGCCGGGTCACCGGTTCAAGCATCAAACACGCCGAGTCTTTTCGGGGTCACACCGGGTCGTGTGCATGCTCGATCCAAATGGCAACTCAGACCGGCTGGGTGCCCGGTTCCCGGGTTAATGGGTCGACCCGGCCGGTTCGAGCCGGGTCTGATAACATTGATTATATCATTCAATCCTCGTGAATTGTCGCGTCACCCAATGGACAACATCTTCCCTTCTCCCTAATGCAAGCCTAGCAGCAACACAAAAAAAACACATTCCTTGAATTTGTTATCTACAAAAAATATCCAGGACTTAAAAATTAGTTTTAAAAATAAAAAATTGAAAAGAGAAAAAAAAAACTTACGTTAAATGTTAAAGCTTCGAGTTTTCGGAAAGAAAAGAAATGACAAATTTTAAAAAGAAAAGCCAAAGCTTTTAGACCTCATTTTTTTATGTGAAGCATGAGAGAGAAAAAAAAAACATCACATAGTAGAAGAGGAAGAGTGTTAAAAAATTAGGGGGTGAGAAGGAGAAACTAAAAGTTGACTATATATTAAGCAAAATTTTAATCATGAGAGCAATTTGGGCAAATTAAATTAATGCACAATTTAATTATTCAATGCAAAAAATATTTGAAATTTAAATTTAATTAGCTAATTAATGCCTAAAATATGTTTATTATTTTAATTTTAATTATATAATTTTTGTAAATTTACTGATTTGTTTCGGTTTAAGCAGATTTTTTTTTAGGAGAAAATCTTCCAAGTATTTATACTTTAAGTAATAAATTAAGAACACATAATATTCCGTTCAAAAGATAACACGTATATTTATAATTAGAATTCATTGTTATTTTTTAATTTTTTATTAGATATTTGATTAAAATTCTCGGTAATCATTGTTTTACATTCAAATAAAATATTTAGAATTAATTGTTATCTTTTATCTTTTGTATTAAAATTAAATTAAATATATTAAAATCTATTATTATCTTAATTGATCGAAAACAACCCGTAATATTTTTATTGATTCAAATAAATCATTTATTATTTTTTATATTTATTAATTGTACATAAATAATAGTTATAATATTTTTATTATTTTTTTAATTTTATTTTAAATTTTCGTGACTAGTATAACATGGTGAATGATTGCATTTAAATCATGATTGTTTTGATTTTCTTTATGGTGAATGAATGCATATTTATTATTTTTCTTTTAATTTCATTTTGATTTGTGACTGTTATATTGCACTTAAAATTACTAATATATCCCTTGAATTTTTGGGGAGAAAATTTTTTAGGACAATATATATTTCTTTAAGTAATAAAGGATACCGCATTAAATATGTTTTTTCAAGACTATAATTAGAGAGATAAATGATATATTAGGAAGTTACTTAATGTTTTTTAAAAAATTCAAGAAATTAATTATATTTTTTAATACATGTGTCAAAATCTTAAACGTCCTATAAACTGGAATAATGAAGGGAGTACTAGCAAAGAAAAGAGAAAGTCTTGTATACACTTTGGAAATCATAATTCTTTTTGGTAATAGCAAAAAAAAACATTTTTTTTATGATATCATCATATTTAAAAATTCGTGTTATGAAAAATATTTCGTGCATGCACAGGACAGGGGCTTTACTGCCAATTGCAAAATCTTGTTTTTCAACTTTGGCGATCATATTATTCAAAATCAAAAATGAAATTAAGTTGAATACAATACTTGAGGACAACGTGTTAGGTTGAACATATACGTGGCACAAAAAGAAAGGGGGTGTTAGTGTTTGAATAGAAATGTGGCACAAAACAAGCGATGCAGCCTGGGCCCCATTTCCTTAAAGTAATGTTCGAGATTAATTAACAATATATTTACGTAAGACCGACGTTAATTTGTTGTTAGTTATAATGAAATTTGGTTTTACACGTGTTATGTTTTTTATCATATAGTGTTCATTGTTAAACTGTCTATTAATATTTTAAAATTAAAAATTCATCAAATTTTCTAAATGTCATAATTTCATTAAAAATAACATTATTTCAATATTAGTAATGTGTTACAATTTTTCTCTCTTTTTTTTTTTTACTGCATGTGTAATTTTCAATTAGTAGTTATAATATTTTTTTAATTTTTCTTCTTAGAATAAATTTATTGTTTTAAAATAATTAAATTTAATACAACTAAACACATAAATCGGTGTGCGATTATTTCGTCTTAATAAATCATTTCGAGTTTGTATCGGAAGAGATTTATCATTTGTATTAGAACTAGAATATACGTGGTTGGTGTGTAAGAAAAAGTAATTAAGACATGGATATCCAATATTTTGGGTGAAAAAAGGTGCAAGGTTTTATTACCAAAAATAAAATAAGAGGCACCGACTCACGAGGTTGAAGAAACGAGTACGTTTGCTTGCATTTGCATAGAGCTGAACAAGTTGGGGGGGTTTTAAAGCCGCAATAACCCTTCTTTTCCTATTCCTTTTCTGACATACGAGGAGATACTGTACCGCGCACTCCAGAAAATTCCCATGAACTGGGAAGTTTGAGAATTGAGACTTGAATAAAGGTTCAAACATTTGTTGTTGGAGGCTACTCCAAAACCCAGAGAGAAAAATAAAAATAAAAATGAGCAGTGCTTTTCTAATGAACCCCGCCAAGATTTCCCATGTGATGATGCAGAGGCAGTTCATGTTGGTGAACCGTGTCATTCATCCAATCAAGACCCCTTCTTTTTTCTCCAACAAAGTGCACTCTAAACCTTACTTTCGATTCCCACATCTCTTGAGGAAACCCAGAGAACATGGAATCTCGTTCTCTTCATCTTTTTGTTCTTCTTCTTCTTCTTCTTCATCTGCAGCTACAACTTCCATCTCCAAGGTTGGCTTTGTGGGTTGGTATTTGGGGATGATCAAGTCGCGCCCAATTTTGACAAAAAGTGTTACTTCTGCACTTATTTACATCGCTGCTGATTTATCCTCTCAGGTACCCCTCGTGTCCTTTTAAGTCAATCTCTTCTTCTTCTTTTTTTTCCCCTTCTTGGATCTGTGAGATTATGTTATGTGAAGATTGGTAAATGAGAAAAAGAAATAGGAAATGCGTTAGTTGAAGCCATGGTTGTTGATTTGTTGCCTTACGTTTCTTGTTAAACCTCTAGGTTTTAATATGTGATTTCTGGTATTGCCTTGTCTAATGTTGCTGTAAATTCAAATCGACTAAACTGTGTTCTTTCTGTAGATTATCTTGATAATATGGAAACTTTGTAACTCCTTTGCTGTGGAACTATGATTCTGAGAGTTCTTGGTTCTCCTTGCCCTTTCTTCCTCTGCTTACTGTTATGAATGTTTCATTAGTTGGACTTGGATATGAAAGTTAAGGAACTGGGAAATTATAAAACTGTCGTCATCTGGTGATAAGTAGTAGCATGAATTGTGGAGATGCATTTAAAGAGACCTAGCAAGAAAATTTAGAGGGGAGGCCATGGGGGACTTCCCGCAGGGGGATCCTAATTTTTTATTCTATTTGGTCATTGTGTGTTAATCTGTCTCTCCACGATTTTCATTGTTGCTCTAGTACACACGTGGTTGGGTTTGTCACTCTGCCAAGGAATGTTTTGGATGTATGCTAATTTTTAGCTATACAGAAGCTTCTTTATTTTCTTGAAAAGCTAAAATCATTGTTCGGAATTTCCTATTGTCCAATATTCACTTGGTTTATATTGTGTACTTAATGCTCATTTTGTTGTCAGACATACTCATGGTATTTATTTTGTTATCTGTTCAGACTATTGTGCCAGAATCTTCAGAACCTTTTGATTTTATAAGGACTTCACGCATGGCAGGATATGGGATGGTCATTTTAGGACCATCACTGCATTTCTGGTTCAATTTTGTGTCAAAGCTTCTCCCAAGGAGGGATCTTTTTTCTACATTGAAGAAAATGGTCATGGGTCAGACACTTTATGGACCTGCCATGACTGTTATTTTCTTCTCCTTGAATGCACGTTTGCAGGGTATGTTCAATTCTCTTAGCATAATATTTATCATGCTTCTATTTGCCTGGCCTTGTATTTCAAATTATAATGCTAACAAGTCTGGATTACAACACAAAATGGCCAAAGATTAGGGATGTTAATAGTAATGAGTCTAATGGCATAATTGATGAAGTGGAACTTTAATTAATGATGTCATTTTAAAACCAAAAAGATTGAACCTGGCGACTAGAGTAATCACTGGGCTTTATTAGTTTGTTTTCTTTTTTCAAATCCTTAAGTTCTTACTGGCTTACTGCCATCTCTAAAACACTATAAAATACACCTATTCTTGCAAGTTTACAATGTGACACTGCATTTTTGTGGGCCCTGTGGCTTATTTCTTTTTAAATATTCAATGTTATGAAATTTTGGACTTCCTTCAATAAGTTGGCTTTCAAGATGCAGGGAATTGCCTTGTACATGAATCTTCATTAATGTTGTGTTGCAAAGTGTCCATGTGCTGTTATTGAATTGCACTTTACCTTGCAGATGTTTTTTCTAACATGTATTTTGTGTATATCAATGTTTCCAATTTCATGCATCAGTTGTTTGTCTGTGTTTGTGTATTAAGCATTTTAGTATGAAAAAGTCTCCACTGATTAAAAAAAAAAAAAGTATGAAAAAAGTCTTTACTTAAGTGAGGGGGGAAAGGAAACAAGGAGATGGAGGGGGAGTTATTTCCCCTTGTTTGGATGTTTAAGTGAGAGAAGTAGGGGAATAAGAGTTATTCTCTATATTTTACCCCTTAATTTGACAAGGAAGTAGGGTAAACACTTCTCTCTTGTACTCCATCCCTTCCCTCATTAAAGAACTTCCAAACAAAGGTTTTGAGTCACTTATATTTTCCCTTTCTTTTTCTTATCCTCCTTTCCGATCACTCACACATGGCATGACTGAAGAAGGGAATAGAAGGTTTACAAATAAGGTGGGAGTGGGAGTGGGAGTGGGAGTGGGAGTGAAGTGGATTGTAGATATCCAGATATTGTTGGGTCTACAACTTTTTTTTTGTCTATGTTGGATTAGCCTTTGTGTTGTACTTTACCATAGTGTTTGGTTGGAGAGGAGAGATCTTTTTAAGAATAGCTTGTTTGGTTCAATATTTGGTGGGGAAGGGGAATTGAAGGGGCTAAAATCCCTCCCCTCATTATTTACTCCCTTCCAATATTTGAGGATTTGGGTGGACGGAGTAATACTTAAATCGTTTAGACTGTGTTGACTAAATTATCTTTAATTTGAATGCTTGAATTTTATGGCTTTATTTGACTTCAATAAGTGTATGATAATAAATTATTTTATTTCCCCTCTCCCTCCCTTTCTTTGAACCAAACAATATGTACGAGTCCAAAATTTATGGAAAAAATGTTGTGTATCAAGAGTCAAGACCATTTCTGCTTAAATCTTTATGATGTGCTAAACAGTTTCTCTTGGTTGCCAGGTGAAACCGGCTCAGAGATTGTTGCACGCTTAAAACGTGATTTGCTTCCTACGATGTTAAGTGGAATTATGTACTGGCCTATATGTGATTTTATAACATTTAGGTTCATTCCTGTCCATTTACAGGTACGTGTTTATTTCTTGTCTCTTACAGCATGCATGCATGCCATGAAAATCAAGTTTGGATCGTGCATGAGATGATGTAACATTTGCTGCAATAAACAGCCTAAAAGATTTTCATTCTACTTTTTGTCGTTGACTCATGATTTTTTCTGCATTGTTTCATTTTGACAGCCATTAGTCAGCAATTCATTTTCGTACTTGTGGACCGTTTATATAACCTATATGGCAAGCCTAGAGAAAGCAACCTGATCACTCACTATCAGCAATGTCAATTTTTGTTTCATGATTGAGATTGGAATGGAAGCAAGCTGCGGGATACAATCAAATCTTTTTGGTGTCTGCAGGGAATTCTGATATCTCATTGTCCATGGCTATGCTACTAACCAGGACACTCAGTTTTATCCATTTTTTTAACCTGTATTCCTCTTATTTGCTTTTGTAGTGTAATCCTTTTATATGTATGGGACCATTTGTAAAAGCTACGTTGAATTCTTGTTATTGAAGTTTTTTTTATTTTTCACGAAATGCATTTTTTAATCATTCTTGCGAGAAGCATTTCCTTCTCGAGTTACACTGCATTCTTACAAATAACATACTCGTAATTACTTGAACCAGGAAAAAGAAAAATCGTTAGAATATTGAATTATAACTTTCATTTTTTTTATCAGTGAATTATAACTTTCATTTCAATGGGTAATGTCTAAAACATCCATAACCATAATGATTCTTTCATAAAAACATAAAGGAAAAATTATTTATTTCTCTAAAACAATAGAGCATAATAATTATGAAAATTTAATCATTAGATTTTACGTTGTGTTAATAAATTAGAAAAATTTTAAAAACTGCCACATTGAACTAAATTAAATTACATGTTATCAAAAAAGCAACCTTATTTCTATTCTCTTCATCCTATTTCTATCCAACCAAATGGGGTGTTAATGTTGAGCAAGGCTTTTTTTTTCAATATTGTTAACATCACTTTGTTATGTGTAACACTTGTTAGACCTAATGGAGTTGCGCACCCCACGTGAATCTAATGTGTCAAAAACAACCCTAAATTGGTACCTTTTTATTAATATTTTTTGATAAATTGCTTAAAATTTTATACTGTTTTCGTCAACAAAGCCAATATCGTTTCATTACTCAATATACAGCTTAATCTAGTCTGAAAGGATAACTGATATCTGTAGCAACCAGCAGCTTTTTGAAACCAGCAAACATGTTAACCCCGGGAGAAATTATCTCTGAATCAGAAATAGAATTGCCTGGCATGGAAGGTAGATACCATAAGGCCTATGTTGCATGGATACGGGTACGGTACCGGTACCCGGTACGGATACGGGTACAGGATACTGGAATTTCTAAAAATCTAGGATACGGGTACGTTAATACAAATTTTAAAAAATATGTATATATAATCAATAATATTTAATATAAACATGACTACATTTTATAAATGATAAAAAAACACAAATAAGTATAATTTATAATATAAAAAGAGATTAAATTCTTCAACATGACAAAAAAAAATCTCATAATAAAAAACTATAATCAGTAAATGTTCAACAAAAAATATTATGACTCCTAAACATGACTATGATATCGCACTTTAATAGTTTCAATATCATCATTTCCTTATTCATCGTCAATGAAAAGAATTGTCTCCAAATCTGTTCATCAAGAAAAATAGTAGCAACTTTAAGAATTTCAACCCCTTCAAGTGGATCCCATTCATCTCCAAATATGATTAATGAAAAACCTAATTTTTTAATTCTTTTATTAAAGATAATATTTTTAGTTATCAGACTTGGATACGGCCAATATGTACATAAAAAGTACCCATAAGTACCCAAATTAAATACCCTTATTTTTTTTTTGAAAAATATTTTTGGTACGTAGGCTAACATGAATCAACAACATTGTCCAGAAAATCCTCTGATATGGCTTAGTTCGTGGGAATAGTGATGAAGCACTACCGTTGTAGACTTCGGTGCGAAACATATGAGCAGCTAAAAAGATGTAAAAAATAAACAATATCTTGAACTTGCTCAAACCTTTATCCCTTTAATTCATTGTCATATTTGAAATTAACCATGAGAATTAAGAGTAAGGACAGTTGTCGCAGTAATCCAAGATCAAGTCCAAAACCTGTTATTTAATATAGTTGACCGGCCATAGTTGAGATTTAGAACTCGGAATGCAACATTGTTATATTTCAATGAAAATTTGTTGAACTAAAACAAGTACAAGAGAAAAGAAATGAAGATAGAAACAAGAATAAGAACTGGATACTATCGAAAAATGGTGACCCTCATGAAAGTATGAAACAATGAACTTCTTAGTCCTATCTAGAGGTTCACATATTTTTTGTATTAACAATGACTCACTCCCCTAGCAATCACCAATCTTTATATGTAAAATGCTATAGTTTATTCTGTTTCGGTAAATTGTGCAGCTTCAGGATACGACAAATCCAAATTTATGTCAGCTGAAGTAAACGCTTCAACATTCCAAGCTTTCAACAATCGCAGATGACTAACTCCTGCCTTTTGATTTCATCTAACAGTAAATTTCTGATCTACAGCTAACAAAGGGGGGTTCACTCTTCAGAGGCACGTATGCAAATCTTCTCAAGTTGTATCGGCCAATCTGGTCCAAGAACTTGAGGATTTAATTCCATTGCAAGACGAAAATCTAAAACAGATGCACCAGACGATCTTGTTGCTGTCTGCATACATCTTCCAGGTAGCAATACATTTGACCTGGTTACCAACTGTCTGTGTTGTTGTTGTCTTACGTGCTCATTTCCAGATCTTGAACCAGCTAGATCCATAAAGGATTCGATCAACCTCTTCAGATACGAATCCAGTGCATTATTCAATAGATTTACACAATCCACAGTCGCAGTTAAACCCTCTTTCTCTAACTTTTGCTCCAAACGACTCCTCAAAGATCTAGTGTCAGGGAGGTGTCCATTGCTGTGACAGGTCTCTGGATAATCTTTGCTACATAATGATACATTAGAATGACGTCTACGACCACGACCAAAATTCATGGATATACCAAGAGGAGCTGTAACTGGGCTCCTACTTTGAATGCTGGGGCTTCCAGCCATCTGCTCAACCTCCTCTCCTTCTTCAACAGAAATAGGAGGTCTACTGCCGAGGGAATTCAGTTCTGTTGCACTCTGCTGCTCCAGTGTCTTATATACCAATTCTTCAGACGTGAGACCAAAATGGGGCTTGCCAAGCGGCCCCAAAGCATTTTGGCGGCCCTTAAACCTACGATCTCGAGCAGCCAAAGAGCCAATCCTCCGCATGGAAGGAGGAAACGCATCCCCAAACATCGTTTGAATAGATCCTCTCTGCAACCCATTTGAATCTTTTACACTGGAAGCACTCCCTACTCTTGCAGAGCCTCTCACAGGTGGGACTTTAGCCAGACAAGCATTCTTCAGAATCGCTCTAATGAGTTGATTGTGAAGAGGGATATTTTCCCTCCCAATTATCACGAGGCAAACCCTGTCAAACTCTGACTTGCTTATCTTTAAACTCAATAATCTTCGAAGCTGATCAAAGTACTTGTCAGCTCTCTGATGACCAACCTTCCGAACAATCAGAGCTTTCAGCTCCAATGTGTCAATTCGAGAAAAGCTTCGTTTGGGTATTGTCATTTTGCCCAAGAATCTTCTCACAATCACTGAGCAAAACTACAAAATCATGCTCCAGCAGACCCCCTATATGATCCAAAACAAAAGCTTCCTTAAACCCTAGTTCCCTAACAATGTCCCTATCTGCAATTGACCAAGTTTTCAATCAGAAACCATCATCGAATTCAACCGTTCACTGATTAGAATACCAAATCAGAGGGCAATTGCTGAGAAAGACAGAGTATGCGTTTGGGGGAAATTGAAAAATGAACAAATTTGGGAAATATATGCACGATTATCAAAGAATAAAGAAAACCCATGCGAGATTTTAAAGAAAGTTGGAAAATTCAATGAAGTTAGGGGAAAGAAAGATTCGTACCGAAATGGATCGCCGGCGGTGGGGAATTGACTAAGAATGAAGCTTCAGCGTGGCACAATTGCTATTGTGGTGTGTGTTTCTTCTGATCGCGGTGGTTCAGATGAGATAAGAGAGACCAAACCCTAACGGAAAATGGATTATCGAAGAGCCGTGTGCTTTTCCAGCACCCTGTCCCCAACCCTGCGCTCTTTGTTGTTAAAGTTTGTCGTTCGTTCCCTTTCCAATTTGCAAAATTGAGCTAAATTAAAAAAAATGGTCTTGAAGGAGGATAAATGCAACTTGTAAGGGAAAAAAAAAATGGCATTCACTTTGCAAAAAAACACTTGCATAGTACTTACAAATTATCTCTTGGTATATCGGTAACAAGATTTTTTTTTTTTTTGAAACTGATATATCGGTAACAAGATTTAAACCCAAAGATGATTGTACCAAAAAGAAGGAGAAAATGTACCCAAAAAAAAAAAAAAAACCAAAGATGACATTGACTAAACCAACATTTGTCCCACTTAGCATATAATATATCAATTAGAAATAGGCTAAATTAGTATCTTGGTCCCTTTTTTTTTATTTTATGTTGTAATTTGGTCTTTTATTTTTAAAAAATTATAAAATGATATTTTATTTTTATTTTAAGTTACAATTTGATTCTTTATTTTTTAAATGTTGCAAAATGATCTTTTGTAACTTTTTAAAAATAAAGGATCAAATTGCAGCTTAAAATAAAGATAAGGGATCATTTTACAATTTTTTAAAAATAAATGACCAAATTGTAACCTAAAATAAAGATAAATGACCATATGAATAATTTAGCTCATAGAAATATGATCAAAGATTTAATCCTTAATATTTTATATGAAAGAGCACCTCAAGATAGAGTTCTACTCTTCAAATGAATCTTAATATCTTGAGTAATTAGTTTTGACCGAAAAATACTTTAGGTTGAAAAATAAGAAGAGTATTCACTTGATACATGAATACATCTTTTGTCAACGAATAAATAATACCTTAAGTTCAAAAAAAAAATTATGACATTCACTTAATACATAAATTAGTTTTTGACAAAAAAATACTTTAGGTTAAAAAAAACAGTAACAGTCACTTGGAACATGAATGTGTCTTCCTTCGGCGAAGAAATAATACCAAGTTAAAAAAATTGACATTCACTTGATACATGTTTCATAAATGCATCTTCCTTAAAAATTGACACAAATGGTAGCGGCTAGTGTTCCTTAACCAAGTGGTTCGAGATTCGAATCCTGGTGATGCCACTTTGGATATGGAATAAACCATGTTGGAAAGGGAATATCCACCTTGGTGTGCACTCACGGTCCCTGACAGAGTTTAGTCACTTTCGGCGATGAATGATCCGTACCAATACTATAGTCAGAAAAAAAAAATGCATATTCCTTTGATCGAGAAACATCCTAGGTTTGAAAAAAAAAAGATAACATTTTTTTAATACATGAAGGCATCTTTTTTTTACCAAGAATACCCTAGTTTTTTTTTTTTTAAAGGATGACATTCACTTCATACATGAATGCATGTGCTTTACTTTTTTTTTTTAAGGTTGAATAAAAAGGACAACATTCACTTGATACATTAATGCATCTTCGGCGAAGAAATAATATCCCAAGTTAAAAAAAGAGTAAATTATACATACCCCCTTTAATGTTTGTCTTTATTAGACTCGACATCTCTTCATTTTTGAACCCTATAGAAATATTCTTAATTTTTGGACTTTCGTTACACTGATCCCCTCTAAATCGTTACACTAACTCTTTTCTTAGATTTGAAAAATATTACGCTTACCCCCCTTTAAGAGTGCTCAAAATAATGTAAAAAAATATAAGAATATCAGGTGTAATAAAAGCAAACATCAAGAAGGTCAGTGTAATTACTCTAAAAAAATAATGACATTCACTTGATACATGAATTAGTCTTTGACCAAAAAATACTTTAGGTTGAAAAAAAAGAGAGGATAGCATTCACTTGGTACATGAATGTATCTTCGACAGTGTGTTTATACTCAAACCCGTTAAACAGAAAAAACAAACAGACAATAATTATCAAAACAAAATAGAAAGAAAAAAAAGAGAAAATGTAGAACTTTAAGTCTTTTACAAAGAGCAGGGAAAAAAACCAATAAACACAAAAAAGAAAATTGAAAACTTTTACAAACTTTTTTTCACTTCACTGGTGTGTCTATTGAATTACAATAAAATAGACTATATGTATGCAACAGGATTGTGATCAAATCACTTAAAAAGAAAAAAGAACAAACAGACAAAACCAATGAGGACATGATAGAAGAAGAAAGAAGATAATATTAAGAACTTAGGTTTTGGAGAATTTTCATTGTACATGACTCTTTATTTTTTTTTTCCTTTTATTTAATCTATTGTTGCATTGGTTATGCCAATTTTATACTACTATATATTAAGATTAAGATTAAGATATGGACATTCACACTTAAAAAATTATATTCTTAGTTATCAATTATATTTTTTCATACAACATACTAATATAAATTGAATTGTCGTAGTTCTTGACTAAAACATTACTTTATATTTGATTTAAATTTAGATTCAAATTATTAATTTATATATTTATTTTAAAATAGTAGTAATTCTAGATTCGCTTATTTCAAATATTTGAGGCAACTTTTTTTTTTTTTGGTGAATAAATATTTGAGGCAACTAAATCATATAAGTATAGTTATTCCAATATAAATAACTAAATAACGCAAGTAAATTTTTAGAAAATAATGAAAATAATTGCACAAGAAATTAATTTAACTTTTTAATTGATTATCTAATTGGAAAATATTTTATTTCTTTAATTGTTTCAATTAATAATTCAATTTATTTAATTCATATTAGATGTTATATTATTTATATATTAATATTTATTAATTAAATAATTTTAAAATAATTTTTTAAAAACCTTATATTTTTAAATTGTATTTTATATTTTTATCATCACTAAATATTTTTTTTTGATAGGAGCCATTTCTTTCATAAAGAAAGAGAAAAGATATGGTCATAGATTCGACGACGATACACTAAAAAAGAAAGAAAAAGATAGTGTCACAGTGAATTTTCAAAGGCCCATACCATTGCAGTGAGTGATAAGCCCACCAAGAGACGAGAAGAGGAGAATTGGGCCAAGATTTAGCCCAATTGATAACAAAACCCTAATTTGAGTATTTGTGTATAAATTGATATCTGCAGAAGGCAAAGAGGGTTCTCCTTCACATTCTTGAGCGACTGCGTTTGTGGATCGGAACCTCTTTTGCGGCGTAGCAATGGGACACTCCAACGTTTGGAACTCTCACCCCAAAACCTACGGTCCTGGTTCTCGCACTTGGTAAGTCTTTTGCTTTCTAATCTCAATGTTTTCTTTTTTAATCCCAAATATAATATAATACTCCTGATTCCGTTGCTCTTACCGTTTTTTTATTTTCTATTTGATTTACCTTGTTTTGGATTGTGTAATCATGCTGGGTAGGTTCGATGAGTCATGTTATGCATCGGCTTATGTTTCTGAGATTTTTTGTTGTATTTGTTTTTAATTTAAATTATATTAGATTAGGTATTTACTACCTTTATTTTCACATCACATGTTTTGTTGCACCATAGAACTTGAGTGATAATTTTGTAGCTTATGCATAGGTGGATTTGGCTGACTATATCAAATGTTAACCTTTTGCTTTTATGGGGTCAATAAATTTGTGTAGTTTTAGAGTGAATTGGTATTGAATGAAAGCATTAATCCTATCCTGTTCCACCCAGTTGAAAAAAGGTTTGGATGTTATTGTTGTTGTATTGCTACTGAATGGACATATGAGTTTTAGACTATTAGATTTTAGGTTGGGGTAGAGTTGTTGGGTGAATTCGGTGTATGGTTTGTTACATGTACTCTTTTGTAGTAAAAATTGTTTTGATGAGCTTTGCTGAATGTGATTGTTGTTTCTTGTTCTTCCCTTCTTGCAGCCGTGTGTGTGGGAACCCACATGGATTGATCAGGAAGTATGGCCTTATGTGCTGCAGGCAGTGCTTCCGTAGCAATGCCAAGGAAATTGGCTTCATCAAGGTATACATTTGGATGTGCTATTCCCGATTTTAGTTTTCTCACACTGGTTCAATATGAATTTATGCTTGGTGGTAGGTTTGTTTACTGTAAGTTATCCATTGTCATGCCATGAGTTCTCATTACATTTGTTGTTGTTGTTGCAGTATCGCTAGAGAGCTGTTGTCACCTCCCAACCAATATTATGTTCTGGCACTAGGATGTTTTGAGGATGTTATGTTTGAAGAAACTTGAGACTTGTTTTTTGCATCTAATTAATTATCAGACGTAATTTGTGGAACTAAGAATACTTCTATATAAATTGTTTTGAACTATTGACCTCCCTGTCTTATCATTTAATTATTCTGCAGTCATATTCATGCGTATCATACAGGTGCATGCTTATGCAACCTTGCATTCGAAAACCTTTGTTGATTTTATTGGCGTTCGATCATATTAGATTTAGAATTATACGATTTTAGTTGTCTTGCTGCTTACCACTGCTGAAATCAATTTTAAGCTAATGGTGGAAGTTTTTTCGACATTGTTATTGTAGGGTTAGCATTTGTAAGGACATATAGTTATAATTGATTTCATAGTTAAAAAAAAATTGAAAAGCTGTGTATGAAGTTTTTGTGAGTCGTCTTTCTAATTTCACTTTCATTTAGGTGAGACTATTAGTATGTGTAGTGTCTTGTAAATGTCGAGATATTGATTGCTGTAGTGCCAGGCAGAAAAATATATGGTTGAAAGATATTGGCATACCGCTACATTCAATTTATTGTTCGATGGCTGTTATTTGATTTGGACAGACTCGTCGTAATTCATTGTCATAACAGCGTATTTTCTAAGGAAATATTTGGAAGAAAAATGTTGATAAGTAACTGAGAAATAGGATTAATTATTGTCAAGTAAATATTCATTGATGTTTTTCTTATAAAAGAAGAAAATAAATCATCTTTCAAGTTATAATCTAAGGGAGCGTTTGTTTTAAGGTATAAAATTTCATTCTTGGGTATCATATTTTTGGAAATATTATGCCTGGAAATATTATTTCCATGAACATGTTTGATCATAGGAACTTCGGAAAAAATAAATATATTTAATTAAAAAATAAAAAGTAAAAAAAGAAATGTGGGAGAAAGAGGTTGGGATATGTAGTTATTGTAGAAAATAACTTTTATTTTTATGGGAAACCAAGATATCAATTAATTTACATTCTTGAGAATCAATTATTTCTGAAAATATATTTACAAAACTTGTACCAAATATGGGAATGTAATATTTTCAAGTTCACATTTTTGAAAATCTTTCTGGATACTTCGAAACAAATGTCTCATTAATTATTTTGTATTGCCTGTTAGTTTAGTGGTGAGATATTTTATCTGTTTCTCTGCATATTTGTAATTTGCTTTTTTTTTTTTTTGAGAATTAAGTAATAAGCATTTGTTGGGTAATGGTCGGAAAAAAAGGTAAGTCTTTATTTTGGAAACAGGGTATGGGGCACATTTTCTCCCTGAAAATTAGTCATCGTTTTTAAATGGAAGCTTATTTACTGATAAAAAAAAATGGAAGATTATTTTTTAATTAATTTTTAGAAAATCATACTGAAACTCTTGAAGTTTTTTGAGGTTGCATATTTCGTGTTTTTTTTTTCTCTTTTATAAAGATATACAATGTAATGTTTTCATACATGATGTAATGTCTTTTAAATAATCAAGGAAAGTTTGTATAATGTAATAACAATTAAAATGGTTAGTGTAGGGAAAGAAAGAAGGGATATCTTGTATAATCTGAAAAGATCTAAAAGGGTGTCGGTATAATTTACTATTTGTATTGAATCTACTTAGCTGAGAAAAATAAATTAATAAATGAAGCATTTTTCAATCGGATAAGGGTTAGGGAATTGGTATCCTTGGTGATAACGTGGTTACAAATGGAGGTTTTAATATACGTGTTGCCCCTACTCCTAGAGGATGCTACCCACAGACAGCCAAAGAGAATGAAAGCACAGAAACGGTCAAGTTACCTGCTTTATAAGTTGTACCAACTACTACATGCGAAGCTCTTATTTCCTTCCTCTTGAAGGCAACTCAGCATCTTACCTTTTTTCTATAATTCTTTTCATGCATGAATCCCTCACCTGCCATTCTTCAATATTTTATTATTTCTGCTTTTCGACCTTATCCACCACCATCATAAGTTTTACCTTGCATCCGTCCAAGATCATTGAAGAGCTTTTTTCTTACAGCATTGTAGACTAAAATAATAGAATAGTTGCTTAGGTTTAATCAAAGTGAAATTCCATTTGAGTAATAAGTTGAAATCTGAAGTATCGAATGTTATGTTCCATTATTAAATTATAATAAGTATATGTTAACAACTTCCAATTTGGATGGAAAACTGCAACTTAAAAAAATTGCAAAGGATTGATTAGGATCCGTTAGAGTGGAGTGATCCAAAGATAAGAGTGACATGAGCTGTGCTTTTTTATGGGTGAGATGTTGCAAAAAAGATAACGAGTGGTGAAGTGGTTAAATTTTTGAAGGATTTCCGTGGTCCTGATAATAACTAACATATAAAAGGAATGAACAATTTATTTATTTTAAATTACTTTGTGTTATTTTGTTCCCCACTCTGGGAATCACCTAATTTGGGAGCATGAAAAGTTAGTTCTAAAGCTATGCAAAGGGTCCCCTCCTAACCAACTTACTCTATCACCCAAAAATGTTGAAAACGAAGATCTTATCCCCAAAATGATCCTACTCATTCCACTGTATCAAATTAGAACGATAATTAACCACAATTTCTAGTACTTGAATAAAAAGGTAGAGGAATTAGATCTTTGAAATGCGTTCATACTCTATTGAACAAGAAATCAAAATAGAAGGAATGCTACAAGTATAAGCAAGTAGCGACCGTACAAGAGGTGATCTCTTAAATCGTATAGTGCATGAACTGTGTCTATGAAAAGAATATTTCGTTATACAAGTAAGCTGTCACTTTCGGGATCTCTTTCTCCTAACAAAAATTGTACTGTTTTATAGATTATGATGATTGAACTTTTCACTCAAATTTATGTTGCGTTGATAATTATAGCTCAGTAATTTTTCTGCACAAGACTCTTTTAAGATAGGAATAGTCATAGAAGAGGGAAGGTAAGGCTCCTTGTATTGATTGCTTATTTTGAGGGGAGATTAACATGTTTATTAGTACTAGAGATGGCATTAGCAGCTCGAAACATTTCCAATTTAACTATGTGTCATGTAGAAATTGGTTAAGACTATAAAAATATAGTGGTGTGAGACTATGTAATAATTTCTCCTTCGATTAAACTTCTCTAACCAACCTTCTATAAAATCTTAGTTGTTAATTAATTAATTACTATTACACAAGGAGTTATAAGATTGGTTTGGTGGTTGTGGGAGAAAGGAAAAAATGAGTGATCGTGGATTCGAATCCCTTTTATTGACAAAAACTAATATATTAATAATTATCATTTACTGATAAAAAAATTGTTTACTATTACACATTAAACGGAAGATTTTCTCTCCTAGAGATGATCCCTTAGAGCTTTGTCTTTTTTAATTAATAAGAAATATTATGAAAAACTTAGACTCTAAGAGTATTTAATATTTTAATTTATCTATTAGGGTAGAGTGGTACAAAATATTAAAGCTCCTTTTCTTTTTGTTTTGATTGTGTTGTCAAATACTCAAATGTAATCATCCTCCAAAATAAGATGAAAACCAAAGTGTTAAGCCATAAAATAGGAAATTGCCTAGAATGGGGTTTTTAAGTACTCAAAGGATTAGCTCAGCGAATCAAATATTAGGAATCTTGAATCTTTGGCTTCAAGGTTTATTAACCTCAGGGTATTATAATAATAACCACATTTTGGAGCATGCAGAATAGCCGCCAATACGACACCAACTTTGAGCCCCAAAGTTGCTTATCACATTTTTCTCCCTGTTGATAAAACAATCACACACTTTCCTTGGTGGGGTTGAGGTGGAAAGGAGAAGCAAAGTTGGAAAGCTATGGGACAGAGCAAGAATTATTTTCCTTAAGCCCATAATCACTTCCCAAGCAAAGTTAATTAATACCTTATAAACGGACATCTTTGAGTGTCTGTTTACTTTTTATCCAATTATTCCATTGAGTGTAACTTAAGTTACATGCCTCCAAAGAATTATGCCTTTCTCATCATTCCCTGATACATTTGCCATAGATTCGTTAATCAAATAGCATAACCATATCTTCTGTTTTGAGTGTTTTCTAATGCTGATGAATGGTAATTAATTACAATCAAGAAATCAATGATGTTAACTGAATGAAGTTGGGGGTTCAACATAAATTATTTATAATTATGAATATGAACCTGTAGTTTTATAGTTAATATTATTTGACAATGAGCAATCTGCAGCCAAATAAGTAAGAAACTCAGGACTGAACAATCAGTGTCCTTCTCTGTTGAAATAGCTAGTTGTGGTGGATAATCATGTTGGTCTAACTAATTATTAGTTAACAGGAAAAAAATAAGAATTCAACCAACCCCAAGTCCTATGTTTGTTGTAAGTTCTATTGCTTATAGGATCACCTGGAAACTATTTTGGATAGAGATGTCTCTAGGCATGTGCAGATGCTAAAGTAATTATCGGTTGAGATACCACATTATCACAATATGGAACACATTTTTCACATAAATGAAGAGAAGGGAATTTGTTAGTAAAATTAGACTACAAAGGAAAGGGTTGCTTCAATACTGGTCAAGATTTGGAATTATGTGCAATTACTCAGATTAATAATTTGTTTTTTGTCAAACCATTACCTTACAAGTTTCACAAATCTTAAATATATTAATTAAATTGCTTAGCTCCTGAGCTCAACCTTGTTCCACCTTGGTTTTTAAACTACTCTATAAATACATCCCAGGTAGAATAACTGTGAACCCGTGACAACAGCAAAGAATCATTTTAATCGAGCCCCTTAATTAAATAACTAAAGAACTAAGCCCTCAGTCTAGGAAATAGTCACCATCTTAAATATTAATAAAACACAAGATGCTTTCAGATCAAACAAGAAGCAAGCACATTCGAGGGCAAGGGAAAATGAAAGGAAATTATATATTTTATGTATATATATATATATATTTATTTATTTCAATGAAGATATTATTGTCCAAATTAAATTAATGAAAGCCAGTAGAAGATACAGAGGGACAAGTAGATGTAGGAGAAAGGTAGAGGAGAACCAAAGAAGAAACTGGAGGATGGATGTTGATATTAAGAAATAAGATGCGTTCAATGGCTGCAATGAGTGGCGTAGATTGGAGAGGGACAGAAAGGGATGTGGCATCTTAATCTAGTAATAATAATAAATTGATTATAGCTTAGCTTGCAAAAATCACAATTAGGCAACATTGCCTTTCTGGTTGATAATGCCTAAGCTTTTTGGGCATTTCATTGATAGCATCAACCACTGTATTTGATTTAGAGCTCCTTTCATTATGGTTAGCTCATTCATCTCTTTCCCAATGAAGTGATCTTTCTATCTCACGTCACTCCCAATGCCAAATCTCACTATATATTATATACATATTATTATTATTTTATACATACAATATACACACGTGAAAGCAGGAAACATCACATACAACAGTGGTTGAAGCTCTTCTTCTTGTATTCTTGTATACGAAATCAAACACTCTACTCATTGTAATTAAATTAACATTTCAATTCACCCCATTATGAAAAAGACAACCATCTAGTCCTCATGACAGAAAATAGCCAAATCAACACAATATATGTAGTTGGGGGTTGAATCCTGTGACTGACCAATTTTGCAAGCTACCTACACCATCAGCTAGTGCTCAAGTCATATTATTAATGTATAAACTAAGAAGGAAATAGTCTAATGAATATTGAGAATAATCTGTGTGTACATAAATACATGTAACTGCTCTTTTTTCCTTATTCATGTACTTGTAGCTATGAAAAAGTTATCATTCATGACAATCGCTTAGTTGAAGACTTGAAGGGAACAACATTAATGTCATGTTTGGTAAGAAGCAAATAATAGAAGAAAAAAATAAAATGAAATATCTATTGTATTTAAGTTTAATTTAAGTCTAAATATGTGGCCAACTTGCTTTCTTTGTTTTCAAATCTCTCCTACCAAATATTGTGAAATGCCAAGCTACTAACTGAACCGAGAATTTCATGAAAATAAGAAGGGGTTTTGAATCTCTGAACAAAGCATAAATTGATGCAATATCGGTTTATGAAAGGGATGGCCACTAACCCGCGTGTAAACTAATAGGTGAAAGACTCCATTAATGGTCAGAATTTATGAAATCTATAATTAGTTACCAAAAGAAGGTTTATTTTTTCATTACTCTTTAATTATGTGTTGGTATAAAGTAACGTAATCATATTATTGCTATTAAATTCTTTTAATACTTTGACAACACAAAAATGATGACATAACCCTATTCTACTTTTACATATTAAATTAAACTACATTTTCTTGAGTGTGACAATTTTTTAGCTTATTCTTCCTTTTTTTTTTTTAACTCAGCTTATTCTTCCTTAAAGAATGATATATGTTATTCTCAACTTTTTTTTTTAATTTTAAATTATATTGAAATAACAATAATTACATGTATTGCGCAAGAGTTTAAATTTATAGGTATTAAACTGGAAAAAAAAAACTATGAAGAAAGTATATAATTAACTTAAAAAAACATTAATAAAAGCCAGGCATCTATCCTTCAAAAAAAAAAAACTTGAAAAGAATTTGAATTTAAAATTTAAAGGAACAAAAGTTAATAATGGCATGTGATTCTTTAAAGGAGAGAAAACTAAAAAGTTAAGTCAGTCTCAAAGTAATACCTTAAATTAATATATAAGAATACAATAACTTTGATTTAAAGGAAAAAAATCAAATTTTAATGAAAAAAGAATTTAAATAAATTAATTCAAGAATATAATCATGTAAAATTTTTGGAACAAAATTTAACATAAACAAGAGTAAATAAATGAAATTTAAAAGAAAATAAAATTTAATGTAAAAACTTTTGGTATGTATGCAGTAATTTGATTTGTTTTAAAAATATAACAAATAAAAAAGTAATCAAATTACACGATTTCAAAAGAAAAATAATATTATATATAAAAGTAAATTGATTTTGAATATATTTTTTATAGTTTAAAAAATATTTTCATGCAGTATATATTTCTAAAATTTCACTTTATTAACTATGTACATCTTATAATTTTAATTTTTTAAAATTTTTTATTCATCTTTGCACATTATTATACTTTAATATTAAAATACTCGTGTGCACTAAATTAAAGTTAAATCCATCCAAGAAGAGAAAAAAAAATCTTGAAGACTTGAACTTGTTACTGTAGTGAAGAAGTTTTAACTATGAAACTATGATTTTTTTTTTTCTGTCAAAAAAAACTATGAAACTTTTCACTTTATTCTATTGTCTTGTTTCAGGTTGAATGATAGTATCTTCATTTTTTATTTTTATTTTTAATTTTCCCATACTTTTAAGTAAATGGAATATATGAATAAAAAAAATGGTATATACTTTTTCTTTTTTTCCTTCCTTACAAGTAAACGGCAGCGAGAAATTTACACCTTGCAACTACGCATCGCGTCATTAGGTTACACAATCCGAATAAAATTGCATTTTGAGTAAGGAAAAGAAAAGGAATAATAGCATTAATCCTCAGAAAGAAAAGGAATAAAATCAAGCTTAGGAAAAATAATAAAAGTGTCATTAACAATATTAACACAACATAACGTTCCTCCAAAGATTCACCAAAACCAAAACCAAAGACTCACTCACCTGCGAAACACTCCACTCTATTCTACACTCTCTATTTGTAATTTTATTTTTTCTTTTTTCTTTTTTAACACCTACTACTTCCCTTTCTCTTTCTCTCTCTGCATCGCTATTTCTCAGTCACTCACTCACTCACTGTTCCTCCCAAATGCCGAATCTGAACCACACCCACTGATCTGCACTGTGGAAGACAAAGCCAAGATTTGAGCTTTGGAGGGAAGAGCAAAGGGAAACCCTCATCACATGAGAGAGGCAATGTGATGTGAGGGAGGGGGCAACTAACTATCTTCTCAGGTTTCGGAAATGGTGGCTGCCATTTCGGAGGACCCATTGACCTCTTCTAATGGCTCCATACCAAGAAGACCAAAGGGTAGGCAAGTTTCTTCAAGGTACATGTCTCACTCACCTTCACCTTCTTCAACCACTACAACAACCACAACCACAACTTCAACTTCAACCTCAACAACAACGAGTTCTTCTTCTCGTCGATTCCCTTCCCCTCTTCTCTCGCATTCCACCAATTCCTCCACCCCTTTGCTCCCAAAGCGTTCCCAATCGGTGGACCGCCGCCGCCCACGCCCGGCCACGCCGCTTCCCGAGGCGGCGAAGCTTCTCGTGACTTCCACTCGGAGCTTGTCGGTTTCGTTCCAAGGAGAGGCCTTTTCGCTGCCCATTAGCAAGACCAAGGCAGCCGCCGCCACCCCGCCGCCGCGGAAGGCCGCCACGCCGGAGCGACGGAGGTCCACTCCCGTGAAGGGGGAGAATTCCAGGCCGGCGGATCAGCACCGGTGGCCGGCGAGGACCAGGCAAGTGGATCATCTCTCCAAGAGTGTGGATATCAGTGATAATAAGAAGAAGGTTTCTGGGAATGGGTTTGGGAAAGTGGTGAGGGCTTTGCAGCAATCAATGGTCGTGGAGGGTGAGAGGAGGAGAGCTTCTTTTGATGGGTTAGGAGGGTTGAGTTTGGATTTGGGAAAAGCTGAGTTGTTGAAGGGTAATAGTAATGCTAATACTAATGCTAATAATCATCATCATAATAATAATAATGATGGTGGTGGTGGAAATTTGGTGAATAAGTCTTCATTGGCTTCTGATCTCACTGCTTCTGATACTGATAGTGTTTCCTCTGGGAGCACTTCAGGAGCACATGACTCTTCTGGGGCTGCCAAGGGCCCTAAGGAGCCTCGTGGCATTGTTATGTCTGCCAGGTTTTGGCAGGAAACTAATAGCCGGCTGCGCCGGCTTCAGGACCCTGGTTCGCCCTTGTCGACCAGCCCTGCTTCTAGAATTGGGGTGCCAAACAAGAATGCTCAGTTGAAAAGGTATAATAGTGATGGTCCCATGTTATCACCGCGAACCGTGGCTTCTCCTGTCAGGGGGAGTGTGAATGCTCGGCCTGCTTCGCCGAGTAAGCTTTGGGCGGGATCATCCCCGTCGAGGGGGATTAGTCCTGCTAGGGTGAGGAGCACGGTTGCCAGCTCCATCAATAGTGGTTCGGGTAACACACCCTCGATTCTTAGCTTCTCTGCCGATGTGCGGAGAGGGAAGATTGGGGAAGATCGGATATTTGATGCACATGCATTGAGGCTTCTGTATAACCGGTATGTGCAGTGGCGGTTCGTGAATGCAAGGGCAGATGCCACGTTTATGGTGCAGAAACTGAATGCTGAGGTATGGTTAAATGTGTATTAAGTCATGCCATATTTAGTAAGTACTATGGTTGCTGTTACTTGTCATTGATATGAATGTCTAATTGTTAGTTTTTTATTTTTTTAGTAATTGTGTTGTTTAATGCTTGTGCATTGTAGCATGTTTTGTGGAGTGATTTAGATTAACAGGGTCTTTGTCACACTTATAACATGCAATAGAATAGAATGTGCTTAGGAATGTGTTATCAAACTACATTTGAGAAGCACTGTGCTAGAAGTTTAGGCTGCTAAGGTCTTAAGGTTAATGGTGATGCCTCATTTTCAAGGAAACATGCTAGGTTTCAGAATGCTGATTGCTTAAGATGGTGAAACTTGTTATAGTTATACTTTTCTTGAATATAGCACCAAAACCTGGAAAATGTAGATAGTATTTCCCATCCATGTTCCTTGCTCATAAATGCTTGGAGATTTCAAAGTGCTCGATATCATTCTGATTGCAGATAGATTGTTGCAGGCTCTTTAGAGAAAGGTGTGGATTTTAAATAAAGATTGATGAGGAGTTCTCCAAAAATTCTAGCCTAATGTTCTATTCTAAATGTCTTCAGAAAACCTATGTGATGGATGTTCATGCTTTATGTATTATTTTAAGAAATTTTCTGACTTCTGGAATGTGTTAGAGAAACGTCTTTTTTGCCTTTTTATGAGCAAGAAATTATCTTTGTTGGTAGTGACTTGATGAGGATGTTGTATATCAAAAAGTTGTGTAGATTCTGTAGAAATGTATAAATAGTGTTGTTCCTTATTTGGCTCAAGTTCACAACTTGTTACAAGTAGAAGTTTGCAAGGAGTGATTCAAATGGAAATGTAAACTTGTGAACCTTCTATCTATGTGGACAAAAGAACATATTAGATGCAGAGATAAGGAGTGTCTTGAATGCTCATACACTTAAGTGTATGTACAGAAAATAGAAGTAGTTGGTGGAATTGTATCTTGAGTAAGATTCTTGGTAGCATAGCTTGACCTAATATCTTGTTGACCTTGAGTCAGGTGTTACACCATTTGATCTTTCTGACAATATAGGCCCCAGAAATACATGGGTTTTAGTGACATTCAACAATTTCATTCATGATTTTCTGTTTTTGGATTAAATTTTCTGAAATCTTTATCATGAGAGACAGTCACACGAATCCAAAAGTTGTGTTTTCTGCATGTAGATTTGTACTGGCACATTTAATTTCTTGTGTTGTGAAATTATTTACTCCCACAATGTTTAGGATGACAATGGCTATGCTATTGGGTGGTAACAATTACAATACTATCTCCAGCTAATATACTGTAGCCTAACCTAAACTATTTTAATTATGGCAGAGACATTTGTGGAATGCATGGGTAACAATCTCAGAACTCCGGCATTCAGTCATACTTAAAAGAATCAAGCTTGTGTTACTGAGGCAAAAGTTGAAGTTAACTTCCATTCTAAAAGGACAGGTATGATTCAGAGCCTTCAATTTTAAAACAATGTGTCTTGTGCAGTGAATGTAACTTGTGGAAGGTGATTAGCATGATAAAATTCACATTTTAATCTGTATTGCTTTCGTTTTTATAAATAATTGCTTGCTGTTGAAGTCCATGACCTGTTTATAACTTGATGCAAAGTTGACTATTTGATAATATTTTAGCAATTCAATATTGTTACTTCCAAGCATATCTTATAAGGATTAAATGTTTACTTGAGAGTCATAATCAGCATTCATCAATTCAATTGATCAGTTATTACTACTACTACTACTACTACTACTACTACTACTACTACTACTATTATCATTATTGTTAGTCTTAATAGAAGTTTATTGTGCTTGGTAATAGATTTCTTATTTGGAGGAATGGGCCCTTCTAGATAGAGATCACTCCAGTTCTTTGCTTGGAGCAACTGAAGCTTTGAAGGCCAGTACCCTCCGTCTTCCAGTTGTTGAAAAAGCAATAGTATGTGCTACTTTTCTTATTTGATTTTTGGATACTTTGCACACTTTTTTTTTTAAATAGACTGTCAAATATTAAACTGTTATTCTTTATCAGGCTGATGTACCAAATCTAAAGGATGCTTTGGGGTCAGCAGTTGATGTGATGCAGGCAATGGCATCCTCAATATACTCTCTTTCTTCAAAGGTGATTTTTTAATGTGTTTTTTTTTGTAAGGTGCAATGCTCTTTTAAGTTTTAATTAGTCATGCGGGTTGGTTTCCTATCAAGAATGAACTGAAGAGTTTTGATTCAAATTGATGCTTAAGCACAAACTTTGAGTCTTTCATAAATGCAGAAACTGTAAAAGATCAAGGTTTAGTAGTTTTGGCTTATGCACAGTTGCACACAAAATATTGTAAATAATTTTTGATGTCACCATGATCAGATATTAAGTTAATTATCAAATAAAAGATGTAAAATATATCTTGGCTAATGTGCACAAGTGTATGATATCATTTCAAAAGTATGGATGCTTAGGCTTAGTTCAAGTCTAATGAATATGGACATGTCAAAAGGAATTCTTTCCTTTTCTGGCTTGTAGATGACACTGTAAGTCATGATATTCATTTCAACAAAAATATTAGATTTAACTTTTGACACTTGTTTGACCTAAACTTTTTGATACATACTAGCTACTATGTGTGTGTGTGTGTAAGCCATCCTCATCCTTGTTTTTTTTAGTATTTGATGTGCTGCTGTGTTGCATGTCAATGTCCTTTTTGTTTATAAGCTCTACTTCCTTCGGGGTAGTGCCAGATGTGTTATTAAAAAAAATGTTTCAGAATTCCTTTGTGGCTTGACAATTGTGTTTTTGAACCTGTTTTGAATTTTCAAATATGTTGATTTATGGTTCCTTGAACTATTCCTTGGATAAAGAATATAGGTGCACTAAACCCATGGTGTTGCCTAGGTTCATTTCTGCAATCATCAAGGATGCTGTTTTGCTTTCTGTGATCAGCTTTTCATCTAATATGATGAAAATAAGCAGATTAAATGTAACAACTAAACTCACTAGGTGGGGTAAGTTACATGGATCATTCAACACAATTTTGCTCTATACAACAACCAAATCATAGCATAGCAAAAACACTGATTAGAACCCCATTGAAACCTTTGTTTAATTTAGAAAAGAGTTGCTCATTTAGTTCTATGCAAGGCAACTGCTTGGGGGGAATTGACCCATTGGGTTACAGATAAGCACGTGTTTGCACTTTTGGTAGTATGTCTAAAAACATTGAGTTTCTAGCAGGTGGAAGAAACTAACTGCTTGGTGGCGGAAATCCTAAAGGTGACCTCAAAAGAAAGGTTTTTGCTTGAACATTGCAAGGAGTTTTTGTCCTCGTTAGCAGCCATGCAGGTAATCTCATGTTTGCTTGAAGCTATCTCATAGTAATATGCTGTATCAATATTCTGATTGCTATTTTGTATCTAATAATTCTGGCAGGTCAAGGATTGTAGCTTAAGAACGCATATGTTACAACTTTCTCGTGTGCCAACTTCCAGCTGCCTGACAACACGTGTGTAGAACTGATCTTATTTGACAACTCACTCTTAATGCTAACACTACTCCCAGCCTTTTATTTTCCACGGGGTGGAGATATAACACAGAAGGTAATAAGAATGGAATGGGGTTAATAGCTGGCTTTTGGTGTTCATTTGACATTTTTGAAACCTGTTGTGGTCTTGTATGTCGTGTGTAGTATATCTTTGTGTCTGAATATTACAATTTACAAAGGAAAAGAGGTGGCTTTTCACTCACTAGTTAGCTAGCTGTATACAATTTACCTTGTCATTTGAGGAAAAGCGAGTGGCTATGTATATATCTATATGTAATCAACTAATCATTGTTTGTTAGGTAGTTTGTTGCTTAGATCTTCATTTCAATCCCTGGTATATGTCTGTATTGTATTGTATTTTATTTTCTCACTATAGCTTTAGCAATCAGAGACATAACTTTTACCATATCATCAGAACAATTATTCGTGAGGGACTGTCAAATTGCTAGCCGGTGGGAGAATACATGTTTGAAAATGTGTTTATGATCTTTAAGTGAAACGTGATCATGACAGCATAGCAAAAAAAGCAGCACAAGCAAATATAGGCTTGCTTCAACATGATCAAATTAAGCCTTTTGGGACAATTGTTTCACTTTCCTGTACGAAATTTCTTGTGTTTCTCAATTGTGAGATCTCTTCCAAGACTTAAACCAAAGAACAAAATGAAAATATACGGGGTAAGGTACGATGGGAACGAGATTGTTTCCCTCACCCCCGGAAAAAATATGAAAACCACGAAAACGTGTTTGTAAGTAACTTAGTTTGGAAGTAATATCGTCCAATGAACTAAGTTTCTCAATTAGAAGTCTTTGTAGATAGACGTCGTTGTCACCAAAATCAAACAGACGACTTTTTAAGCAATTCTAAACAATTAGCGTGAGGAGCGGTACTTAGGATTGAAAAAGAACAGACAAAGCCAGAAATGCTCTCCAACCACAAAGCAACACGAAGCCTTTTTCCTGCCACTATTGCAGCCTGACTAAGGACATTGTCTTTTTTAATGTGCTCGGTCAGGTTAAGTCGTATCCATATTTTTTTAATACTTAAACAAATTTTCTTCATACATTTATTAATTTATATAAATTTTTTTGAAGACGTGTTATTGAAATTTTGTCACGACATTCTCGCCAACTAAATCAAGAGCACTCGTTACTGGTGGAGTAACTATTTTACTACTATTTATTTTGCAATTTATTGGATACATCTGTCACCCCGTATACCATCTGAAGTTGTAAAGGATTAACTGGATTCCATTAGTTGGTCAACCACAGATGTTGGCCTTAATAGGACAAGTTTCTTTTTAACGCTGTGCCGAAAATTGAGGGAGAAGTACAACATTTTTGCTTATCTTGACTCATCAGCTTCAATTTTATTTTATTTTATTTTAATACTAATAGATCTTCCAACGAAAAAGGAGAGGGAATAAACAAATGAAAAGAGAAGCAAAGTCCATTGTTAAAAACAAACCTGCACACTCACAATTCATCATATTTTCCACCTGAACTGACTTAAGGGTGTCTATCAATTTCAGTTACTTTGACGGGAATAAAGACAAACAATAGGAAAGCCATTTCTGACAGCAACCTGTATCCAACAATTACCTAGCGCTTCACAACATTTTTACATGTAGTTTTTGGTGTTCACAACAAGGAAGTGAAACAGTAGAAATGTAAAAACGAAGAAATTCCTATTTTCAAAATGGCCATCAGGAATCACGCTGGAGGATTGGGATAGACTTTGGGTTTGGGCTTGACCTCAATCTCGTTTACACTACGAACGAAGATAGCATCTTGTTCTTGGCTGTTAAAAGAAATGAACAAGTTACTTAAAACTAGCACGTATAAGAGAAAGTGAGAGACAGAGAGATAAATAGTGAGAGAGAGCATACCTTTTAGGTCCCTCTTCGAATGTGTAACTTGATGCAACAGCCAACAGGCGTCCATCTCTGCTAAACGAAAGTGCTGCAACGCTAGTTGGATACTTCGAGTACTACAAGAGAAAAAGGCAATTTAGTAACCGAATTTATTACCTGAAGAAAATTCTGGTCACTCAAATTACGCAAAGCAAAAAGGAAAAAAACCTGGTATAGCCTCTTCTTATTGTTTCCGTCCCATACGTTAACATACCCGTCACAACCTCCCGTGGCAAATGTACCATATCTGTGGACATTTTTTATAAAGCATTTTGTTAATAGTGATTAAATCAACATATGAGTTGGTAATCCTAACATGCACAGCTGACAACACCATTTAATTCCAAACTCCATTTAAAGGGTAATCACAGCATTTCATCTTTGGAGCTCTTGAATTTTAAGGATTACAAAGGAGGAAAAGAAAGGGAACACAAAAAAGTATAATTTACTACATCTAATGCTCAGTGACCACTTCAACTACATCTGCGAAAAAACATCTATTTCCTCTACTTTGGATGAACAATAACTAAACCAAGACAATTTTCTTAATATAAAAATGGTGACTCGGTGTACAAGGCTCCCACCTATTGGAGTCTTGGAGAGGGTAGATGTAGGCAATATTACCACCACAAGTGGAAAGATTGTTTCCAAGATTTCAACTCATGACCTTCAAGTCACAAAGAAGCTATTAAGAAAATTTTATTAATATAATTTATTTTCATATTTCTCAACAGGATCCTTGAACCATACAAGCTACAGCTACTGACACTGTAAATCCTAGAGAACAATTAAGCAAACAATTTAAAATCCTTTTGAGTGTCTCGTTATTCATGGAGATGATAGAATCCAGGTGACAGTGCACTCTAAAACACTTACATGGGGTGGAATGCAATTGCATTTACAGGATAGACAATGTCCCTTCCAGCTTCTGATTTTCTGTGACACTTGAAAGCATATCTGCATGAAGGTTAGACAGAGGTCACTAACAGTTAGAAGTTAGTGAACATATGCTGTTTTTCATGTGCACTGAAATACTATCATTAGTATGGACATGAAGTTCAAAATATTCATATCACAAGTAGTATTAGAAAGGGAGAACATAGACGTATAGAGAGAAATGGATACTTTTTTGCTTGGCTAGCCTCTGAGAGGTCAAAGAATTCCATTGCAACCCGGCCCTCAACAGAACTAAGTGCATATCCTGCACAAAGTAGTTATTTGAGTACAAAGAGTAACAAATATCTTGGCTAAGAAACATAACAGAAATCAGTGTATCATCTTCAGAAAAATAAAAAATTGAGTTACAGTCATTAGTTAAAGTTCACCTGTTCCATTAGGGTAACAGCGCACACATCTGGTTTGATATTTTAATGAAGATTCTCTTCTTTGCTCAGGTTGAGACATGTTCCTCAAATCATAGATATTAACATGTCTTCCAGCAGTTGCTACAACCAGACGATGTCCAACCAGTGATAGAGAGTACACACGCTCAGGTTGTGGATATGTCCCTACTAGTGTGCGCTCCTGCCCACTTGCGCCTCTAGGGTCCCAGCATTTCAGGGTTTTGTCCCAACTACCAGTGATCAATTGCCCTACAGTGACAGACAAGATAGAAGTAAATATCCTTTTAAGAGTAACATCTTTAATTCAGGAATTAAGTGACATAGAACAGATGATATGAGGTCAGCATTATAAAGATAGCAAGGAGAGACCTGCAGCATACGAGTACTCAACACAACGAACTGGTGCATCATGCCTTCCCAGAATATCCTCTTTATTAGAGCTGAAGACAAGCCTGGAACATGATAATATAAAGGGTGAGTGACTCTCCTCTCCACTCAGAACTGAATGCCCTCTTTCCACTCAGCAATGCTTAAATTACACTTTATCTCCCCTTATTTTAAAAATTACATTTCCCTCTGCATAGAGATGAAATAGGTTACATTTTAATCCATTCTAAATGTAAACTAATCTTCTAAGAGGTAACCAGCAACTATAAACAAGCCTCTACCAAGGGGTGCTTTTTTCTTGCTGCAACTACTAATGTCACTGACAATTAATTTTGAACTTTCTATTATCAAATTTTGGAATTTAGAAGATAAAATGATGTTTTATATACACATAATTTCAGTGTTGGAACTTAACTCATAATCTTCATCTTACTTTCTGAAGTAAAAAAATAGATAGTTGGAATTCAAAACTAACTAATGGTATGGAGAGTCACAAAAAAGAGAAGATTTATTCACACTAGGATAAACTAAAGTGTGAAGCATATTAGTCACATGAAGAGAAATAATGAGAGCAAGCGATTTATTCACATTTGTAGTATAACAACTCATAAGACAAAGTAAATTTATTTAAAAATAAAAAGGAAAGGCAATGTAATTTAAGGATATATATGAAGGAGAAGAGTGTAATTTACTTGTGGAGGTATTTAAAGAACAAGATAACTAGGTTACAGACTCAACAGCAACAAGACAAGGAGGTAAGTTTGAATTTGAAGAGGAAATGGAGAAGAGAGTGACCGTCTAACAGTGTTGTCGGCGGCGGCACTGAAGCCGGAGGAATCGTCGTGGAAGCAGCAATCGAGGACAGGGCCAGCGTGCATAAACTCTCCTCTCAACACATTGGCGCTCGCATCATACAACCGCACACTCTGAATCCATCATCCATCCATGAATACATACTAACTGAGAGAAGAGAGAAAGAGGAGCATACATACCTTGTCCCACGAGGACACGAGTAGATGGTCGCTGTGATTGGAGAATCGAAGATTGGTGATGCCGTCCGATGGAGGATTCGACAACTCTCGCCCCGTCGCGGGAACCGCAGATGCCATCTCTGCGATTTGTTGAAATTTGAATGTTTTGGGGGTGGGAAGGAAGGAAGGTTCAAAAATGGATAGATTTGGCCAAGTAAATTACACCGACTAATACCGGAAGAGGCGCGTGACCTAATCAATTTTTAAAAGACAAACCCCCGGCCCCTTTCTTTTTCTCATATTCAAGATAAATTAATTATTTCCTTAAACTATTAAAATAAAACTTTTTTTATTGAAAAAAAAACTTATTTCCTTAAATTATTCAAATAAAATATTTTTTTTATTAAAATAAAACATTTAGCACATTTTTGGTTAAGCGTTCCAATATGTATCTAATTGATATGATTTTTCACGTCTCTATAAAAACTACTAAGGATAGTTTGAGCATCTCTTTACTAACTTGATGTGATTATTCGAGTTTGAGACGTTGCTCTAAATACACAATTAGATAAAATTTAAAAATCTACAATTATCAATGAAGGTTGGACATAGTGGAAGGACTAATCTTTCTTAATGTGACAAATCAAGGTTCGATTCTTCACAAAAAGAAAGGCTTATATTTATTGTTCAATCGTGTTTCAAACAAAATTGCTTTCAAAAGAAAATACCTATGAGAAAAAAAAATCCACCAATAGATATATTGTGCTACTATGCAGATCAATTTGTAATGTAAGGCAACCATTATTTCAAAGTATAGTACTTACTTTGACCTTTTATATAAGAAATAAATAACTAATTAATTAAGACCAATAAAATTAGTCAAGTTAATTAATTTTAATTAATAATATCATAAACTTAAATTTTATTCTTAAAATACCCATAAAATTAAGTACTACTAGAAGTTATATTTAATGACACTACACATTGTTCAAAGAATAATTTTTTCCATCAAAAAGTGTAGTTTATAGTGTTGTTATTAGGCCAATAAATACATCCACTTATATGGATGATGGGTGAGTATCTCATGAATAGATTACACAACAACTTAAAAATATTAAAAAATTAACGATTAATACATTTAATACTTTCTCCTGAAATATGGAGCTAATCATTGTGCTTTTTTCTGCAAATATTGCTGCCTGCGTTTTAGAAATTCCTATTCATTCAACATGGGCAGAGGATTGTCTGATATGGAAGTATTCGTAGGATGGGCTTTTATACTGTGAAATATGGTTATCAGGTAGCAAATAGAAGACTTGATAGTGAGGAGGTCTCTTCCTCACACGTGGATGATTGGTTTTGGGACAAATTATGGAATGTACTTGCTCTGCCCAAATGTAAAAATCTTGTTTGGAGAGTATGTTCAAACATATTACCAGTACAAAGCAGGCTGAAGGAAAAGCAAATCTTCCGTTAACAAAAATTAACATATTAACAACTAACATTTATCGATAAAAAAAATATGTTGATCTAGTATGTCCTGTATGTGGCCTGTATGAAGAGACTATATCTCATGTCCTTTTCACTTGCCCGGAAGTCCAAAAAGTTTTGTTTGCGTCTCCTCTTGAAATCAGGATTTTTCCAAAACAATCATACCATGTTATAGATTGGTTGTGCAGGGTTATGACACAGGCGGATAAGAATGGTCTTGCTAGTATATTCTCCATTCTTTGGTCCATTTGGTTTGCCAGGGACCAATGTCTTGTGCACATATATATTCCAAACTATATAAACATATCTCCATTGAATTAATATACCACCAAAGTAGGCACATTTAGCAGTGGTACCCATCAATGTACGCATATTTAGCTGAGGTTATCCATACGTTGTCTTCGTACCGAACAATAGTATTGCAAACATAATAGCTATGTTCTGGTTCGATTTACAAGTTTAAGGATTGCTAACTACAATAAAAGGTAAATTAATTTTACGCATTGAGCATTTGAAAAAGAGCCCCAAATGGATTGTCTAAGAGTGTCCTTTAAAAATGTGAACATCAAACACTAAATCTACTTTGTTTATCAACTCAAAGACGCAGATATCTCCAGGTTGCAACTTGCATTCCTTCGAAAATGGGGTCCAACCTTTAGATAACTTTGTGGGAACGTCACCAACCAAGTTTACACGCCACGATTTCTTTCCAAACTGTAGCCTCACAATCTGTTTCTCATGGAAGTACTCTCTCACAAACTTATATGGTACACACTGCATCAAATTATATTTTCATCACCACAAAATATATCAAGTCTAATTATCAATAAAACTATTACAAATAACTATACTCTGATTACATAAGGAGATTAATGACTTTCCTTCATAACTAAACCTTACCGGTCTGAAATCTCCCTCATGATTTGCCTTTACAGTGATTTCGAAAAAGGGGTTTTCTGAGGTGAACTTCTTAGCTTCTCGCATAGCTCCATTTGTGAATGACATGACAATAAAACCACATGATTTTAGGATGATATCTACATTTGCATTTTTATTTTATTCAACTTTACCTTTTCTTAGGAAATCCCAAGATATTAATTACCAAATGGTCACAAGGCATTCATGTCTAAGATTTACCTTAATGATACTTCTTGCTATATCTTTCTATAATTCATCTTCCTTTCTAATATGTTAAAAATGGAAAAGCATTTGGAGCATGTGATAAAAGCATTTAAAATTATTCTTTACCTTCGATGGGAATGGTAGTTATACTTTTCAAATCTGGGATTCCCCTAGGGTCTCCATCTCCTTGAACTGATTCAAAGGAAGAAAACTATAACCATTATACTTTGCAAAACTAAAATAGTAATCTGAAAGAAAGGGCCAACTGAGATTACCTAGTGGTGTTTCTTCTGAAAGCTTAATGATGGTTACATTAAAACATTGGCCTCGTTTCTTGGTGAGCTCAAAAACACAAACATCCCGTGATTTCAAATGATTATCAGAAGCAAATTTTTTCCATCCGGTGCTAAATCTACCGATCCTGTATTTAACGGGCCAAGTTCTCCCATCCAAGACCTGAAGTAGGGTATCATCTCTTTGCTTTTCCTTCAAATACGTTTTTGCAAATGTTGATGGAACGACCTGAATTTTTTCTCAAGAGTTAGAAAGTTTAAACACTAATATGTTATATTGTTGCTTCAAACAAAACATATATACCAAACTATCTTAATGGATAAAAATGAAGCTTATCAAAAGCTCACCATGAAATGTCCATTCACATGAGAAGGCTTTATGACAACAGAGAAAGAGGGAGCTTTGGATCTGGAGGTTGCAGCTCTGTCAGTGGCACCACTCTTATTCTCTGAAACATTGAACAACATGGTATATATGTCATGAAAAATTGACCTAAAAAACTCCACCGATCCAAGAAAAGAAAAAGATAATCTAACAATGCAATACAGTGTCTTGGCAAAATTAGTACCTTGAGGCAAATAGGAGCTTTGTCCAACAACTTCACTTGAGCGCGTCCTCAATTTTTTACGAGGTGGAGGACATGATGTTGTTGGAGTTGCCTCATCCAAAACTTGAACAGAATCATCATTTATAATGTGATCAAGGTTGCCATTTTCATTTTGAGTGTTGTTGGAGGGATAATTTTTTTCAACTGCATTACCACCATCTAATATGTGTACCTCCAAGTTACATGTTTTTCGGTATTTAAACAACACCGCATCTCCGTAAAGAAGGGAGTAATATGTAGCAAATTCCTTCCAACCCTTTTCAAACCAAACACCACCAAAATCATCTTTAGTCCAATAAATTTCCCATTCAGTGCCATCTGGAGGCCTGAGAAACACTGGGTTTGAGAGATTAGCACCATGTTCAGCAAAGAACTTTTTTGGAATAATCTGCAAAGAACTTCTTGTTAGCATGCATAAAAAAAATTCACAAGTAATCCAAATTTATTGTTACCAGTAGATTGACCTCTTACATCTTTTTTAACAAATACGTGAATGTCTTTTATATAAGGATATATCTTGCAGTGGGGTATATGGCACTAGAGTAGGCTAATTTTAGCTTTGGCACTTCAGTGTTGGAGATTATATGTACGTGGAAGGAGAAATAGAGGACATTATCTTGCAGATGACAGTCTTAATTAACCTCGTTGGTTATGTAAGATCTTGAATACATTTTCAACTTATGCATGTGAAATTAAAATATAACTAATAATATTCAACCTAATATATATATATTTATTTATTTATTTATTCTGCAGTTTTAAGGGACCCAAGCTGATTTTTAGAAATGGAAAAAACAAATGTCACAAATAGGGAAACCAGGGGAAGGTAAATGTCCACGTTATCTTGTTCTTAGATGATGAAACCTTCTCCATCACCTAAGAAAGGAACCGGGAAAATTAAAGCTTTTGTCTTTTACACAGTAGTGTAGTTTGCTCTAGTCAGCTTATATGTTTTCCTTAGGGAAAGGATCAACTAATGGCCATTGGCCCATCCCCACACACCTAGTCATACAATAAGATGAAGTAGAAATTAAAAAATAAAATAAAATCATGCATTTATGTGTACTGTGACAGTAGTTTCTACCTTACAGTAAAAGTCTGAATGAAAATGGAAAATAGAGAAAGAGGAGATGAAGGAAAGAATGCTTACAAGGTTTCCCCGTTGAAGATTAGTGTCCAGAATAATCTTAAAGAAACGGATCTCAGAGTGAAGAGGATGGTTTTCTTGGCAGTTGGAAGTCATGGTTGTTGACTAGTGGTTATCAGAAAACAAAGAATCAGAAGGAAAGATCAAAGAAAGAAAACACGCTCACATTGTAAAGAAGATGAAAACCAAACAGAAAATGAGAACAGAATGTAGCTTACAGCTGTAGCCTGATCTCAAAAGACAAGATGTTGTTCTTGTTCTTCCTTCTTTTCTCTATTTCTTTGCTTGTGTTACTGGGTAGGGAGAGGGAGAAATGGAACAGCTGTTGTGCGCAGAAGTGAAGAAGAGTTGCTGCTAGCAATAATAATATCTGCCACCCCACGAAGCCAAATGTCTTCACGGGCTTCTTCCGCTCTGAATCCTGGGGTTGGGGGTTTCCTTCAAGAAATAACGAAAATGTTTATCTGAGCCTGAGGCCGTACAAGTAGATTGCTCCCTGTAGTAATGAAAGAAACACAATTGCATGCATGGCTCATTGTGAATGTGAACAGTGTCATGCCACCCATGCCATGTGCCCAATATTAATTAATGTCGCCAAGCAATGTAGGTAATAGGACAAAAATAGTGATAGTTTGGGAAAACAGGAATGTACCAATGAATCTCAGTCTCAGCACACAATCCATTCCAGACTATTATTCCCCTCCCCTACAGCTGTCAAAACTAATTGTGTCCCTATCCTCTCTACCTTACCTTAAACTCCATCTTAGATACTATTATAGAATAAGAATAATTGAAACTCACATTAAATAATAATATATATAAATTATAAGTTGATTTGTTTCATGAAATTGAAATCCAAAAGCCTCATGTTGAACCACCCAATTCTCCAAAAGTTGCAAAAAAATGCCACAGCCTTCAACACCCTTAAGCAAGTCCATGCCCAAATAGTAACAACTGGTCTTTCACTCCAGACATACTATGTCAGTCACCTCCTTAACATATATATATATATATATGTTAGTGTGCCTCCCGATATTGTTTTGTGAGCATGCATGCCATTCATTGTCCTCCTCCAAAAATATCAGAGTGTTAAATGCTGCATGCTCTGTGTTCTGTTGCTTTGTGCTGCGTTGCGCCTGTACCATGTACCCGTTGTATGACACCAAACAGGAAAAAGCAAGCAACAACATGAAAGGGGAGTCTGGAGCATACCCAATATACCTAATCACTACTGTTATGCATCCTTTCTTTTGTACCTTTTTTTTTTTCGTTTTTCTTTCTCTCCCAGAGTCCTCTCTTCAAAAGTTCTTTTTGGTTTGATTATGGTTGTTAATAACTCTTTTTTTATTCATTTTCTTCATTTTAATCTTAACTGAAATTTTTGTCTTTTTCAAATGTAAAAATAATAGCCAAAAATAAGTTTTTTAATTAATTATTATTTTATTAATTCTTTTAAGTTTATGTAAAAAGAAAGAAGGACGAGTCTATTAGTAATTTTTTATAACTCATAATAAATATGAAATCTTAAAGTTCACATTTTAAAAATAAAAAAACCTTGAAAAACACTCTAAGTAGACATATCTTATTTTGCTAAAAAAAATAGACTATTGTTATTTTCACTCATCTTTTATAATAATCCACTCCCCTTTCTCACTTTTTATCCCCAATCTACCCCACACTAAACACATTCCCCTCCACTGCCTCTCATATAATTATCTTTCGGGAAAAAAGAGGAAAAACACTCCTGCAGTCCCACTCCAGTGCTCCACTACTCTTGCATTCACACATACATACTATAATAATAAAAATAAGTATAACAAAGAAAATCATTAAAGTATTTTCATGGGGTCTTACACAGTGATCATAGTGTATGTAGCAGTGGTCATATTTTAAGTCTTTGTTGAGAGAGAAAGAAAAAGTGTATTGGGTTTTCTACATTGTCGTTTGCAAACAAGAAAATGCGTGAATAATGTGGAAAAAAAAAAAAAACTAGTTGTTCCATCAATACATTGTTGTTCGCCACATTCATCAATATCTCAAGAGCAAAAGTTCATACCAAAACAAATTAATCGCCATCACAGTCTCCTTTGATGAGATGCTACTGTTGCCATTTGTTTATTTAAATGAATTCAATTTTGTGTGGTGGTTATTCTTTGGGTAACCTAATTTGGTAGAGACGTTATTTAGTTCAATTGGGTTTTAGAGTTTGAATTTTGTCACAGGTGCAAGAGTTAGAATGGAGTGTTTGGAAAAACATTGCAGGATGAGGAGAAGTGTGGTTTTTGGAAAGAGTTATGTGGGAGGTGGAGGGTGTGTGTGTTTTTTTTTTTTTTTTTCTGGAAAATAGTTAAATCGGGGAACAAAGAAACAACTACGGGAGTGTGTTTTGCGACTTTTTCACCTAAATATACAAAAAAAAAAAAAATTACCCAACTAATCTATCCCATAAATTATTTACCTAACTAACCCAAATTACTGTGCATTTTGAAAAAACGTTTTCCCACTAACCGATTTCTCATAGCCAAAATTGCTGCCTCCGCACTGTACACCGTTGAGAAATCGGATACCCATCTTCCGATTTCTCTCAAACAGACCCGCCCCCCGCGTTCTCCCTCTCCCCCCCCCCCCCCCCCCCCGGTTTCTGTACCCCCCCACCAAACGTAACACCCCCCCCCCCCCCCCGCGGTTTCTACATTTTTTATTTGTATTTTTTAATTATTTAATGTTAATTTTTAATTTTTTTCATTTTTATATTTTAATTATTGAATGATAATTATTTTTTATTTAAAAATATTTAATTATTAAATTGGAGTAAAATATAATTTTTAAGGTGTTTAAAACTTTTTATCATGATAAGTTTTTGCTATGTTTTTATTATGTATATGAAATTTTTTCGTTTGAACAATAGTGTATTATCATTGTATTCATGTTGATCAATCCAATAGTATACAAATTGACAACTTAAATAGATTAAAAAAACCTTGAAAATCATGTCCGAAAACTAAAAAAAATAACTTTTTGCACTTTAACAATTTCCTGAGGATAAGTTTTTGTATTTTTTTACTTATGAATATGTGATTATTTTGTAAAAACAATAGTTCATTTCCATTGTTTTCATGTTGATGAATGCAACAATACAACTTTGACAACTTGAATCGATTTAGAAAGGGTTGAAAATCGTGTCGAAAAAGTTTAAAAAATCACTTTTTGCACTTCAACAGTTTCTTAAGAGTTACTTTTTGTATTATTGTGGTTATGAATATAAGGTTATTTTGTATAAACAATAGTTCCTTCGCATTGTTTTCATGTTGATAAATGCAATGGTACAACTTTTACGACTTAAATTGGTTTAGAAAGGGTTGAAAATCGTGTCTAAAAATTATAAAAATAACTTTTTGCACTTAGTAAACTTTTAGATTTAGCAATCAAAGATTTTATTGTTCAATAAGAAAAAGAAAATTACACATATAATTCAAAAAACAAACACAAACTGGGAATATTTAGTGGCCCTTGTGCCCACCAGTTCCACACCTTGGAGGTTGCCTGTTTCGTCTTGGATTTCGACGTATTCGTGGATGTTGTTGTGGTTCAACTTGCACCTCATGAACAACAGGTTGATCGTCCTGCATTACCTCGTTTGGATTTTCATTTAAATTTGTTCCAGCTACTGGTTGGTAATTCATAAAATTGTCAACAACGGGTGTTGAAGATCTTCCAACAACAGCTTGGTGAAAGGATGCAAATGATGGAATGGAAATACTTTGCATGTAAGCATAAGCTGATTCCGGCGTTCTAAGGTTAGTACCTATGAGGTTGGTCATGAAGTCATCTCCGCTAAATCCAAAAGTGTGAGGACTGTACCCAAGATGTTGTTGAGGTTGACTTTGTTGTTGTTGTAATGGAGTGAATTCAAATGAATTGGGAGGTGGTTCCAGGTCTTCATCCAGGAAGTTTTCATGAAGTGGTGGGCTTTGTGGGGGAGGTACACTGGCCTGGCCTAAGCATTGTTGTGTTGGCATTTGTGGAGTTGCACGAGATGTCTCGCCAACACAGGAGTTACCTGAAACCCGTGTTTGTTGCATATGTTGATGGAGTGAGAGGTAAATCTTTGAATTTGCACAATACCATTCCATGTATTCACGGGTTTGCTCTAGACGTCCTTGAATTGGTTGGCCAACTAGCACGTATTTTCGTCGTTCCCTCCAAATTGCAATCCACTGTGCGTGCTCCTCCCGCCAGTTTGTGTCATTATGTCCTCTCATGTCAGTTTGATGTAGTTTATCAAGATTATGCGGTGGGTTTGGTATATCTTGCCATAGTCCAAATTGTAGTTTGACCCTGTCGGTTTGATGCCAAACTACAACTGCAAATGAAGTTAAAACAACACTAGCACTCCACAATTGGGAATCCTTGTAAGCATGTCTTGGCAAAAATGACTCAAACCCTCTATAAGGCATCCACAAGAACTGCAAAAAAAGGGTTAGTACTTTCAACCATAGTTTGCCACATGTTTAAAAAATTAATATAACAAGTTAATATAACTGTTTAAGATAATGTTACCTCATCATTAATCATGTTATCGAATCTTAATCTGTAGCCTATGACATCACCACGAGGGGTTCCAGTAAAACGTAGCCCTCTCCCACTCCATCTGTTAAAAAAAATACGTTAATGACAAAAAATTATCCAATGCTTTCGTTTGAATGATGAATAGCACTCTTACTGTTAAAATATTTATTTACCTGATGGCAAGTGGATATGATGGTTGACGCTCGACCTTTGGTTGAATGAATGGCATGTGATACCATGCCCAAGATTGCAACAATAATGCACATCCACCCATTTTTTTTGATTTTGGATAAATTGCTCTGCACATTTCTCTGTACAGATGTGCTAAACAAGCAGAACCCCAACTGTAGTGTCCAGCACGTTCCAAATCTACCAACAAAGGTAGATACATAAGGTGAACTCTGTTACCTGACTTGTCGGGCATCAACACCCCGCCAATCAAACCTAGAATGTATGCTCTACAGTGGGCTTCTAATTGATGTTGTGTTGGTTCTTCTGGCAAAGACAACATGTTTTCTCTTAACCATTTAAGTTTTAGCGTTGAGCCGATAAGTGCATCCCCTTTTGGAGGAAGCATACCCAAATATTATGAGCACATTTCTTCCCAGTCAAAGTAAGTTGGGCCGGTAACTGCTTTTCCATCGACTCGTAAACCTAGTTGGAGAGCAACATCTTCCAAAGTTATTGTGCATTCTCCAATTAGAAGATGAAACGTGTGTGACTCGGGTCTCCACCTCTCCACCAAAGCTGTAACCAAAGTGTCATCGATGATGAAATGTCTAATTTTTGCGACTTCAGCAAATCCAGCTTGATACAACAATGATTCAATTCTGTAATCTGGGGCTGGCATCGAATGATAATACGATTGAATAATCGCATCATTTGAAATCTGCAAAATCAAAATTCACATTAAGATATCAAATATAATAATTTCACAAAGGCGTTGAAGAATAACGTAAAAATGCCTTAATGAGGCTTACCGCATTAGATACTTGACCAGATCTATGAAGATGTTGTTTCCAAAGCAAAGGTGCATTTTGGTGTTCCATGGTTGGTAAATGATAATTACGTAATTTTTATGTTAAATAGGAATATATGTTAACGAAATGGATTCCGTCTATGTATGTATTTGGGATCATTGCATGCGTTGTATATATAGTGAAAAAATATGGGAATAGTAACAACCTTTAAATAAAAATGATATTCACTATTCGATTTCTCTGTTGGTGGGATCATGACTGTCGATTTTGAAATTGAATGCGACAGGTCATTCAGAGATTCTATAAAGCAAAAAAATTGGGACTGACACATTAGCTGACATCCACAACACTGGCATCGAGAGTTTTGTTTTCATCTGTGTGATATGCACCATTCATTCGTCAATTAAGTGTATACAAATACTTTGGTCTTGCATTGTCATCTACATTCAGTCAGTTTGAAACATCACCTCAATTAGCAATACTTTGTAGTATAGCCTATGCCTAAACAATCCATGGCTTCTTCATCAATCATTGTTGTTGTCTATTATGATGGTGTGATCATAACAAATGAGTATGGGTCAACTTTTGTAAGCACTGAGCCAAAGACAATTCAAGTTAACAACAGCATGACACTAGATGCCTTGAATCAAGCAGTTCAAAGCAACATTAATCTACCATACGAAAAACTGGTGGTCGACATTCATTACCGATGCCCTGTATCATATGTTGGTGGTTGTTTTCAGTTTAAGGCCTACAAACTACAAGATGAAGAAGATGTAATAACTATGTTTTCTATAGCCGAGGAAGTCCACAACCTTACATGCCTTGAGTTAAATGTTACCACTGATGATACCCCCACTCATTCATCTGCACAACCACCACCACTAAATTTTGCTACCTCTTCGTATTGGGATGGTTTGGAAAAATACCTTGATCAAGCAATGAACCTAGAATGACAATTTGATGATCAAGGCCGTAAGCTTTATTGAATGTTGTGTTTCCGTGTGTTGTTTAATGTTGTATTACTTATTAGTCATTGATGTTGTGTTACCGTATATGGTTTAATGTTGTATTAGTTATTAGTGATTGATGTTATATTGTTTAGTGTTGATTGTTGTTGTTGTTAATTTATTTAAATTATAAATTTTTCGTTTAGTGAATATTATCTTTGTGTCATTTATGTTGATTATTTTTCATCAGCGAATCCATATTAGTGAGTCCTTTGCTTTACTTCAGTCCGTCAGGGAATCCAAAGCTTTGCATCAAAACGTAAGTGATTCCTTTGCTTTACTTCAGTCCGTAAGGGAATCATTTGCTTTACTTCAGTCCGTCAGGGAATCCAAAGCTTTGCATCAAAACGTAAGTGATTCCTTTGCTTTACTTCAGTCCGTCAGTCATGCCTTTACTTTACTTCAGTCCGTCAGGGAATCCATTGCTTTGCATCAAAGCATCGGTCATTCCTTTGCCTTACTTCTGTCCGTCAGGGAATCCAAAGCTTTGCATCAAAGCGTCAGGGAATCCTTTGCTTTACTTCAGTCCGTCAGTCATGCCTTTACTTTACTTCAGTCCGTCAGGGAATCCAAAGCTTTGCATCAAAGCATCAGTCATTCCTTTTCCTTACTTCTGTCCGTCAGGGAATCCAAAGCTTTGCATCAAAGCGTCAGGGAATCCTTTGCTTTACTTCAGTCCGTCAGTCATGCCTTTACTTTACTTCAGTCCGTCAGGGAATCCAAAGCTTTGCATCAAAACGTCAGTGATTCCTTTGCTTTACTTCAGTCCGTCAGGGAATCCAAAGCTTTGCATCAAAGCGTCAGTGATTCCTTTGCTTTACTTCAGTCCGTCAGTAATTCCTTTGCTTTAATTCAGTCCGTCAGGGAATCCTTTGCTTTACTTCAGTCCGTAAGTGATTCCTTTGCTTTACTTCAGTCCGTCAGGGAATCCTTTGCTTTACTTTAGTCCATCAGTGATTCCTTTGCTTTACTTCAGTCCCTCAGGGAATCCAAAGCTTTGCATCAAAGCGTCAGTGATTCCTTTGCTTTACTTTAGTCCATTAGGGAATCTAAACAATTGCAACGACATTTGGCCTATATATAGACATTGTCTCACAAACATTTTCATCCACAAAACACTTCCTTACTTAAACAATTACTTCCAAATTTCAAAAGACTATACATGATATGGCTTCCTCATCTGTCAATTGTCTTGTGCACTACAATGGTCACATTACACAAACAGAAGAAGGGGACACATTTGTATGCACCAACTCAAAAATGTTTTAACTAAATCGAGGCATCACACTTGAAGCCTTGAAAAATAAAATCCATCAAAGGATCAAACTACAACCAACTGACCAAGTCGAAGAGATCTATTTTCGCTACCCACATGCAGCTGGTCGAGGAATACTCAGGTACAAGGCATGCAAAATTTCAGATGACGACGATGTTGACGGTATGATTACCGTTTGTCGTCAACATGAGGTTGCTACATGCATTGAGTTGTATGCAGAAATCAAGCAAGGTATTGTTCGTAGCCCTGTTCCCAACCCCATTCCTCATCCAATAAATTCACAACCCCATAATTCTTCATATCCCCAATCCATTTATTCACATGGTTGTGATGCAACCACATCATACAATGAACTCGATTTCTACCAACCCACATTAGATTTTACCCAATCACAACAAAATGAATGGGAGTCTGCCACATCTTCTTTTACACAACTTCTTTCCACACCTTTCTCCACCGATTTGTTACCCTTACAAACATTTGGTTTGAATGAGAATCTACCCAATGCATCCTGGAGTACCCCTGAAGCAGAGCCTATCCATTCAGAGTCAATCCCACCAACAAAACAAAATGATACTGATTTTACAGAGTTCGGACAACAGGACGAATACCTTGGTCCCTTTAGTGAGGACGAGGATGAAATTTTAGCCGAACAACCTGAAGATGACGACGATGATGAAGACTACAACAACAATGAAGAGCCTGAGCCTACTGGCCCATCAACAACCACACCTGCAGATGCATACTACCTGCCTCCACACCTTCAACATATTGACCTGGAAACTAATTTTGAAGATTCTGATTACGGTCATGTGTTGGATCGACAAGAGGTGGACCATGCTCCAGGCATCCTTTTTGAAGGGATGCGTTTTCAAAACAAAGATCAAGTTCGGCTTGCTCTAGACATGTATCATGTGAAAAAAGGAGTTGATTATGGGACCGAGAAATCTACCACAACCGTACTGGTTGGTAAATGTCGTCACAATCAATGTGCTTGGAGGTGCAGGGCTGCGTTCATAAAAGCAATCAAGCAATGGGAGATACGAAAGCTTTGTGAACCACTCACATGTACAAGTGCTATCATTTCCCAGGATCATAGAAGGCTCCGATATATGGTCATCAGTAAAATTATCCAACCAATAATTGAGAATGATCCATCCACATCAGTGCCTTCCTTGATAGCACATATAAAAGCAAGTGAATGGTACATTACCACCTACAGGAAAGCCTGGATGGCAAGGCAAAAGGCTATCGAAGAAGTCTATGGCAACTGGGAACAATCATACTTTGATTTACCCAGATTGCTGGTAGGTATGAAGGCATATGTCAATGGTTTTATCTTTGAAAAGGAAACAAAGCCAAAATACAACCAGCATGGTGAAGTAGTTGAGGGTGTCGTTCAATTCCATCGTCTGTTTTGGACATTCAAAGCATGTATCGATGGGTTTCAATACTGCAAACCCATTGTTCAAGTCGATGGAACTTGGTTATATGGAAAGTACAAGGGGACTCTCCTTTTGGCAGTTGCATAAGATGGAAACAGCAAAATCATTCCGATAGCCTTTGCCATTGTTGAGGGCGAAACAACGGGAGCATGGTACTTCTTCTTGAAAAATTTAAGAAGACATGTGACACCTCAAGAAGGTCTGTGCTTGATGTCAGACAGGCACGAAGCAATTAAAAGTGCTTACTCAAGAGCAGGTAGTGGGTGGACACCACAAAACTCTGTGCATGTGTTTTGTATTCGACACATCGCACAAAATTTTATGAGGCAATTCAAGAATGCAGACAGGAAAAAACAAATAATTAGCATGGGTAAGTACCACATTAATTTCTCTTACGAACACAATTATTACATTGTAAATTGATGACATTAATGAAATTCTATACTTATAATTCCTCAGCATATGCCATGACGGAGCCCAGATTCAACTACTACTACAACAATTTTAAGGCAGAGCCAGAAAGCGAACGAGCTGTTCATTGGCTTGAACAAATACCACGAGAAAAATGGACATTAGCATGGGATGGAGGCCAACGCTGGGGACACTTGACCACCAATCTTGCTGAGGCAATCAACTCAGTATTAAGAAAAACAAGAAACCTTCCGATATGTGCGTTGATAAAGGCAACTTACGAAAAGTGTAACAACTTGTTCAACCAACGAGGAAGGGAGGTCGCAGCTCTAATTAGATCTGGAAAAAAATACACAGAAGTCCTAAACAAGGCCATTGAAGATGCTAAAAGAAAGGCCAACTCTCACCACGTTCTTCAGTTCGACCGACACGATATGCGATTCTTAGTGGGGGAGCAAATTAACCCAAGAGAAGGTCGACCTGCTGGAAGTTTCACAGTTAGGCTAGATGAATGGTGGTGTGATTGTGGTAAATTCCAAAAAGTACACATGCCTTGTTCTCATGTCATTGCTGCTTGTAAGCGTGCTCACCATGACTACAAGGCCTACATACATCCTGTGTACAAGTTGGAAAGCATCTCAAACGTGTACAATGGATTGTTTGGCGAATTGCGCAACGAAGCGTATTGGCCACAATGTGACGATCCACAAATGTGCCCCGACCCGGAAAAGCTAAGAAACAAAAAAGGACGTCCAAGATCATCTCGTATACGCACTGAAATGGATATGAGGGAACCTGGTCAGCCAAAAAGATGTTCCATGTGTCGAACTCCAGGTCATTCAAAAAACAGATGTCCTAATCGTGGCAGAAACATAAGCTCAAGCTAACAGCGTTAACTTCAACAACAAAAAATATTATCTGTAATTTTCATTCTATTGCTTGTAACTTATTTTAATTAAACTTAATATTAGCATAATGGCACAATGTTGTGTTGTTTATTAATTTTTAGTGTATTTGTTATTTAGTTTAATAATTTTTTTTAAATTTGACTTCTTTTAAAAAATATTAACAATAAATACATGTATTTAATTTACCATCTTTAAAATAGATTAATTAGCATATCTTAATAAAAAAAATTGTCAACAAACTATCTTAACTGACATCATAATAATAATAATTCAATAAAAATAATTGTATTAAAAAATGTTCACAAAATAGGTAACCGAAAAATTAAAATAACAAATTAAAAAATTATGAATTTCTTGGTGGGGGGGGGGGGGGGGGGGGGGGGGTGTATCCCGGGGGTGCATCTGGGATTGCCGGGGGGGTGGGTGGGTGGGGTCTGTTTGAGAGAAATCGGAAGATGGGTATCCGATTTCTCAACGGTGTACAGTGCGGAGGCAGCGATTTTGGCGATGAGAAATCGGTTAGCGGGGAAACGTTTTTTCAAAATGCACAGTAATTTGGGTTAGTTACGTAAATAATTTATGGGGTAGGTTAGTTGGGTAATTTATTTTTTTTTTTGTATATTTAGGTGAAAAAGTCGTGTTTTGCAGGTAGTTTGGAGAAAAAATGACAAAAGGGTATTAATATAAAGGGAGAGTGATATAGCATTAGGCATTAGCCAAAAAAATCTTAAAGCAAAATATTTATAGACTCAGAAGTAAAGACAACAGCCCATGCCCATCTACTTAACCCGGCCCGTGGAATTCTTTTTGGTTTTATTTTTCTGCACCTGTTCTGATTCTTAATTCTTCTGAACAAGGTGGCGAGAAAAAAAAAATAAAAGAAGTAGGAGAGGGTCCCAAATAGCGGTTCCTATTATCAACACAAACAACAATAATTCCATTGAATCAGCCTTGTGTTGTGTCTCCGTCATTATGATTTTTTTATGATACTCTTCACTTCAATTTTCCATTTCTAAGCTCACCTTATTTTTCCGTATCATATCATATCCTCAATATAATACTAGTCTCTTTATAAGTTGATTTATTTCATGAAATTGAAATCCAAAAGCCTCATGTTGAACCACCCAATTCTCCAAAAGTTGCAAAAATGCCACAACCTCAACACCCTTAAGCAAGTCCATGCCCAAATGGTAACAACTGGTCTTTCACTTCAGACATACTATCTCAGTCACCTCCTTAACACATCCTCCAAATTTGCCTCAACCTATGCTCTTACCATCTTTAACCATATCCCAACCCCAACACTTTTCCTCTACAATACACTCATTTCTTCATTGACTCATCACAGTGACCAAATTCATCTAGCCTTCTCACTTTATAACCAGATTCTCACCCACAAGACCCTCCAACCCAATAGCTTCACTTTCCCCTCCCTCTTCAAGGCTTGTGCCTCTCATCCATGGCTACAACATGGTCCTCCCCTCCATGCCCATGTTTTGAAATTCCTTCAACCCCCCTATGACCCCTTTGTCCAAAATTCATTGCTCAGTTTCTATGCTAAATATGGAAAATTGTGTGTGTCTAGATATCTGTTCAATCAAATTAGTGAACCTGATTTGGCTACATGGAATACCATGTTGGCTGCCTATGCACAAAGTGCAAGTCATGTTAGTTACTCAACCAGTTTTGAAGATGCTGATGTGTCCTTAGAGGCATTGTATTTGTTCATTGACATGCAGTTGTCTCAGATAAAGCCTAATGAAGTTACACTTGTGGCATTGATTAGTGCATGTTCTAATTTAGGTGCACTTAGTCAGGGTGCTTGGGCACATGGTTATGTGTTAAGGAACAATCTTAAACTGAATCGTTTTGTGGGGACTGCGCTGGTGGATATGTATTCCAAATGTGGCTGTCTTAATTTAGCACGCCAGTTGTTTGATCAGTTGTCTGACAGAGACACATTTTGCTACAATGCCATGATTGGGGGGTTTGCAATTCATGGTCATGGGAATCAAGCACTTGAACTGTATAGAAAGATGAAACTTGAGGGCCTAGTTCCTGATGGTGCAACTATTGTAGTTACTATGTTTGCCTGCTCTCATGGTGGATTGGTAGAGGAGGGCCAGGAGATTTTTGAGTCCATGAAGGGGATTCATGGGATGGAACCAAAACTTGAGCATTATGGATGCCTAATAGATCTTCTGGGTCGAGCTGGGAGATTAAAGGAGGCAGAGGAGAGGTTACAAGATATGCCTATGAAACCAAATGCAATTTTGTGGAGGTCTTTACTTGGTGCAGCAAAACTTCATGGCAACTTAGAGATGGGGGAAGCTGCTCTCAAACACCTAATAGAGCTAGAACCAGAAACAAGTGGAAACTATGTGCTTCTGTCTAATATGTATGCTAATATTTCTAGGTGGAATGATGTGAAGAGAGTGAGAATGCTGATGAAAGATCGTGGGGTTGACAAGTTGCCTGGATTTAGCTTAGTGGAGATTGATGGTTCGATGCATGAATTTCTCACAGGTGACAAAGCTCATCCATTTTCAAAAGAAATATATTTGAAGATTGGGGAGATAAATAGAAGACTACAACAATATGGTCACAAGCAAAGAACATCAGAAGTTTTGTTTGATGTAGAAGAAGAAGATAAGGAAGATTTCCTCTCTTACCACAGCGAAAGGCTAGCTATAGCGTTTGCACTAATAGCATCTCCTTCAAGTTTGCCTATAAGAATTATAAAAAACCTTAGAGTTTGTGGGGATTGCCATGCTATTACCAAGCTAATATCAGCAGCATATCAAAGAGATATTATAGTTAGAGATCGAAATCGGTTTCACCATTTTAAGGATGGGAGTTGTTCTTGTCTAGATTACTGGTGATACCTTGTTCACCTTACAACAAAATCAATACATGAAAGAAAAGTATAGTTTGCTACATTAATGTGAAATTCATTTTATTTATTTTACCTTAAATGAGTGTAGTTTTTAATTTAGCAGATGACATGAGAAAAACTTCCATCAGCTGATATTAATTTAAATTTTTTGGAAATTAATTTTAGTTCATTATTTTTGTTCTTATTGCCAATAATTTAGCCTGTTGACACCACAAGGAAGGGCTCACTTCATGTTGAACGACAGAACTCTGAAATCTCATGATATGCTGGTGCTGATTGGAATTGTAAAAAGTATTCCAAAAGAAGTGATATATCTCTTTCTGAATGAATTTTAATATTTGAAAGTAGTGTGATTAGCATTTGACATGTCTTCCTCTGTTCATGACTCATGTAGGCTTCCTCTACTCTTACATGCAGAACCTTTCAATTGATTAATAATTTAATTCAAACTTTCATCTTTGAAAGTGTAGGTCCGTTCCACCATAAGTTCTTTGAGGCATTGCTTCCTTTCTGGTATCGTGTTTTAGCTACTCTACCAGTGACTGCAGTTCCAAGGAAAGATGCATCAAATTCAACCGAAGCCTCAGAAGGCCGTGCACAGCATCAAAGATAATCAAGGATGCTCCCGAGAATAATCCTTCTGATTTCGATTATGTGTAGCTCTTCCTTCTCTTCATGTATAGTATGTAATATTCCGAAGTAGGAAGTGCACTAGCGGAAAAAAAAAATGAAAAATCTGGATTCTGAAATTTGTGCAATTAGAGTTTCAGAATTTGAATATAAAAAATTTGACACTGATATTATACACATTTATTTTTATCTCTCACTTGTTTTTTTATTTTTATTTTTTTTAATCTTTACGTACATCAAAAACAATTTAACTAAAATACAATTACAATGTACACTATCATCTAATCACATATTGTCATCTATGACAAATTTGTTAAATTTTACAATATTTATTTTAAAAGTGATACTTGAGATGATCTCCAATAACATAAAAATTTCTATGGAAATTAAACTCTAAAAAATATATCACAAAATCAAAAGAAACTTATTAGTCTAATGATTAAGTGCTGTTGTTTGAGTTTACGGTTAGGGATTCTAATATCTTTTTTAACATTTTGACAATTTTTTTTTTCTATTTTTACATGTTATATCATCACGCCACGTTAAATTTCTTATTGAAAGATTAGTGGAGAGACTAAAATCATACAATTGCAATATTTGAGGGAGTGTTAGAATGGAAGTATTAAAGAAAGTGTTACTAATATTCCGCTAACAGATTAATTAGTTCATGACTGGGAAAGTCTAAGAAATCAAGAAAGATTTTGCCTATGCTCATTAATTAGTCCTTTCTTACAGCAGATTGTATTGGTAAATAAGAAAATAAAAACAACATTTCAATAAGAGATAACATTAAAGAACTACACCTAAGTTTGCCTGTGTTATTGTTGTTATGCTAGCTAGCCAAAAACATTGAAGAAAGTAATATTCAATAGATACTCTCATCCAATAATACTCCCTCCGTTCCAGTTTATATAATGTCTTAGGTTTTGGCACAGGTATTAAGGAGTGTAATTAATTTGTTGAATTTTCTAGAAAACATTATGTAACTTTCTAATATACCATTTATCTCTCTAATTAATTACTCATTATACACTACTCCCACTAAGTATTGATTAAGGGTAGTCATGGAAAAAAATATTTAATACAGTATTGATTTTGTAAAACGACATCTATTTTGGAATAAATTTTTTTCTCTAAAATGTCATATAATCTAGAACGGAGGAAGTAATAATAAAATAATATAATACACTCCATCTGTTCCAGTTTATATGACTTTTAAGGTTTTGACACAGATATTAAAGAATGTAATTAATTTGTTGAATTTTCTAGAAAATATTAGATAATTTCTTAATATACTTTTTATCTCTCTAATTAATTATTCATACTATACTACTCTCATTAAGTATTAATTAAAGGTAGTCTTGAAAAAAGATATTTAATGTAGTATTAGTTTTGTAAATTATCATCTATTTTAGAACAAATTTTTTTCTCTAAAACGTCATATAATCTGGAACAGAAGAAGTAAACAAGAAGCTTAGCTAGGTAGGTATCAGAAGAAAAGTGTAAGGAGGTTGGTTTGACTTTGAGGTGCAGAATCCTGTGGTCTACTTCCGAACGTGGAGGTCTGGGATTCCTCAGAGGGTGTCCCCACACGTTGATTCTTTGGCTGGTCACACATTATTCCACCTCCAACCATCACTCTCTCCACACCCTGTTGTTGATCTACACCCAATAATTGAGGGGGTGGGGTCAACGCAGCACCACCTCGTAGCACTTTCTCCACACCCATTTGGCAGAGGTGCCAGTTCCCTGTCCACAACAGCCCCACTGCTCCATTCACTGGATTTATAGTACGCCCCACTGCTTCATAAAGCAGTGATTGAAACAAAGCTGCTAGTACATACCACAAGTCACAACTCTATAGATGAATTTCTTATATATTGCACTTAATTATAGTCACAATTGTGTATACTAAAAATACACACTCAAATAAGAGTTCTAGTTTGGATATATATAATTGTACAAACCTTATCCTCATCCAAATTTAACGGAACAAGGTTTAACAGAAGGAAGGTACTTGTAATTCAAAATATTGTATTACTTCAACCTGGGCGCCTGGCTGTGACGCTGTTATTTTAGAAAAAGATAAAGTAATTATATGAGACTAGTTGACTTATAATATTATGATATGATGTAAATTATCATCTCTAGCTAGCTATTTGAAAGATTAGTGATATAATAATAGTATCTCCTGCGGGAATTGCTTATAATTAAGATTCTTAAACTTAAAACTAGTGTAGTTCTTATCTCGCTTATATAAGTAACTCTTCTTAACAGTTGTCAAGAACTGTGAAATAAGAGTAGAACTCATTTCAAGTTTTCCTAACAAAATTCATGAATGACATGCATATAGATAGGGTTGCATACCAGATCTTTGGTTGGCAGGGACGGAGGAAAGAAAAGACATGAGAGCGGCACGGCCGAAGAACTTGGCGACGAAGAGGGTGGCGTGAGCTTGGGCTTGTGGGTTCTCTATCCACAGTAGGCAATGTCGTAGCATGCAGTCCTCACTGCAACCCTTTCGGAGGACACGACAACCATTGCAGCTCATCTTTTTAATTTTTATCCACCCCACAACAATCTTATTCACTTAATTTATATCTATCAACTACACTAGCTGGGACACTGTATAGGGAATATATCTTAATTAAATGGGTTCATAGTAGCAGAAAGGATGCAGGTTTTGTATATATAGAGGAAGGAAAGTGAGTTAGGCATATGTGGTGGGAAAATGCATCATCAATTCATCAACCAACCCTTGTTCACTTCTGTTTATTAATATAGTATTACAATAACATTACTCACAGTACATTTTTATATTATATAAATTCAACCATGGTTGAGTTACTGATGGGTAGGGTCGGGTCATGTGGAAACAATGTACGGCTAGAGCTAGATAGTATTCCAAAGAAACGGGTGTTCTGGGCCTGCTCAGGTTCTCCGCAGATGTTGGAATTTCTCCATAGTTGGATTCCCATTAACGTATCTATTCATTTTTCCCACCATCAAGTTCTCGCTTCATTCCCCCCATTCAGATCAATAAATTGTTCTCATGAATATAGTGATTCATTATAGTTTATTGTTGCAAGATTTATCTTTTTATCTTCTATTGAACGCTTTCCCATGTGCTTTTCAAAGTTAATTAGTGAGGCTGTAACTGAGTACATTTTTATATTTTGATTTGCTAGAAATCAATCTATAATTTCCATCCCAATTAAACTTTCTTATTCTCATCAAAATGAGGTAGATACCAATTGATTAAAAATGTTGAGTGAGGCTTGATGATACATGACACAAGGATGATAATGATTAAGCTGGCGTATAAAGCTACATATAGACATTGGATGTTATGGTCAGAAGTTGGATACGTGGCAATTGGCATCTTTATCCGAAATGGACCACATCTGCATCCACATGAAAAGAGTTTGGCGTATTTCCCAACAAAATTAATGTCTGTGGAGAATGGGATTCCAATTAGGTTAAACTTTCGCAGCTAAGACTTTGGCCTTATATACATGCATCTTATGTGGTTAAAGGTGACTCCACCATGGTATCAAATTCCTGTTATATTTAAATTGGGGGGCAGGACCCAATATATCCCCTGCTTATACTATACTATAAATTAACATATATTAGGCCCTACACATTTCAAAACTAGTTTGTGAAAATTATTGGTGTATCTTCATTATAAACACAAACAAGTATCTGTGCCCCTTCAATGTATCAGGAAGACAAATGGAATTTGAGCATTATTATTATTACTTGCTTGCAGGCACCTTTTCAATGAATTTGACCTTTTTTTTTGTTGAATCTAATCTAAGTTGAAGTTGGAAAATACCCTCCTCTACCCTTCAATTTTCAACATGTCGATATTAGTGTATAAATATTAAATGACCATTTTTAAGACAATGATTTCAGTTTTTCCATTTTCTTATCTTGATCAATATTTTGTGTATAATATAAATAACCATTCCTACGGCTTCGATTTTAACATTTGGCCACTACTTTGTAATAAACGAATCTTGCTTTTAGATTTTGGAGTATAGCTCGGATGAAGCTGATCACACCTTGTGACAGAAACGAAGTAGAGAAAGGAAAAATATGCACAATAATATTAACCAACTGAAGTTAACAGATAGGTTATTATATGCCACTATAGCAAGTAACTATTGGTTGAATTAGTAATATTAATTCGGGTTTGATTGAACTTGCTGCCGCGGCACAATTAACTGGCCTATGGAGTAACCTTGACTTTATTAATATATTATCATTAATCCAACCTAGAAAGATTGGTATGCGATTAATGAGTGCCGGATTACAATTAATTTTCAATGTTTGTGACGTGCATTTTAAAGCATGTTTCTGTGGATTTTAGGGGAACAAGTTTGTTTCTTTTGGTATCTGCTAGATAAACTAATTGGATGGTTAAATTACAATTTCAGATCACTCATCACCTGCCTAATATCACTCTCTGTTTTTTTTTTTTTTTCTGTACTCTCAAGTCTAGAATATAAAAAAAAATTAATGCATATTTATTAAGAAAGTTGTCATTTTTTTTATTAATGCCATGTAAAAATAAATATTTTTTTAAACTATTTTCATTAGAAATTGATATAAAAAATTTAAAATAAAACAAATCATTAAAAAAAGAATCTCAATTAAATAAATAGGTGATAATTTTATTAAATAGAATAAAATTAGTTAAAATTTACTTATATTTAAAACCAGTATACATAGGGTTTTTTTTCCTTATATTCAAAGACTGGAAGAAATAATGTATGTTGAAGTCTCACTTTGGATTACAGTCGAACTAATTCCCTTGTACCATAGTGAAAGAAATGAAAATGAATCTTTAAAGAATCTACAAGTGGACATTAAACTATATGCAAAAACAACAGGTTTGACTTCAAACTAGAATAATGGGTCACAAACTTGCAGGTCCACAAAATGTTAATGCATGTGTTATCAGGCAGTCTCTCAGATCCCCCCACATTAATAATAGCTTTATTTAAACACTAGAGAATCTACTACTCGCACATCTTTTATAGCACTCTTATTCAAACATTAGGTACGAAATAATAGACCATGAGGTCTTGTCAGATTTTCAGCAAAACACATGGCAGTAACTGGTGTTATGATTACAGTGGTAAGTGGTAACTATCAGTTTATACCATCAGGTAAGGTTCCTTGAATAGTTACTAAGAAATGGGGTGTGCCTGTAGTCTTGGGTGATTTCAATTTAAATGAAGTGCAAAGGGCGGTTTAAACAACTATTTGATAGGATAGATGTTTGGATTACATGATTTCCATTCTTCACAATTCTACTATTTTAAACTATATGTACTCTACTCAATTTAGAAGAGATAAACCACTAGTGTTGGAATCTTGTCATGGTGAAACTAGTAGAAAGAAAGAAAGAAAGAAAGAAAGAAAGAAAAGAAACAATAATAGAAAAGCCAACAAAATGAACCAAAATACTTTCAGGAAACTGAATGCCTCCTATTTCTGGATGGAGTAGATTTGGCTTCTTCTGGGTTAGCAGAACTCATACTCTCTGATGAGTCTGAGCCACTATTTTCCCCTTGTCCCCCTTTGCTGGCCCAAAGCTTAATGAAAGACTTCTTTGACTTGAGCAACCCTTTCACCTTGCCCATGACAGCCTTGTCCGTGCTGGGTTTGATATCTCCATATTTGTCATTGTTTCCAACTCCATTGCTCAGCCTCAATGAGGCAAGTTCCTTTCTTAATGCCTTCAGCTCCTCAGCTGTGGCCACAGCATCCAACTCATCTTCTGGGTTAGTTGTCCCTGACCTTGAGCTTCCATTGGATTCATTGTTCAAGTCTTTGATTCCTCTAGGTATGTCAGGGGTGCTAGTACCTGATGATGCAGCAGTCCTTAACTGCTCAAAATATAGTACCTGCACAACTACACGCAATGGCAGTCTCTCGTTTTGCACTGCATGCAAGCATGCATCAACTGATAGCTTTCTACAATCCATCAGCTTGCATATCCTCTTCTTTTCGCCTTTGCTGATCCCAGGGTGCTCCTGTAGTGTTTCGAAATTCGAAGCAAGATAAAATAGAAGGAATGAATTAGTTACCTCCACATACAACTTTCAAAAGGGTGTCAGGATCAGACAGCAAAGTCTAGTAGTGAAGCTAAAATATTACTGTATATTGAGCACATAGTTTTTCTATATTTGTAAAAGCACACTCTATAACACATCTAAAATGAAATATGCAAATTGAATCAAAGAATTCTCTTCTCGAGAACAGTTACCTTCAGATATGTGTCAATAGCCCTATAAAGGCCATCATGAGCCGGACGAGAGATGCTAGACACTAAATCAGCAAGATTAACAAAATCTGACAAAGGTAAATTGGGATCTTTTGCTATTTCAGCAAGGTACCCATCTATGAGCTTTGCAACCATCAGCTTGGAAGCGTCTGATAAAATCCCTGGTTTTCTTATCCCCTCAAGTTCACCACCCCCAACTGATTCAATCTCAGCATTGTGATTCTTCATAAAAAACTCTCTAACAATGTTCTGTACTATACTAACATCATAGATTGTAGCAGCCCCATCAGATGCTTGAATCAAAATATCACTTACAGAAGCCTCCTCCAGTTGCTGCCCAATTCTCTTTACCAGCTCTTCTTTAGTCCTATCTCCTGATTCTACAAAAATGGCAGCTTTCAATAACTTGAGTAAGAACCTACAAGAAACACTGCCTTTCTCAGTAGGCAGCAACCACACAATAGTTTCAACTATTAAACGATGCTTTGACACATCCCCACACTGGATCATACCCTTGCTGAAATTTGGCAATCTTCTGTAAGCATAAGCTTTCAAAGCTTCACCAATTACTTCATTAGACTGAACTGCCTTGGATTTAATATTTGTAATCACAGACTTGTACAAATCAACTTCAAGCTCGCATAAATCTTCAACCCACCAGTCTTTTGGCACCAGTCGAGTTCTGAGTCCATTCTGGTTTGGCTCAATCCCATTTTCCTCTGGAAGCTTCTTCCGGTTATAGGTGTAGGACCAGTCAACTTTGGATACATCAACACATGCCTTATTTGCTATAGATTCAATGCAATGACTGACAACCTTTAGGTCCTCAACCAAGGGTAACATAGACTTTGAAGTTTGAAGAAGAATGATTGAATCCTTCCAACTACGGAAAATGCTAGAGCTAAGGAAAACATCAATCTTGTAGATGAGGTTCCCTTTCTCAATGGCCTCATGCATTCCAAGATACTCTGCTGCACATCGAGTTGCTATTACGTTGTAAGCATTGAGGGTAACAGTCATGCCATAGCAAAACTTAGCACATATCTCAAAGGTACTTGCACCACCAGGAATGTCAGAAATTTGAACTTCATCTACATTTTCTTCATTATTGAGGGAGATCAACGTCTGTAAGTGAGAACTCTTTGATAGAAGAGGAAACTACACATCAAAGGTTTTGGTATATCAGTAACATAAAATGAAAACTTGAAGCCAAATTGATTTAGCTGTTTATTTGGATTCTGTAACTAATATGAGCCATGTTTCCCCAACCTCTACAGTAATTTTCAAGTAATAGTTGCCTAACCAGATTCTTTGTAAATCTGAGTTTAAACTCATAACAAATGAAACTTAAAACTGTTCAATTCAGCCTTAGACAACGGGGTTAACAACTTAACATAGGTCAGTAATAGTTCTGCTCTCTATTAAGGTCATGCATGAATGACTCACTTTTATCTGAGCAATGTACATGTAGACAAATAGTTTATCTATTGAAATTTTTGTCACATGAGTTTTGTTACTATGTGCCCTTTAGGTACATGTTGAGGAATAAAAAAACAGAACCAATTACATGATAAAAGAAGACCAAATGACCCCTAAATATAACTTGAAAATCCAAAAACCATAAATAATGCTATTTTTTTGTTCTTTTACATGAGTCCTATTGGGAAAAGAACATCGAAGAGCAAATCAACTTCACCATACATTAATATATTGGGAAATGAATATCAAAGTATGAATTTCTAACAGTAACTGTCCAGAAATTGCCATAAATAATTGAGATTTGAGACTTGTAGAATCACTAAATGCCAATATGGAAATTCTCAGTTGGAGACTGGATAAGTTTACTGGGCTGAATCATACCTTGTGTAGATAAAACTTTATATCCCCTACACTAACAACAATATCTGATGCCAACTCACTTGCCACATACCTGCACATGAAATGCATCTTCAGAAAAAACTGTCTGAAAATAGGGTACATAAAATGAAAAAAATAAAAAAATAAAAAAAATGGGCAGAAAAGTATGGTGGCTAGGTTTAAAAAAATGAATGAGAATCTTAAACCTTTTCCCTTTTCTGAAGTTTCTTTTATGCTCTTTTTAATTGTCTTATTCAGCAACACAAGTGGACTAAATATACTCAGATGAATGATTTGAGTGGGGAAGACAAAGAAGAGAAATAGTGATGGGAAAATAATGAGTTCTGATATTCAAACTCCAGGCTCAACATGTGAAATCTTATTGTATGTGGTTTTACATTAACCATAATTATCATGCTAAAACCTTTGTTTCTAAAGAGGATATTCGACTAATATACAATGGCTTCTGAAAGCTTGTTTTAACAACACCACGAACACTTTCCAAAGAGCTTCTTCTCAAAGCCCAATATGGATTCAGCATGAAAGCTAATTAGTTTCTTTCAGGCTAATTTTCTGCATACTTGATGCAGTTACGTAGCAAAAGATGCTGTGTGCTGTAGTTATTAGGATATGTGACTGATTGCGTTCTGCCAAAATTTAATGTCCAAATTTTGGCTGATATGAATCAGTATTGCTTTTTAAAAGGGATTTGAAACAATGTAAGACAAGACTGATGAAAAGTGATGTTGAATATTGGGATGGGTAGGCAGTATCAATATGTTATAAAATTAACATAATTTGCATATGACAATACCCAAGAATACAGTTTTAGAGAATATAGAATATGCAAGTGGATATAGTTTAGTTCTTTCACATCAGTCATATAAAAGAATAGCAATAATGTGAATAAATAATGGATAAATAGTAGTGTGTAACAACAACGCACTTATAAAACAGTAGTTATAGGAGTAAATGGAGAAAAAAAAAATAAAAAGACAATTTAACCATCAAAGGAATGTATGAATCCTAGCTAGGGCGGCATAATGTGTACCCATAGGTCAATAGCTATCAGGTGCAGTGCATGGTTATTATTCATATATCTAATATCTAATATTTATATTTAATAAGCTACATTTCCCAGCATTATCTTTTTGTGTATTTTTTTTATTTATACCACGCATTATGAAAGGTGGAAACCATTCACAAATAAGAATAGGAAAAGATTAAAGTTGTTGTCCCAATTAAAAAGAGGAAGAAGAACAAGGAATGAAAGGAAAACGTCTCCTTAATCACAGAAAAGCTCCTTGAAGAATGAAGTACATCAGGGGAAATCAAGACTAATAGGAACTGTCAAATTCATTCAATTACCACCTTCAAAACAAACTATAGGAACTAATGAAAGAACTTGTTGGGAGAACTTATATGATGCTTATCAGCCTATGTAAATTTATTTATGTTTGAAGAAAAAGAAGGAACAACAGCAGCAGCAGCACATCAACAAAAGTAATTCACATCACAGCTAAAAATATCATCAAACTAGTAATAAACAACAATGTGTATATTAAAGAGAATACATTGTACATAATCTCACCTAACATTGTTCCCATCAGTCTGAAAGGTATCTGGCTTGGAACCAAGCTTCATGAACTTCATCTTGACAATATAAGATCTGCTTCCTCTCAGCTGATGCCTACTCAACCGAAACAACTAAAAAAAATTTCACCACTACTCAATAGCCGATTTCTAAATCCAATAAGTCATAGCTAGCCCCACCAAACATCCCTACATAAATAGCAGCCAAAAATTCCCAGAAAAGGAAAGAGAAGGCAACCCCAGGTCTGAGGGCCAACTCACACTGAGATTTATCCAAGTTTGTTGGCTTTAAGAGAGAAAAGAAAGGTTTATAGAGAAACAAGAATCTTGACAGCAAACAAGGCAGAAGGTGAATGAATAATGAGAGAGATAAGAGAGTCCAATTTTTTAAGCAAAGGTTCTCTTAAATGGGAAGAGACTCCAACAAGAGATTGTTTCCTTGGTCGGCGGCAAAGCCCACGGAGCCCGGGCGCACCGAGTCAGCTCAGGGGACATAGCCAACAGAGTGTTAACACTAAACAATTCTCAAACCAGAGACACAAATCTGACTCCACCTCACTTTCCCATATTTCTTTATCTTTTCACTTTCTGTTTCTTTGTTTTTTAAAAGCCAATAAAGATTCACACCACCAAGACCTCTCTAGTGCCCTTAAAGCTCTAAGTTCCAAATCCAGCATGTAGATATATATAACTATATAACTATATCTATACTTATAATGCTTCTTTTTTTTTCCCTTTTTTTTTATATGGTTGAAGTTTGAAAACCTGCAACTGAAAACAGCATCTCGGTATCAGTTGAAAAAACCACCAAAACTGTAGACAGCAAGAATCTTTTGCCAAGTATGGAATAAATGAAGAAGATCACGAATATGGAGTTATTATAGTAATGAACAATCATACATCAGCTACTTGCAAGAATATATCATAAACAAACTTGGGTTGCTGAAATCTGAGGAATCCACCAGAATGTATCACAGATATCTAGTAAAATAATGAAGGCAAGATGATAACTTTATGCCTGTGTGGTGCTGTGAAACTCTCAACCACACATGAAGAAATATGTCTTAGATCAACTTGCAAATCACAATGACAAGCACCAAACTTCACTCTCCGTGTAGTTCCCAACAACACCCAACGCCCCATTTTTTAAACCCTTAATATAGAGATAAACAACTACACACACGCATTGCTAAAAAAGCAAATAACAAAAAAAAAAAAACCCTCCAATATACACATAGCTGACACCCCTTTTGTTAAATTTAGAGAAAAATATTATTTTTTCTAGAGAAAAACAATATAAGAATATCAGAACAGAACATAAGCAACCATGAAGCTGAGGGTAACAAAAATAAAGGTAAAACGAGAGAATGGTAAACCAAGAATAGATCTTACACACGAGAGTCACAGTGCGAAGAGACTCACACAGAGTGGGAGTTCAATAGAAGATGGACAAGACAAATGGGGCAGTGCAACAGGTGTTGTTGCTGTGCATGACAGTGTGTTTGTTTGTGTATGGAGTCAGGAGCACCAAACTGAGGTTCAAGTTTCAACTTTCAACAGAGGCAGCCACGGAAGCCAGAAGCTGAAGGAGAAAAAACAAGAAAAGAAAAAGTAAAAAAGAAAAAGAACAATCAATCAGAGAATGAGTTTGATATGGTTTCTTTTTCTCATGTTGGTGCTGGCTGCAACTATTTAACTCTAAGTACACTAAATGCCAAAGTGTGTTGGTATAGTTTTAGCAGCCTTGAAGATTGCCACTTAGTTACACTTTTCCTAATGCATTTTGGTCTTTAATTTGAGGTGAGAAAGTGTATAGAGACCATTCAATTTCTGGGGTGCACGTTACTGAGTTGTGCACGCCAAAACTGACACTTCAGCTTTCTCTTTTGCATCCTCCTCTCAGTCCTCCCTTCAATAACGCGGACTCCTATACTATACTGTAGTATGTAGTAAATGGACCTCTCATTAAATGAATGCCTCTGTTCTGTTCTGTTCTGTTCTGATCAAAGGCCATGTAGTAGTGTAGTGTGTAGCCAACTCAGTCCTAATCCTCCACCCTTTCATTTTCATCATCACTCACCTCTTTTTCCTTAGTGGACAGTTGGCAAGACTTATTTTTACTTTCTGCCTCATAAAAATCACTACAATTTCGAATTATTCTTTATGGCTATTACTAAGTTTATCCATAGTTCTTCTTTTTACAGTAATTGATAAAATAGTGAAAATACAATATTTAAATTTTGGAGTTTTAGATATTAATAGTTGATTGATACGAGGACAAAATTGCCATTCAAAATCATGAAATGTTGCTTCAATTCAATTTAAAAAAAAATCTATTTTATAGGAACCAAAAAATTATTTAAGTACTTGAGAAACTTAGTTTTGAATGTGTAGAGAAAAATTAACTCTACACTCAGCCAAAGCTTTCTTTATATAAAGGAAACCATCAAAAGTCAACAAAAACAACTAAGGTGCAGACTTAGCACTTCTACAGAAAACATCATAGGAAAAGAAGAAGAAGACTATTACAAGACAGTCAATAATAAAATACACCATTTTAACTTAACACTCCCCCTCAAGCTGGAGCATATAAATCATATGCTCCAAGCTTGGTACATATGAATTGAATCCGAGGTCCTCTCAAGGATTTAGTCAGAATATCTGCAAGTTGATTATTTGAGTTGACAAACTCAGTGCTAATCTCCTTGGACAGCAGCTTCTCCCTTACAAAATGGCAGTCAATCTCTATATGTTTAGTTCTCTCATGAAATACTGGATTAGAAGCAATGTGGAGGGCTGCCTGGTTATCACAATACAACTTCATTGGCTGAATTTCACAGAATTTTAGCTCTTGAAGGAGTTGTTTGATCCACACCAATTCACATGTGGCAGAGGCCATAGCCCTATATTCTGCTTCTGCACTAGACCGAGCAACATTGTTTTGTTTCTTGCTTTTCCAAGAGATAACATTTCCTCCAATGGACACACAAAATCCTGTAGTAGAACGTCTGTCTATAGGAGAACCTGCCCAATCAGCATCACAGTATCCAGAAATTTGAGTGTCTCCTTTATCCTCATATAACAATCCTTGACCTGGAGTTTTCTTGATATGTCTAAGAATGCGAATCACTGCATTCCAGTGATCAACATGAGGAGCCTGCATGAACTGACTAACAACTCCCACTGCAAATGAAATATCAGGCCTGGTAATAGTGAGATAGATGAGTTTCCCAACTAGTCTTCTATACCTTTTTGGATTTGAATATGGCTCACCTTGGTCTGCCATTAACTTTTGATTTGGGTCCATAGGACTATCAATGGGTCTACAGTTAATCATACATGTCTCTTCCAGAATATCCAAGGCATACTTTCTCTGTGAAATAACAATACCTTCCTTGGATTGAGCTACCTCTATACCAAGGAAGTATTTCAGGTGACCAAGATCCTTAGTCTGAAAGTGACTAAATAAATGTTGTTTCAGCTGAGAGATTCTAGCATCATCATTCCCAGTAATTACTATATCATCAACATAAACAACTAAGTAAACACATTTTCCAGGAGAAGTGTGACAATAAAAAACAGAGTGATCTGCCTCACTGCGTTTCATCCCAAAACTCTGCACAACATGGCTAAATTTTCCAAACCAAGCTCTTGGAGACTGTTTAAGCCCATAGAGAGAACGATGAAGTCGACAAACTAGACCAGACTCCCCCTGAGCAACAAATCCAGGAGGTTGCTCCATGTAAATCTCCTCCTCCAACTCTCCATGAAGAAAGGCATTTTTAATGTCTAACTGATGGAGAGGCCAATGACGGATAGCAACCATGGCAAGAAAGAGACGAATAGTGGTGATCTTAGCCACAGGAGAAAAAGTATCCCCATAATCAAGACCATATATCTGAGTGTAGCCTTTGGCTACCAAACGAGCCTTAAGACGGTCAATTTCACCATTAGGACCAACTTTGATAGCATATACCCACCGACAACCAACTGCTTTCTTCCCAGGAGGAAGGGAAACCAACTCCCATGTATCACTATGTTCAAGAGCCTGCATTTCAACAATCATAGCTTGTCGCCATCCAGGGTGAGCAAGAGCTTCATGAACATTCTTTGGAATAGTAATGGAAGACAAGGAGGAAACAAGGGAAAAGTATAAAGGAGATAAACGATGGTAACTCAAAAAATTATAATTAGGATTAGTGTTTCGAGTAGATCGAATACCTTTCCTAAGAGCAATAGGCCAACCTAATGTTGCATCAGGGAAAGGTGATGATGGAGAAGGATCCGTTGTAGAGGCGACTGAGGGAGAAGGACATGAATCCAGAGACATTTCGTGCATCGTGGGACTAGCTCTTTGTGTCCTGCTCTGGTAGGTAGAAAGAGGAGATGAAGGAGATGGAGATAATTCAGCTTGACTGTTGATTTGAGAAAGGGGCTGAATTTCTCCTTGGTTAGATGTTACCTGAGTAGGAGAAACTACTGGGCTGAAAAGGGGAATAGGCAAAACTTGTTGTATAGAATTAGAATCTTGCTTAGAGGAGAAGAACAAGGTGTCTTCAAAGAAAGTAACATCAGCAGACATGTAGTATCTTTTAGAGGTTGGAGAGTAACATTTGTATCCCTTTTGAAGACGCGAATATCCAAGGAACACACATTTGATAGCTCGTGCTAAAAGCTTATCAAGACCTGGAGAGACATCATGAACAAAACATGTACAACCAAAGACCTTTGGGGAAACATGATACAAGGGTTCCTTGGGAAAAATAATCGAGTGAGGAATTTTATTTTCAAGGGATGAAGAGGGCATCCTATTTATTAAAAAACACGCAGTGAGAACTGCATCACCCCAATGGTGAACAGGAACATTTGCATTAAGCAGCAAGGTTCGTGCAGTCTCAACTAAATGTCTATTTTTTCTTTCAGCAATTCCATTTTGTTGTGGTGTGTGAGGACATGTGGACTGATGTAAGATGCCCTGTGAAGATAAAAATGAAGAAAGTTTTAAAGAGAAATATTCCTTGGCATTGTCACTTCTAAGAATTTTAATTATCTTCCCAAATTGATTTTTAATCTCATTAAAGAAAGACATGAAAATAGACAAAAGTTCATATCTATCTTTCATTAAATAAACCCAAGTACATCGAGAATATTCATCAATAAAAGTAACAAAATATCTGAATCCAAAAGATGTTACACGGCTTGGTCCCCAAATATCTGAATGAATGGTAGAAAAAACGGAGTTACATCTTTTTTCAGTTTGCTTGGGAAAAGATGATCTAATATGTTTGCCTAATTGACATGATTCACAATCTAAAATATGTAATTTGTTGAGACTTGGGACCATTATCTTCAATTTTGCTAGACTAGGGTGACCGAGACGGTCATGCAAAAGCTTTGGAGATGAGGCTACAAAACAGGACACAGAAGGGCTGATTTCCAAATAGTAGAGGCCTCGTGATTCATGTCCTACGCCAATCAGACGGCCCGTACCACGTTCCTGTATGACAAAGGAATCAGCATCAAATGTTACTGAACAATTTAAGGAGCGAGTCAATTGACTCAGTGAGATCAAGTTATAAGGACAATTAGGAATATACAAAACAGAATTTAGATTTAAGGAGGAAGAAAGGGGAACTTGACCAACTCCTTTAGATGCAACTTTGGACCCATTGGCTAGTGTAACAAGGTGAGGAAATTTAGGTGGAGAAATATATGAGAACCAGGAGTTATTACCAGAAATATGATCAGAAGCACCTGAATCAACTACCCATGGACCTTGACTCTCCACAGATTGAGAGATGCAGGCCGTTGAAACACTTGGCACTGAGGAAGATTGGGCTTGACTGCTAGATTTTAACCTCAGGTATTCTTGATATTCTTCATCAGAAAACTTAGGTTCAACTTTCTCAGATGTGGAGACAGATGTGGAGACATTTGCTGCCTTGTCAGGAAAACCATGCAGAGAGTAACACTTATCTTGAGTATGACCCATTCTTTGACAGTATGAGCACTTGGGACGACCACCTCTACCACCACGTCCTCCTCTATTACCACGGCCCCCTCTACCACGAAATGCTGCCATGGCTGAAGTTTCAATTGCTTCGGTTGAATTCTCACCTTTCACCAAGGTAGGGACACGAAGGAGTCTAGTGACTAAGCTGTTCATTGAGGGGATTTGATCACCTGCTAGAATTTGGTCATGCACATGATCAAATTTTGAGTGTAGACTCCGCAAGATCAGGACCATAAATAGCTTATCAAGTTTCTTCTTCATTTCTTCAGAAGAATCACATACAATAAGCTTTCTTAATTCTTCAACTACAGCTTTGGCTTTGGCTATTGTGGGACCATATCATGGTTAGTCTGTTGAAGGGAGACAACTCTTTGGGTTGAGTCAAACAAACGTTGAATATCATTAGCAAAAACCTCCTGGGCATTCTTCCAGAAAGAGCAACAAGTCTTGAATGATCTGAGTGTCTCTAATAGCTCAGGATCTACGGACTGCCATAGTACAACACACGGCTGAAAATCAATTTTCTGCCACTAAGCTATATTTTCATCTGGAACTTCACTGACTTTCTTCTCCAAATGATCATGGTATCCTTGACCAAGGAACCACAACTCAACTAAGGCAGACCAAGACGGGTAATTCTTCCAGTTGAGTTTTTCAGTTGAAATAGTGGGAGTTCCAGAAAAGAGAGGAGTAGAAGTGAGAGTGGAGCCCGTAGAAGTCATCTTAAGAAAGACAAAGATAAGGAATCCTTCACAGAGACACAACTTTCACTGAAGGAGGTGGAGATGAAGACCTAAAATTGAAAACAAGGTAAAACTATGACCTGAGACTTGGAAAGGGCTCAGAAAGTGCCGACGAACACAACCCAGAAGGCGCGACGAAGATCCGGTCAGTGGAAGCCGGCGCGTGAGACTCACGCGCCTGAAGGAGCGCGAGACTGTGGCGGCGCGTGGGAGCGCGTGGCATCGCTTCTGCTCACGAGACTTGTTGGGTTGGGTCGCGCTCAGAGAGGCGCTCCAAACCCTGAGTTCGCCGTGAAAAATGCCGCCGGTCAACGGCGGTCAACGTCGGCGGACGGTGGTCGACGACGGCGGACAGTGGTCGGCGACGGCGGACAACGGTGGGACAGCAGAGCGGGATCGTTCTGCTCTGATACCAACTTGAGAAACTTAGTTTTGAATGTGTAGAGGAAAATTAACTCTACACTCAGCCAAAGCTTTCTTTATATAAAGGAAACCATCAAAAGTCAACAAAAACAACTAAGGTGCAGACTTAGCACTTCTACAGAAAACATCATAGGAAAAGAAGAAGAAGACTATTACAAGACAGTCAATAATAAAATACACCATTTTAACTTAACATAAGTCTTTATTTTAAGGTTCAAATTTTTTTTGTAACCATCTTTTGCGGGATTGAACATAGGTTCTCCTCCACCAGCGTGTGTTGTCAACTAAATTACATTCATTGAGTGTTCAAAATTTTTTTTGGAGAGTGATATTTTTTTTTTTGGAGAGTCACATGTTGACATGACACCATATGCACATTATTGAATGTCATTTGAGATCACTGTATGATTATATGTTAGACATATGCATAATTAATTGATGCCACAAGATTATAGGCACTAAAAGTGTAAGTTTTTTTTAAGGGATGAAAAAAAAACTTTTACAAATGCCAAAACTTAAATTTGTTCATTTTATAAAGATTAAAAAAATATTTGACTCAAAACTATTTTCTCAAAAATTGATCTTTTTTAATTTAAGATAAAATTAATTTATCGTTAAATCAAACCAAACCAAATTATTTTAGTTTATATTTTTCAAAATTAATTAATAAGTTTCTAATGTTGAAAACTTATTTATAGATTTAGATATAATACCTTTTTTTCACTAAAATTTAAACTACAAATTGTCGAGAGTTCAAAATCTAACAGATCTTTATTAATGACTTACAATTTAGTTCTTTTAAAGTGAGAAAGTTAAAATATATTCATTGTTAATTTGAAGAAAATTAAGTTGATAAAATATTTTAATTCAAATCAATAATAAACTTGTACTTTTTTCACTTATATAATTTCTCACTTTAGAAAAATAAAATCAAAGAACTAAACAAGAAGCTACAATAATGATTTTGACATCATCTTATATCGAAAAAAAAAATGATCTTGACATCATCCAAAATCTTAAAACAAATAATTTATAGGTCTTTTTAATTTATAGTCCTCACTTAACTCATTTTTCGTCGAGATTTCACTTAAATTTAAATTGCCAGTAAACATCGCTAAATCTTATACATATTGATCTATGGTCAAAATAGTTATAGAAGTCTCAATAGAATTTAAATTCAAAATTAATTTAGAGATTTAATATTACTTAAAATAAGGCCCTTTGACAAAACTTGTTTATGTGTGTGTGTAAACTAACCCTATGTTTGGTAGAGATGAAAATGAAAGGAAAGAAAATAGAGGGGAAAGAAAACATGAATTACGATGTTTTTTTTCTTTGTTTGGTTTGAGAGAAAATGGAAGGAAAATGAGAGAGATAGTTGACTTCAAGAAACAAAAATTTAAACTTTTCTTTCTTTCTACTTTCCCTCTCATTTGAATTTTAAAATTTTCTTTGTTTCCTTCTTTTCTTTCCTCTCTTCCAAAAGTAGGGTAAGATCCTTAATTCCACATTGAATAGCGCAAGGATTACAAGATGATTGCTTAATTAACTGTTTCTGAAATATAAAAAGAAAAACAGTGATAAGCATTTTATCTAAGAAAGTGCTTGTTTTCAACCTCGAGTTGTAGAATATATTTTTACTTCAAGTGTAATACATATTAACTCCTGTACTTACTATTGATGACATTAATATTACTATTTATAATTGGATAAACATTCCAACATGAAATAAATTATTAGGGTGTGTTTAATTTCACGTCCACGAGATAATAAGATCACATTTTCTTATCCGCAAATACTAGTTGTTAATTGTTAATTTTTGTTAGTTGAAGGATTCGAATCCACGACCTTTCATTCATTCCCTTCTTCCTTTACCACAAAGTTAACCTTATAATCCTATGACAAGATCACATTAATGTTAAAATAACTTAATTTTGTTAAATAATATAAAAATAACTATTTATTATTTTTAAGATGACGTGTTCACAGTTTAGAGGTACTCATCCAAAAATGTTATAAAATTGTGATACACTTTACAAGATTGCTCAAGTACTATCACAATTTTATTATAATTACGTTGCTAATGATTTGTGCCACTTGAACAAGGTGATAAGTTACATGTAAATACAGGCTAATTGCTACCAAGGAGGGTTGAAAAGCCTTTAATTAATTTGTTCTCGCCCAAAGCCAATGGTACAAGGCTAAAATTTCACATATTGATCCAAACACGATACAACATGTAACTTGTAAATGAAGAAATAATTGTTGAAAAGCTGAGTCAAACATTTTTTGGTTTCAAAAAGTGAAGTCATAATGCTGATGCTGCTGATATACTATACTAAACTTTAAGAAAACTGGTTAGCAGTAATTAATTATTCGTTCACTCATTTTTCGAGTCCAACATATTTACCTAACTTTGCAACATATTACAGTGGCCTAGTTCAGAGGCTGTTGACCATAATGCCAATAAAAACCTCTTCCCATCCAACAGACACATTTAGAAAGCACATTGTATTATAGAACCTCTCAAGAATATATCATATTCCCATTTGAACACATCCCCATAATAGTGCTAGTCTGCTAGATTTGTTTAAACAATACTAATAATATCTCACCTCACTCATGCACATGTTTAGGTCCCCCATTCCCTGTTTTCCCTAAAGTCTTGATAAGGTGCCTAAACTAAAACCTCTTACACATGGTGCTGACTGTATGACCACAAATACTTAATATTCCACCTTCAAATCTTTTTTTAGTATATTCCTTCGGCAACACTTGATTCCTTCAACTTTGAGAGAGATTGGGCTAGCTGGTTCAAATTCAAAGATGGTATTGTGGTGAAATTGTCCAAACTCATCGTATTCTGCTGAGATTCCCAATAAGGATTAGTCAACGGCTCGTGGTCACGCCGAGTGCCAAAAGGTGTTGGAATAATATCAAGTCACATTACTCACTTTAATTTGGGTTTAAGAATTAACCCTTTATACATATACTCCTTTAATTTATTAATTTGGGATAAAACCTAGTAGAAGTGGTCACGGCGAAGCAATTTTTGTTCCTACAAACCAAGTACCCGACATTGCTTAATTTTAACCATTAGGATCTATCTCAAAAGAATATAACCCTCTTATGATATAGTTATGGAAAAGGGTTCCCCTACATGTTCATTTCTCTATCAATGTTGACCTACCGTTTCTTTGGTTCACCCATTTTTGCCAAATTTTGTTTCTTTGAGACTAATGTTTAGGCAAAATAAACAAAGAAAAAATAACTTGATTTGGGACAGTGATGCTAGAAAATGTCAATTTGTATATCAACCTAGTCTAGTTTCTGTGGATCAAGATATCACAGAGAGAAAGGGATTTTGTGGGGTGGGGGACAGCGTAATCATAATAGTGTGTTTAATGCTGCAGATTTTGCGCATAAACTTTGAGATCTTGACTAGCAATGCAATGGTGCTACTTGATTTCTTTTCAGACTAATTAAAACAGCAATTGCATTCAGAACTCATCATGCACAAACTAGCCAGTTAAAGAAATTTGTACGGAAATTTAATTGATCTCTGCCTACCAGAATTCACATGGCTTATAATAACATTTGCTGCAACTGTGCCAGTTGAATAAAAAAAAAACAATAAGAAGAATCATACCGTTAGGAAGAACACATAATTATAAATGTTAAATATATTAGCATACTCTAAATCTAATTAAGAGAAAAAAAAATCTTAAGACTTAAATCCCACGTATTGAAAGAGACTTAGAGTGTACATATATAATAGATAATATATTTGGCATTACATTCATATTCATCCATTAATTGGGAAGAGATCTTGATTCTTGAGCACATATTAATAAAATAGACATGTTAAAAAATTGGCGAACAGCTTTTAAGTTATAGACATAGACGGTGTCAGATAGCTTCAAAATGTGCTTAATCATACAAACTTGTGACATGAAATGATACTCTAATTATGGCTATCATCTTCAAATTGTTGAGATCTTGCCACATAGTAATGTAAGAGCGTCTCGTGACTTTATAAGCATCATTGCATGGTAGCATGCGTTGCCGATTGCATATGACGTTCGTCGTAAATTCCTAGTTCCAACACTGAACGTGTTTGCACAAAGTAAATTGAATTAATGTGTAACGTGTCTATGTGTGTTGGTACGGAGCACTTATATTAAGCTTAGCTTTAAGCACCATCCCCATTAATTATTCCTGCTTTTGACAGCAATAAGAAAATGAAAGAAGTCGTACGACATCAAAAACTGCAAATGCATGTATATGGTGCTATTACAATTTAATTACAAACCATATTTATCATGATTCGTGGCATAGAGGTCAAATATATAAAACGGAAAAATAAAATAAAGAGCATAGAAACCATTTATAGTATACTACTTCTGGAGCATAGAACCGATTTATAGTACTATACTACTTCTGAATAAATAAAGCAAAGGTATCAAGATTCAATGCATATGAAACAACTTTAATTACTCGTTTCCTCTCAGTTTTTATTAAATTGTGATAATATGGTTACAGTATTTTTCACCAAATTATATTGCATCCAACCGTTGGAAATCTATCAAGCATAAAATTAAAGATCATCGAAATAGTATTATTTCTCGATCCTAACAAAACTTTTCATATATATTATTGATTTAAAAATGTTTGTTTGATTTAAAAATGTTTTCTATATAAAAAAAAAAAACAGACCCAAAATTAAAAATAAAGATATCATTTTTTTTATTTTCAGAATTTTAAAACATTTTCACACTTTTCATTTTTGAAATACACATTCTTTATGCACAAATTCCACAAAAAGGGTGGCGAGAGTCCATGAATCATCACATCAAGGTAGTAATATTGTAATTTAAAATTGGGAAACAGAAAAACAAACAAATATTTTAAATCTTAAAAATTTAAAAAGAAAATACTTCCAAAAAATAAATAAAAATAAATGTAAAAAAAATGTTTTCTTCAATACACTTAAAGAAAATTTAGGAGTACTATACACAACCCAGTTTTAGAGCATCTTTAACGCCTGCAGGGAAGCAATCCACATTTGGAAGCATCGTTGCCTGGGAAGCATTGTGCCGTTGTGCAAGTGAAGGAGCGTTGCTTTAGGAAGCACCGGTTGCTTTAGGAAGCACCGGTGCTTTAGAGTTTTAAAATAAAATAAAAACTTTTTTACTGACAAATAATAATATTATAATAAAAAATAAAAACTTTTTTATTGACAAATAATAATATTATAATTTAGGTTAAATTAATATGTAAGTCTTTATACTATTCGATAATTTTTAATTAGGTCCCTGAACTATTTTTTTTCAATTGAGTCCCTGAATTTTTATTTAATTTTTAATTAAGTCATTGCCGTTAACTCCATTAACGGTAGGGACCTAATAAAAAAATAAATAGAAATTCAGAGACCCAATTAAAAAATTAAAGCACCGGTTGCTAGTTAAAGCACCGGTGCTTTAGCTTATTAAATTAAAAAAAATATCATTAAAATATTATTTCTCAATTTGTGCAGTTTGAATATCAATCGGCAATTAGCAAAATTTGATTGTTATTTTACTATTTTTTTTTTTAATTTTACTATTGTATATCAACATTCATATAAATAAGGAGTACTTCAAATTTTTCTTACACAATTAAACCTATCATTTTTTTCTTATTTTTATTCTCATAAAATTCTCAACTGGATTTTTTAAAAAAAAAATTATTTTGTATTATTAAAAAAATATTTTTTAAAATAATAGCATAAATAAATTCCTTAATTTTTAAAAAATAATTATTTTATTTATAAAATAATTATAATTTAATAAATAATTAATAAAATGTAAAGATGTAAGCTTTTTGGTGGAACCCATTGGAAGTACCCAAGGAGAGTTGCTTCATTGGAGGAATTAAGTGCTTAGAGATGCTTGTATTGAAAAGAGTAAAAATGAATGATGTGTACAAGTGGGTCCCATTGGAAGCACTTATAAAGGATTGCTCCATTAAAGATGCTGTTAGTGGTTTGGCGGTTATGCATACAGCTCGCATCCCACAAACGGCTCCTTTAACCAGAAACACGTAGCCCATTTCAATGCACCATTTTTCCAACCCATAAATAAGCAGGTTAGCAGAACGATCCATGGACAATTATTTTTTTATTAATTGTTTGTTTTATGATATCATATTATAAAATGTAATCAATTATTAACAAAGTTAAAACCCACAAAAGAGGGGGGAAATCATAATTGTTCAAAAATTTAAAAAAATATTAATTTATACTTATTAGTTTTTTATTTTTAAATTTTTTATCCTTAGTTTGCTAGTTAAGTAAGGCAGAAGCAGGGCAAGAAAATAAAGCTCATTTTTATGACATACCAAGGTAACCCAACCCATTAAATTTGTGTTCAAATGAGTACGGAGCTTAAATGGACTGGACTGACTTATATCCTCACATTTAATTACGCACTTACGCAATTATTTGGGCTTCGAAGTTGTTTTCATTTTAGTCGAGGCTATGCCCAGTCCATCTCATTGTTTTCAAAGTTATCTCATTTTTAGTAATATAAATATTTTTATATCATTAATCAATTAGAAATCACTGTAAATATGACTTTTAATTAATTATTATAAAAGTCAATAATTTTTAATTATATTAATTAAATAATAGTGTAAAAATTGTCAATTTATTTCAATTAAATTATTTAAATGAAATAGATGAGTCAATGTTCCTTACAATATTTTTAAACTAAATTTCTAAAAGAGTGTTTAATCTACTTTGGAATTAAATTTTTGAAAAATATTTTAGTTATGTTATAAAATTAAATTTTTTGAAGACTATTTAACATATTTCAAAATTAAATTTGAAAAAATTTGAATTTTTTATGAATCCAATTTAAAAAAATGTTTAATACATTGATTTTTTTATAAAATATTTTTAGCTTAAATATTTTTTTGGTGTCTATAGTTTTATGATTGTGCAATTTTAGCCCCTCAAAATTTATTGTACATTTGGTCCTCAACTTTTTTAAAATTTAACAATTTTTATTCATCATTAGTTTGCAGTGAAATTTTTTTTAAAAAAATTATCGACGTGACATTTAAGTGATGATGTGACACTAACACGTTGATATGATAGATAACGTGTGAGTGTACACTATGTTAACACAACATTGACAATCCAATTTTTTGTTACTACTGTCACATCAACACACTGTTGACTGCCAAGTCATTCACCACATCAGCACGTCAGTATCACATCATCACTTAAATGTCATATAAACAATTTTTGTGTTAAAAAAATTGACAGTAGATTTACAATGGACCAAAATTACTAAATTTTAAAAAAATGGGAGATCAAATGTGCAATAAATTTTTTGAGAGATCAAAACTGTATAATCATAAAACTACAAGGACCAAAAATGGATTTAAGTCAATATTTTTTTAATGTATTTCATAATTAAAGTTCATGGAAGTATTTTGAATATATTAGACAAACTTAGTTTCGGAATGTTTTGTAATTACTTTTGAAAGTTATTGAAATTGTATTATGTATATTTAAACATTTTCTTATACATAATATTTTTTTTAAAATAAAAGCTAAAAAAAAATATGTGGTGTAACCAGCAGAAAGTGATGATGCAAAATACAATTCCCCTTTTGTAACGAGTCTATCTCTTGAGCCCAACATGATCCACACTTTGCCTCTCCACGTTCATGTGCGGGCTTAGTACACAGTCTGTCTTAGGATTTTCTTGTTTACACATCTCATATTACTAAGTACACTCCTCTTCTCCATTTTTAAGTATATAAATTAACTTAACTAGTGAACGCACGGGCTTATTAAAATTTTCACTACCTTATTTATATAGTCAATAGAAAGAAATTAAAAATAAATAAAAAATTATATAACACATTGAAAGAAATTTTAAAAAAGAGATAATTATAAAAAAAAATAGAAACTATAAAATAAAATAAAATATGGGAAGATGTAACAATGTAACTTTAATTTTTTTTAATATTAACTTTGAAAATTGAAAAATAAATTGAATTAAAGATTTAGAATTATTGACTAAAGAGATAAATTTTTGGAATTAAAAAGTAGAGTTAGAAAATCTGATAAAAGAAATATTAAAAAAAAAAAATTAGAGAGTATAAAATTTGAAAAAAAAAATTATATAGTACGTTGAAAGAAATTTTGAAAAAGAGATAATTATAAAAGAAAATAGAAACTATAATTTAAAAAAAAAAAAGGGAAGATGTAATTATGTAACTTTAATTTTTTTAATATTAAATTTAAAATTTGAAAAGCAAATTGAATCAATGATTTGAAATTATTGACGAAAGAGAGAAATCTTCGGAATTAAAAAATAGAGTCAGAAAATTAGATAAAAAGAATATTAAAAAAAAACCCAAAAGATTAGAGAATATAATATTTGAAAAAAAAAGAATTATATAGCACATCGAAAGAAATTTTGCAAAAGAGCTAATTATAAAAGAAATTAGAAACTATAATTTTTTTTAAAGAAAAAAAAGATAAGGAAAGATATAATGATGTAACTTTAATTTTTTAAATTAACTTTGAAAATTTAAAAGTAAATTGAATTAAGGATTTGAAATTATTTATAAAAGAGAAAAATCTTCGGAATTAAAAAACAGAGTTAAAAAACTAATAAAAAAAGATTTAAAAAATATAGCATCAGATAAAAAAGTGAATGAAGATAGTTATAGAAATATTGTGAATGTGGGTAGTTACAAAAATTGATAAGAGAAATTTTAGGAAAAGTAGAAGAACCATATGCATGTTAGGAGAGTGAACTACACCACTTCATGAGGGGAGAATATTCAAATAAAAATGAAAGTGAAAAAGAGTGAGGAGAATGAAACAAGAAGATGAGAGAATCTCTCAGTCATTTATATATATATAAAGAGATTATTATTTATCTTTTATTAATTTTTTCAAATAATTCTCTTTTCATCGAAACTCTTTTGTTCTTTCATAAATTTTATTTCCCTCTATTTCTCTGCACTCCTGAAAACATGGTTCGTTTTCGTTTCAATTTCTTTCTTTGTCAAATTTATTTAGAAATCCTTTCTTTTAACATTATGAGTCATGCGTGTATACTAAATTATACATTAGTGTTTATGAAGAAGAAAAAAGTGGAAAAAAAATAAAGTTGTAATGAAATAAAATAAAAAAATAAAAAGTATCAGAAATTACTCTTTAGAGACATATACCAATGATAAAAAAAAGAAGGAAAAACAGAGACAAGTAAAAAATGAGGAAAAAAATGAACCAAAGCGAAAACAACTGTATGTATATATTTATTCTAAAAGTATAAGTTTCACTAATTATTGGGATACTTTTGAAAATAATTTTTCATTTAAGGACTAAAATACAGAGTATTTCTATTTAAGGTTAAACTCAAAAATCGGTATTAAATAAAAGTGTGCATGTACGTGTTGAATTCTATTTAATCAAAACTTCAACAGGAAAAATAACTGAGTAGATCAGTTGATACTTCATAATCATATTAAGTGATCTTATAACATTATCCTTTTGTACTCGCTCGGAGGCTGTGACTATCAAAATTGTACAAGCATTATTTGAGGAAGTATCCTAATATCAAATATATCCACATGCTACCAGTCTATTTATACTCTATAGGTATCGGTAATATAAATATTCTCTATTTTGTTACTTTGCATAATTAATTGCTTTTTTTTTGTCCTGTGAATTTTGTACATGGAAGGAATCGAACACGGATTTTTTCGCTAAATAGATCGTTCTTCCTCATGTGAGGCCAACGAGACCTTACATCACTATGTCAGCCGTTTGGTTATAATTAATTGCTCTAACATAGTGTTTAATATAATTAAAAAAGAAATAATTGCTTGAGGAATATTTATTACTGTATCATTGTTGAATGTATATATTAAAGAAATTATTTACATCCAATAAAATAAATGTTAATCGATGTATCGGTGACCTTATCCAATAACGAATTAATAAACATGTAAATGTAAATAAAATAAGTAGGCACAATTGAATCGTATTTCGCCTCAACATTCTCATGTTATCAAAGGCAGTGACACCCTTTCCACGTAAGGATGATTCATAAGCACTTAATCTTCTTTTCAGCAACAGCAAGCCCTAGTAAATCATATCAAATCGAACCACTAGTTGATAAAACCGTGTTATCTGTATCATCGTTAAAAAGAGAAAAGGTCATTGGGCACATAGCAAATGACAATGAACCTAAACTGTCTGACGTAGACTCTAAATCTATTAAATCTCATATTCGTCTTATTTGACCTAATACCGTTTGGTTTTGCCACTTGCAAGCAATTTGGCCTAATATACTTATTCAATTTAATCCCTAGATAGAATTTGGTACATAATTGAATGAACAATTAGGTTTTTTTTTTTTTTTCATCGCCTCGAAATGACTCCGTCCCAAACAAGCCATTGCCCATGGCTAACTAGTAGCTTGGAAAAGTAAGCAAAAAGTTGAAGATTATGTCATTGCTTTCCTGATAATATCACTCTTTCATTTTAGATTTGCATCCTCGTTCTTAAAATCAAGGATAGTTCATATTTGAATTCTCTTTCTCGTGTAGAAATTAACATGTATTTTATTTTATTTTTATTCATATCTTTAACCTTTCATATCAAATTAACATTTTTTTCTATGTACCAAAAAAAATTAACATTTTTTTCTTAATTAATTATTTAATTAAAGATTATTTCTTTCTTTAATTTCTTTAGTTAATGCCTAAATTTTTTTAATTCAATGATAATAAACATAATGATATATTTGCAAAATTACATATAAAATATTCTTATATCAATTTTTTTAATTCTGATATTCTTTTATCAATTAAATCAACTTTTAAGATATTTTAAAACAAAATTTGAAATACATATATGTTTACATTTTAACGTATATTCTATTATTAAATCTATTTTATCTAAAATTTGTGTATATTATTGTTGAGTTAATATCAAAGTATTTAATGGCTGATTTAATAAAATTTAATTAGTAAGAATTTTTAAAGGAAGTAATTTTACAAGAAATTACTCTTAAAGTAACTTGGTCTCTCCCCTTATTTATTAATTCAATTAATCATTTTTTAAATTTGCATTTGTAATATTTTATTTACATTAAAAAAATACTTATTAATTAATATAAACTTGGACCTTAACATATTAATCCCATATAAAGAAAGAGGCAATACTTACGTATTGGTCCTATTGGACCACATAAGTTAGTTCGATGGAACTCCATTTACCATCAATGATGCAATAAATAAAATAATGATAGGCTGATATAAGAAAGAAAGAACATGATATATATACAGATAAATTCATAATCAAAAAAAAAAAAAGAGATAAATTGTAACTCTTATAAATTAATTACAATTGTAGTCCCCAAAATATTAAACTTTTTTTTTTTTTAAATAGATCCAAAGGTTCACTTAAAATTTCGTCTTATTTCTATTGCTGCCATGCTTGCTAGTTCCGCCCCTTTAGCAGGGCGTGGTGATCTGGTTCTGATATATTGTAGTTCTGTACCAGCTCGCAGCAGTGGTTGAAGGATGACGTGATGGTTAATGGGGTATTAAACTTAGGTACATGATATATATGCATGTGGAAGTTTTGTTGGGTGTGCTAACGAAATTTCTGGATATAGTGGCACGACCAGATTAATTTGTGGAGGTGACCAGTGTACAAGGTACGTGTTGGAGTTAATTTTTCAATGCTGGAGACAGGACGATGGGGTTTATATGGAGAAATTATTAGGTCTTATGGGACTATACATGACACTTAATAATTTTTGTTATATACGTTGCTGACTTGCTCTAGTTGTTTTTTTTTTTTTTGGGGGTGAGGGCGGTTGGATTTATGTGCTGGATGTGGAAATGACCGAGAATGGTATTAGATTGAAAAAGAGAAAAAGTCATGAATTAGACATGGTGATTTCTTGTTGATGAGGGGTTAACAACTGCGATAAGGCTAGGTTGCGCTTTCAAGATTCGTGAAAATAACAAAAATAAAAAATTCATTGTATTTGATTAAATTTTCAAAATTTATTTTTTATATTATGAAATTATAAATATTATGTTATTTTATTTAATTTTGTTTAACATTATTTAATTAATATCGATTTAATCATAGTTATACCATTAAATCTTAAATCAAGGGTTTCACCTATTTTAAAACATTGTTCAAGACAACACTGATTCATTAGTCTCAGTGACAGACTGCACCTACTGGCTACTAGGCTGCTACCAGAAGTATAACTTTGGGAGAGGCGGCTCACAGAATTTTATGTTTCTTATATTGTTTGTTTCTTTGCTTGTTTTTGAACGGTTGTTTGTTAATTGTGATTAGTTGATGAGTTGATCCCCGGATTAACTAATATTCCTATCACTATTTTAAAACTAAAAGTCAATAACGTGACACTATAGTCAGAAAACTCGGAGTACGCATATCACCTACAATTACAAAGAAAAGATATATCCATGATTATCATGCTAATCGATTAATCAAAATAATTGTTAGTTAGTGACGAAAGCACAACATCATTATAAAGACCCTCTTCAGTTAATACAGGAGTTTTCACTTCACTTAACAATTAAGAAACCTTAATAATATATAAAATTAAGAAACCTAAGTTATTTACCAAAAAAAAAAATATTAAGAAACTTAAGCACGAGGAGAAAGTGATTTTTCAGTTTTATTTTTCCCCCACTTTCTTTTAATGACTTTACTGTATAAGCATTAAGAAATCTCTCTTCTAATTAATGTTATATATATATATATTTGGCAGAAGGTGATACGTACTGATCTTATTAATAACACATAAGTGGTGTTTGAGTTATTAATGAAAAATGCATTTGTCATAAAATTAATTGAGTAAGAAAGAACTAAAAAAGTCGACTAACAGAAAGATCGAACAAATGAATGAATGCACAACAACTATAAGTGCTGTTTCTTTCACGTTTCTCATGCCTTTCTTCAACGTTTTTAAGTTATCTTCAGATCGATCCACGTACATCTTATTTCCCATGAGTTTTCTTTTGGAGATTACTTAAATCATATATAATTAATAAGCATTCATTAGTTTGTTTCTTGGGAAGGTAGTAGTGGTACGTTGAAGAAGAAGCTGACTTCTGGTGCTTTTCCATTCTAAAAAGGCAAAGCATACGCAAGGGAAGAGCTTCCTCCATATTTACCTCCCGTACGCAAAGGACACAAATTCCTTTTATCTTATCGAAGCCTCTATCTGCATATTTCCACTATATTAATTTTGTAAAGGTGTACGTGTGGAACATGGTTTGTAAATTGTGGCTTCACACAATGGGAAAGCAATTTTTTTATATTTATACTCAAATCATGACTTAAGACTTAAAATCATATTCAAATGCAAATTAACATGATTTTGTCAATAATGATATTTATATATGGAAGAAACTCGGTTTTTATTCTCCAAAATAGTTTCAGGTACATATGCAAATTATATATAATATCCAAATTAACATGCACTAATAATTAATCCATTCAACAAGGTTATCCTTCAAGTTTTTGTCATGTTCATGTATACCCTAGACTAAGGAATATTATATATATGATAAGGAATATTATACACGTTGCTTTTAAAACTTTCTTCCTTTAAATACGTTCCTTTTATTCCCAAACAAAATAAAAGAAACAAAATAAGAAAAAGAAAAAGAAAGCAGCCTTTAAAAAATCTCGTCACAAAAAGATTGCTCGTTTTCCTGAATTTTATTTTCAAATGCAACATTTGGATGAGATTTAATTTATTTAGGCTTTTAGAATGAATGGTTAATGTCAACCCTTAATTAAAAGTCTTCTCCCATTAGAATTGGAAGGTATAAATAAAGAGAAAGTGTTTATTTTAAATGAAAATTTACCAAGTTATATTTATATGCATTATAAAATTTCAATAGATAAAACAATTAATTATTGTAAGGATTTAATTTTATAATTTTTTCTTACTTTTCCATTTTATTTTTAACATTATTTCGATTAACAGAAACAGAAATCTTAAGCATTTTTAAATTTTCGATTTAAACAATGTGAAGTAGCTCGCTCAACCTCCTTTCCTTCGTTCAAAAGCTTTCAAAACAATAATAATAAAAAAAAAGTGTCAAAATTAAGCAGTACTAATTTGCACTCAAACTTGTTCGAAGAAACAATTAAGGACATTCTACATCATCAATTTATTTGCATGCAAATTTACTTATGGAAGGCGCAATAACGTATGTATCTGGACTAGCATACGGTATAAATTAACTAAAAAATATGTAAGTGAAGACCGTGTTTGGAGGAACCGACTTTGACAACACGACACGCATGGCATAGGATTCACACTCCTTCAAGTCACAACTTCTTAATTGAAGCCCATCATCATCTGGCTTGTAATATATCCACTACATATATAACGCGTAAGGCTACTTTAGCTTGGAAAATTATAGTATAGTTGCTCACAACTCAATTAACGTAGCTTAGTTGAATGCATTATTAGTACACTGTACCACACGTTGAAGCATTCCCCACACGTCTTGCCACATACAACTCGGTCATGAGATAAGATATAACTACTTACAAGTTAGAAGCAGAGCTTGTTGTACTCATTCCTTCTTAAAGTGATAATCAATAACGTACCAACCCAGATTAAGAGTGGTGACCTGGCTACAAAGTTGAATATTATGATTACTTTTTAGTCAAATATAGTATTGTACTTAAAAATGAAAAAAAAAAAAAGAAGAAGAAATTACCGACCTGGAAAAAGAATGAGAATATATTTGTGATTTTTGCATTGACTTTTAAAAAAAATAAATAAATAATAAATAAAGGAGTATTTGGATCCACCCTAACTTTGATATCTCAAACCTTAATAGTATTAATTATAAAAGAATTAGAAAGTAGAGCTTAGGGGTACTTTTTTTCCCTGTTACTAAAAAGGCTGTGGTAAAAATCTACATAATACAAGATTCTGGATAGTGGATACGTACAAAGACTTGTTATTAATTAGTGGGTGGATAGATTTGCCAACCCAATAACAAGTGTCCTTAGCCACAAAATAAAGCGGTTGCAAATTTGGTATAATGATACCAACATGTGCATTAAAGGCAGGAACCACATGGGAAGGGTTTCGGTTCAACCCACCTTACCCATTGCCCTAACATGATAATGCACAACTAATTGTGTGTAGCCTTTCATTAGCACCTTTATTTTATTATTATTTGTCCTTTTTTTTTTCTCTCTCAATATAAATTCTAGATCTTTATGCGAGATAGTATAGTGGACTTTTAACGGATTAATTAGCAAAAAGAAAAATACACTAACAATTAGTGAGGCTTTGAAATATGTTGAAATTTCAATAAACTTCATTAATGAATACAGTTCATTTAAGCTGTCAAAATAACAATTAAGCAAGCAAATTTCGTTCCTGCTGTCCCTGCGTTGTTCACGCAGCATGCTGTGGATGTTTTTGGCCCAAGTAAAACCCCACCATCTTGATTATTTTATTGGAGAAAGACCTTGACTCAATCCATTCTTAAGTGGTCAATTAATTTGGGTCTCAGTATACCACCCACCATTAATAGACTTCACTCGTATATTATTTATTTTATAATGGTGGGTTATTTGGAGTATTAGATTCGACTCATGTGTCTTTTACCACATTTAACATGGTCTAAATTCAGTTTTCCTTCTTTTTTTTTTCCCCCTCATTTCCTTTGGAATTGTATGTATCTGCAACTTGTACTTGAATCTGACCATGAGAAAGTGAAATCAATTTAATGAAGAATCTTATTAATTTCCTTATTACTCAACGTAACGTAAATATGATCAGTAACAGAGAGACAGTCAAGTTGAATTGGGTCAAAATTTTATAAAAAATAATATTTAATTTCAGATATAGTTTCCTTTTCACATTCACATACAAAAAAAAGAATATTGTTAATTAAATCAGAAACCATATATATCAGTAAATTATAATCAATATTTGAATGGTTGATCAAATAATTAATTTAAAGATAATATATAAATTAAATTCATGCACCAAGTTCTGAATATATAAGCGAAGAAGTAAATGTACATGAATATGTATATAATTGGAATTAATTAACTTATATTGATCTTTGGGGTAAATATTACTGATGAAAGCAATTGTTAGATTGAATCAATGACAAAAGCAATGAACAAATTTTGTCTGTACATAGGAGCAGAGAAACAAAATCCGAACCTAATCCCAATCCCCCTAAACCTAAAAAAGAAAGAAATTAAGAAAAACAACAAATGAAAATTAAACTAACTGGGTGCGATTCATATTCACGATACCAACAAATTCAATTTCAACCAAATTAAAATAAATATTCAGTGAACAAAGCTACGCCGTTTCATCATCATCATCATGCCCTGAAAACATACGCGGCCTCTTGGCGGTTACCGGCAACGGGCTTTCCACCTCTTGTTCACCGTCAACCTTCTTCTTCCCGAAATCAAACCCCGCCGGCGACCAGAACTCCGTCAGCGGCGCCGGCAGGTTCAGGTCAAACCCACGGAGCGTGTGGGAGGAGGAGGCCGCACCGCCGTCGGAGGAAGTGACGCCGCTGCTGTTGTTGCCGTTGGCGTTGCTGTTGCTGTGGTTGTTTCCGCCGTCATAGTGGCAGCGCTTGTGGCCACCCAGGGCCTGACCGGTGGGGAAACTCTTGTGACAGATGGAGCACTCGTGCATCCTTCCGCCGCCGACGGTGGAAGCGGAAACGCTGTCGTTGGCCACGGCGGAGACTGTGGCGGTGGTGTTGGATTCCGACAAGGCCTTGCGGTGGCTGGCCTTGTGTCCACCGAGTGCTTGGTAAGAAGAAAAGGCCTTGTTGCAAACGGTGCACCTGTGTGTTGGTTTCACCGGCGGTGACGCTTCTTTGTGTGACTGTGACGATGACGGCAATTCAGCGTTGTTGATGTTTCTGTTGTTACCGCTTTGTGCGAGCATGATGAGGCAAAGAGCGAGGTACTCTTCCTCTGTCTCAAAACGTGGTCGTTTCGAGCGTTTCCTTTTAGCCCAAGGCTCGCGGAACTGAAGGTCAACCTCAACCTCCTCCTCTTCTTCTTGGTAGCGACGGAAGGGAGTGGTCGCTGCTGTAGGAGAATTCAAAGCCTCCAAAGCCATTAAAATTGAAAGAGAATTGAGCTAGCTAGTTTGGTGTTTGGGTAGAGTGTGGAGTTAGTGGATATGAGAAAGTGGGTGTGAGCATAGAGGCTTTATATAGGGATGTGGTGAAATGAGGTTATGATGAGAAAGAGTGAAGTCGGTCAACTAAAGAGCGAGTAGAATCACTTGGATGGATGACTTTTTCTAAGTCAAAACTACGTTACGTAATACGTCTGCGCTATCTTTACCCCTTTTTCTCTATCTACATACATTAACCCCACACCAAGGTAATGGTTGTGGTTATGCTTATGAAGACTCAAAGCCATCGTGTGTGTGGGTGTGGTTGTGCCAGTCAGAGTTTTCTCGGTGCCTCCGTGTAAAACACGATTTTCATTTTTATTTTAAGATTTTAGATGGTGTAACTCGAATTTTCTTTCCTCAGTTTGGATTATAAAACGTGTCAATCTTCGGGCGTGCCCTTTTACCCTTTTTAGATTGGAAATTTGGGATAGTACTTTTCTTTTTCTAAAAAAATAAAATAAAATTGTCCGATATTATAATGCCAGCTCGGTCTTTTGAATGTCAACGAAATGTGTCGTGACTTATTCAGAAGAAAGAATACTAGTTGATGATTTAGTATTTACTTCTTTTAACATTATTATTTGCACATAAATGGTAACGCGGTTATGTTCAGTTTAGTCTTGTTCAAAATAAAGTATCTTTACTCCTTTAGACATTTTATGTGTGCAATATCTTTCTTTATTTACAATAATGTTTTTGGTCAATTGTGAATAGTGTAAGATTTTAATTATTCCTGATAAATTTTTTTATATTTAAATTTTAATATTTTAATCATCTTTTTTTATATAATACTTATTTTAAATAAGTAAGAAAACGTTTAAAATATTTATTAAAATAATGATGTATCAATTCTCTTTACGAAAACACACGCATCTATATCACTTGACATCCTTATCCTAGTTGATGTTGGTATAGAGCAGTGGAATATGATTCTTAACGAACCATGCTAAATTACATATTTGACTGTTATTAGGGGAAAAAAAGAAAAAGAAAATTGACTGTTGAAAAAGAAGAACAATTCAAGATGTGAAGTAGTAGTAGATTTAGACGCCTCGTGGCGATAAATAGAAAGGTCCCTTGGCGTCATTGCTTTGATCACGTACGGTCATGAATCCTCTACTCTACTCTACTCTACTCTAATCTATCGTGGTTTGGGCAACCACTTCCACTGCTATCCTATCATTGATCGTTTATTCGTTAGTTTGGCACACTACAACTAAGCTAACGTTCCACCACGTGCCACCTCTATTTATAACTTTTCAACTAGTTTTATTTCCGTGATCGCGGGAAATTAATACTTATCAATACGTTTATTTATTAACTAAGAATTATAAACATATTTTTTAAGTATTTCAAAAAGTAAAATTTTGAAGGTATTTGAAAATTTTACAGTAACAATATATTCAAATGAAATTGATAAAAATAAACATCAAAATACTTATTAACAGAGAAGAAGGTCAATGAGAAGAAATATTTAAAGTAATTTTAGAATAATAGACCTTAACTAGTTCGTTCATTCTTTGCTAGTTTTCTTAATTATTTTCTCTTTTATCTCAACTACTAATTTGAGGTGTCTTGTAAAGGGTCAATAATTAAAAATCAAATTAAAAACAGAGATAAAACACTTCCTAATAAAATAATATGGAAGAGGAGTATGAAACCGATTTTGTCAAAATGACACCAACGTGATTTCTGTCAAATCATAATTTATATTTTTTTAATTAATATTTATTGATTAATGATGGAATTTTCTTTTTAAAAATGTTTGCATTTGTTTATAAGTTTTTTTTTTAAAAAAAAAAGTTTAGATTCAAATAGTCAAGAACTTGAAAAATGGTAAGTATTAATATTTTAAAAGTTAGATTGATCATTAAAATAATCAATGCAGTGCTTTGTAAGTTATTCATTTTAACACAATTACTAGTAATAATTATATATATATATATATTATAATAAATTAAATAATAATTTAATACAAATTATATTAAGTTGACTTAAGTATATAAATTTAAATAAATATAAAATAATCAATTATATATATATATATATTATAAAATAATATAAAAATAAATAGTTTAAATTGACTATTATCACCATATTTACAGTGATTTTGATTAATATTAAAACGATTCAACTTATTTTAACCGTTTGACTATATTTTTTCCATCATTCAATCTTTTCAATTGTTTGAATAAATGACCCGACTAATTCTTTGATTTTGTTTTAATGAAACTAACTAATTTAATATGATTTTTTACTCACTATAAATATGACTATTTAGTGTATGACATAACTATATAAATCAATAATATTATATACTCACACCTATAGTATTGTATACTTTATCATGTGTTAGTTTCATGTTTTTTTAAATATTTTTTTATTATACCATCTTATAAATATATGAAAATTGTGTAATTAATAAATTTTAATATTTTATAATTAAACTATAAATACAGATTATTGGCGTAAGATAATGTTTAACATTAACTTTTAAAATTTTATAAGAAAAAATTAATAAATATAAAACTAAGACAATAACAGTAAAAAAAAATGGAAGTGAAAATTTTTTTATTTTAAAATATTTAAACAGATATTTCCATTGCTTCTCAAAATAGCATATACTATAAAGGTCAATCATTTTTATAATTCATGATTAAATAATAATATAAAAAATACATTATCAATTTATTTTAATTAAAGTTTAATATTTAAATCATAAATAAATTAGTGAGTATTTTTTTTAGTAAAAAAAATTCACAAGTATTATCATTTATGAGAGACATCTTTGCTTGAATTAAAAATATTTATAACATGGAGAAATTAACTCTCCTAATCTATTATATATGAATTCATTTAAAACTTTACTTAAAAAACTCATGTATATGAACTACATGGGTTAACTTCTCAGTTCTCACCAGTAATGAATGACTACTTTTTTTTTTTTTTTTTTTGAAAATAGTAATGAATGACTACTTTATTAACTATAATTGAACAATTATCACATCATCAGGTTGGAAAAGAAAAATATCACATGATAATAGTAATTATTTTCCATGATTAAAAATTCCGAACATTATAAAATTGATTGTGTGCATTCTAGAAACATAACGGGAAAAATATGGAAAGGCGTGTATGTGTGTGATTTATTTTAACGTGTCAAGCGAGAGAGTGAGTGAAGAAGAGTGGAGTGTGGTAGTGGGAGAGGGAGAGAGAGAGTAGTTTGCTTCACCGACGCAATAAAAAAGAAGAAAAAAAGCGTTGGGCATATTGACACGCAACGCAGATAAGTTGTTCTTATTGGTGACACGTAGCACTTCAACTGTCAATTGCCTGCTTCCACGTGTTCAGGATAACCGACCAACATCATCATCATACTAATCACCAAATACTGAACACTTTCGCTGTATTTCAATTTTCAACTGCGCCCATAGAATAGAAGAGTGAGCTAATAAAAAATATGTATATGTTTTATTTATTTATAATTGATTAGATTTTGTTTTTGGGTACACATAAATAATATCAATGTTGTACTTGTTATTGGGGGTGTTACAGTTTAGGAAAATATTTTATTTAAAGATCAGATCGAATGTATTGTCATATGCTGGAGATGAGTGGAGGGATGAATAGTGACTACTTGAATTGGCATCTTGTTTTCCTTTTGTTGCATGTGTATCGTACCAATACTGTTATTTTACACTTGGCATCGTTCACTGTCAAGGGCTGCTGAAAGCTCTCCTAAACCCCACGGATATGAATACTGAATACAGGTGAAATGAACAAGAATTGACAATGCCATGCCTAACATTACACCAAACAGTTGTATTCATGATCAAAGCTATGATTATATTATATTATTATTTAGACTTAAATATATTTTTAATCTCTATAAAATGAGTTAGTTTTAATTTTAGTCTTTAAAAAAAATTGGTTTTCATCCCTAAAAAACTAAAATCATTATTTTTTTCTATATTATAATGTGACAATAGTTAACTACTTATATATTTAACAAGAGGATAAATACTCATCCCAAGTGATATTTACTATTATGTAACACTCATTAATTACTTATTTGGTGGCAAACTCTCACAACAATAATAGGTTTTGTTACTATTTTAATAATTACTTTTTAATTGATAATTTATGCATTTTCTCTTTAAAATATTTTTATTATTTTAGAAGAGTTAAATCTACTCATGCTGTCATGCATCAATTAGAAAAAAAAACGCATGTCTTCTCTTCCGATAACCCTTCTAGATGGGCCTGCAAACTTATACCCCCTATTCCAATGGGCTTCCTAATAAAATGTAACTCAATATTGGTGGACTACTCTGGACCAAAAATAAAATAAGACAAACATCGGTGGACTTGTATGAAGGACCGAGATATTGATTTTTTGTGCGTATTTGGTTAGGGGTACATCTGTATCTGATTTTGAAATATTTTAGTTTGCAAAATAAATTTCAATTGAATTTTAGTTTGGAAGCTACCATTTTCACTTATAATAGTTAAATGCTCAAAAGTTACTACATTCTTTTATTTATAGTTAAAAACGTGCTTTCAAGAATAAACAAATACTTTGAAATTGAAGAAGAATAAAATATATATTATATTTTGAAGATATTAAAAATGCTAGTGGTAGAGAATTTGTTTACGAATTGAGGTAATTTCCTATATTGTCTTGTATAGACTAGTTTGAAGTTTGAACAAGTGTGCACAGGTGTGGAACTATCGGCGGTGGAGTCATTCCGTGGGTAATACGCACTTGGCAGGGTTATGTGTGCTTTGAATTGACATCAACGTTAGCCACGAGCCCACAGTGTTATGGTCCCAGTGGAAATGCAACTGAATAATTTTGATTCAGTATTTTATTTTGGTAATTAAAACTGGCAACAAATAATATGGAATACTACTTTTGATTGAAAAAAGTAGCAATAATATTGATGATATACTTGGCCTTTCGGCCCTTCCAGTATAAAAAAAAAATATATATATATATATATATATGTATATATTGATGATATACTATTATATTCAAGTCTTGGCCTTTAAAATACGCATGCAGAAGATATTTGCACAATGAAGGTTGGGAAAACGTGTAAGTTAAGCCTTTTGAACGGAATATGCATGCATGGCTTTCGCTGTACCAAGATATGGGAAGAAAGGTTTTTCATATGCTTCAGACTATTCGTTATTCGAGTGGATATGATTGTCAGTCAACCGATCCCTATTTTCTATTGTTCGTGGCCACTAATCATTAGCCTTATCATAAAATTAAAAATAGAAAGAAAAAAAAAAAAAAAAAAACATACCAGTGGATATTTTAGAACATATTCTAAAGTGAGAAATGAAAATATTGATGAAATGGTCATGTATGCAACTGAGTCTAAGAGTCTTGATGACCAATTTTGCTTCAAGCTTTGGTTGTGTAATTATGTTACTTTTATCTCTGCACTAGTAATTGGAAAAAGTAATGAAAATAATGAAGTTTTTTTTCAGCATTTACGCAACTCTGGAAGGTTTTGCACACAGATTGTGGGCATGGATGTATAATATAACAACTCAAGAGTAGGTGCAGTGGATACAGTACTAATTGGATTAATGATATATAAATGTCTATATATCATACTCTTCATCTTTATTTATTATTTTTTTTTCTTTTTTTATAACACCATATTAGATTGATGGGTGTAATATAATTGACAGATAACTTAAGTATGTGGTCAGAAATTTGATATCCAATTCTTACGTATGAAAAAATATATGTTAAGAGAGGTTAACACATAAATCTCAGTATTCAAGAGATTAGTTTTTGATTCTCGACCGAGAGATACTTTAAGTTAAAAAAAAAACAACTATACTTACTTTTCTTTTTTCTGTTAGGATATTGAAAAGAGTTTGTTTACTAATTTTTTTTCATTACTAATTAAGGAACCTAACTGTGAACATTAGCCTTGAGATCTAAACTTTTAAAGCATATGCAGTCGAGAAGATTAAGATAATGTTTGGTAAAATTAGGAAATAAATTAGTTAAAAATTGAAAAAATGTTAGTTGATAATAGTTGAAAATTAATTGAAAAAACTTATCAATTTTCAACAAGTTAGTAGAACATTAAATATGTAATAAATATAATTATACTTACTTTTCTTTTTTCTGTTAGGATATTGAAAAGAGTTTGTTTACTAATTTTTTTCCATTACTAATTAAGGAACCTAACTGTGATATTATTGTCCAAGTTATAAATCATTTATAATAATCTTATTTTATTTTTAAAACTAAAAATACATATTCATATATGAATTCTAACAACTTAATTATCAGGTTTAAGTAATGATTAGTAAAATAATTTCATAAATAAAATTACATATGTACATATGAATTTATTTTAGATTAATTTGAATTGATTTTCAAAATTACATATAAAATCATGAAAATAGTTTATGGATTAACATTGTAAAGAACTTTCACACCGTTATCAAATCATAAATCGTCATGTATGATAAATTTGTTGAATTTTATCATAATTAACTTAAAATTCATACCAACCATGTTTTCTAATTGGTTAATAGTGTAAATTTTTTTGTACTAACCATGTACGTAAATTAAATTCTAAAGTCATATCCAATTAAATAAGAAATTTAATCATTTCATATTGCTTTTCTTAGGATAATTATTTCATATTGTTTGAAATTTTTAATTTTAATTTTTTGATTCAATTTTATGACTTATATTAATATTGAACCCATTTATAATTAAAAATTAAAAAAATCTTTTATAATTCTATAAAAAATTAATGGAAATATATTGATACCATTGTTCAATAATATGTTATCATATAATTAAAAATTATTAACTTTTATAATAATTAATTAACAATATAAAAAAATATTTATATTAATAAAGTGAAAGTGTAAATCAATTAAAAATTATTATATATATAACTTTTAAATAATTATTATATAATTTAATAAATTTATCATACATACTAATCCATCCATACATATATATATATATACTACATTATTATGCATGTATTCTAATAATATATTTTAATTAAAATTTTAAAATTATTATGCATATAAACATAATATTAATGGTTAATTTTCCGGTTTAGTGATTAGTTTTAGATTTTAATGGTGATTTTAATGACTTTCAATAAACTTATAATTGAAGGACGGTGTAAAACTGTTTACACATTAGGGCATAATCTTTTTTCTTTTAGTTTTATCTCAAATACAAAAATCACTTACCTTATGCGACACAAATCTAAAAAGCTCCAATACCATACCCGAACCCGATTACCACAAGAACTGTGGATAGTAGCTTCTCGTGCACCTATCTTCCTCGCCTTAGGAACCAAAACCACATTCCTCGTATTGTACCCTTCATCCATTCACGTCAAATTTTGCAACTTTGTTGCCAATTCCGTGCACCCATGTCCTCTTCTCTCTCCTTATCATTCTCTGCGCCCTCCCTCCACGATTCTTCCTTCCTCCATGGAACCAAGCTCTTCCCCTTTTCTCACAGAGTGGCACCACGCCGCTTCAACTCTTTCTCTGCCAAGTGCTCCCTCGACCACATCCCCAAACAGTTCAGAAAGGAAAATCTCAAAGATGGATGTTAGTTTTCTTACCTTTCGTTCCTTCTCTTTTCTATATTGTCTAATGCTAATTTACTCTGTTCGATTTAGTTTAGGCAATAAATAAATAAATAAAAATGAAAGGCCCTTAATTATGTGGTTTTTGATAAAAATTAGAGCAGAGAAATGAAACAAGTTGGAATTTTGTAATCTGGGTATGAATTATTTTAGTGCTTTTCATGTGATTGGGGACTGTACTGTCTAATTATGTGTACTACATAGTCTCTTCAATCAAGTTTGTCATGTGTTTAAAACTGAAGTAGCAGAAGGGCATGGAATATAGTGTTTTTAACTGTTTAGTGTTTGCTTTTGTCATAATCGTTGTTTTTGTCCCCATAAGTTTTGTTGTGGAGTTGTTTTGTTTTTGTGCATTTCTTGTTGAGTGAGTATATGGGCTTGGTTATTTGCCCCCTTAGAAAGGTTTAGAAACTTAAATTGGGTTACACTGTACCTTCTTGAAGTTTTTGTCCAAAGGCCAAACTAAATTTAGTGCACCAATGTCTGAATTTTATAATATATGCCCGTCAAGTTTCAGAGGCATGGATCACAGGTCCTTAAATTTTGAGTAACAATGCAAGTGATAATTATTGTTCTCCTAAATTGAAAGGGTTTTACAAGATGCATATAGATTTGTCTTTTGAAATGTATTAGTAGGAGAGACTGTGAATCATGTGCATAAATTGTAGGAAAAGAAAATAAAGACACTCTATGAATTCTGGTAGTAAACACTAGAAGACACAGCATTGGGCAAGACCATGTGAAGTTTTGGGTAAGAAAGTAATAAAATGCATCTTCATTGTGAGTTTTGACTGATTTATTTACACTCTTGGTTTTTCTAAATGTTCTGGGCAAACAAAGGGGTAAAGTTTGTTTATGAAATATAAGGCTTCAAATTGGTGCTCTTAAATTAATTTGGATGAATTTTTCTGGAGTTTGAGTACACTTTTCCCAAATAAAAAATGTTAAAAAAGTTCTTATTCAAGTTCAGTTGAAAATTTTAAAATTGGGTGCCTAACCTTGATTTTTATTTTCTCTATTATATGCAGTGATGGAAAACTACAAGAATGCTCCTCAATCTCTATATGGCCTTACTGCTTCACAAATGGACATGTTCATGACAGAAGATAATCCTATCCGCCAGCAATCTGAAAGAGTTACAGAGGTTCTCACCATATATATCCTTGCTACTGTCTATAATGGCAAAATTGCCTATCTATAACCTAATTATTGATTGTGGAGTTGATTTTGCAAAGCACCCAAATTTTATCACAGCCTATTTGACTGTTCAAAAGTGCTCTTAATTTTAATCATTGTGACAGGAAAGCATCTCATCTGCCAAAAATTATATGGATAATGGTGGAATGTGGAGTCTATCTGGCATGGGAAAAAATGATGCTTCAAAATACAGCATGAGTGTTAGTATGTATAGAGGAGGTAGGGGAACTGGAAGGCCAAAAACTGCTCCACCAGATCTGCCTTCTTTGCTCTTGGATGCTCGAATATGCTATCTGGGTATGCCGGTAAGCATCATCCCGATGGCTCATTTTTTCCCCCCCAACTATACCTGCTATCTTTTATCCCAATCTTCTTGATGTTCCTTTTTAAGTCTTTATGATTTGTACAGATTGTACCAGCTGTGACAGAACTTATTGTTGCTCAATTTATGTGGTTGGATTATGATAACCCTAGCAAACCTATTTACTTGTATATTAATTCATCTGGAACTCTGGTAAGTGTTATGGTCATTTTTTCTAATATTTTCCCTTGTAATGTATGAGGTGTTAGTTTATATGATTGCCTTTTCTTTCCCTTTTTCGCTGTTTAGAACGAGAAGAATGAGACCGTGGGATCAGAAACCGAGGCGTATTCCATAGCTGATATGATGTCTGTAAGTTTTTATCATGAATCATGTGCCACTCCTACTCCCACCTCAAGCCTGGAATACGGTTTATCTCTTTGAACTAATCTTTTGTAACTCATGCATTTAATTAATCTTTTTTCTTTCTGCCTCAAGTATGTCAAAGCAGATGTCTATACTGTGAATTGTGGCATGGCATTTGGTCAAGCAGCAATGCTTCTGTCGCTTGGAACAAAGGGTTATCGTGCTGTACAGCCAAATTCATCTAGTATGAATCATATCTATGCAAACTATTGGAAAAAAAAATTGCTTGATTGCTTTCACTTGTTTATTGTGGCTTTTTGGAACTTCTGACAAATGGATTACTGATTTATAATTTTCCAATCATCTCTTTTGTCATCACATATTACACCTTTTGATCAAATGGCTATTAATATGCTTGTTAAGAAGTATTTTCCGGAAGATCAGTTTATCAAATTCTAGTTCTTCTGGATCCGTAGGGCAAGGATGATAGAGTTATGATCCATGTGAACTGAAACCCCAGTACTCAATATTGTACATTGAAACTGTTGGGTTGCCATAGTTCTGATTAAAAGAAATCCCAATTTTCAAAGGAGCAAATGAAAGAATTTTGGTCTTTATGTAATGCTATCATCTTCTGCATTACTTTGTGCACAAACATGGCCTACATGTTCATGGATTGAAAGGCTGCTGCTACTACAGCAGACCCATTTATTAGTTATGGTTTCTGTGTTTATGTGTGGGTTTCAAATTATTTATTCCCTGAGCACAATTATAACACATTGTCTTTTATTTTTTGGTGCACGTGGCATTACTATGGTAATGATTCTTGTTACACACAGACAACAATAGTTTAGGAAAACAAATTGAAAATGTCTTGATAGGATTTGCATAAAAAGCCTTCTTTATTGGCTACAGTTTCTTGCCCCCCTTCAATGCTGAATTGCTGATGGTATATTTTATTGTGGCCAGAAATTTCTACATAGTTAGGGATATTTCTTCCTTGTCAGTTGATAGTTTTGATCACTGACAAAGTAGAAAGATAACTGGTCATATGTTTTGTAAAAATTATGTGGAATAGAGGGATGTATATGATTTTTTAGCATTGCCTTCTCTTAACGTGGATTTTAAACTGTTTGCTATTGCAGCAAAATTATATCTCCCAAAAGTCAATAGATCAAGTGGTGCTGTTATAGACATGTGGATTAAGGTACTGTCTACCTGTTTGTTCTCTTCTCTATATTTTTTCAATCATTTAGACATTATATTTATATCAAGTATGTTGGCAAAACACATACAGGCAAAAGAGCTAGAGGCAAATACTGAGTATTACATTGAGCTGTTGGCAAAAGGGACAGGGAAATCAAAGGAAGAAATTGCTAAAGATGTCCAGAGGCCCAAGTATCTTCAAGCACAGGAAGCTATAGACTATGGAATTGCTGACAAAATAATTGATTCAAGTTCAAGGGATGTTGCATTTGAGAAGCGGGTAATAATTATTGCTATTTATTAATGGTTATTCTGATATTCTCTTTAAAGATGCATATTATATAATATACTTATATATATACTTATGATTACTTTCTGGATCAGAACTATGATGAAATGCTTGCTCAATCAAGAGCTATGAGGAGACAAGGTGGTGGCAATCCTCAAGCGGCTCCTTCAGGATTTAGGTAATCACACAGCATAAGGCCCACTTATTCGGCTCCGAATCCAATGCCTTCAAAGGATGCTCGTGGGTTAAATCTAAGTTGACGCCTAGTATAAAGATCAAAAGCTTCTCATATCAAGGCCAAATGGAAAATTTCTCTGGATAGTGCATGAAATCTGTATTTTGGCTATTGGGCGACTTGTTCAATACTTATATTACTTTGAATTACCTATGCTTAGTTTCAACAACTAAAGAAAATGACCAGGTTTCTTAAGTTGTAAATATCGAACCGTTACCAATGTGATGGACTTGATTTGATGGCTGCATTCTCTTCAAATGTTTCGTTTCATTTTGAATGAGATTTTGTTTGTAACCCAATATTATTGGATTGGTCTTCCGATGGAAATATGCAGATTCATAGAAACATCACGTTTGCACAGTAGTTGACATTGCATCCTTGAATTTTTTTGCCTCGACATTTCTCGTCCTACTGGAGTAACAATTACGCATTTACAATTAATTGAATGCAACTATGGCCCTTTCTTGAGTTACAAAGAATTAACTGGATTCTTATTGTTGGTTAACCTCACATGATGATGACATGACAAGCTTTTTCCAATGATGAGTTGAAAATTTGTGGGAGAGACCCAACGCTTAAGGTTATATTATCAGTTTCATTTATACTTTACAATAGACCTACTTGCACTAAGTGCACAATTTGAAGGAAATCTGGACTAACATAAGCTATTACCGCAGTTTGTATCTAGAAATAAGCTAGTGTGCTTCACAACAATAGTTTACATGTTTTTGGCGTTCACAAGAGGAAAGTGAAACAATAGAAACAAAAAACGAAGAAATTCCTATTTTCAAAAAGGACATCAGGAATCACGCAGGAGGATTGGGATAGACTTTGGGCTTCGGCTTGACCTCAATCTCGTTTACACTGCGAACGTAGATAGCATCTTGTTCGTTGCTGTATAAGAAATGAGAGAGTTACATAAAACTAGCACGTATAAAGTGTAGTTTAGTTTTGGCTTTTGAGCCAGTGAGAGAGCGAGCTTACGCTTTAGGCCCTTCTTCGAATGTGTAACTTGATGCAACAGCCAAGAGGCGTCCATCTCTGCTAAACGACAGTGCAGCAATGCTGGTAGGATATTTTGAGTACTGAAAGAGAAAGAGAAACAGCAATTTAGCAATAGAAATCATTACCATATGAAAATTCTGGTCACTCAATTACTCAAAGCAAAAACGAAATGAAAACCTGGTACAGCCTCTTCTTATTGTTTCCGTCCCACACGTTAACATACCCGTCACAACCTCCTGTGGCAAACGTTCCATATCTGCACAGATTTTTATAAAGCATTTTGATAGTCACAATTAAGTCAACATACGAGTTGGTCTCCCAAACATGAACAGCATCTAATTCCAAATTTCATTTAAAAGGTAATTAATCACAGCATTTCATCTTTGGAGCTCTAGAAATTTTAGGAGGAACAGAGAGGGAACACAAGTATAATTTACTAAAGATTCTGTATAGTTGTAATACAGAACACTCATCTACAACCTCCATGTATTTATACCCACTCAAACTGTGAAAAAACATCTACGTACTTAACCAAGAAAACTTTCTTAAACAATAATTTATATTTATATTTCTCAACTGGATCCTTGAATGATACAAGCTACAGCTATTGACACTGTAAATAGTAGAGAAACAGTTAAGCAAAAGCAATTTGAAATCCTCTTTACGGAGTGCCTCGTTATTTAAGGAGATAATATAATCAAGGTGACAGCACTCTAAATTCTAAAACACTTACATGGGGTGGAATGCAATTGCATTCACAGGATAGACAATGTCCCTTCCGGCCTCTGATTTTCTGTGACACTTGAAAGCATATCTGCACAGAGGTCAGAAATCATTTACAGCTAGAAGTTGAAGAATATATGCTATTTTTCATATGGACTGAAAGTCTGAAACAATATATATGGACAAGAAATTCAAAATATCCACATCACAGTAGTATTAAGAATGGAAAACATAGAGATACACAAAGAAGTAATTACTTTTTTGCTTGGCTAGCCTCTGAGAGGTCAAAGAATTCCATCGCAACCCGTCCTTCAACAGAACTAAGTGCATATCCTGCATAAAGTAGTTATCAAGTATGAGGGGAAATCTTGGCTAAGAAACATGACAGAGTGCCTTGTTAACCCTTAGTTAAAGTTCAGAGTGTCATCTTTGGAAAATCAATGGTTGAGTTATAACTATTAGTTAAAGTTCACCTGTTCCATTTGGGTAACAGCGCACACATCTGGTTTGATATTTCAATGAAGATTCCCTTCGCTGCTCAGGTTGAGACATGTTCCTCAAATCATAGATATTAACATGTCTTCCAGCTGTTGCTACAACCAGATGATGTCCAACCAGAGAGAGAGAGTAAACACGCTCGGGCTGTGGATATGTCCCAACGAGTGTGCGCTCCTGGCCACTTGCACCTCTAGGGTCCCAACATTTCACGGTTTTGTCCCAACTACCGGTGATCAATTGCCCTATAGTGACAGACAATATAGAAGTAAATATCCTTTTTAAGAGTAATAATTTCTTTAGTTCAGGAATTATGTGACATGGTAACACGGCTGAGATGAGGTTAGCATTATAGAGATAGGAAGGAGAGACCTGCGGCATAGGAGTACTCAATGCAACGAACAGGTGCATCATGCCTTCCCAGAATATCCTCTTTATTAGAGCTGAAGACAAGCCTGAAGCATGATAATATAAAGGGTGAATTACTCTGTCATGTAATTTAAGCATGATAATATAGAGGGGAGAATATATACTCTCCCCTTCCAGTTAGAAAAGAATGACCTATATCTCTGCTCATAAATGCTTAAATTACACATTCTCTACTCTTATTTTAGAAAGTACACTTCCCTCTCAGCAGAGATGAAATGTTACATTTTAATCCATCATAGATTATATATGTAAAGTGGTAACCAGCAACTATAATCAAGCCTCTCCCAAGGGGGGCATTTTTTATTTTTTTTATTTTTATCTTACTACAACTTGTAATGTCACTAACAATTAATTTTGGACTTTGGAATTTAGAAGATGAAATGATGCTTTATATAGACATAATTTTGGAAGTTAAAACATCTAGGTTACAAGCTAAACAAGACAAGTAAAGGGAAGAGAGTGACCGTCTAACAGTGTTGTCGGCGGCGGCACTGAAGCCGGAGGAATCGTCGTGGAAGCAGCAATCGAGGACAGGGCCAGCGTGCATAAACTCTCCTCTCAACACATTGGCGCTCGCATCATACAACCGCACACTCTGAATCCATCATCCATCCATGAATACATACTAACTGAGAGAAGAGAGAAAGAGGAGCATACATACCTTGTCCCACGAGGACACGAGTAGATGGTCGCTGTGATTGGAGAATCGAAGATTGGTGATGCCGTCCGATGGAGGATTCGACAACTCTCGCCCAGTCGCGGGAACCGCAGAAGCCATGTCTGGGATTTGAAATTTTGAAAACAGTAGTCGCGGAGAGAAGAACAGAACCCTATGTTCAATTCAAATTTCAAAACAGGGGAGTCAGTGAGAGTGACTGATTCATTCTCACGTCATGTTTCCGGTGGACTTTTTACAAATATTTAAAAACAAAAAAAATTCTCAATTGATAGGAGTTATTAATCACCTACATTTTACAAAGGGGAAAATTATTGTTGGTGTTTAGCTTGTAAGTTTGGTTCTTTCTTCAGTTAGAATTAATGTTTGTTAATAATTTTAACACAAAAGTCGTCACAAAATAATAGTAGTACTTATTAGCTTGTATGTTTAATTAATATAATGACAATTTTTAACCATCACTGCAATGTTTAAGAATTATAAAAATTAAAAATCTATATTCAATTCATATGCTCGATTTCTCTCATCTTATTCTACAAATCTTAAAATTGAATTCTTTGGTCGTTCATTGTTGGTCTACATGCAAAAACTTTGCTAGCCCAGTAGCGTGGCCCATGTTTCTAACCCGGCCCGTAGACTTTTTTTTTTGCATTTATTTTTCTACATCTGTTCTTGAAATAATTAATTAATTAACAGAAGAAAAAAAAAAAAAAAAACAGAAAAACTCAAACGGATCTCAATTGCAAACGTAGGAGAGGGGGTTTTGTTTCGCAGTGAGCTGAGCCTATTATCAACACAAACAACAATTTCACTGAATCAACACAAAAAAAATTTGTCTCCGTGATTACGATTATTTGATCATGCTCTTCGCTTCAATTTTCCCTTTCAAATCCACCTGAATTTTTTCTGAATCACATCAGATTCAATTGGATTATACCCCTCAATGCAATGGTGGTCTGCAAATGTCGCAAGGTTCCACTCTTTTCTCTTTCCTTGCTTACAGTTCGCGCCTTTTTCTTTCTCCTTCCAAACCCTGATTTGTGTTTGCCCAATCACGTTTGATTTGTTAGCTGGGTATGTAGATCCGATTGGTTTTGTCAATTCAGATCAACCGTTGGTGATCTACGTGCTGTTGCATTTTGCGTGATTTGATTTTTATCTTCATTTTCTTATGCACATGGGTGATGGAAACAAGTACTTGAACTTGAGCATAGAATTGATACAAGTGATTAGTATTGGCGTGTTGTTGCATGTGATTTTCGTTTCTTGATTATCTTGGGGAGCTATGCTAGTTGTTTCCCATTTTCTTGATTTGAATTAGTGCTAATGCTATGTAGTGTGTTTTCTATTGTGTTTTAGGCTACTAAGTTATATTGCTTCGTGCACAAAGTTCCTGTCTGCGGGGAATGTATCTGCTTCCCAGAGCACCAAATCTGCGTGGTAACGTTTTTTTTCTTCAATTCGTATCATTTATTACTATTCACTTTCAATCTATGCTAACCTTGCCTTGTTCTCTTGACCTTTCCTTCTCCATTCCCCTTTCAGTATTGTTGATTTTTGTTTTTTGTTTAATATATTAATTTTTGTCATTGTTTCTTGGTCCAAGACTTCATGATTCTAGTTTTGGCTTGAGTTTTATTGGGGATCATGCGGTTTTGTAATTAGCCCAAATATTGATGTATGAAGCTGTAGAGTTTCCAGGGTTAAGCTTCATCTGTTTTGTCATTTTCGTAGGTCCGGACTTATTCGGAATGGGTTATAGATGGGGAGTATGATTGGCCCCCGAAATGCTGCCAATGCCAGTCTGTTTTAGAAGAAGGGGATGGATCTCAAACAACTCGACTGGGTTGCTTGCGTATGTGATTTTGCTTATGTATTCCTTTGAAATAGATTCTGCTGAGCTTGCACTGGTTACATATTATAAATTTAAATTTCGTATATAGATGTTATCCACACAAATTGCTTGGTCTCGCATATCAAGAGTTTTCCTCCACATACTGCCCCAGCAGGATATGTGTGTCCTTCATGTTCTACTTCGGTAAGATTTATCTTCAAATGATTTCTTTCTTCTTTAGTAAAATTTTTTTTTGATTGAAAGTAGTTTATTAATGTATATGTTTTTAACTGAAAGCCAGTATGTGGTTTCTGTCTAGTTATGTTCAAACTTCAAAATACGGTTCAGTGTTCTATTCCCTGAGCATTATGTAGAAACAGGGAAAGAAAAGCAACATCTTTTTCTTTTCTTTCTTTCTTTTCATAATCATTGAGAGTATATAGGAACTCCAAAAAGGCAATTGTTAGTGTCTCCTTTATAACCTTAAACTAATGGTTCATCTTTGAACTGAAATTTTGTCTGTTGATTTTGCCTAGCTATGTGAAAAATTTAAGTTTGATTCATGGTGTTTTAGATGCCTAGAACTATGTGTACTAACAGGGAAAAGAAAATGACATGCTATTCCCAACCCCCCTTTTTTCTCTCTCTCCATGTTATTATTTTAAAACAAAATTTATTAATTTTTGAGATGTAGATAGAAACTCCAGAAAGGTAACCATTCATTGGTGCTTGTTTTAAAATTACTATTTAGTGGCTTGTCTTAGGGACCTTGTCAGTTGTCATGAAAGTAGTTGCTTACTGGAGTAGAATTATAGTATGTGTTTGAAATATATGCTCTATTAAGTATTAGCTACATCCATGTGACTTGTGCAACTATTATTGTAATTATATTTTAGTATGGAAAAATTCTTCCTTCTTTTTTTTTCTGTCTCATTTGATGAAATACCTCATACAGATATGGCCTCCTAAAAGTGTGAAGGATTCAGGATCACGTCTTCATTCCAAGTTGAAGGAAGCTATCATGCAGGTGATTTCTGAAATGGGTAGTATATGGTTGGCTCACTTTTATACTAGTTTGAGATTATGGTAGGGTATATTTCTTGTCATACAAAAACTAGAACAAGTTTGTTGTCATAAACCAATTTCTTTTATTGCTATTTTTTTGAGAATGAAAATTCCATTGCCACAGTTATGGGTCATCAAGTATAGATTATGAATGAATTGGGACTTGACAATTATATTGGTAAAATTTTTATTGTTGAGAATCCATGTTGTCCTGGGTCTTTGTCTGTCTTCATTCTTAGCCGAGGACAATGAAATAGTATTGTATGGAATGTCACATTCTTCGGTGTCAAGATTAATCAAACTAATCATGCAATCACAAGAATTTATGTTAAATGCTTTGAGCATGCATATACTTTAGTTGAGTAAAAAGGATTTTTATGTAAAAGCTTGAGTGTTCCCTCAGCTGAAGATCTTTATATTTATAGCTATATGTATACAAAAGATTAGGATACTGACATAAGTATGTGCAGACTGCAACACCCTATTGACAGCTACAGCAGAAAAGAAAGGAGGGGAGCAGACTAGCACAAACAGATAACAATAGAAAAATACATATAAAATAATTATTCTAACACTCCCCCTCAAGCTGGAGCATATAAATTGTATGCTCCAAGCTTGGAACATATGAACTGGATCCGAGGCCCTCTCAAAGATTTAGTTAAAATATCTGCAAGCTGATCATTTGAGCTGACAAATTCAGTACTGATCTCCTTGGACAGCAGCTTTTCCCTAACAAAGTGGCAATCAATTTCTATATGTTTGGTTCTTTCATGAAATACGGGATTGGAGGCGATATGGAGAGCTACCTGGTTGTCACAGTAGAACTTCATTTGTTGAACCTCACAAAACTTCAACTCTTGAAGGAGGTGTTTGATCCACACTAATTCACAAGTGGCTGTGGCCAAAGCTCTATATTCTGCTTCTGCACTAGATCAAGCAATAGTGTTCTGTTTCTTGCTCTTCCAAGAGATAATATTGCCTCCAATGAATACACAATATCCAGTAGTAGACCTTCTATCTATGGGACTTCCTGCCCAATCAGCATCACAATACCCAGAAATTTGGTTATGTCCTTTATCTTCATATAACAATCCCTGTCCTGGAGCCCTTTTAATATACCTGAGTATGGCTCGCCTTGGTTTGCCATTAATTTTTGATTCGGATCCATAGGACTATCAATGGTTCTACAATTAGTCATACATGTTTCCTCCAAAATATCAAGAGCATATTTCCTCTGTGAAATAACAATGCCTTCCTTTGACTGAGCTACCTCAATACCGAGCAAGTATTTAAGGTACCCAAGGTCTTTAGTTTGGAAATGATTGGACAAGTATTGTTTTAGCTGGGAAATTTTAGCAACATCATTCCCTGTAATAACTATGTCATCCACATAAACAAGAAGATAGATACACTTCCCAGGAGAGGTATGGCAATAAAAAACTGAATGATCTGCTTCACTTCGTTTCAGCCCAAAACTCTGAACAACATAGCTGAACTTTCCAAACCAGGCTCGTGGAGACTGTTTGAGCCCATAGAGAGACCGACGAAGTTTGCAAACTAGATCAGACTCCCCCTGAGCAACAAACCCAGGAGGTTGCTCCATGTAAATTTCTTCGTCTAGTTCACCATGAAGAAAGGCATTCTTAATATCCAGCTGATGTAGGGGCCAATGGCAAATGGCAGCCATAGCAAGAAAGAGACGGACCGTTGCGATTTTGGCCACAGGGGAAAAAGTATTCCCATAATCAAGACCATATATCTGAGTATATCCTTTGGCTACTAATCTTGCCTTGAGACGATCAACTTCACCATTAGGACCAACTTTAATAGCATATACCCATCTGCAACCAACCGCCTTCTTCCCAGGTGGAAGAGGGACTAGTTCCCATGTGCCACTGCTTTCAAGAGCCTGCATTTCAACAATCATGGCTTGTCGCCATCCAGGATGATCAAGTGCTTCATGGATATTCTTAGGAATAGTAATAGAAGACAAAGATGAGACAAAGGAGAAGTATGAAGGAGATAATCGATTATAGCACAAAAAATTATGAATAGGATGAGGATTTCTGGTAGATCGACTACCTTTTCTAAGAGCAATTGGCCAACCTAAATCTTCATCATTTGGAACCGTTGTATGGGTAGCTGATGGTGGAGAAGATGAAGCAGATGACTCTCCATGTATCATTGGACTAGCTCTCTGTGTCATGTTTTGATCAGTGATGAGAGGTGGTGAAGGTGGTTCAGGTGCACTATTGGTTGGAGAGGGAACTTGACCTGTGTCTTGGTTGGGAGTTTCATGAACAGGAGACAGAAATGAGTCAAATAATGGGACAGGTAAGACTTGTTGAACAGAATTGAAATCTTGCATTGAAGAAGAGAAGAAAGGAGTTTCTTCAAAGAAGGTGACATCTGCAGACATATAGTACCGTCGAGTGTCTAAAGAGACCCTTTTTGGAGTCGAGAATAACCAAGAAAAACACATTTAATGGCCCTTGCAGAAAGCTTGTCCAAACCTGGAGAAACATCATGGACAAAACAAACACAACCAAAAACCCAAGGAGAGACATGAAATAAAGGTTTGTCTGGAAAAAGAATTGAATGGGGAATTTTATTCTCAAGAGATGAAGATGGCATTCTATTTATTAAAAAACAAGCAGTAAGAATAGCATCTCCCCAATAATGAACAGGAACATTGGCACCAAGCAATAAGGTACGTGCAGTTTCAACTAAATGTCTATTTTTCCTTTTGGCTATACCATTTTGCTGTGGTGTGTGAGGACATGTTGATTGATGTAAGATGCCATGTGTGGATAGAAAGGAAGAAAGATCAGAAGAAAAATATTCTTTGGCATTATCACTCCTGAGAATTTTAATTATTTTTCCAAACTGATTCTTAATTTCATTGAAGAAAGACAAGAAAATAGACAAAAGTTCAGATCGATCTTTCATTAAGTAAACCCAAGTACATCGAGAGTATTCATCAATAAATGTAACAAAATATCTGAACCCAAAAGATGTGACATGGCTTGGACCCCAAATATCTGAGTGAATGGTGGAAAAAGTAGAGTTACATCTTGTTTCAGTTCTCTTTTGAAAAGAAGACCTAACATGTTTCCCTAACTGACATGACTCACACTCTAAGGCCTGAAGCTTGCTAAGACCAGGGACCATTTTCTTCAACTTTGACAAGTGTGGATGACCCAAGCGATCATGCAAAAGTTTAGGAGATGGAGATGCAAAACAAGACACAGAAGAGCTGGTTTCAAGATAGTAGAGACCTCTGAATTCATGTCCTACGCCAATCAGTCGGCCCGTACCACGTTCCTGAATCACAAAAGAATTAGCATCAAATGTCACAGAACAATTCAATGACTTAGTTAATTGACTTAGATAAATCAAATTGAAAGGACAATTAGGAACGAAGAGAACCGAATCCAAATTTAAAGAAGAAGAGAGAGAGACTTGGCCAACTCCTTTGGAATTGACCTTGGAACCATTTGCTAGAGTAATTAAGTGAGGAAACTTTGGAGGAGACATAGAGGTAAACAAAGAATCATTACCAGAAATATGATCAGAAGCACCTGAATCAATTATCCATGGACTTTGACTATCCACAGATTGAGAAATACAAGCCGTTGAAACACTAGGACAGGAAGATGATTGAGCTTGACTGTTGGACTTCCATCGGAGATATTCTTGATACTCCTCTTCAGAAAACTTAGGCTCAGGCTTTTCTGACTTGGAGACATTTACTGTTTTCTCAGGAAAGGCATGCAAGGAATAACATGTGTCTTGTGTGTGGCCCATCCTCTTACAATGGGAGCATTGAGGACGACCATTTCTACCACCACATCCTCCACGATTCCCACGACCTCCTCTTCCTCTAGTAGACACCATTGCTGAAGATTCAACAGGTTCCAGTGGGCTTCCACTCTTTTTCAGTGTGGGAACCCGAAGAAGACGTGTCATGAGACTCTCCATTGAAGGAACTTCTTGACCGGTCAGAATTTGATCACGAACATGATCAAAATCTGGATTCATAGCACGCAGGGCCAGCACCATGTACAAATTGTCAAGTTTCCTTTTCATTTCCTCCACCGATTCAGCTTCCAAGAACATTTTCAATTCTTCAACTGCAGATTGGATTTCAGCAACAAAAGAGGTCATATCATGATCAGTTTGCTTAAAAGATGTCAACTTGTCAGCTGAATCATATAACCTTTGAATGTCATTGGCGTAAATCTTTTGGGCCTTCTTCCAAAAAGAGTGATAGGTTTTGAAGGACCTCAAGATTCCTAAAATTTTGGGCTCCACAGACTGCCACAACAAGGCACAAAGCTGGAAATCAAGCTTTTTCCATTGTTCCTGACTTTCTGAAGGCACTTCAGTGATATCTTTCTCCAAATGGTCATGATGCCCTTGGCCAAGGAACCAGAGTTCCACAAATGCGGACCAAGACATATAATTTTTTCCATTAAGCTTCTCTGAAGTTATGACAGGTGTTCCAGAGAAGGGAAGAGTGGGACCAACAGAAGAGGAGGCTGTAGAAGGACTTGTAGAAGCCATTTTGTAACAAAGAGAAGCTGTGCAAACAGAGACTAGAACCTGCACAAACAGAACCTTCACGGAGTGGTTCCAACTTGATGACCCACAACTATAGAGGCCACAACTATAGAGGGATGATAATGACGATCAGAGACCAGATCTAGGGCCAGGGGTGTCCGGCGAGTTGTTCTGGGCAATCGCGCCAAGATTCCGACAAGCATAGGGCGGCGCGTGGACTTCACGCGCCAGACAGGACCCTCTGAAGAACCGGCGCGTGGGGGCGCGTGGCTAACCTTTTGGCCTCGCGACTTGCAGGGTTAGGTCGCGCTCACTGAGGCGCACCAAACCCTAGGTTCGCCGGAGATCTTGCCGACGGCGGACGGCGGCCGGCGGCAGCGGACGGAGGCTGCGGACCTGCCGGAGATTTGAACGGAAGCGGCAGAGCGGGATCGTTCCCACTCTGATACCAAGTTGAGTAAAAAGGATTTTTATGTAAAAGCTTAAGTGTTCCCTCAGCTGAAGATCTTTATATTTATATCTATATGTATACAAAAGATTAGGATACTGACATAAGGATGTGCAGACTGCAACACCCTATTGACAGCTACAGCAGAAAAGAAAGGAGGGGAGCAGACTAGTACAAACAAATAACAATAGAAAAATACATATAAAATAATTATTCTAACAACTTTAATATTACTAGTTTCTCTTTCATGCCCGACTAATTTTTGTTCAGCGACTTCATGGTCACTGTGGAAGGGATGATGTTAAGGGTTATGAGATACCATCTAGAAAACTCATTCAAGGCATCTTGTCTGATTCTTTATTAAATGGACAGTACTGAATATTTGTGCTGTACCACTGATCAATAATGATGGTGGTAAATTGTTGATTATTACTGCAGAAAAAATGCCTTTTTTTTAAAAATCATCAAAATGCACACTTCCATTTTTTATTTTTTTTTGTGGGTGATATTATCTTGGCACCTAGAGTTATTTTGCTCGTCTGTTTTCTCATTATATAATAAAGTTTTAATTTTAATCTGTGTTTGTGCAGTCTGGTATGGAGAAGAATGTTTTTGGAAATCATCCTGTATCAGTGGCAGAATCACAAAGTCCTCCACCTGCTTTTGCTTCAGATCCATTGGTTAGTAGGGAAAATCATGGAAACTCAGACTCAGTTGATGGATACTCACCTGCAACTGGGTCAGAACTACCTAAACTTTCAGTGGCAGATATTGTGGAGATAGATGGTGCTAATCCAGCAGGAAATTTCATGAAAAACTCGAGTCCAGTTGGTGTAAGAGGATATTTTCAGATGCACTTTTATTGTGTTTACATTTTTCTGTCCTCTTAAACTTTAATAAACAGGCCTGATTTTTCTCTTGTTTTATTACAATGCGAGTTGTATATTCTTTCATGTATTTGGTATTTTATCTTATATAATTTTGTTCTTAATGCAAACACTTTAGCCTGGTGCCACCACAAGGAAGGGCTCAGTCCATGTTGAACGACAGAATTCTGAAATTTCTTACTATGCTGATGATGAAGATGGAAATAGTAAAAAGTACACAAAACGAGGTGATATTGTCTTTTTGAATGATTTTTTAATATTTTAAAATTTTGTGATTAATACTTGACATATTTGTTAATTCAAACTTTCATCTTTGAAAGTGTAGGTCCATTCCACCATAAGTTTCTTAGAGCTTTGCTTCCTTTCTGGTCTACTGCTTTACCTACTCTACCAGTGACTGCACCTCCAAGGAAAGATGCTTCAAATGCAGCCGAAACCTCGGAAGGCCGTACACGGCATCAAAGATCATCAAGGATGGACCCCAGAAAAATTCTTCTCCTGATCGCAATTATGTATAGCTCTTGCTTCTCTTCATTATATATTATATATAATATAATAATCCAAACCAAAGTAGGAAGTGAAATTTGTGCAATTGAAGTTATCTTTTGAGTCACTGGTGGTTCCTAATGAGGAAAGATGTTTAGGGTAAGTGGGGAACAACTGGGTTAGTGAGCTGGGATTTTATTGCAACAAGTAGTATATGTCCCAGAGTTAAAGTAACTTGTAGTCAGTTTTAAGGAAAGTTAATATTGTTGCTCTAATTCCTCTGCCGTGTATATAAACTCAATTATAAGGAGTTCCAGTGGTGGTATATACTGCTAGTCTTTTAACTAATGAAGTTATTATGATCCATTTGCAGGGCTTGCATGGCAACTATGGGTATATTGTATTACAGACTAGTGCAACGGGGTCCAGGGGATGAGCTTCTAAATGATGAATAAATTTGCCATGGAGTGAGTGCTCTTGATGTTCAGCGGCTCCCATTTTCAATATTTTGCTGGTTACTGTTGCTTCTTATATCTGTTTGGCTTCTTTATTTGGATCAGTCGCAGTCTTGGCAAACATACAAGTAGTTTGTTGATAATTTTTCATCTGAACGCCTATGACAGTGACGTGTTACATAAAATCCTAGTCAGCCATCTTTGCTCTTTGTCCTCAGTTTTGGTGTCCACTTGGAATGTAATTGCAGATTCAGATTTAAATATTTTTCTCTTAATTGGATTAGTTGTCTTCACCATTTCAAAATATCAATTAAGACATTATGAGCCAGCCCGCGATTATCTGTGGTTGTTTTATGCTCCTTCCATTCTAAATTGACTGATGTTTTAACATTGGAAAAAAAAAATTCATATCGATTGATGTTTTTAGTTTTCAATGAAATATTAAAATATCTATTTCAATTTTGTCCTTTAATAAATATTGATGTCTTGAAAGATTTAATATATTTATTGAAATTAAGAAATAGAGTAAGAATATTTTAGTAAAATTGTCTCCTAATAAATATTATTATCTTGGAATATTTATTTTTCTTAATCTATGTAAAAAAATCTTGAACATCAATTATTTTAGAATGGAGGGAGTATAAAACAAGCTCATACAAGTTATGTTTGTACTAATAACAATGTTATCAAAATCGGACTGGACTGACCGGTTCAACTGGGAACCGGTCTGGTGACCAATCCAAATACTCTATAAAATCGGAGGATTTCAGAACTGGTGAGAACTGGTCAAACCGGTATAAAATCGGCCAAAATCGGTTAATAACTGGTGCAAAAAATCAGTTTGAACCGGTATTTTTTTTATATATATTTTTTATTTTCTTTGAAATTTTTAAATTTAATATAAAATATTTTAAAGATAAATAAAAAACATATTTAATAAATATTTCAAATAGATACAAATTGTTTGATCAATTATTATTAAATTTTTTCTTGTAAAATATATAATTTGCTCATTTATATTTATTTAAAAAAAAATTATATCTTGATTTTTGATAATTTTATATTTTATTAATTTGTCATTTTTTTTGTTTATTCTAAATGTAAACTTGTCATTGTTAATGAAACATTATTGTATTTTATTAAAATTTGAACTTAAGTATTATGGTATACTTGATTAGACTTTTATATATATTTTGAATGTTAAAAACTTGTAAAATGATTTTTTAGGTTTTAATTTAGTTTTTAATGTTTTAAAGTTATGTGATTATTGTAATATTATTATATAAATTATTATTATTTTATTAATGCCGGTTTAATCACGGTTAAACCATTAAACCTTGAATCAGTGTCTTGACCGGTTCAATGACCAGTCCGGTTTTAAAACATTGATTAATAACATCTTTTGATAGAGTTGTAATATGATAATATGATCATTTGCAATGAGATGATAGTTCAAGATTACCTAATAATTTCTCCTGCAATGGGGATACGGGATTCTAACGGCCTTAACTTTTTGGTTTGGTTAAGTTACATGGAGCAGTATTTCTAATTTCCGTTCCATCGGAAAATTGCAAAGTAATGCTAAAATTTTGCAGCTAGTATATGTTTAGGTTGGACGATTCATTTGAGCCACCTAATCATACGAAGCAATGAGATAAAGTAATACGAACAGGAATGTTGTGAAGTCAACATGAGGGTACATTCTATCGTTTATAATCTGGAAACCAGTCTGACCTTAACCATATGTTTGGTAACACGTTGGTTTACCAGTGGGTGTAGATTCTTGGTTTGCTTATTGGAATCTCACACATTCTTTCTTTTCATATATAATCAATTAATTAATTGATTTGGATGAATTTGTCATAAAAATGCTAATAATGAACTTCGTAGGGGGTTGTTAGTTTGTTACACCACAACTATAACAATCATAAGAGCATCATATTGGGTACTAATAATGAAACAGTTTGGTCTAATGTTACCAAATGAAAAATGAAAAATTTAAGTCAAAAGTAAAGCTTTTTATACTAATATCCTTTTTTGTACAATAGTAACAATAAGAATTAAATCTAAGTTTCCATGTATCTATCCCAACTCCTCACCACTAGGCTGACTTAATAGGTTACTTTTTATATTAATTTATTAAGTGTTGTATATACTTATACTTCAATGCTTCAAAAGTAAAACTATTTCTTGATTCTTAACGGTTAGCAGAAGGGATAATAAAAGGCTTAGAAGGAATATTGTCTGTGACATTTTTTATTTATAAGATAGTATTATTAAAGCTAAGAGAGGACCCAAGGAAAATTACAATAAGTGTTTCTTTTAGTCAAATGCTATACATCTTAAAATAAGTATTGGCTCACTCTTGTACAACCTTTCGACCTCTTTGGATGTCAAATTATAAAAAACACAGTATAAAAAAAACTCTCAAAATTGACACACTGATAACTAAAAGATATGTTTGTTGATCTGACCATTGGTATCACGTTTCAGTTTCGTACATAATACCTTCTATACTATAATTTGTTAAACATGTGCGAAAATCCATAGTCAAAGCTACGAACTTTAATTTCAAAAGTCAAATCAAATACTGAATTGTATTACTTCGCCTTGTAATTCAAATACCTTTAAAAATTCCGACCAAATATGATGCTTAGTTTACATTCTAGAAGTCAAATAGAAAGAAAGAAAGAAAGAAAGGAGCACAAGAGCTCATCAAACTCAATCCGATATTAAATTGGATATTCGGGCTAGACTTTTTCCTTTTTGACTTTGTATTCATTATAGTTATAGACTTATAGCAGTTGAAATCATCCAATTATCTAGAGTTAAAATGGTTGACAAATCAAAAGTCAATTAAAAAAAAAAACACAAAGAAGAGTTCTATTATTTCAAGCTATTGAAGTCAAACATCATACTTAGATCAAAATTAATATAATTTCTGCCTTCATTGACTTGCATGCATGGCCCTTCGGATAGGAGGTTTTTCTTGGTTGATTTTAAGCACCAACCACCCTCAACCCCAACAAAAGATCATATCAAAGGAAGTGTTAGTTCATTCATATTGCATTGAGATTGGTTTGCACTTGTAGTTGGGTAACATGGGCATACTCTATCATTTTGAAAAACAAGGGTGCCAATAACAATAGGGCAGTAGTATATCAGTAAAAAAGAAACCAACTCCAGGAAAAAAAGAAAGCTATGGTAGGAGGTTGAAAGTGAGAAATTTGTTCATATTTCTCTCCCAAAATTAATTGGAAAAAATCTTAGGAAATATTTATTTTAACTTAATGTTCATCCCTCGTTTGTCAATCTGTTATATATTCTGATGGACGAACTAGCCTATTATACATTAACTAATAAAATTCGGGATAGTTTCTAAATAGTTGGGTCATATTGACCAACATTTGATTTTAAACTGTATGTATAAAAAGGTCCTTTTAAGAGAAGTTATATTAATTTTGATAATCTCTTTTTCTTGAAAGAGAGTAATTTTTAGTTATTGATTGAATTTGAAGTATACCTTTGATGTACAAAGAAAAAAAGAAAATCTGTTATACGTTTTACAATTTGTATGGCTATATGTAATATGTTTGAGGACGTTATTATGATATGTTAGTGCCATATATATATATATATATATATATATATATATATATATATATATATATATATATATATATATATATATATATATATATATATATATATATATATATATATATATAAAATTCTGAGTAATTTGAATTTACTTTAAATATGATTATTTATCATTAATGTTTTATTAACTCCAAAAAATTAATAAAATAACCTTTAACCCATTTTATATCTTATCTCAAAAAAAAAAAAAAAACCCCATTTTATATCCACACGTGATTCTCGTCTCAGTACAATTGCAAATTATATTATTCTAGTTGCTTAAATAATAAAATGGGTGTATCACAATACAAGTAATAATTGTGTGGTCTAGTCTCTTGGAGATTATTGATTGGAGAAGCCACGACTTAGCAGTGGACAGCACGTTCCCATATTTATCCATGTTTCCACGCGCTTTATTTCAATACTAAACTAACTAGTATTTTTACTCGTGCGATGCAAGGGAAATTTTATTTATTTATTTATTTTTATTTTTGTCATATATGTGGAAATAAAATATAAATAAGTGATTAAGTGATTATAAGCTGATATATCAAGTGATATAATATAAAACATTTTAATAATAGTTTTTTTTATCATTGTGTAGCCAATAAACTGTGAGAAATGCAATTCTCACTGTGTAGCCACTTGATCAATACCTGGAATGTTAAATGATAGTTACAGATTGATGTACCTAATTCTATTGTTTAAGTTGTAAAAATTGATAGGATTTCCTACACATCCAATGTGCATCGGGCATAGTCACACGCCCTATAAATACATCAGTGTATCCCTTTTGAACCATTCATTTTTCAACTACAAAATAACAATGGAAATCAGCACAACAAAATTTGTATCCCAATGGAAGGCATGTGCATAGGCGAGAATTCTATTGGAATTATAAAATAATTTTTTAAAGTTGCTAAACTTATAGGCAGAATGAATAAAACATACATAGATTATCCCCCAAAGTAATAGTCTTATCCAATGTTCAGGGAGGAGAAATGAAAGGCAGGAAAGAAACAGGATTGGCATAAATTGTTACGTATAAATTTGATAGTTTTGAACTTTTGAAGACAACTGTTGCCCTATGTCAAAATGTGTAAACCTCTTCACTGCAAAATGTAAGATGTGGCCTTTTATCATAAGCTTGGTGTATCCATTGTTTTGCTGCACATCCTATGATAACATCTAATATTTTTAATACTGGATCACATAATCTAGATATCATTCACATATTATAATTTGCAGAATATGGTGTTAAAAAGTATCTTCAATATTGTCTGCAACTAAAAGATTGGAAAGAAAAGTGATAACATAATCAAAATCTATAATTATAATCTGCAGAATATGGTGTTAAAAAGTATATTCAATATTGTCAGCAACTAATAGATTGGAAATATTTCAAAAAAAAAAAATAGATTGGAAAGAAAATTGATAAATAGAATGAAAAACTATAAGGTAAAAATAGTATTGATTTAAGTATAGAATTACCTTTGCTTGGATATTGCGATAAACTTCTTTGTAAACCACATTAGAAGTAATATGAGTATCATTATCTTCACTATCTTTTACCAAAATCTTCAATCCTTTTCTTGATGTGACTCTTGATATAGCAACATATAGTTGCCCATGAGAAAAAAACTTTTTGAGTTAGAAATACTCCAACATGTTTTAAAGATTGCCCTTGACTCTTGTTGATAGTCATTGCAAATGAAATAGCCAAAGGAAACTGCCTCCGTTGAAACTTGAAAGGAATTCTTGCATCAGAAGGAGTTATTGAAAGTCTTAGAATAAACACCTTTAGACCAATTTTGCTTCCAGATATAACTTTCCCTTCTAGAACATATTTTCCCATTCTTGTGATAATTAGTCTAGTACCATTACACAATCCTGAAGATTGATCAATGTTTCTTAACAACATAACAAGAACTCCAACTTTTATCTTTAAAATATGATTTGGCAGACCAGAGGCACTGATAGTATTTAAGAACTCTGGAGTGTGCACATCATCTGGGCTATTGATGTCTTCATTTTCTGAGATTTAAGAATGGTACCAGAGCATTTTCATCAGCTAATGAGTTTAGAGTGTCCATTAATTCAGCTTCTTCTTCATGAGTGCAAAGCTTAAAAAACAATTTAACATAAAAACATTTTAAGTTATAACAATAACACAATTTAAAAAGATAAAGTTTGGTCAAAATTTACATTTTAAATTACCTGAATATTGTGTTGATTTATAAATTTTTGAATAATATCATTGTCATCAGTCAACCTTTTAACTGTAAAGTTCTGATAATTCAGATAGTTCTGATACTTCTGGAAATCATTAGGATCAGGAGTTTCAACCTTCCACAAAAATTTCTTGCCAACTAATGATTTAAGTTCTTTAGGCAATTCAGCACCATCTTTCGACTACAAAAAAAATCACCTAAATAAATATTGTTTTATATAAAATCTAAGCAAACCAATACATAATATATATATATTTAAAAACCTTGTCATTTTTTCCAGCCAAATCACTTGCTGATTTTCCAAGGAAAGGTTTTAGAACATTATCAAACAATGTAAAAGTCATAGAACCAGTTGAGTCGATGACCTGCAGTGACAACTTGAACCTACATATTTTATACATTAATAAAAATTATTAGCAAGGTTAATATAAAATTATATAAGATTTAACTAAATTTAATAATCATACCTTGGAACAGCCGTGGCCATTCCCTTACAATTTTCACATTTAAACTTGTTTCCAGAAGGAGTAACCTTTCTAATACATTTAGAACATGCTAGATAAAACCAATCTTGTTCAGATTCAATCTCTATCACTCTTGCAAGGACAGAACTCCAGGTTTTCTGTATAATGAAAATGAGTATATCAATTGTACATTAAATTAATTAATAATTATTAAATTAAAAAGACCCAATGAAAAATTACTTCATTTCTCGCATTTGAGTGATCTACTAAATTTGATATAAACATCATTTGGGTTTCAAGCAAATCGTCAAACAATGAAATGATAGTATTCCTGGTCATTTGAGAAACAACTTGAGTCAGTTCAAGTTGTGATTCATCTATTCTGCAATAAATAGAAAACAAAATAAATGGTTATTTATTTAAGAACATAATTATTTTTTATAAGATTAAATTTTATATTTTTAACTTTTAATACATGAGTAATAAAATTTGACCTTTTTCTATACTCTACAACTTCAGGGATATCTGGATTGATGAGAAGTTTGGTCCCATAAAAAGCATTTGATATACCCATAAGACCTGCCATAATAACAACCAAATGGGAAACTTATTTAACTGACCGGATAACAAAAAAATATTTTAATAAGGCAAAAATAATGATATGTACCGAGATATTTCTTGAGCTTGCAGAGTTGTAAGATGACAATTACTGCATCGTTTGATGTTTGGTTTTCAAGCTCCTGATGCATTTTAACAGCAAAGTTTTCCCATAGAGTACAATGAACAGAATTGCTCCTACATGATTAATTAAAAATCATATTGAATTTTATAAATTTAAAATTGATACTTACAAATTTTCCTAAGGAGGAAAAAAGGCTTCCTATTATAAATAAGAATACTTACTCTAGATCTTGAAGAACAATATCAATAAGTTTTTCTTCTGACCATTTTTGACAGTTTCTTTTATGCTGTCTTTTTCAACTACATGTCCAATGACACCTGAAAAATACGTGAAATTTACAAATATTTGGTTGCAGAATTTATAAATAAATTAGAAAACAAAAAACATAACTAACCAAGCAATATGTCTTCTCTAGATGATGCCAGGATGTCAGAAAAAGATATGAAACTGAAATGATATTTGGGAATCTCTTATGCATATATTTTTTAGCAAACAGTGTCATTAAGAAAAGTAAGCTTGAACTTGTGATTTGTAGTTTTGAATTTAACATCATTTTGGGCAACTGATAAGTTCTCAATAAGATAGCAACTTCCTTCTTGGAGAACATTTTTGAACTTATCTACTAAATGCTTCTTTAAACATGCATGAATCTTCCCACTCTGCAGTAAATTAATAGTGAATAAAAAACTAACCATTAACAATTGTAACAAAATATATTTAGATTTTTCTAAACGATATTATAACTAACCATTTACATTTTCATCAATGAGAAGCATTTCAATGCTACTAATTTGATTAGGAATTTTGTATTCTGGTAATGTCCAAAGATGAATTACCCGAACCTTGAGCTTCCAAAGAATCCTTCCAGCAATGATTTCAGATATGAGGGACACTCTTTTAGCCATTTTGAAACTAAATTCTAAAGAAAAAAATTAAAAATTCATATGACAGTAGATTAAAAACACAAATGTACTACTCACTGAAAAATGATATTTCTTCATCAGGTTATTGCTTAAACTTAAATTGTTATCAATCATAGGAATTACTGAGTAAAAAAGAAAAAAAAATATTTCTTCACTACATATGTTTCTATCAACAATAGCCAAGTTAAAATTAGTGAGTAGAAGAGAATACAAAAGGAAACCTGTAGAAGAATGCTACTGATCTCTGATGGATTCTCCGTGCAATGTATTACTAAAGTAGTACCTAATTATATATGTTGCATGTGGCTTTTACTCAAACGCCTCTTATTTCTTGAATTTATTAGATAAGCATGTGTTTAGTTTCCCAACCATGAAAGGTCCAGAAGTCTAACAGTCTATTCTGTTCATATGAAGTTTGTTATTGATATTCTAAAAAAACTTTATGGAGATAAATACTAATGGTTGTATTGGTCTAAACAAAAATTAAATATGGAAAATTCGAGAATAGGATATTGTGTTATATTTTTTTTAACAAAATAATCCTTATAATTGAATATAATTTGGAATATTTATAAAATCAGAATTAAAAATTAGACTGGAATTTTATTTAAAGTTTTTTTTTCTCTTGTTACTCAATACAGTATTTAATTATTAACATGATGATATAATAAAACAATTATAATTTAGAATAATATCTTACTTATATTTAAATTACTTATATTTGTATAGGTTGTAATCATAATAAAGAAACAAAATATGATTTTATTTAAATATTTTTTTTGTCTTGTTACTCAATAGAGTATTTAATTATTAACATGATAAGATATTTTAAATTATAATATTTATAAGAAGGATATTTTAATTGATACGGATTTTCAGGGATAATATCCTACTTATTTATAGTTTATAATAAAAATAAAAAATAAAAATGGAATTTTATTTAAAGCTTTTTTTGTCTTGAACGTTATAACATTTCCATCTTTAAAATTTTAAACTATCCCCATCTTTAAAATTGTTAGCTTCGCGGCACTTTTCCATCCCGCAGTAATGCAACAGAAATTTTGAACATCAGATACCCAACTAAACTTGCAAGCCCATTTGTTGCCTTTATACTCTATTGTTTTCTTTTTCCACAACAACTTCAAATTTGTTACCAATTGGATCTTCAAGAGTAACTTTGTTTGCTATTTGGGCATAAAATTCAATGTTGAATAGATTTGGCATCCTAATTTTTTTCTGAAATTTAACCACACAATACATGGGCAAGATAGGGATTTATATACAAAAAAAAAAAAATCAATGTAACGTGATTTTTTCAGCTAGGGATTTATATACAAAAAAAAATGGGCCAGTGTTAAATTGGGTTGTTGGTTTGGTAACGTGCCAAACAATAAATCATCACAGAATAGGAAATAACGTGCACCGAATTGGAACTGCTGCAAAATCACCTTGGAAATTTTCATAGCATTCATAGCATTAATTAAGGGATATGAAGGCATTAATTATCACCAAATTAATTATAGGCAGATCATATTAGCTTAATTTAGGCGGTTTTTTCAGCTGAATTGATGTAATTGATGTACAAATCATAAAATGCATGTAGTTTGGGTGGGATTTTTGGCTTTTTTAGGCGGGATTTTTTACTGCAGAACTTATTCGCTTTATTATAAGTAAGATTAAGGTTGGGGTTTATTACCAAGTATATAATTTTACTATATATATTTTATCAATAACATTCAATGATTATGGAAAAAAATAACATTCAATGATTCAACATTAATTCTTCCCAACCTTTTTTTTTACTGCAAATCAATCATGTATTTTTAATGTAAAAATATGAGTTTAATAACCATGTATTTTTAATGTAAAAACCTATACTGTAAATTAATTAGAAATTATTATTGATATAATTTTTAAAGTAGTTATTATAAAAATAAACAAATTTAGTAAATAGATTTTTTTAAAAAAATATATATATTCGTCTCTGGAACGTGAAAGTAAAATTCTGTAGTAACGTATCTCACGTAATATAGCAACAAAAATTAAAACCAGCCTTCCAAAAAAAAAAAATTAAGAACAAACACCTCTTTCAAAAGTTTTCCCATCCGAGCTTTGAAATTAACAATTGATCATAAAATATATTTGCATTTTAATTACAACACAAACTTCTTTTTTTTTTTTTTTTTTATAATGAAGGGACAAGATACTTGATATGAAGAAATTAGTAGTGGTCACAAATAGGCAAATAACTAACCAAGTGACAGCTGTTTCATAATATATCAATCTGCCAACAAATAAATACACACGCACAATAGCCTTTTAATTAAAGTCGTGCCTGCCGGTCTAATTTATATATATAGCCCTAAATGATTAATTATACAGGCGAATACATTTTCATGATCTAAATGCAGACGCATGCAATGCCAGAAAAGGAATCTCATTATTTTAAGGCGTTTCCAATGTTTATAAATAAATAAAACAAGAAATTGTCAATGTGTGACTTATATGATAAGTTATTTAGGTTTTGAATAAACTTATTAATTAGAACACATAGATCTATAAAAAATAATCATTTTTTTTATAAGTTGAAATTAATTTATATGTACTTCAATTTTTATAGAAGTTTCTCCTCTAACTTCCCTTAAAAAACTGAGATATATTACTTGATTTTAACTTTAGAAACAGTTACAAGAAGGTCTCCTGGAGTGCCAAGATTTTATTCCTTTCTTTGAGCTAGCTTGTACTTCAGCACAGAGTGTGTATTGTCTAATATGCCATGGCCGACTCTCATTAGTAAATACAATAAACAATAGAAATATATGCCCATTTTTATTATCATTGGTTGAGTTGAGAACAACCTTATCACCCAAATTTTTTGGAGCAAAACAATACGAATTTGAATAGAAAAGTATTAATTTACTCTTCAACCGATTCAAAGATAACTTTAATGATAAAGGAAGAATAATATCTTCGTTTGCTCAGCAAATTTGTTAGACAAATATTTTATTGGGATATATAGCAGTAATAAAATCCATATAGAATTTACGTTTACAAACTTATCACAAATCTCGTAAAAGTCATAATTTATTCTGTAATCACCTCAATGTTTATGAAGAATTTATAAAGACAGATCGAGTATGTAGAAGTGGCATTACAAAAATACATTATATTTGTAGGTAGGTGATAGCTGTGAATTGCAAGATGAAGTGTGTATTTTTTTTTTATTGCCGATTTTGTAGAGTAGGAAATTTTACGAATTTTCGTTAAAAATTGCGAATTATTTTATTTTGTTTATTCAAAAAGGTATTTTAGATATATAATTTAGAATTCAATGGCACAAGTCTAGTGCCAAGTGTTAAATGATCATATTAATAATATTTTTCAATTTATTTATGGTTGAATATAGTATTACTTCCTAATTGAGACCCATATCCTTAATTTGTCCGTAACATATGTTTGGGACAATGTGACACTTCCTCCTATGCATGAAGTATGAGCAAGATACTTACGCGTAAACTCAAGCGTAGAAACCGGCAGGAACAACGGTGATTGGTGGGATAGTGACACAACTACTTTGTAATTCATTCCATCTTCCAAGTACTATTTACATCCTTCCTTTCTTTTGCACACTTTTTTTTTTTTTTTTAAAAAAAAATAAAAGCTTTATTTAGATAAACTTCTGCACAAGTATTTATTGTTATCCTTGTATACCCTTATTCGTAACTCTTCCTACTCGACGATATCTTCTACTTTTGTCAAATAATTAGTACAAAACTCAATAGATTTTTTGGCAATATATTTTTCAACAATAGATGTTTTAACTTTTAAGCCACTGTGTCCTTCGCCTTTTGCTCTCTCTCTCCGCTCCGCTTCGCTCAGTTTCTTCATCCACCGGAGGGGGTGATTTTGGGTCTTTTTGGCCTGAAATCATCCCCCTACAGCGTTTTTTATCGTCTTTCACCTAAATAAGTGGTTTTTCTGTATAGATCTGGTTTTTCTTTCATGTTTTTTCAGATGTTCGTCGTCTATGTGCGGCGGTGTAGGTTTCCGCCTTGGAGCGGCGTTATGTGGTTTCCCGTCTCTGTGCGGTGTTTTTTGCTTTCCCGTCTTTGTGCGGTGTTTGTTCGGTTCAGATTGGCAGATCTGCTTCGATCATATACAGATTCAGTCAAGATTTGGGCGTCAACACTACAGATCCGGAAGCATGGGTATTCCGGTCACTTTGATTTTGTCACTCTTGTAGGCATTTTGCCGTGTTATGCTATTAACCTGGATGATATGAGTTTGTTCACATATTTATCCTTTTCAGTTTTTAGCGAGATTGAATTTGTATTGTTCTCAATGTATGGCTCTACTTATTTGAATGAATGAATACATTTTTTAGTCAAAAAAAAAAAAAAAAAACTTTTAAGCCACTGTGGATTCTTCACATACCTTTTCAAGATTTTCATTTATGACTCAATTAGATACATCAACTATAAATAAATAGGATAACACAACCTAACCTTGCTTACCATATGAACAATCAAATGTACTATACAAAAAAAAATACATCTCCCATTGACATAAGATAATAACATCATCTTTCATTTATCCAATTTCTAGGGATTAATACCTTTGCTATACATAACATTAAAGAAGAAACTTATAGCGTGTCTTAATTTTTGGGAACTGACTTATAAAGTGTTTTTAGATTAGTTATTTAACAACGATCTATAATATGGATTCATAGCCATTCATCGGTTTTATATATCTGCCAAATTATACTATATTAATTTTTTATATACTAAACCAAATTATCAATATATAAAGTGTTTTTTATACTAGTTTCATTCTATATCTGCAGACAACTACTTTCTTCCATAACCATTCATCGGTTTTCTATATCTGCCATTCTAAAAAGGCAACTACTTTTCTTCCATAGCTATTCATATCTGCAGTTCTTCGCGAGGCGTTTCACATGGTACGTAGGTCCATTCTATTTCGATTAGGGGCATTGCAACCGTCACATATTCCCCCGACTATTTTATAAATACATTTTGAGTGTAAGAGTGTGAGTGACTAGTTATTTTAGCTAACTTCAAATTTATTTGTTTATTTTATAAGGTATTTCATCAAAATAAAAAATGTTTAGTAAATGAATTTATTTCGTCAACTTTAAATGTTTATTTAGATATTACTTCGAATAATATTTGAGCATATAACTTATTATATATATTTTTTTTTTCATTTTTACCCTACATTAATAAAATTCTTCATTTACTGTCTCTTACATTATTTATTTTAATAATAAAATTTCCTTTAATAATACATTATTTATTTTACTTTTAATAATATTTAAAATTATAATTACCTACAAATATTTTTTGTCTAAAAAACATATAAAATTATATAAACATGTCTTTTTATGTTATTTTATATTTATTAATTGATTTAACCTGTAATTTTATTAAACATTTCTATAGTGTGTTTGGTTTCAATTTAAGAAAGTACGTTGTGGTTATTTTTCACGTCAAATTCATCAAAAAAACGTAGAAGCAGGTTGTATTAGCTTCAGTCGCGCATTTCTAATTTTTCTTCAATGCGCAGGCAAACACACTATTAATTCAACAAACTTACTAAACCTCTTTTAATTAAAAATTAGTCTATCAGTTTTCAACTTAATTTTAGTTAACTTATCAGCTATTTTTATGAAATAGAACCTTATATATAGGCTTATTATCAAAATTATTAGGGAAATTTTTAAATAAAAAATGCTTTGAGACAAACCAATAAAAATGACCTTAACACACAACATGTTAGTTAAATATAGGTTGAAAAATATGAACAAAACAGAGTGATGAGTTGAGGGAACTCGATGGGTTTTAGACTGCTTGGGAGGGTACATGAATCAAGTTGGCAGACAACACAGTCACTGTCCGATTCAAATTAAATTAGGTATTTAGAATGTTTGACAGATATGAGACATTGAGACACTAACACGCCTAGAGCACAATCCCTTTAATTTTCCATGTCAATGTCATTTTCGTTCGTTCTGTCTAACGCAAATAATGCTTGTTATATTAATATCATATTCATGGCCAGCCTCAAGTCTCAAAATTGACATTTTTTCGTTCTCTTTATTTGTCTCTAACGTATTTTTCATTCCCACACTAGTCTCATTCAGCAATAATACTTTATCATTGTATTTCTTTCTCACCTGAGAGGGGAATTATAAGCCCCATTCAAGGATTATTATTTTAATAAAAATCAAGTCTTCTAACTTATAACTGGTCCCATCAAGGACAGGAAATTAATTTCAGGGTATTAGTACTTTGTCAGCGCTTAATTCTTTCCAATGATGAATGGGATCTTTTTCCATACATTAATCCAATCCCTTTTTGGCATTACCTTAGTTTGTTAGGTATAAATGTACTAGCACTGCTCTCACTTTTTCTATCATTAGAACACTGAAACAAACCAAGTTTCTTAAGTTTAGTTATATACTAGCACACTAAAACAAGAGAACCCTTTCTTCTCACAGGTTTTAAAAGAAAGAAAAAAAAAATGGAACCTGTTCAATTGATTTCTGAAGAATGGGGTTCTCTTTGTGGATTGCAGACAACTGAAGAAGCTGACTTTATAGCTCAGTTGTTTGGTGGTAACAATTCTGTCACAGAAAAGCACTGTGGAAATACCACTTTTGGCTTTTGGCCTGGCCATGAATCCACAATAGTGGCCATGACAGACACTAATAGCAACTCATACTTTCCTTCAAATGTTACAGATACTAATACTAATTTTTTGTGTTTCTCACAAGGGAGTAGCTCCAGCACTGATAGTGGTAATTACAACTTTTCCACTACAAGTAGTGGAACCTACTCCTGTGATCCAGAAACAAACTTTGACTCTGTGTCCATGGTTTTGTGCATGGGAGATGCCAAATTTATTCCCCATAGTTTTCAATGGAATGACAACTCAAGCCAACAGATAAATGAAAACAGTCACACTGATGAAGAGTCAAGTCTAGACCCAGGGAAACTGGCTCTTGCTGACAACAATTTGCAGGCTAAGAGGGAGTATGAAATGATGGTTTCTGAACCTGCAGAAGAGGATAGAAGCAGAAACCTGGAGAACCTACCAAAAAGAATAAAGAGCTCAGTAGAGGTAGAATGATACCAAATTAAAAATTCTGCTAGCTAGTGCTATCATTATGTGTATTTCTATTTTTTTTCTTCAGAATATGTGAGTTATGTTTTTTTTATGAATATATTTGAGTTATGTTGTTTACTTCTGTTGGATTCTGATCATGATTTTATTATATAGGTCTCAAAAACATTGAGGAATGCTAAATCAAGGAAAAATCCAAAATCTGCTTCAATGAGCAGCGATGAAGATGACAGAAGCTTGAGCCTCCAAAGGCATAGCTGTTTTTCACAGGGTGACTCTAATGCTTCTCTGGAGCCAAATGGAGGGGCATCAAAAGATCCTGCACCTCCCAATTTGCATAGAAAATCAAGAGCAACTACCGGTCCTGCCACTGATCCACAGAGCCTTTATGCAAGAGTAAGTTACCCTTTTGATAGGCCTTTCTTCAATAAAATCACAATGACAATTGCACATGTATGATCACTGTTAATAATAATAATAATAAAGGTAAAGGTTTTAAAATACAGTCCAAGACTGGATTTTGGCTGCAAGGTCAAGGTTTTTAGGGTTTTCACAACTGTAAAAACCTTTACAATATCAGTTATATTTGTCCTCAATTTTCCACGATATCAAAGATTGCAACAACAAAACTACAATCATGATCACGACAGCAATTTAAAACCTTGATTGTAATACTGCCTTTGCCCTCAGTTAAATAAACATCTTCCTTTATGCCTAAAGGGTTTTTCCTCTTGTGTTGTGCAGAAGAGAAGAGAAAGAATAAATGAAAGGTTGAGAATACTGCAAAATCTTGTCCCCAACGGAACTAAGGTAACTCTCGGTGGCAATTGAACTATCGCCTAACAATTGGTTAAGGTGTTCAAATTCTCAAGCTGTTTCTTCGTAAATTGTAGGTGGATATCAGCACCATGCTTGAGGAAGCTGTTCAGTACGTGAAATTCTTACAGCTCCAAATTAAGGTAACTAAGAAAACCTTCCCATCTAAATTTAGTTGAGTGCAAGCTATTTTCCATTTTACAATTTTTTATTTGCAAAAAGATAGTGATTATTAATTCATTTTGTTTTCAACATTTTGATTTGGATGAAACAGCTTCTGAGCTCTGACGATTTGTGGATGTATGCTCCAATTGCTTACAATGGAATAAACATTGGACTAGACCTCAGTATTTCTCCAACCAAAGGAAGATCAATGTGATAGCGTAGCAATTAAAGAGGATATGATATTTCATTAACTTAGATTGCCACTTTATGATGTTTTTGTTGATTCATTTGTATAATGGCGCTGAATCCTGAAAACTGTGATCGCGATTAATTAATCAAACGTGCCCTTTCAAGAAACGAGACATCAATTTGAGTTAACTTCGTAATTCCTTATGCAAACAATTTGGAAGAGTAGAATATCTAAGTATCGTTTACTTGAAATTCTGTTTTCTATTTTTATTTTCTGTTTTTACTTTTTAATTATAAAACTGTCACGTTGTTTTCAGTTTGTTTTCTGTTTTCTAATATTTATACAGGAAACACTGAAAACAAAAATACTTCTATTTTTACCTACCACATATCAATCCAACTCAAGTTAAATAAGATTATTACGAGCAGTAACAAAAATTTTCCTTCAAATATTTAATTTAATATAATCAGTTACATATCCAAAATTTGAATTCAAACTTATTAAGCTGGAAAAACCCTGTGTGATAGAATATCCAAATACTTCAGTCTTGACTTCTTTCGCAAAATGCCATACATCGATGATTTCTAGGATAATTTTATTTGCTTTTCACTCACTTAATTTTCTGCAAAATTTCCGAGAAAGTTTAGAAAAATCTATAATTTGGATCACGTGGAATGGTGAAACTAAAAGTAATCTTTATTTAGATTTGATAAACTTTGCTTATATTAATAACGGGGATCGTGAAAATTTTGCTTGTATATGATTTATTTATATGGCGTACGGACCACGATGTAGATATTTATAATTATGTATAGGGCTATCTAAGATACTAATCTATCGAAACATGCTGTATATATCTCCAGCACTTATTTAACTTTAAAAGAATTAGTTTATTGATCCCTGGCTCCAGGACAACTTAGCCACCATGAATAAGTTTAATCAAATGTTATACTAACTAATAGGAGACGCAAACACAGGTCGTTATAGGGTGATGATTTGCTTATGTTAGTACCATCCGTGCTACCCTATTCATTTATTGGATTGTAACTATATTATTAATAATAGAAAATAATTATATTTAAATACATTTTTGTTCCTATAAATTTTAGAGACAAAAATTAAAATAAAATAAATTATAGACTTAAAAAATATAATTAAACTAAATAAATTGTGAAGACAAAAAATATATTTAAATTAAATAATTACATTTAATGGCTATGAATGATGAACTGTCGAAGGTCTTGAGACCACCTTATAATGCAAACATGTTCCAACAACTTCTACTAAAGATTTAGGTATTAAGAAGAGAATATACATTGATTAATCTAAAATTGGTAATAACTTAATATGATATGATATTTGGTCTGAGTAACACTTTAAGTGGATATCAAGTTCAAGTTTTGTGAATGAAAAAAAAAAAGTTATTAAAAGAGAAAACCTCAGTCAATGGATACTTTACACCAATATCATGGTTATATATATATATATATATATAACCTGTTTCATATATTCTAATATTCACATTTCTAAGTATTTTGTCACCTTGAGAATCGTTACAGCTCCAACAATATTCAACCCCGATATTAATGTCTTCCTCCAGCTCCACGAACATCATGAATTTCCTTATGGCCATGATTGCATATCAACTACTAACAACCTGATAAATCACAAATTCACAATCTTGATGGACAATAACCATGTGTGTATCCTCTCTAATCGCAAAGAACAGAGATTATTAGTCATTTGGGGTTGGCTCAAGTGCACAACTGATAGTATAGAACAGTGTAATACAAAATAAAGTATTTGGCTTAAATTCATCTTAGAAGTCTATTGATGTAATAACACTGTAATTCCTCGCTAAGGCTTGTAGCATGACTGATCTTTATGTGTAACATTTTGAGTGTAAGAGGAATCTTACGGCAGGTAGAATCTCTCATCTAATCAAACGGGCACTCACGTACTCACAAAGGATATAAAATACAAGAAATCTTGTTTCTTTTTTTTTCAGTCCAAGTTTTATCGTTACTTGTATTCATGATGTGCAAACTCAACAGAAGGAATATATTGTTGTCCATATATTCCAACACCATAAACATAAAATACAATTGAGAATATAGAACACTACCCTGAAACCAGAACTTATCTTCATATATAAATGGTTAATTTTGCCTTTGTTTTCTGGCCTACTTCACATCTGGATTATAGCCTAGATTCCCAACTCAGCATTAACATAAAATGCTCAACTCGGTTAGGAGAATCTCACATTATATCCATCCACGTAATGTTTGCAAAATCTATAACTGAAAACTGAGTTGAAATCATGAATAGAATGTGGTAGGTTTTTAACAGCTCTGGAGGGGACAAAAACACAGTTAGCAGATAATGCTGTCTAGATTTGAAAACAGTTTTAGAATGTCAGACTCACCTCCACGATCTCTAGCCGTCCTTCTTGCATACGTCATTTTTATTTTGTCTAATACATAAATAATTCATATTCATATAATATCATATTCAAGGCCATCCCCACGTCGGTCTCACAATTAACAGGTGTAATTCTCTTTATATAACCCTCCAAATCTCCTCATTCTCACTCACAAATACTTAAATATTATGCTTCTCTCTCATCGGTGGGAGGAATTTTCAGGTCTGAGAAATCCGTATATGGGTTAATAATGATATATTGATATTCTAATGTAAACCAAATACTTGGAACTGGGACCTCTTCAGTTATAAGTGGTCCCTCCAAGGACTTTTGCATATTGATTTAAGGGTGTAGGACTTTGTCAGATGCTAATTATTGCCAATTATGATTTGAGATATTTTATATGGATGAAGTCAATCCTTAGTGGTATATGATTTCTGCTTGTTGGGTATAAATAGAGCACTGTTCTCATTCTACAAGTGGGGCTTCTTCTACAATAACATTAATAGAAAAAAAAAGAGCCACACCAAAGAAAGAAAATGGATCCTACTGAGCAAATTTCTGAAGAATGGAGTTCTCTTAGTGGATTTTGCACAGCTGAGGAAGCTGACTTCATGAGCCAGTTGCTTGGTAACTGCTCACTCCCTGAGAACCTGTGTGGAAATTTCAATTTGGGAATTCCATCTGCAATATGGCCTGGCCATGAATCAACAATAGTGAGCGTGACAGGCATCAATGAGAGTTCATATTTTCCTGCAAATGCTGATAATAGTAATACTAATTATTTATGTTTTTCACAAGGAAGTAGCTTCACTGCTGATAGTAGCAATATATTTCCTACTACAAGTGGTAATAAGTGTGATCCAGTAGCCAACATTGGCTACATGTCCATGGGTTTTTCCTTGGGGGATGCCAAGTTTAGCCCATATAATGTTCAAGGGAGTGACAGCCAACAGATAAATGAAAACACTGATGAAGAGTTAGGTCTAGAGGTTATTGCTGACAAGAATTTGCAGGATCACCAGGAATGTGAAGTACTAGTTTCTGAAGCAGCACAAGAGGATATAAACACCAATCTGGAGAAGTCAGGAAAAAGATCTAGAGGCTCAATGCAGGTAGAATAACTTAAATTGATATATTATTTTCTAAATAAATCACTTGCTACTTCTGTTTTTTAATCCTATAGTAATATAGTTATATAAGCATTTCCTTTTCCTGCAGAATTTATGGTATTTGTTTGATTTTGTGGTTCTTCTCATCATGATTTGATGATTTCATAGGTGCGAAAGAGCAAGAAAAATGCTAAATCCATGAAGAAACCAAAATCTAATTCTATAAGTAACTCTGAAGAGGGTAGAAGTCCTGATCTTCAGGGTTGCTGCTCAGAGGATGATGACTCCAATGCTTCTCAGGAGCTAAATGGTGGAGGATCTTCAAGTTTGAGCCTGGAGGATTCTACATCTCAGAAGTTAAAGGGAAAAAAGTCAACATCTAATAGAGGTTCTGCTACTGATCCACAGAGTGTATATGCAAGAGTATGTCCTATGCCAAGTGTATTTCATCAAACTAATCCTTGCTAATGATTTTATGATATAGTATTGTTGTCCATGTACTGTGAACTGTGAAGGATTAGATCTCAAGAGGTTTTTTCCTTTTGTACAATGCAGAGAAGAAGAGAAAGAATAAATGAAAGGTTGAGAATCCTACAAAACCTTGTCCCCAATGGAACCAAGGTAGCTCTCTCAATAACAATATCCAACTATTGACAATGTCAAACAAGTGGTTAAGATGCTGAATTTTGCTTCCTCATGAATTGCAGGTGGATATCAGCACCATGCTTGAGGAAGCTGTTCAATATGTGAAGTTTTTGCAGCTCCAAATTAAGGTAACAACTTGAGGATCCTCCTTAGTCTTTACTCTGCATCTAAATTTTAGTTCAGTGTAAAAGATATTTTATAGTATAAGAAATATAGAGACTCATTCGTGTTTCCCCGAATTGTGATTTCAATTTAACAGCTTCTGAGCTCTGATGATCTCTGGATGTACGCTCCCATTGCTTACAATGGAATGAACATTGGACTAGACCTCAATATTATCCCAACCAAACAACCATAAATATATTTGGCTGCATAGCAATGGAAGGGGACGCGACAATTTGAGAGCTGAGGGTGCCCTTTTGTGATGTTTCTGTTCTATTCTATTATGTATTAACTGGCATTTAATTGTAAGGAAGTATGAGATTAATTAATCAAGCGACCCTTATGTATTTTTTTTAACTACCGAGATATCAATTTCAGTTGATTTCTTGGCTGTTTACTCATGATTTTTTGATAATTTATGTGTGCTTCCACCGTTTTACTAGCCTCGAATCATTTTCATCTTGATCTTACCTTATTGAGGTTATAGAATCACAGTTACAAAAATTTGTCACGGCAAGTTGTTTGGAAAAATTAAGGGACGGTTTAAATTCAAAAAAGGTTTTTATTTTTTATTTTTTCTTTCACTTACAAAAATATTTTCTCAATTTTATTTTATTTTTCTTTTCAAAAGTTTCTATACAAAACCATAAAAATAATAAAAAATATATATTTTTACTATTTTCTGTTCAAATTCTTAAAAGTAGAAAATAAAATAAAAATAAGATAATATAATTAAAAATAAAAAATATTTCCTTAAACCAAAAAACTCTATCTTTACTTCAGGAAACAAAAAACATTGTCAAATAGATATCGACAGTCATACTTGGCGTACCTAAATTGGCTGAAATAACAAGTCTTAATGTCTTACAGCACGATTGATTTAGTTTGAATTGTTTGAAAATATCACTGAAAAAAAAAATTCTACGAAGATTGAAATTATTAAGGCTTAATACTCAATTTGGTCTCTTAATTTTTTAATTATGCTCAATTAGGTCCTCTTGTTTTTTTCATTATATAATCAGGTTTTTTTATTTTTAAAATTGATTCAATTGGATCTTTTATGTTAGATTGGGACTGACGCAATTAGGTTGTGTTTTCCGGCGATTTCAATTTACAATAGTGGCGGTTAAAAAACCGCCACTATCTTATTATTAAAATTAAAAATAAAAAACCTTATCAAACCCTAACGGGCCTCCTCGATTTCGAAGCTTGTCCGCGGGGAGGTCCGACGGCACGTTGGCGACGTAGATCTTCCGCAGCGCGACATCAGCAGCGAGCTGCATGACGGTGACACGGTCGTGGATGCGCTTGCTGGGCTCTCGCACTACGAAGCATCAACCAAAAAGCGCATTCTCAGCATTGACGGCAGAGGAACCACCGCCATTGCCGCCGGCGCTGCCCTCGTCCACCTCGAGGACCAGATCCGCACCCAAACCTCCGATCCCCACTCGCAAATCGCCAATTACTTCGATATCATCGCCGGCACCGGCATTGGCGCCATCCTCGCCCTTTCTTCAACGCGATTTGGGTTGAGCGAGATCCCTTTAGAGGTGAGCAAGATTTGGATCATGACGAGTCGTGTGGCCGACGGCGCCGAGCTGGAGGAGGACACACCAGGGGTCGAAGCGGTCCTCGCCATAGGCGGCGACGGTGACGGCGACGCCGAGGGAGATGGAGAGCATGTTGAGCATGGTGTCGTTTTTGTAGGACTCTTTGCGGAGGAGGACGCAGATTGAGTTGACGGCGATGGGCATGAGGGCTTTCAACATCTGGATGAAGGAGACGGAGAGGTAGATGTAGACGGAGTTGGAGAGGGAGTAGAGGGCGTCGATGGGGACGACGGAGGAGAGGTAGACGTCGCGGGATTTTTAATTTTAATAATAAGATAGTGGCGGCTAAAAACCGCCACTAGTTGTAAATTGAAACTGCCAGAAAACACAACCTAACAATGTCAGTCCCAATCTAACATGAAAGACCCAATTGAATCAATTTTGAAAATAAAAAGACCTGAATGCATGGTCAAAAAACAAGAGGACCTAATTGAACATATTTAAAAAATTAAGGGACCAAATTGGGTATTAAGTCAATTATTGATCATTTTAAATGCAAAATAACAAATAAGAGGAAATCATCTCTTGATTTATAGTACGACTAGTCGACTACTACAAATTTCAAGCCACGGGCTACGAAAATCATTTCCATCTCTTACAGCTTGACCTTAATTACATATAATCATTAATTGGAATCAAAGAATAAGAGAAAACATGTTCGTTCATTCCTACTAAATTTTTTTTTTTTTTTCTCTTAAATTCAGCAAAGCTGATGTTCATTCATGTATAAATCAGAGATAAAATCACTAATTCTTAAATTCATTATCATTCTCAAATAAAAGGACAAAACTAGAATTAATTTATGTTCTTATTATCATTTTCTCAAATCAAATGATGACATCGGTTATTTGTCCCAGAAAAAATGCCCCCAGTTTAGACCATGGGTGTAGAACACCCCGCCAATCAATGGAAGAACAATGTTAACTTAAGCCTGTACTAAAAAAACACGATAGGTTACAATCACAAGTGTGGAACAAGTCACAAACAGAAATCCTAGAATCTAGTGAAATGAAATAACTTAAAAATGTCTGGCCTAAATCAAGTATACAACTTGCTACATTCCCAATAAAAACGTAGGATAACTATCTAATTCTGAACCTTTTTATTCTCCATATGATACAGTCTATCAAATTCAAATGCTCAGAAATCTGAACTCAAAAGGGTACACAGGGTAAGCCACACCCAGGCTTCAAACACAATATCCAAAGAGACTGACAAGTATTTCCTTTCACGCTCTTTCTTCGTTCGCGTGATTTACAACTTCTCCTTGGCTGTCCAAGGGCATATACTGTGCCATGATGGCTCTGATTTCAGAATCCATATATGACTGCAAAAACAACAACAAAATTACCGGTATTTAATGGATCTCATTGCATTCCACAATGCCATATAAATTTAGAATTGAATAAAAAAGGCATCTAAATATCTAATAGTAGGATCACCAAACTGAGAGAATGTGACAAAGCTTACCCTTATTCTATATTTGTACACAAGGTATGCCCCTGCAGCAGCCACAACTAAGCCAGCTAAAATAACCCAAAAAGCAGCCCAAGCTGATCTTCCCTCCTGACTGGCAGTTTTACCTGCAGAATACCCAGTTGGAAATAAATGAAACCAAGCAATTCAAATGTCATGCAAGTAAAAAAAATATCAAGTGTATTTAACTCACTTATGCAAGTATCGTGGTCCCTTATATACAAAAGATCCCCGCTACAAGTGCAGTCATAGCTTCCCCAAGTATTCTTGCAGCTACATTCAGGGCACTGACAAGCTTTCTTCTCTTTGCATTCATCAATGTCTGAAAGGATGAACCAAAAGGAGTTCAGATATTTTGTTTAGTTATGATAAAAACATTCAAAGATATCATCAATTAACAATAATGCCAAGGCGAAGGATTAATAGAAGTTAACAGTGAGATGAAGTTAAAATATGGTTTATCCGAATATAATTTACATAAAAGCCAGTTTCACTTACTGAGACAACAATATTAAAAACAGAATCCAGGATTCTATTCTGGGTGTATGTAACCTCAATATACTACAAGGGTTCAATCTGGGGAAAAAATAATAATAATATAGGACAATATCAATATATCTCACCTTCACAATTTTTGACACCATCACCTTTAAAGCCTGCAGGACACTGGCATTTAACCCCTCCATCATCCTGTCCATGAAGCAATGACAATTTATGTCATAATTCAGTTTCCATTATAGATTCACAAACCAAGCAGAGTGAAGTGTCAACATTCAAGAACTTAGTAATTACTAACCGAACAAGCAGAATATGCATGTCCATTCCGAGTTTCATGCCAACAACCTCCATTGTTTATCTTGCAACGCCCAGGTCCACTAGCTGCAAACACAGAAGAGACTAGTTGAATAAAACCATGAATACATTTATTATTAAAAAAAAAAAAGTTAAATTATTCTCTAGTCTATATTATAGGTACCTATAACTTTATTGAATTTTAAACCAGGTCCCTATAATGTAAAGCTAAAAGCTTCCAACAGTATCCCAACATGTTTAAAAACTAATTAGTCAATCCTGGATAGTGGAGCGGAGCCACCACCCCCAATGGTATAGCGGATAGTGGGATGGCCGGCCGCTTTGAACTCTAGAAAACAGTATTCATAGTGAAGAACCAAGAAATAGAGAAGAAAGGGGAACACGAAATCTTCCCGTTCTCACATTCTCGTAAAAAAAGAGGAACTTAATAGGGGGGGCTTCAAAATGTTACGTTCTGGTAAAATAAGTGGGGAATTAAAGTGGGAAGAAAGACGCATTATTAGGGGGCAGTTTTGTAAAACCTTTATAATAGGAAAAATGTAACCGACTACAATTAATAGAGAAATTAATTGAAAAGGCTTAAAAGATTTAAAAAAAAAAAAGATAAAAACAAATAGAATAGGAAAAAGTAAGCGAAAGGTGGGCTTAATCGAACAGGCTTAAAAGATAAAAAGATTAAAAACAGATTAAAAGATTAAAAAAAAAAGATAAAAACAAAGAGAATAGGAAAAAGTAACCGACAACAATTAATAGGTGGGCTTATTCGAACAAGCTTAAAAGATAAAAAAAAAAAAAAGATAAAAACAAATCAAAAAATGAAATCCGAACAAGGAACGGACACATTTTTTTCCCAAGCTGAAGTTAAGCTTTCTAGCACACACGATTGCTGCGATCTCACTGCAATAAGGGGCCGCACCTGCCGCGTTAATAAACAAACCCACGCCGCAGCAATGTTTCGCGTCGCACAAGGTCAGAAACCGCTCCCGCTATCCACTTTTTGCCGCTATTGCGGCAACTATTAGCTACTTAGTTTAAAAACTCAGAAATAAGTCCTTATATTAACTAAGTTTTCAATTAGGTCCTACTAATAATAAAAGTTTTAAAATTAGGTCCTTAAAGCATGTCATAGTAAAACACAGAATGACTTGCAAAGGACTGTAAACATCCATCGGCAGAGTTTAACAGATGTCAATCAGTAATGATATATTCAAAATTTTATATAAGTATAGGGGTCACATTAAAAACTTTTAAACTACTGGTAACTACTTAAAAATTTAGTAAAATAACAAGGATCTACAAAGTAATTTAACCTTTATAAAAATACAGATTTGCTAAAACTAAAGTATTATCACACCATTTTACCCAATGCACATAATTGATGGCAATAAGTAAACATTTAACCCAGGAACCACTAAATTTCATTTAAGCGTAACATATTTGCAAAATAAAAATAAGAAATTATGACAGTGACTTTTATGCATAGGATGATCATGGATTACTGTTCATAATGTTAAATATGCAATCTTCTAATTTCATACCTTTTTTTTTTTTTTTTCAATTACAAATAACATGCACAAAATTAGAAATAGCATAAATGAAACTTATGCAAATAGATAGGTTTATATTTTAACCTGCACATGTTGTATAACCATCTCCTTTAAACTGCACACCATCCACCAAGGGGCATTCGCATACTCTCCCACGGAACGTATCCTGAGAAATTATTCACATATATAATCAGGAATACAGAAAACTAGAACCAGGAATGCTCTTTTGCTAGATAGTTATTTTCATTTTCATTAAAGTACAAATACCTTGCATGCAGTGATGTTAGCTGTTTTATCCTGCCAACAACCACCATTATTCTCCAAACACTCATTTGTCTCCACATCTGCCAAGAGAAGTTCATGACTCAAAAAACAATTCAGGTTCAAAACTAACAAGTAAACAAAAATAGATCTCCCCACAACCAAAAGAAAGTCAACATTTACCACTGCTCAAACAAACAGCTGGTTCAGTAGTTTCTTCAAAACCAGCACAAATAGCTTTCATTACAGCACCTTTCTCTAATTTTCCTGAAAAAAAAAATGAATGCTTAAGAATTGGAAATCCAGATCAATATCTATAAGAGAAGCATACAGTACAAACCTCGATATTGTCTATTATTGACAACTAGAGTAGGCAATATGGTAACATCACCTCGTGACCCCTTCCCAACCTACAAACACTAATTTGTTAAAAACCTATATATAACAATCTGATGTGTAACCAATTAAAATGCTAAAAAAAAAAAAAAAAACTAGTTAATGAAATAAAGGAGTACTTGGGCATCTTGCTCTTCTTTCAAAACAGGATTTTCAGAATCAGCATTTGGATCTCCCATGCACCTTTCAATCTTTTTAATATCAAGGCCTGCAGATATTGAATAATCATATTTGAGATACTGAATAATCATATTTGAGATACTGAATAATCAATATTTGAGAAGTCATCATCAACCACTAAAGGAAAACATAACAAGCAATAACAGATTCACTTGCCAAGTGATTCAATGACAGCATCTGCACATTTCTTGTTATACTTTTTCTCCTTCATTGGGCATCTAATTTGAAAATCAGTGACATAGTCCCACCACACCCAAGGCTTTTTGGTTTCATTTGCCACCTTGAAAACACATAGCTGCCTTAAATTTTCAATAACCACATCTTTCCCATCATAACCAGTGCTGAAATCTTGCTCAGGATCCGGAGCGCAATATCTTCCATGATTTATGCACTGGGACTTGCACTGTTTGCTCAATGTGAATGCCTGAGGACAGTACCAAGTTATATAATGGGGTGTAAATTGAGTATAACCACCTTTCTCCAATATCTGTGCCGCACCCTTAAAATCTTTCACAAATTCCATCAACATATCACATTTAACTCCACACTCGTCATTGCTGTTGGTCCACAATTCATACTCCACACGGTCGTCTGGGTGGGGGACAGCCTCTCTCCAATCAAGATTTACGTTGACCATATCCCCATTACTTATGGCATCCTTCAACTTTACACCAAAACTTTTCTCAATGAGAGCAGATGGTATTGTTATGTTCTCTATGTATTTTGCAGACGACCCATCCTCCTCAGGAGTGTCCATGGTTATCAACTTTTCCTCAATATCATCCGCAACAAGAACAGCATGAGCTCCAGCCTTCTGTGCATTCCATACCTTCAAAGCAAAGAAGCAATCTGCAAAAGGAACACATAAAAAACACTTAGAATACACCCAAGCAACATATCAAGACTTGGTCATACTTACAGCATGCCAACATATCAAGACTTGGACGAGTGTTTGCAAAATTAATTCTGAATTAAATTAATTTTGGTTAAAATTGATTTTGAGGTGAAGTGATTTATATTTGGATGTTTCTATTCTAAAAGCAAATTAGCAGTAAAACTCAGTATAAAGTTACCTAAAGTTGTTTCAACTCAAAATCAATTCTAGACTCGAGAATCAATTTCTCAACGCAAACCCAAATGTGTGAACGTTTACCTAAAAATCAAATTAGCTGCTATTTTAACGAGATTTTGTATAATCAGGTGTGAATCCAAACACACCGAAATAAAACCTAAGACCCGTCTTTATCTATCAATCCATTCAAAACAAATTAATGGGGCAACAATTATTCTTCCCAAAGATACATGAACAAGCAATAGCAAAACCCCACGAACCAAACAGCAAGGCAGTGCACCTAAACCGACAAAAGAAACCAACTTTAGCTCAGCAACAAGCAAAACATTAAACCAAGGGACAAAAACACTTCTCAAACAAAGCAAAACGACCAACAAAACCTCGCAGAAACAAAATTACACCCAAAAATAACCCCAACAGAACCTGAAACCTTAAAATCAGACACGAAAAAAGTGGAGGTAAGAGAATCTTACTTCCTCGATCAAGCAAAACGATAGTGGGAAGAGCACCGGGTTTGGATTTGAAGGAAATCCCATACTCATCGAACTCCTTGCAACCCTTTTTGTTTTCCTTAGGGTACAACACGTTCCCAGCCATGCTACCTCCGTATTGGGGTATCCCGAAGTTGCCAATCGCGCTATCGTGCGTGCCCTTGATGTTGTCCGGCGACGTCACCGTCAAGCTGTTCTTCTCCACCACGAATTTCGCCATTGACGGCGGCGAGAGGAACAGCACCAGAAACCCTAGAAAGACGCACAGCGAAGATCTCCGAAGCTTCATTTTGGGAACACCCAGAGAGCGATCAGCACTGGGTTTTCCGAATTCCAAAATGGGTCGGCTTCAGAGATCGCTTCTGGGAAGAAAGAAGGGTAAAGATTGAACCTTTACTTTCTTCTCTCAGTTTCTTATTAGTAAAAAAAAAATAAAGGAAGTGGGATTTTTTTTTGTTGTTGTTAAAGAAAACAAAGTTGGGTTGGGTACTCGAGTTGCGTATTTATATTCATTATTCACAAAATGAAATGAAGTATCGCGCAGCAGTGTAAAACAGAGGACTTGGAGACTCGGAAACGCAAAGGTCGCTCTCTCTCTGTTGAGTCCAAGGAGACAACAACAAAATTACTACTACTAGTCTTCTTAAGTCTTAACCATTAAGCATACACACTCCCAATCCCAAACTTATTTAATTTTTTACTTCATCAATATTAATATATATAAAATTTACTAATCTAAAAATAATTTCGAAAAAACATGGCAAAATAAGATTACGTCTTAAGTATTAGATGACACATTTAAATATATTTAAGTCTCATTAATTTATTAGGAACAAAAATTAATTCAAATAAGGAATAAAGTATCAAATATTCTTTTATATATGAAAATAAATGAAATCATGGATTGAGATCAGTCCAAATTGATAAAGATTTCAAATGTATCTCAAATTAATATTTAGCTGACATGGTAGTTATGATAATTTGGTTTGAAATTGATAATTATCGGTACAAATTCAGTGCCTTATTTATTTTGATGGTCAATTAACAACCTTCAATTCATAAAATAAACCAATCACATGGAATTTTCTAATTAATTAGGTTTAAGAATTCAAAATATGAATATTTTCTTAACCAATCACACACTATTTTGAAATATTTAAATACAAAATTTAAAATTCAAATATATTGATTCCAAGATTCACGCCCCCTCTCTCTATATATTTATATTCATGTGTCTAGGATTTGCATTGACTTTTATCTCTTCATTTCTTCTTTATCTTTTCTGGTTTTTTTTTCTTTTCTTTTTTCTCTCTTTCTCTTCATCTACTAATTTGTCCTTTTTTTATTATTATTAATAGGGAATAAAAAAGAAATAGAAAGACAACTAGGATCTCATATGAGAGAGTCTCATTAGTCATGTTGCATTCACCAAATACATGCTGGAAAGTGATATTTCAAGCCAAATTTCTAAAACCTTTAATCTTCCTTATGAGAGAGCCATATTGATAAAAAGGATTATTGTTCTTCATAATAAGATCAATAGCTAATTGTGAATCAGATTCACAAATAAGATGTCTAATATCCTTACGCCAAGCGTAGATTGTTATGTATAATTTTTAAATTGATTTGTAAGTATAATTGTTAAAAATTAATTTATGAAATTATTATTTGTTAAAAATTTCATATTAGTTTCATTTTAAATTGTACTAAAGTAATTTTAATCATCATACGTTTAATCACCACATTTTTTACAAGGTTGAAATTATCCATTAAAATTGTATTAACATAATAGTCAAGACTGAAATTAAATTTTACGTCAATCAGCATTAAAACTATTTTAATGCTTATTTTCAGCATATGTTTTATAATTAATACCCATATTTATTTATTTATTCATGTAAGATTGTAATTTTTTTTTAAAAAAATCCTTGTTTTTCTTCTCTATAAATTATGAAAATGAAAATTGTATTACAGATAATTCCTTCTTGCCTAATATCTTCTTCTACTGATTTGTAAAAGTATGTTTTTTTATTGCTTCTACGTTTTACTATTTTCTTCTTATTATCTAATGGTCATTCTTTCATCTATTTTTTTTTTATTTGTTTGACATTTTTAATCATCTCTTCTAATTTAAGGATATGATTTTGGCAAGAGATGAAGGGCAGAGATATGAAACCAATGCACTACATTAATATTACAAAACAACATATTAGGTTCATGCTTTCTCTCTTATTGTTTATTTTATTCTTTCTGCAGACGAATCATCTATGCATCTTTTTCCGTCACTATTTTTTATTTTTTTGTGTAGTATGTTAGATGTGGTTAAAAGTAGAACACTATTTCAACAAAGGAGGAAATTCAGCATTGAGGTTGCCTCATGATAATTAGTAGCCAAATTCAGCATACTTTTTATAAATTTTTTTCTCTTTATATATGTGAACAATCAAGGAAAATATTATATAATTATCTTATACTTAATAATTATATCTTATAATTATAATAATTATTCAATTATAGTGTCTTTCATATCTAAATACAAATTCCATTATCTCACTTTCTATATTAAAGGTAAGCATATTATTTTAAAAGGTAAAATTAAACTAATTAATGAAATTAAGGTAATTATTATTTACCTTGGTCAAATTTAAACGTGAGTAATAAATATCCAAATTCAGAATATAATGTTCATAACAATCAAGGAGAAAATTATATAACTACTTTTATAGATTAAAATAAAAATTATCTTATTCTATTATATTTAATCTTTTTAACGTCTAATTTTAATAATTATTCATACTGGATGAGTTATAAAATCATATCCAAATAATTTATATTAAAAAGTTAATTTTATGTAAATGATCTTTATTGTTTAAGTTAAGATTTAATGGTTAAAGGACACTCATCTAACACTCATATAAGGAAAAGGTTTGCTCATTTGATACATCATTAATAATTTTTAAATAAAATTTTTGGGAAGTATGAACTTTCAATTTTCAATAGTCAACAAAATTTCATGTTATTGTTAAGCATTTCTACCATTAACAAGCAATTAGCTGATAAACAATTTGAGTTTTTAAAATTAATATCTCCACGATTCACAATATTTTTTTTAGTAAATACACTAAATAAAAAATAAAATAAATTTGGCATAGGGAGAAATTTGTTGTAAACCTACTAACTGTGTTTTCATGCAAATTTATTATTTCAAATCTTAAAAAAATTAAATAAATCATTATTTTTTTAGTTATTACTTTCTCATCTAACTAATTTATTAAAAGACTTTCTTTTATTACAGAGATGTGATGTAATTCCCGTGCATCGCATGGTGATATCATTATTATTGTTTTTCTTATCATTAAATTAATATTTTTATGAATAAAAATGAAATAGATGACTAATTTAACGGGTTCATGAAAATTTGTGGCCACTGATAGGTGTGATTCTTATTTATATATTATGTGTACATGTATCTTATAAAAATAAAGCGGGTAATTATTTGATAAATTTTTTGTATTATTTCATATATGAAAAGACGATAGTTTTCTAATAACTTCTAATTCAATGTAATTAAAATATTAAATTTTTATTTTAATTTTAAATATAAATATCTTTCAAAATGATAAAAAAAAATATCTCTCACACAAGACCAAGTTCAAAATAATAAAAAATATCTCTCACTCCCAAACTAAGATCAACATCAAGTTACAAAGAATTGAGCAAGACCAAGTTCTTTAATATCTCACAACAAGAAATTAATAAAAAAAACAAAAAAACTCACAAAAATGTGATAAACAAAACTACTAACCAAACCAAGAAGATTAGAGCCATCAATTTTTTTATTAGTTTTTATTTTAGCATGTAACTTAAAGTAAGTTAAAATACCTATAAACTTAATTAGTCATTTGTTTAGCTGGCATTCTCTTTTTCTTTTTTTATTATTATTCAATATAAATAAAGTTTAAATGATAAAACTAATGGTTACAAAATATATAACTACATATATTTTTCATATCCACATCAATATTGAAATGATGTTAATATATATATATATATATATATATATATATATATATATATGTGTGTGTGTGTGTGTGTGTGTGTATAAATTTACTCAATATTCAAACGTATTTACAAAATTAATAATGTATAGATAGAACACCTTTTTAAGACTTAAAAAATTATAAGACATTAATTTATATAATTCAAAATATGTGTTAAAATTTACACCTACTAACAACTTTTTTTTTTGCTAGAGTTAACAAATTGTAAAAAATCAAATTTACAATAATAATAATAATAATTAATATTATAAATATTTGAATATTATTTATTTAAAACTAATTACACAATTTACTTTACCAGAGAACAAAATTAGGAGTCAATAAATTATTCTTAGCCAAAATAAAATGAGAGTAGCAAAATTATTATTTAAGCATCATCTTATCTTTTTATTTATCATTGAGAAAAAAGAAACTGTTCTCGTTGGTTCTCCAAACCATCCATCCTTGCTCTTACAAAGCCAATTTTTAGATTTCTCTTCTTAACCTTTTAATATTATGAAGTATTGTCGAATGATCTATCAATAATTACAAATAATGTATATCCTAACCATAAAAAATGATATTTTCATGTAAGTGATTAGTGTACTTTATTTATACGCTTGTTTAAAATGTTATTAACTAAAACAAGCTAAGATCAACAAAATTATTATGAAAGCATCATATTATCTTTGTATTCATCATTATTTTTTAATTCAAATCTATAACTTCAAATACTACTCACAAACCTATTTTTGGAAATTAATGTTAATAATTTATTTTTCTCTATAAAAGAGAAAATTAATAATTTCAAAATATAATTTAAAATATTTTTATTATTAATATCTCTTATCAAAATTATGTATATATCTAACCTAATCTAAGTTATACACAAAAGTGAGTATATTAATAAAGAAAATATTTTTTAAAACACACCTTTATATAAATTAAACTAATATAAGATACTAGATAGTATCCGTGCAATGCATGGGTAAATTTGAAGGAAGAATTTTTTTGAATTATATACAAAATTATATTGGTAATTTTATTAATTTCTTTATATTGTTAAAAAAATCTATAATCAATTCATACAAAGTTTGTATCAGGTTTTTTCCTCTCTTTTTTTGCAAATAAATAAAACATTACTTGTTAGGAAACAAATTGAAATGACTAAGGTATAAAAAAAAATACTCATCGAATATTATCTATTTTCATAACAACATAAGAGGTTTTTTGTTTTTTCATCATGTTTATATCCAATCTCCTTAAATGCAATACTCCAATGACATCTACATATGAAAAAAATTATTTGATACCAAATTTAATACATACTAAAAAAATGATAATAAAATTTATAGTTTTTAATTTTCTATTTTTCAGCATATGAATGAAACATTGCTCGTTAGAAAACGAATTAAAAAGACCAAGGTATAAAAAAATACTCATTGAAATTTGTCTAATTCCATGACAACATAAGAGATTTTTTCATCACATTTTTTTCAATCAACTTTCCTTAAAGGTAGCACTCCAATGACATCTACAAACAAATTATTTGATATCAATTTCAACATAGACTAAAAATATGATGATAAAAAATAGAGTTTGTAATATTATCAAATAAGTTTGTTTTCTATACTTGCTTTGAAAATATCTTCATATGGTGTGAAGGTAGAGTGGAATCAATAATCATGGTTGGCTTGAATTCTTTTCTTTTAAATATCAATGTCTGCAATTTAATCAAGATTAGAAGACATGGCGTAGAACAAAAAGTTTATTACAAAGTCTAAACTTGCATGGTCTGAATTCATTGTGCTAAACATTTATAATAACAATTAAATATTTTAAAAAGGAAAGTATAATATTCATCTTTTGAAGACAAAATCATTGTTGGTTGTATATTAAAATAAATTATTTAAATTATATTTATATTATGTATAATCAAATCAAAATTATATTATAAACAATCAAAATTAGTAAATTGAAAGATTTAATTTATTAATATCAAAAGTAATAAAAATAACTATTTGAATTTGTAATATATTAAAAATAAAAATAAATTAAAAACTTTTAAGTAAACTATAATTTTTAAAAAGGAAAATATGGTATTAAAAATAAATTAGGAAAAAAAGGTAAGATTAATAAAAAAAAATATTAAGAATATCTATTCATAATAATTAAATAACAGAATTGATAGTTGTTTAAAATATTTAAGGGAATAGTATAGTATTAATTAATATTTAAGGAAACATAATATTTTTTTGGTAGGAAACATAATAATTTATTAACACGTAATAGAATAATAAAATGAATAATATATAAAATAAATAAACATGTAATTAATAATAGATTTATATTTAACCATATTAAATTGATCTTACTTTTTAAAAAGAGATTTTAATCATATTAAATTAATTTTAATTTCAGTTGTTTATCAATATATAAATAGATATTGTATTAAATTAATTTTTTATGTTATGTATATTAATAATTTAAGTTACTACGTAGTAATTTTTTAAAAAGAAGTTATATGTTTATAAATAATTAAAATTATTATTAATTATTGATAAACAATATTATTATATTTTTTTTCATTTCCAATACTTGTGTTAGAGTAAGGAAATATTAGAGATTGAAATAATTTTGTAAAAAAAATTCAAAATAAATTATAATGATATTTTAATTATATTTTAAATCACAAATAATAGTCATGATTATTTTTTAGCTAGCAATATTTTCGTTGCAAATATAATCAGATATTAGTTATACTAATTTCTAATTGATAAGATTTTTTTTATATAGATAAAAAATATAATATATTAGTCAAAATTAATTAATTATTATTACTTTTTATTTGTTAATTTAAATTATTTGAGTAATTTAATCTATTTTTTATATTATAAGATAATATGAATTTTGATTTTATTATAATATTCATATTATTTAATATATTTTATTTCCGTAAAATAATGATTAGATTTTGATTCCGTAAAAATACATCAATAAAAAGATTCCGTAAAATAGATTTAATTAATAAGGAAAAAATCAATTTTGGATATTAAATAAATTTTGTTAATTATTTTTTAGAATAGTATTCTAAAAATAATATTCATGATTATTTTTTAGCTAGCAATATTTTCGTTGCAAATATAATCAGATATTAGTTACACTAATTTCTAATTGATAAGATTTTTTTTTTGTATAGATAAAAAAAATTATAATATATTAGTAAAAATTAATTAATTATTATTATTTTTTATTTGTTAATTTAAATTATTTGAGTAATTTAATCTATTTTTTATATTATAAGATAATATGAATTTTGATTTTATTATGATATTCATATTATTTAATATATTTTATTTCCATAAAATAATGATTAGATTTTGATTCCATAAAAATACATCAATAAAAAGATTCTGTAAAATAGATTTAATTAATAAGGAAAAAAATCAATTTTGGATATTAAATAAATTTTGCTAATTATTTTTTAGAATAATTATATTAGAGATTGAAATAATTTTGTAAAAGATTTTTTAAATCTATTATAATGAAATTTTAATTATATTTTAATATCACAAATAGTATTCGTGATTATTTTTTAGCTAGCAATATTTTCATTGCAAATATAATCAGATATTAGTTACACTCAGGGACGGATACAGGGGGGGCGGGCAGGGGTCCCAGCCCCCCCTCCCTCGGGATTTTTTTTGTATAACCATGTATATTTTTAATTTAGTTAGTATAAAATTGTGTAAAATTAATTATATACGTTATTATTATAATACTAGTTAAGGTTAACTAATGTAAATTTATGTAAAATTAGTTGTGTTTGTTGTTATTATTGTAATAGTTAAGATGATAATTAATGTAAAATTATATAAAATTAGTTATGTATTTGTTATTATTATGGAAACGATTAAGGTTATTATCATTTAAAATAAAAATTAATTTCAATTTTACGTATAAAAATAGTAAATATTTTTTTAAAAATTATTATTTATTAAAAGTTAGAAATTTAAACCATTATAAAAGAAGAAGAAAAAATCCAGCCCCCCCTTTAATAGGTTTCTGAATCCGTCCCTGGTTACACTAATTTCTAATTGATAAGATTTTTTTTTCCGATAGATAAAAATAAAAATATAATATGTTAGTCAAAGTTAATTAATTATTATTACTTTTTTATTTGTTAATTTAAATTATTTGAATAATTTAATAGTATTATAGTCATAAGTTAATATTTTAATTTTCACTTAATTTGCAAGTTAATTTAAAATTATATTTAAATCATCTTAATTTTTACATTAAAATCTTTATATTAGACTTATTATTAATTTAATAAATATTTTAATAGCAATATTTTTGTTGCAAATATAATCAGATATTGGTTATACTGATTTCTAATTAATAAGAGTTTTTTTCCAATTAAAATATTAAATCTGGAAAGAAAATAATATATTAAATATCTTACAAATACTAAGATTATGATTGTGCTAATTAATAATTAATTAATTGATTATATATGTATCTATCTATCTATATCTATCTATATATTATATAAAACACAGTTCACCATAATGCGACACATGGACTACCAGTCCTAGTCAACAACTGTGTTTTATATAATATATAGAATAAATGCGTGAATATAAAATCATTTGAATATATATCAATATTTATAATTATTTTATATGTTAGCTAAATACTTTATATACATATTTACTAATATATACTTATATAAAATAAAAAATGGTGAAAATATATATTAAATAATTACAATAATATAAAAAGTACTGCCTTTTAATTGTTGGATTTTTCAAAAAAAATTATTTCTATTTATATATCGTTTGCAAAGTTTAAAATTGCAAAGGGGTAAAATAGAAAACACTACAACTATTTTATTACAATCAAAAAAATTTATTACATTTCTTAACTTCTACATAACAACATTAAAAAATAGATGAAAAGGAATGAAAGGAGTATACATTTTAATCTTAACACCCGTACATGACACAGGTTATTACACTAGTTATTGGAAAAAACAAAACAAAACAAAATATATACTATAGTTGATGAGGTAGAAATTTTGAGGGTTAGTTAGGTTTTTTAAATCTTATTATACTTTTAATCTTATCTACGTACCGTATACATACGGCGTCCAATCAAAAAGCAAAACATACCGTGTACAGGATAGATACCCCCATATCTCTACGAAAAAAGGGTTGTTTGTGCTTTTTTTTTTTATAAAAAAAATGCATAAAAAAAACAAAAGAAAAATTTAGTACTGTAAAAGATAAGATTAAGAATTTAATCAAGATTATACAATTTTTAATAATAAAAAAATAGGTTTAATATAATTTGAATGATAAAAAAAGGTAAAAGTCCTAAATAACAACTCATAAAAACATTTTTATTTATCTAGATGCATATTATATCTTATTTTACCCTTCAAAAAAAATTATATCTTATTTTATTTTACCTAGTATTTTAGTTTTTGCAATACACATGATAAATATTTGTTTTAACCTTTATTAAGAGACTCAAATATCGAATTACTTATGCTAACAACTTTTGATTTGTTTATAATTTTACCTATATGAATTTTAAAACCTTGAATTCCAATGCTTTAATTAGATGAGTCCACGAGATTTGGATTTAGAATAAAATTAAATTCAAATACTATCATATTTAAGTAGTTTGCTTTGGTTTGGATTTTGAATTTTTCTTTTTTTCAACTAATCCAAACTAAACCAAATCAATTAATATTGGATTGGATAAGTTCGAACCATCAAATTACGATAAAAAAAAAATTAATATATTTGTTTAACCTTTTATCTCCACTTATTGTCAATTTATATAATTCTTTAATTTTATATTAATGTAAGGTAAAAATATTTCTTGTTCTATAATAATAATTTATTTATTTTATTTAATATTTAGTTTTTTTGTAGTTATTGCTTAACATATCTCATTTTTTTTACCTAAAACATGATAAAAAATTATATAATAAACATGACTAAAGTGAGATACTTGATAACACTAGATAAAATTATAAGAAGATTAAAATGAATGAAAAAGAAAAAAGACAAAAGTAAAAGAAAATTTTAAGTACTAAAGTCTAAAAAATATTAATTTTACTAGAATTTACAGTTTCATATATCTAAACTAATAATTAAATTTTTAGAAAAATAGTTACCGTGAATATGAATTTAACAAATGTTATAAATTGCCCTTTTCCAACTATTTGTATAATTTTTTTAATCTCCACATAATTATCTTTATTTTATTGACCGTCAATGGCCTGCATATTTTTTACATGTGAGCTGTATATATATTTTACTACATAATAAAATTAGTTTGTGAAAATGAGATGAATCTTAGTTTCATTAAATAATATAAATTATAAATATAAAATATTAAGTATGTTTAACATAGTTAATTTCAAAGCATTCAATTAATAGACGTTAAGTGAAAATAGTTCAGATTACTCAATTAAGCACGTAATTTTAAGTTAATCGGGAGACTTGTTTTGATGATTAAGTAGGAGAATTTTTTTTATATTGAGTAGGAGATATTTATACTTTACGTGCTTCAGGTGCCTTGAATAATTAAACCCTTATATTATAGGGTTGTTATAAAAATAAAATAAATTGCTATATGAAAATTTCGGTCACCTAACCCACTTCACTTTCCCTCCATCGATAGTGTCAATCACTCACGATCTCTTATCTGTTTTTTTTTTTTTTTTTTTTAAAAAAAGATTTCTTATCTTCCGTTTAGGAATAATAATCCCCCGTATATAAATTAAAATTATAGTGGGAGAAAAGAAAAGAAAAGAAAAAGCAAAAAAAAATGTACCCTCTCTCAACAAAGTGTGGTCTAAACGAATAGTCCAAACCGAGAGCATGTAAAGAAATGAATCTCCAGGGACCACAAAACAAAGTCCTCATCTCAAGGTGTGGTTTCCTTCCATAGCTTTTTCCTTGCTTGTGTCTTTTCTTTATTCTTGTTATTTCCTCTTTTTTAACATAAATAAAAGAGAATGTCTTTTGTTTTCCTCTTCAAATCCAAAGGCTACTTCTTGTCCAAGTGCTTTCAATACGTTTTCTAGAGGGCAAGGATGAAGGGGAATTTATCAATTTGTTTTCTTTTTTTGTAAATAATATTTTCTTTTTCACAAAAATTAGGTTTTATGTTCATTTTGACAATATTTTTTTTTCAAGATCAAATTTATCTTCCTTATATTTTTCATAGAAATGAAAATTGAATTTTAAAATATTATTTCCATAAAGGAAATAATAATATTAAATTTTATTTCAGTAGAAAAAAATTAGCGTTTCTATGTTGTTATTAGTTAAACTAAAATAAGATCAGCAAATGTTATTATGCAACATTATCTTATATTTTTAATTTTTATTAATATTTTATTATAATCAATAAATTCAAATTCCAAAAAATATATTTTTTAAATAATGTTATTCACTTTTTTCTTTTAAGATGAAAAAATATATTTTTTAAATAAGAACCCATAATTACAAAATATAATTTAAAATATTTTTTCATTATTAGTATTTATTATTAAAATTATGTATACATTTAAGTTATATACAAGCGTGAATATATTTATCAGACTAATATTTTTTAAAAATAATTTTTATAAATTAGAATGATAAAGATGGAAATATATCTAGTGAAAGGAATAAATATTAATCGCTAGATCTTATTTGAATGGTCAAAATTAAAATACATTAAGTCAGGTGAGTTTTTTAAAAAAGTCACATGACTTTTTCAAGTAGTCACATAACATTAAATCTTGACTTTCCATTTATGGTTATATGGTTCAGATTTAACTCTTTCACCCTCGTATAAGATGTTTTTATCTCATAAAATATGTCTTCTGATAAAGACATTTATAAATATAAAATTACTTAAATATAATTAATATCTATTATATATATACGTGGTTTGTTAACATAGATCCACTTAAAAATTAGAAGGTGTATGTTAACATCCAGCACCTTTTTATTTTGACAAAAAAAAAAACCCATTTTCTTTCGCTTAAATCAGCATAAACTAAAGAACAATTATCTAATTTTAATTTCATTTTATTTTTTAAAAAAACCAAATAACTGAAAATCTTTCTTTTCTCTTCCCACGATGGTCCCTTCCATGGAGCTTGGTAGCAGACCTCCTTGCACGAGACCTTCAAGTGCAGACATGGGAGGAGGCCTTCACGAGACCTCCAATTTTTTTTATATATAAAATTATAAATTGTTGGACTTCATTGAAGTTGGGGGAGGAAGTTTGGGTTCATGTGATAATTTTATTCATGTTTGTTAAGGGGGCTACAATGGAGAATGAAAATGCCTCCCCCATCAACAAATCCAAAGACCCAATCATGTGGCATTTTTACTCCATGATGGTTCCTGGTCGTAATTTTAACTTCACTGCCAATGATGTCTATGGCCTCTCTGCTTCCAAAGGACCAATCCCAAGAACTTCCAATTACAACCAGGATGCTTCTGCCGGTGCTAATAAGTAATAAAAATGGGAAACTGAGGTATCATTACCCTGCTGCTGGAACAGGGTAGTCCTCCGCGGCGCTAAAAAAAGGAACACGAGAAGGAAGACATGGAAAGAGAAAAATGGATTTTGAGTTATTTTTGTTTTAAAAATAATAGAGTAAAATTACGGAACTGTCCTTTTATTTATATTAGTCTAGATCAAGTAAGAGTGGTTTTTTTTTTTTTGTCAAAATGAAAAGGCGTTGGATGCTAACATACACATTCTAATTTTTAAGTGGGTCTATGTTAGTAAACCCCTATATATATATATATTTTAAATTAAAAAGTAATAGAAAAAGTACATTAAAAATAAGAATAATATAAGTATAAATTATAAACTTAACATATAGAGTTATTATACTAGTTTATGAATTTAATTAAAATACATTAACTATGTAAATTAATTTATACTTTATTATTCAATCACAAATTATCATATAGGATAAAATTTATTCATTTTTATAATAACTTCCTTAATAATCATCTCAGCAGTAATTTTTAATTGGCTTACGATACATAATAATTAAATTCATATTGATATTCAATGGCACGTAGAAAATGTTTCACATTAAAAAAACTAGTTTGTTACTGGTGCGATGCACTGGTTAGTGGAATAAATCGGTTAGTTTCAAAAGGAGATAAAGATAATAAATATTTTTAAATAAAAAATGTGAAAAAAAACTTAAAAAATTTGTATTAACAACAATAGAATCTAAAAATAGTAATACTTTTCTTGAATAAATATCTTATTAAGATAAATTCTCGAAAAGTTCTCTATATACAACATTAATTTTCAAATATGTTCTCATGATTTTCCTGCAAAATTTTTAATCCATCTCTAAAGCACACTATGGAAAAAACAACGTATAATTGTCCATGGGTAAACACAGGTCTTGGAAGATATATATAGTCCAACAGAAGAAAGTGTCTGGAGTTGATATTTATTAATTGTCATTGCAAATGACACAACAATAGGAAATTGTCTTTACTAGATGGTAGCATTTGGTTGCTAGGACTCATACTCACACGAGATATCAACAGAATACCACCAACTTTGTTCCATTAAGAATTTGACATTGAATAACATATTTTTCTATCCTCCTTACTTGCAATCTTATACCATTGCAAACTCCAACCTTCAAATTTAGCTTATGAAGAGGAAATTCAGAAGAATAAAAATTATTGTCACAAAATGAATATTATATTTATTATCTTTGTATTAAAGGTAACATGTTTATACTACTTAAATTTACAATAATAATATTATTAATAATACTTAAATGGAAGCAATTATTAATAAAACTTAAATGAGAAGGTCTTGATTATAATTATAAATATAATTAAAAATAATAATACTAAAATGGTATAAAATTAATTCTAAAATGGTCTTTAATTTGGGAGAATAAATTTAATTGATGAAATTAGAATGATGATAGATCTAATGTTATTGTTTAAAAATTAAATAAATTTAATTTGGGAAATTAGAAAAAAATCTTTAACTTATAGACAACCTTAATTTTTTAATAAATATTAATAATAATATTATAATCTTTATTTTAAACATGTTAGAAAATGACGTTGTTGTCTTAAGAATTTAATAATGGATTCTCTAGCACTAAAACCTTATAATTTTAATTCTCTAATTCCTTATGATATCTTATGTTATATTTTGAAATTTGAATAAATTTTGACCTTTTAAAAAAAACATCTTTGTCTATTTATATTTATTTTGGGATATGTTAATGCATTAAATTATTTCTAATTATCATCAGTATTAATTCAATTATCTAATGATAGATCTTATATTATTCTAAAAAAATTAAATAAATATAATTCTCTAATTCCTTATGATATCTTATGTTATATTTTAAAATCTGAATAAATTTCGTCCTTTTAAAAAAATCCCATCTTTGTCTATTTATATTTATTTTGGGATATGTTAATGCATTAAATTATTTCTAATTATCACTATTATTAATTTAATTATCTAATGATAGATCTTATATTATTCTAAAAAAAATTAAATAAATATAATTTGGGAAATTAGAATATATTATTTAACTTATAGACAACCTTACTTTTATTAAGAAACCATCTTTATCTTTATATATCTTTCAGGACCAAAAAAAAAAAACAGGACCAAAAAAAAAATCTTTATATGTCTTTATATCTTTTTCTTTTTATATATAAAAGTCACATGATGGATATTTTTATTGTTATAAATATAAGTATTAGTGTTAATATAATTATTAATTAAATTAATAATAGTAAATATCTATCATATTACGTTAGAGAAAAAGAGTATATATTTTAAATTTACAAATATAATATTTTTATTAGGAATCCCATATTTAATTATAATTTTTATTATCATTATAATTATTATTTTTTTATATGTATTCTTTCCCTAATTATTAATTAATTTATTAAGATATGGAAATTGATTTTATTGAAAATTTAATTATTTGAGAGTGGGACACAGTTATTATATTTAAGAAAGTTATTTTTAGTAATCGTTAAACAATGATTCAAATAATTATTATATATATATATTTTAAATAAATTTAAGATAAGCAACTTATTTAAACAATCTTGACCAACATTGGTTAGCACAAGTGGTAGCGGCTTGTGTAACACCCAGAAAATTACAACCCAGTAAGTAGGAACGTGAGAGATTTAATTAAAAATTAATTAAAATTAATTTGTTTGATTTAAAAGAAGAAAAATATATATTTTGAGTAATTAAATATAGATAGTGATTAACCGAGTAAATAAGAAAAATGATGAAAAAAAAGATAATAATAATAATAAATAAAATTTATTATTATTAGATGTTTAAAAGTTTGATTTTAAAATTAAAATCGCGTTTCATTTCAATTACATAGTGCATTCCTACACTGTGTAAATTAAACTCAATACCTAAAACTATCACCTCACATCTCCAACCAATCAGATTTCATGAAAATTTCCCTCCCACTAACTAACACTCACTGTCCCTTTTCTCTCTCTCACACCACTTCACTCACAAACTAACTTAGCAATTAAGTAACCCCAAAACCTCTCTTCCTCTCCACACGGACACCACAACAACACTCAAATCAGAATTTGTTTTTCTCTCTTCTCTTTCCTTTTTCCCTGTTCTGGCTGAGACACACATAGCTAAAGGGGAAGCCATTTTTGTGCCAACTTTGAACTGCATGTGCACCAAGACAGCACATTTCCGTCCTCACACTCAAGCCTTCTCTTCTCCTCTCCTTCCTCTTCCTCTCTCTTGATCAAACACTATTAAAGGTGAGGGAAACTTCTTTGTGCATTCTATTTTCAGTCTAAGTGTGGTTGAGAGTTAGGGGACTCAACCACACATAGCATGAATGCCCCTTTGGCTGGTTGTGTTGTACTTTGTTTGATGTTTGCATGTGGAAAATTTGATGAAATGGGTGGAGAAACTCTGTAACAGTGGCTGTGTGAGATGCATGTGTTGCCTAAACTTGTTTTTGATTTTTAAAATTGATTGGGAATGACTCCTAGGACAGAGGAGACTATGCCCAAATTTCCCCAAAATTAATTGGTAAGCTTTGCATGTGGAAATCAAACCCCAAAATGAAGTGGCAGTGGCTGTTAGGTTCGAGTACCCCTGGACAGTCCCCACAGTTTTGCGAATTTTGGAAGATCTAACCGTTGCTTTTTTATGAAATTTCTTTTGAATGAAAATAGACACAAAATGGAGAAACTTTAATTTTTACACTTTGGCAAGATTACGTCTTTTGGAGGTTCATCCGTGACCCACAAAGTGGTTGTTCTGTTTTCAAGTTCCACTAGGAACATGTCTCGGTTTTTCCCAATTTTACACTTGTGTAATTATCTTTTATTTTTATTGTTTATACCATTAAAAACTAAACAAAACAATATTTTTAACCATATAAATTACAAAAATTATCATGTCCAATTTCTAAATTAACTTTTTAAAAAGAAACAGGGCAAGGGTTTTTGAGCTCTGTTTTGAGTCTGAAACTTAGGCTGTTAGAAATAAATTTACTGGGAACACTAGGGAAATAATTTGGGGGCAAGGGTCACCTTTTTAGAAAGATAAAGATGTTACCTTTCTACTATAAAAAATTCAACTCAAAACAAGTCTGGGAAGTATTAGAAAATTTAATTTCTTTGAACCATGTTCACTGGAAAGTCAAATTCGGTACTGCCAAACTTGTAGGAATTTTAGAAAATTCTCTAGATGTCTATTTTACAATTGGGATACCATTTTGAAAAATGGAATTCAAGAACTTTAATTCTATATAAAAAAAAATTATTAATTCCGAGGTCATTTGCTACAATAAGTGAGAGTTCACATTTAGTATTGCCAAACAGAAATCAACCTCATTTGGTCAATTTTGTTAATGTGATATAATTATTTGAATTGTGATGTTTGTTTATTGAGGTGTGAATTTTGTAAGGCAGTGAATATGTAATATGCATTGACCTGTTCTGTTTCATTTTAAGTCCCAAGGATGTGAATCTTAGGTATTTAATATTGAAATATGCTTTGTGAATACCTGTGTGATAGTCTTTTGACTCTATGATGGATCTTGTGATAATGTTGCTTATCTCTGTGAGGTGCTCACAAGACTTGGGCGTGAGTGCTTGTAAAGATTAAAACTTTGTTCTAGTGTTTATGGCAAGTTTGCCATTTAAAGATAAATGCAACCTTAATAGAGAGCAAAATTAATTATGCTACAAGATGTAATTGTTATTTTATTATATAGGAATTAATTTAATTAACTCTTTATTGTTGGACATAGAAATAATCTTAGGACCTTTGCATGGAGGAATAAATGGTAAGTTAACACTTTATAAAATCGTAAAGTTTTGAGAGAGCAAGGAAATACATAAAACATAATAAAATTGTCTACGCGTGGTGAATCATGTTAAGTTGAGAGTCATACAAGGATGATACGAGTGTACAACAGATTATTGGAATTGCAAGATAGCAAGAAGGTTGCGTGAGATATTTCAGCTGCGAGTTATATGTGAGCCAAGGTCGGATTGCGAATGATGCATCACCTGGGGTGATGAGATCGTTATGATGTAGCGATAAAGGCAAAGTCCTTATTTATATATGCATATGTGAGCATAGAGGTGGTACCTTTAGCTCGACGTCAATTCGTCTGCACCTGTACCATGTGTAGCAGGAAATCCACAGGCGACAAAGAAAGAAAATAAACTTTGTGAGTGTTGAGGAGTTAGTCCTCAGAGTAATGGATGACCACAGTTGGTACCTGGGAGATGATCGTAAGGCAGGTTGTTCTTGGAGGGTAAGGCACTGAGTTGTGACAATAGATCACATAGATGACTCAGCCACCCTGACAAAAATGAGACATCATCAGTTAGTGAGAGCTCGCCATTGTACCATGGTGAAGGGTGTACTCCCAACAGTCATCCAACTCAAATTGTGTAAGACCACTAAGTTTTGGGAGTTCCAGTGGCGGCTAGCCAATGTGAAATAATTTTCAGAAATAGTTGTGGAAACGAATAGGTTTTGAGTGTGATCGTTAGAGAATCACATCGTGGTGGTTAGCAGGATTGTGTTTGTGACTGTCAAGTTGTTATGTGTGTACTACTTGATGAAACAGGAAGATTACCCTCTGTTTATTTTTTTTTAGGATCAGATGGTAGTCCTGGATCCTCAACACTTATGGTTTGAGCTTTTCACAGGGTAGGTGTAGACGATGACTGCTCTGAGAGCTAAGATCTTATTTTGCTTTATCATAAATTTGGTTAGGTAGATCTAAGCACCTTAGATATTTTGTTGTACATATTCAGTTATCATGTGGACCATGTAATCTCTTTTTATACTTATGCTCCGGAAGTACGCTATGTCTTTTGGTTACATATATGTATATACATGTTTACATTCCAGCCATACGCATCTTTCATTGTTTTATTTCAGTATCTACGAAAATTAATTCGTTCTTTTACGATTGAAACTTCGCTTGACCTTTTTGTTGAATTAAATAACGCGTTATAACTGTTAAAGGAAATTATAACTTTCGCAATGAAAATTGAATTAAAAAGTTTTAAAAAAAAATTCACTAAAATCCAGTTATGTTTTTTTCACCTTTCACGTACTTTCTTAAGTAAATTAATTAAGGCATTTTATGAACTAATTAATTGAATCAAATATCGCATATTCATCATTATAGAATTTAGGGCGTTACAGCTTGTGTCCCTTAACCAAGTGGTCCAGGGTTCAAATCCTGGTGATGCCACTTCGTGTATGGAATAAACCATGTTGAGAGGGAAATAACCACCTTGGTGTGCGCTCGCGGTCCCTGATTGAGTTTAATCATTGCTTCCGACGATGAATAATCCGTACCAATACCATGGTCAATAAAAAAAATTAAACAATCATGCATGGTAGATGCTCTAATATGAACAATGTAATATAAGCTAAATTAAATGGAAAATCCATATTGAAGTCAAAATTAATTATTCATTCTAAATAAATTGCCATTTAAAATTTAGATTTACATTAACTAATTTTATTATGTAATAGAAAATAGCCCTATCTCCTTTGTGTAAAATAAATTTCATTAACTTAATTGAAATATTACTATCTCCTTTTTTGTGAGCAACGGTCCTTTCGAAGCCCCTTTCTTTCATCATAAGATGCAAATCATGATACAAAAATTTGAATTTCTAATTTCTAATTTTTTTTTGTGTACAATGGTTGAACTGAGGTTCACAGTGAGATTCTAACTTCTAATTAGTGTAAACATCAACTAAAAAAATACTCAAATTTAAATACTTTTATGATGTATTATACATAAACTAATGTGATACAAAATTTGCATGTTTTGATGAATTTGAATAACTACACACACACATATATATATATATATATATATATATATATATATATATATATATATATATATATATATTAGTTTACATTATTATATTCAATAAATTAAAATTTAAAATATTTTTTAAATATTTTTTTTCATATTTTATATGTGTTTGCAACTAATTGCCTTAATAACTTCAAAATAATATATTAAGATTTTTTAATTGTTTATCGAGTCAAAGATTTTTTAAAATTGTTTTAATTACTACTCAACATTTTTAATTAACATTAAATATAAAGATATATTTTCAAAATATAAATAAATCTTTCATCAATTAAAATCAATTTTTAAAAAACTTTGTAAATTGAAAGTTTCAAACCTGTGCATGTTTTATATATTAATTTTTTTTAATTTTTAAATACATGTTAAACATATATTTTTTAATACTTTATATCTGTTTGCAAATTAGTTTTTAAATTAATATTTTGTTGCAAATTAATTTTTCAAAAACTTTGTAAGTTGAAAGTTTCAAACGATTACAGTTAGTTGCCATTAAATTAGTTTGCACCATTTATTTCAGTGCAAACTATGTTGTTGTAAATTATTATTTTCTAATTGATTATCGAGTCAAAAGACGAAATTTATCACACAAGGAAAGTGGTTATTTTTTAAAATAAATATTGACTAAAAGATTTAAAATACATGTAATACGGGATTTGTACAAATCAACTGTCCTACGGTTACACGAAATGTACATTCATACTAAATAGCATTTTTCAATTCTTAATTAACATTAATTTTTAAATATATTCAAATCATATTTAATTCTTTCATCAATTTAAATTAATTCTTAAAATTTTATAAATTAAGAGTTTTTAATGATGACATTTTATATATTAATTTATACTTACATTATCAATAAAGTAAAATTTTAGTATATATTAAAAAAAGTAAAATTGTAATACTTGTTTGTTTTGTATAATTTTTAAAACTTGTAAAAACTAAGAAATAATATCAAAAGAAATAATAAGATGACACATTGGTCCCCATCTCCACTTTTAATTTCTCACTAAATTTATCGTGCTTACGTTAATAAGAATTTTCCTTTTTTCTATACAAAAGAGTCACTATTGCAAGATTCTCTCTATAGATCAAACTAACTGCATGTGCAGAATAAGAGTAGAAAAGTATAAAAACATGGAAAAAACAATAAGTGAGCAAATACATAGACGCAAAAAAAAAAAATTATAGACAAAGAGAAACTTTTTATTTCAACCTGCGTTACAGGTTTGAAGTTAAAAGATACATAGACGGAGATTGAAAAAATAAAGCCCAAAATAGTATCATGTTGCTCATAAACAAAAATGTGAAAATCTCCGAACAATGAGCTATCTCCACAATACTCACGAATTTGTGTATCGCAAGATAAGACTACGTAGTTTTTCTTGCTCAGTTATATTTCACCAGGCAATTTTATAAATCATTCCAGGAATCCCTTCACATTCTGCTAGATCCGCATAAACACAACAAAGATATTAAATAGCCTTTTCCACGTGTGATACATGCTTGAAGGTTAAAGGTACATAGATACAGGCTTGAAGTTAAAAGGTATATAGATGGAGATTGAAATAATAAAACCCAAAATAATATCATGTTGCTCATAAAAAAAAAAGTGAAAATCTCTAAACAATGAGCATATCTCCACAATACTCACGAATTTGTGTATAGCAAAATAAGACTGCGTAGTTCTTCTTGCTCCTTTTATAAACCATTCCGGAAATCCCTTCACATTTTGCAAGATCCGTATAACACACAACAAAGGTATTATATAATCTTTAATTGATTTCGGAAAGTAATCATATCATATCATATATTAATTAGGACAATAATTTACATAACTAACTATTCAAAATAGAAACCATATATTTACAATTTTTTTTTTCAAATCACAATATAATAATGATAAGAAAATGTGTAATAGTTACCTTTATTAAAAATCCACTAAAAAAGAATTTTAAAATTCATTATTCAAATGTCCACAACAAAATAAATTTTAAATACTATTTAAATATTTTTTTTTATATTTTATATGTATTTTCATATACTTTTATTTTTTATATTTAAATATTTAAATACTACTACTATTTAATTTTTTAAATGATTATCTTGCAAATATCTTTTATTTTTAATTATTTTAATTATACTATTTTTTAATTAACATTAAATACGGACATATACGTTCAAATCATAATTAATTCTTTCCTTAAAACTTTTTAAATTATTTTTTGAAGACTACATATTTTATATATTAATTAATTAAACACTGTTTATGCAAAAAGAATTATACTCACAAATTAATTTAAAAATAATACCTAACAATTTATAAGAAAATATTAAATAAAATTATACTTTAATTTAATATTAATATTTATATTTTGTTGGTCCTTGAAACTTATTTTAAAATTATAATCACCTAGATTTCTTTGTCCCAAATATTTACAACGGGTAAATAAAATTTGTTTTTTTTTTTCTAAAAGTAATTTTCATTGTTGAAAGGGAATTGATTTTGGTACTTAAAACTATAATTAATATAAGTAGATTTGGGTATCATAAATAGATTGATTGATATAAATATTAAGATTGTGATTGTGCTAATCAATAATTAAAAAATTAATTATATTGATACTAAAATTAGAGATGTCATTAGAATGTGACACGTGTATAATCTATCCTAGTCAACAACTGTGTTTTATATAATATATAGATATAGATATGAACACACATATATATATATATATATATATATATATATATATATATATATATATATATAACCCGTCGCAGTCCCACAATTTGACATTAACAAGTGCTCCTTGACACGTGAACCAATGCTATAGCGTTAATTATATGAACGAACACGCTAATCTCTATCGAAAAATTGAAATTGGCTGACACTTTTAATAGACTAACAGTGACAATGAAAGATGGATTCATGAATGCAATAAGATGACAATATTCTATCTTTTAATTTTGCATGCTACAAGTTCATTTAAAAAATAGAATAAGATACATTTTTTTTTTATGAAGAATCTTGTGTATTTTACATGAACGTTATTGGCGTTAAAAAACTTAAAAGTTATTTTGTTGATAAATGAAATCATGGAAATTTATAATCTTTTCTATATTTTTCATTAACAAAAGTTTATTGATTGTTTCCAATATCTTAAAATTATATACGCAATAGCTCCAGGCATTGCATGAATTCTTATACTAGAAATAATTTATAAGTTATTCATTCATTTGAAAAAGAATTTATTTATTTTTAAATAAAATTTAGTATTTCAATTTCTAAATTATAATATCTTTTAAAGCCTTTAATTCTGAAAATGTATTCTTAAATTAATTTTTATTTTTAATTATATATAACTACTTTTTTTTAATCCCTGTAAAGCAAGCTGTGGGCCTAAGCCTTATTGCAAGAACTGCATCCATTTCACTTCGGCTATGTTTGATTTACGTAAGAAAGTAAGAAAAAAGAAAACAAAAGAAAAGAAAGAAAAAAGAAAGAAAAATAAATAAAAATGAGATGATTTTTTAAGTTATTTGATAAGAGAGAAAATGAAATAAAATAAAATTAACATTTTCTCCTCTTATTTAATTGTGTAGAAAATGAAAGAAAAAAATGTATAAAAATAACACATATTCCTAATAAGAAAGAAAAAAAAAGAGAAAATAAAGACATTTTGGTCTTTATACATATAAAACATTGCTTCTATTCCCTTTTCCATCCATACTTGAGTTGGAGGGAATGCTTCATGAATGCGATTCAAAATGCTTTCATCCTTTGATTTTTTGGACAAACCAAATGAAGGATGAAATTGATTATTTTGGACTTCAAACTTCACCTTTTTGTCCCCAATTCATCCATCCATCCATCATAGCAAACATACCATTAAGGTGACGTTTGATTTAAGGAATCTTTTAATATTTTTTGGTTATTTTTGAAAAAATGACATGAAAATGGAAGGGTTTTTTTTTTTTTTTTTTTTTTTTTGTCGTCGTTGTTATATATTTAGTAGAAAATTTCTAGGCTTGAAAGAATCGCAAAATATTAATTCATAAGTAATTATTTATAATTTTTTTTTGCCTTCATAAATGAGAATAAATCCTTTTTATGATAACTGAAAGTTTTTAAACTTTTCTATAATAATTAATGGTAAATATATTATTTATAAAAAAAAAATCAAAGAATAACTAAGCATATTTTATAAAAAAAAATTTATAAGTTTCTGAGATGTGAATATGTGATGCTAAAAATGAACTGTTCTTTATACCAAAAGCTATCTAAGCAGTAACTAACCTGTTGCAGACTAGAAAATCAAGTATTCACAAAAAAAAAAAAAAAAAACCTAGAAAATCAAGTACCGAAAATTCAAATTTAGTTGACTAATGAAAGCATGCGTTAAAACTTTGTGTGACAAAGGACTTCGATGATTGGTGGTGCATACACGTGTCTTGGAGGGCTTATCCTTAATAGAAGCGTGCACTTTATGTGCTTTGTCTTCAAAGGCATCCTACCATGACATGAGTATCTCTTATTCATAAGTACTAGTAGCTTATTTCCCAAGAAATCTTTAGATCGTTAATTACTTGGCAACATTGACACTAGCTTCGTTAGCTATTCATATTCAGCAACGTCATATCAACAATCCAATCACATTCCTATGTGAAGCATCATGTTCATAATTTCAATGACAAACCATCGATCCACATTAATTGTTGTTGTTACCCAACAATTATTGCTGGCACTATCTAATTTTACGGTCAAGATAGAGATATGTTGGACCATGTAGAACACTAGTGATGCCATGCCACGACCAGACATGCTTTTGTTTTGTTTAAGCATCTTAGTATCATTACATACGTATTACATTACTGCCAATATTCTATACCATATAACTCAATCCACAAGCAAGAACCAACCTTTTAGCATGAAAAAGGAAAAAGAGCACACAATCTTAGGCTCAAACTTGTGGTATATAAATCAAGCAGAGAGGTGACAACTCCCCAACTCCAACATAACATAGACAACAACGTAAAGTTCAGGCAAAAATCATATCATGAAAAACCAACTTTTCTTCTTATCCATTTTCCTTTCATTTCTGATTCTTCCAACCGCCAGCCAAAATCATGCATGTGGCTCTGCTAAGACTAGCAACTTTCCATTTTGTGACACTTCGCTATCTTATGAGGACAGGGCCAAGGACTTAGTGTCACGCCTAACACTTCAAGAGAAGGCACAACAACTAGTAGACCCTTCTGCGGGTATTTCCCGGCTTGGTGTTCCTGCTTATGAATGGTGGTCAGAGGCACTTCATGGTGTCTCCAACTTAGGGCCAGGGACACGTTTTGACAACAAGAAGGTGCCAGGTGCCACTAGCTTCCCAGCAGTGATACTATCAGCTGCAAGCTTTAATGCAACTTTGTGGCACAAGATGGGGCAGGTTGTGTCAACCGAGGCTAGAGCCATGTACAATGTGGACTTGGCTGGTTTGACATTTTGGAGTCCCAATGTGAATGTGTTCCGTGACCCTAGGTGGGGGCGTGGCCAGGAAACTCCAGGGGAGGATCCCTTGGTGGTGTCTCGATATGCTGTTAAGTATGTTCGTGGCTTACAAGAAGTGGAGGATGAAGCAAGTGCTCAAGCTGATAGGCTTAAGGTTTCGAGCTGTTGTAAGCATTATACTGCTTATGACCTTGACAACTGGAAAGGCATTGATCGCTTCCATTTTGATGCAAAGGTAAAGAGGAAAACGTATACCAAGTTATTTATTACGACCAAAATGCATGAGTAATTGGATAGTGTTGAAAAAGTTTGCAAAATATGCTGTAGTGTAGCCTGTAGGGGTGTAAGAGTTAATGAAGATGTCTCTTACTCTTGATATTATTAGTATGAGTTCTGATTGTTGACCCCTGCACAGTACAAACACCTAATTGATATTCCTTTTTTTTTTTTTTATATCTCTTTTTTCTTGTCACATCAAATAAACTTACATTTTTCTCTTTTATTTCTTTCTCTCTTTGGGCGTCTACTAGCATGAGAGTGTCTATACATCATTTTCTTATTAGTATGCATAGCTAAGATGCACAATGACTTTGAGGAAATGCATGGACACCAATGTGCTACTAGATACCTAGAGAGATAGAGATAGAAGAGAAAAATATAGATATAATAAATAATATGATATGACAAAAGAAGAGAAAGAGAGAGAAATAAAGAATGTCAATTAGGTGTATACCTTATGCAGGTATTCATGTATCATTACTCTAACTTTGACAATGATTGTTGTCATAATTGGGCTTGTTGCAGGTGACAAAGCAAGACTTGGAGGACACGTACCAGCCTCCGTTCAAGAGTTGTGTGGTGGAGGGGCACGTTAGCAGTGTTATGTGTTCTTATAATAGGGTGAATGGGATTCCTACGTGCGCTGACCCAGACCTTCTCAAAGGGGTAATAAGAGGCCAGTGGGGTCTAGACGGGTTTGTCTTCCATCCCTAACAAGTCATTTGATTTGGTTTATACATATTAATATGACACATCATACAGTTTAAGGCTATCAATTCTTGCATTTTTAATTTGAGATAACCAAGTGAAGCTGCCTGATGTTTTCTACTTTCCTTACAGATATATTGTTTCAGATTGTGATTCAGTGGAAGTCTATTACAACGCAATTCATTACACTGCAACTCCTGAAGATGCAGTGGCTCTTGCACTGAAAGCAGGTAGAACTATGGTTAGACTTACAGCTGCACAAGGTTCTATAGTTTTCTGATTGGGAGGAAAATTTTTTTGAGTGGTTTTGGATGATTGAATGGTATGTTATCATGCAGGTTTAAACATGAACTGTGGCGATTTTCTAAAAAAATACACTGCGAATGCAGTAAACTTGAAAAAAGTAGATGTAGCTACTGTAGACCAGGCCTTGGTGTACAACTACATAGTCCTAATGAGATTGGGCTTCTTTGATGACCCAAAGTCACTTCCATTTGCAAACCTTGGACCATCCGATGTATGTACTAAGGACAATCAGCAACTGGCACTAGATGCTGCAAAGCAAGGAATAGTTTTGCTGGAAAATAATGGAGCTCTTCCCTTAACCCAAACCAACATTAAAAAATTGGCTGTGATTGGACCAAATGCCAATGCCACCACAGTTATGATTAGCAACTATGCTGGCATACCTTGCCGCTACACTAGCCCTTTACAAGGACTACAGAAGTACATTTCTTCTGTAAATTATGCACCTGGTTGTAGCAATGTTAAATGTGGTAATCAGAGCCTCATTGCAGAAGCAGTTAAGGCAGCAGCCTCTGCTGATGCAGTGGTGTTGGTTGTGGGATTAGACCAATCTATTGAGGCAGAGGGCCTGGATAGAGAGAACTTGACATTACCTGGATTTCAAGAGAAGCTTGTGAAAGATGTGGCTGGTGCTACCAAAGGAAAAGTGATTTTAGTCATAATGGCAGCTGGTCCAATTGACATTTCTTTCACTAAAAGTGTCAGCAACATAGGGGGGATATTGTGGGTAGGGTATCCTGGTCAAGCTGGAGGGGATGCCATAGCCCAAGTAATATTTGGAGACTACAACCCAGGTACTGTTTTATTTTAAAAATAAATAATATATGCAATGTAAAAATATTTTAAACTATCATCTAATCACATATGATTATATATAGTTTGTTGACTTTTAAAGTAAATAACTAAAAAGTTATATCAATGATGAGTTCTAATTAGTTGACAGTACAAAAACTTCTACACTAACATTGGATGCTTATTACACTATTCTTTTTAAGTGCCTGTTTTTATTTTTAACAAATCTTTATATACTAACAGTGAAGTAATAATTTTTAGGTGGCAGGTCCCCTTTTACATGGTATCCACAATCTTATGTTGATCAAGTGCCCATGACAGACATGAACATGAGAGCCAACAGCAGTAGAAATTTCCCTGGAAGAACCTACAGGTTTTATAATGGGAATTCCCTCTATGAATTTGGTCATGGATTAAGCTACTCCACATTCTCCATGTATGTTGCATCTGCTCCCTCCACCATAATGATTGAAAACGCATCCATTTCTGAACCACATAACATATACCCTTCCAACAACTCAGACACCCAAGTTGAGTCTCTCTCTGACGGTCAAGCAATTGATATTTCCACCATAAACTGCCAGGACTTGGCATTTTTGCTTGTCATTGGTGTGAAGAACAATGGACCCCAAAATGGATCTCATGTGGTGCTAGTGTTCTGGGAGCCAGCAACTTCAGAGATGGTGACTGGGGCTCCAATTAAACAACTTATAGGATTTGAAAGAGTACAAGTTGTGGTGGGGATGACAGAGTTTGTAACAGTGAAAATTGATATATGCCAACTGCTAAGTAACGTGGATAGTGATGGCAAAAGAAAGTTGGTCATTGGACAACACACCATTTTGGTTGGATCTTCCAGTGAAACCCAGGTTAGACACCACATTGATGTCAAGCTTTCAGGGAGTATGAATGGAAAAGAATTCATGTCTGAATGAATCCAATAAGAGAACTTTGCTAGCAGCTACAAGTCATAGCAATAGTATGATGAGTTTCATAACAGTGTGTGGAAGTGGAAGAATCCTATGTATGATGGATCAGATACTATATAGTATTAGATATTAATATATCTACTAGTAATGGTACCCAACTACCCTTTTGATAAGTGGTGATACCCAACTACCCATCCGATATACAGGAAATTGTTAAATTGCATTTATATTAACACAATATAAAAGTTAAATTTATATATTGTATGAAAAAATTATATTAATAAGTTGGGGATAGTAAAAGAAATGTTTGTATATATAACAAATACAAATCATAATGGCATATTATTCATTATAAAATATTATAAAATTATAAATAAGATTTAGTTTAATTTATTATTATAAAATCATTTCACTTATAAGTGAAAATCCTTTATACTAAACGCTAGAAGAAGGGCTTGAACCTTCGATCTTGTTTGTTAACAGCCACACGCTCTAGCCAACTGAGTTATTCTAGCTTTTGATGTTAGGCACTTTCTCACAGTCAGCATTTCAATTTTGTCCCAATGCAACTGATCAAAAAAAAATTTGTCCCAATGCACGTCCTCTCCTCGTGTACCTCGTGTATTTTATTTTATTCTTTTCTTTTTGGTTACATAGACCTCGTGTATCTTGATAACCTTTTTTCTTTTAAACTAACTGGTATTTAAGTAGGATAAATATTTATTTTTATATAATTAAAGATTATACTAAATAAATTTTTTAAATGTGTAAACTATACTATAATTAAAATTTATAATAAATAAATATCTTTAAATACATAAATTATATTTTAATTTTTTAATAAATAATTTAATTTATGATATAAGATTATTTTTAACTATAAAAATAACTGATTCTATGATAAACTATAAAATAATTTTTAATTTTAATTAAATTTTATATTTTCAGTTTTGATTATTTTTAAAAATTGGAAGAAATACATTGAATTTTTAAAAAAATTTATGGGCCTTTGATTACATGCATACGGAACAGCTTTGCGGAAGGAAAAATCTTAACGATTTACAATTTTTTTAAAATTAAAATAGCACTAAAAAGAGAAGTCGATGAGAGAGAGAAAAGACAACAAAACTTGAAATATGATTTAAGAGATACTTGCTGGAATGTAAATAATTTTTTATATTAGTGGCCAATATTTGATATAATATTTATTAATATTATTTAGCTATATAAATAATAGAGTTGCATGGATGCTGTTTTGATGTGTGATTCTTCTTCCAAGTTCATGTTAATCTTCTCTAGTTTTGTTTTACTACGCGTAATGTCATACTCATAGCCGCCTGAGGAAATTTATATAATAGTCAAAGCCCTAACGAATTAATCAATAATAATTGTTTTTAAGATAAGAAGAAAACTATGGGCTTTCAAATATCGACCGTATCAAGCAAAAGCAAATAGTCATAGTCAGAGTTGTCATCCTGACAACAACCAACAATTGCAACCTAAAATCCAATTACCATGTGCAGATATTCAAACACCCCTCAAGAAGTCAAAACAACTTTTCTTTTCTTGGAAGCATATTCATGCATCAATTTGATACTATAATTTTAACGGATAATGATGATGATGATATTATTATTATTATTAATCCGATCGTGTCTTTTTTGTGAAAAATAAAAATCACATTTAACATATTTTTATTTAAGATATTTTTTTAAAAAGAAAGGAAATTAAAGAGTGATAATTTTTTCAAAAGCTGAAAACAAATATTTCTATATTTATATAAACTAAAAACGTATTTGTTCCTAATAAGAATAGCTACTTGTCACTTGATGTTTTGTGAAAATTATCAAGGAAGAGGTATTTGAAATTCTCTTTACTTCTATTACTAGTGGAAGGATATGAATGGAATAATCTGCGTTGACAATTTGAGCGTCAAAATCTCTCATGGCACACACTACAGCAATATAAATACGTCCTCCTTGGCAACCTTATGCTACACAGAAAACCAAACATTACTTCAAAGCTTTCAATAATATTCTCAGTCAAAGGTTGAAATTTTGTGAGAGAAAGAAGAGAGGAAGAACAAGTTAAGCAATTATGGAAGGTTTGATTCCATATCTTATTCATGCAATCAAGAAGCAAAAGCCCCATCATCACAACTACAGGAGCTACTCTCATTCTGAAAGCTCAACCCGCAGCTACCACTTGCTATTGGCGGCTGATTCCTTCACAGGATCTTCTCACAGAAGAACCAGGTCTGATTTTCAGCCCCCCACAAGTGAGTTCTTGGAGCAGAGATATGGTGTGGATGGATTCTTGGTCAGCCCCAGAGGCCAAGTTAATACTGCTGCTCCTCCTCCTCCCACTGTCAATGTTAATGCTTCTTATGCTGCCCAACCCTCTAACAATATCACCAACTTGCGCAATCGCAAGTGATATTTTCAACATCACAGGGGATGGTCAATTTTTCTTTTAATTTTTTGGACTTTCAGATATTATATGTCTCTTCTATGGTTTGATTCATTTGTTTAAGATGATGATTGATGGGTGACTATCAATTATAATCTTATTGTGGATACTTCTGATCTTGTAAGCTAATTTGTAGGGGATCAACTGTAATGAATAGTAGCTCTGGTGTGCTTCAATGAATGCTAAGAAATTTGTAAAAAAAAACAATTATCTTTTCTTAAGTTACAGGCCAATATTGATTAATCAGTACAAAATACTTACCCAAAATTACGATAAAATTCGCTTCGTGAATGTTTTGCTGGTATTATCATTCATTTGCTTCGTTATTTTTGGTTTGATAATTTGGTTATAAAATTCTTTGCTTAAAAAGTAACCCCTCTATAAAGTGGATGTTCTAAAAACATAGGATTGCCACTTAGGGAAGATAGATCAAAATAAAAAGTAAAAAGATAATGAAACATTTGTGCATGTGTTTATAAGTGGAAATTCGATAATTCTGGCCATCGTCGCCGTTACGTGGTTTTCTGAAATTCGTTTGGTCTTTTTTTTTTTTTAATGGAAACCTTCAGTTAAATAATTAATAGTGATAAAACAAACAATTTCCAGATGAACATGTAATCCTCAGACAGGAGGAGCTATGGAGTAGGTAGACGAGGGGGAATAAACAGAAAGAAACAGAGACTCACTTTAGAAATTGCCCTCTTACCAAATATGTTTATGATGGCTAAAGAAAGCACAGGTAATACAAGCTTGTAGATTGCATATTGCTCTTATGCCCAATGAAGCCAAGAGTTACTCCACTTTTAAAATGTGTTCCTCCTCTATCCTTGGGATTCGAATCCTGTTAACATTTCAGAAACTGACAATCGTTGCGCTGAAGAGACTCATTAGCTATGCTTTAGTAATAACTTGATATCAAAATGAACAGATTCGGCAACTGTTTAACTCATGCCATAAAACTTAAAACATGTAAACCAGAGAGGAAAAGAAAAGAAATCATAAAATTGGTAAATAAAGTAAGAATCATCCCTGGAAATTGTCCAACAAGCCACGAGTTATTTTTTTTAAAAAAAAAAAAAAAAAAAAGGCGTAGCAAATACTTGCTTCTGTTTGATTTTATGAAGCCAATAGTGCTTCTAACTTGGCAATCTGGTCATCCTCATTCTTTGGAATAGGATCCTTGTTAACCTCTTGATACAAATCATGTTTCCACTTCTCTATTTGCGTCTTGATAGGACGATAACCTTGTCTTCCATTAAATTTATCTCTTCCCCTGTAATTGCTATTGCCTCCACTGCCCCCATACCTTGGTCTTGATGAAAAGCCATCCCTCCTAGCTTCACTCTTATTGGGTACTCTGCCCTCTGCAATTTGCTTCTCAGGTCTATCCAGATGGTGAGGATAGCTGCTCCTTTCCTCCTTCCTTTCATTCCTTTCCGGAGGATGGTCAGTTTGGCTTGATTTTACTGCCACCATTGCAGGTGGATTAGCATCTGATGAATACGCAGGAATCTTCTTCTCCCTAAATGCCCGTCTTTTCCTCATAGTAGGAGGTGGATCATCTTTTCTTTCGGCAAAACCATCTCCTTTCTGTAAATTATCATCCAGTTTCACCTTTGATTTCTCATCTCTTTGCTCTCTACTTTGACTTGTCTCCAACCTTTCATTATTCTCTTTACTCTGAGTAATGACTTTTCCTGCATGAAATGGAAGAATCGTGTGCTTCAGTTTATTGAGTCAATCTGCAAATCATCCATGCACAATAAACTATAAAGCCAAAGGAAAAGAATATATATAAAGGAAGCTTACCACCAGCTTCCCTTTGACCATTGCTTCGACCAACCTGCTCAGTACTACCCCGTTCATCATGCTGTTATACAACAAGCATAGGCAAGCCTAAGAGGGTTATATATCGTGGCACTTGAAGGCATGGGACTGAACAAGAATCCACTACATCAGCCCAGAAAAATAGTTTGCATATACTGAATAACAATCAAGCATATAAAAGGGATTTTAAATCTATAATTCAAAATGAACCTCCACGTCATCTTGAAAGTGATAATTTAGACATTTCCTTTTCAATATAGCATATAAAAAGATAAGGGATGATAAATATTGCAACTTCTTACCAATCAAGTGTGGTAAGAATAAGAACTATTTTCAACAACTTTGGCAAAGCAAAGGATATGATATTATACAGATTGCACAATCAACTATGCAAGTATAAACTATTCATACAATGTTTAACCCTCAAAGCAAATGACGGTTGTTTTCTTTTGATAACATTTATAATTCATATTTCACCTAGTATAACAATACGATGGACAAAGGCTAGCGTGGGATATCAATATAGGTCTCCCACCATGGGAAAAGGATTCCCAACCGTTAGATCTCTTTATTTGTGAATTAATGGTTGAGATTTTTTTTTCCTTTTTTTCTTTTTCTTTTCTCTTTTAATCCTCTTTCTTTCTGATTTACCCTTTCTTCTTCTTTCTCCTCTTCTTCTTCCCTTCTGCATAGTCCCCAAAATCCCCGATGACGGTTTAGAAGAAAACGTGTATGTCCTCCCCGTCGATGCATCTCGTTCTTCTCGTCAGAGGAATGTCCTCCACAAGAACCACCGCCACCACGCATTTTCATGCAGAAGAAAACTGAAAGACTGTTCAGAACCACTACCACCACGCGTCGTCCGGTTCGTTCCCATCAATCCAACTCAACATGCACTGGTCTTTTGTTCCTACGGGAACGACAAGACTTATCTTTGTTCTTCCCATCCGCTAGTACATTTTCATTCCTCTTAGCTTTTCCTTTGTACACTTGAGTGGCACCACAGGATTCTTCTTCACCTGGCTTGCGAACTTCAAGCTCTTACTCTTTATTTTCGACAAGGGACCTTTGTCCTCTGACCCATTAATCTCCCTTGCACGTTTTGTATCTGTTGCGTGCCTTCCCATCAAGATCCAACAAAATCAACAACACATTGCCCAGATCGAATCAATAATATTGTGTGCTGCAATCCCCAACCTGCCTCATCAAAATGGTAAATACTCACATCCAGATCCATCACAAGCCTTCCCATCAAGTTCCCATTTTGACACCGACTCATCTTCAATAATGCCAAATTCTAATTGCCAAAGCAAACAACACCTTCCGTCTAATTAAACAAGGGTGGTACTCGTACCCTACTTTTACAGTATGCCATAAAGGATCTTGTTTTGGGCATTTGGTGAAAATCTATGACTACAGTGAAAGTATTAATCCAAAAGTGATAATGTGCATGTACTGTTTCCACATCTACTTTTGGTAGTCTGATTCGCGGGGCCGTCGTACTTGTCATTGCCGCTGCGATGGTGGTGGCAGCCGGTGAAGTTGCGAAAGGGGAGGGAGAAGGAGAAGAAAGAAAAAGGGAAGGGTAAATGGGAAAAGAAAGGGGAAAAATGAAAAAAGAAAAAGAAAAAGCATCTCAGCCATTAATTAAAAGATAAATAGATCTAACGGTTGAGAAACCCTTTCCCATGGTGGGAGACCTATATTGATGTCCCATGCTAGCCTCCGTCCAATACAATGTAGCAATCCCGACAATCTTGAACAAGTAACTTGCCAGCCAACAAATGTTGTAGTAGTTTATACAATTGAATTTGCATTACAAGTTGTACCGGACAGCTAATGGGGAGAAACAAAGAGTAACAAATACATCCTACTAAAAAGTTTAGGTGAGATTGTTTGATGGGCGTGATATTTATATATCCTACTAAAAAGTCATATAAAATCCATCGAAATCCATCCGAAAAAATAATCCATCAAAATTTGTATATTTTTTAATACCAAAAGACTTCTTATAAGTTGTAAAAAAAATCTTAATTGAATACCACAGGATTTTGTTACCCTCCTTAAAAAATCCTAATAGTCTAGATTGAATACCACAAAACTTATTTATATCATTTAAAAGTCTTGATTGAATACCACAAGACTTTTTTATAAAAAAAAAAAAAAAAAAGAAGTTTTTTAAAATCCTAATACACCCCCTAAAACTTAAAATGAGAACAACTATAGGGACCAAGTAAAATAATGCAGGGGAATGATATATTTTTTTCTTTCTTTTTTCCAACAAATTCCCTCTAGTTTGACACACTCACTAGGAACTTAGAAAGGTTTTTAAACAGAATATAAATAAGATACAATTGAATATGCAAATTTGAAGATTGGTGAACAAGCACAGCTCATGCATTCAATTACTTTTTACTTTTTAAAGATTGGTATGACCTGATGATAAGAGCGAGATCTTGGTGGTTGAGACGAATGTTTGGGCGGCTGGTCATGATGATCATTTGAATTTGATTTCTTGGGTGCAGCATCGAAGGGTTCTCGCCTAGAATGATGTGGTGGGTTTCTCTGATCTCCTCCATCTGAGGTTACTCTGTTCCTTTCCCTTTCTCTTTCTTGTTTACCATCCCTTCTATATCTCTTGGGACTGCAATCCCCAAAATCAACAACGAAACCATCTCAGTGTTTTCCTATAATAACTATAGTGAATGCATTTAAAATTAAACTAACCCTATCTTAATCGAAAAACAGGCGATTGCAATTCTGGAACCTTCTAGTGAATAACCCTAACCCAATGTACTCCGTTACGTTACGTTACGTTACGTTACGTGTTAGGTTCAATTGAAAAGCATGCGATTGTGATTAGGTTGAAAATAGGAATAAGAATAGGGGCATTGGGAGTGAGAGAGAGGAGAGAGCACCTTGGTTCTCGATCGAACTTGGAGTGGCGACGCTTGGAATCAGAGTCTCGATGAGACATTAGGTTTTTCTGTTGAAAATTGAAATCTCAATCCGATCAGATTAGGGCTAAGCTTCTTTCAGCTTAGTACTAGTATTTCTATCACTATCCAATCCATTGAACATCACACACTACCCGCATGATCAATATTTATTTCTTGAATATTGAATAAACATCCAAATTTTATCATTTTTTTTAAAAGAATAATCAAAGAAAGTGTATAAATATAATTTAGCTTGAGATTAATCATCATTTCGGAAAAAAAACTTGAGATTAATCATATTAATCTTTTTTTATTTTTTTAGTGTAGAGTACACCCTACATGATAAAATACGGAATAATAATCGTTAGTAATTTCATAATATCTTATACAAGTATATAAAATAAAATAAAATAAAAAATTTAAATAAAATTATTTTATTAATAAGAAAACATGTAAATTAAAATATTTACATAAATATGTGATTTTAAAGTCTTGAGTTTCCTTATCACTAAGGATGAATTTAAGTTTTTTTCATCTCAAAGCCTTGTTGAGATTATATAATCTCTCTTTTCTTACGGGATTGAAATAAGTATTTCACTGTTGTAACTTTTCTTATAATTTGTTTTACACCTTGATTTAAGTTATTGACTATATCACTTATCTTTGAAGCATTGTGTGTAGTTTTTCTTTTCTCGCATTGTCTCAAAATCAATTGATTATTTTCTTATCGAGGTATCTATTTTTTTTTATCTGCAGGAATCAAAGACAAATATTCTGCTCAACTAAGTGAATTACATCTCCTTAGTAAGGTATCTACTAATTAATATTCTTATCATGTTTTTCACATTTTAAAAAAATTTTAAGGGATGACTTACGGAATACACAGTGCTAGTCCATTAGAAGAACAAATTAAATGTTACTATTAGACAATGAAATACTTAGGTATAGAGTACAACGACTCCACTCACCTATTATTTCTATAAATTTTTAGGTTATCTTTTATTTTTGGTTTTTGATCAAATTGATGTTAATTTTATTTATTTGAGACTAAAATAGTAATTTAAACCTTTTTTTTATTAATTTTTACTAGAGTTCTAGAATTTAAGAATTTATTAAAGAATTTTTCATTATTAAATTAATAAATTTAAGATTTTAATAATATAAAGAAAATAAATTATTTCAAAATACTTCAACATGCGAAGTACTAGTATATAAAAATAAAATTCATTTATATCTATTTAAATTTTGGAAATATCATATAAATTTACTGGCAGAATAATTAGCAAACTTGTAAGTAATTAATTATTTGTAAATTCAATAATATAACATTTTTTAATACAAAATATCATATAACATTATTAAAAAGTAATGAGTTTTTAAATATTATATTCATATCTAAAAAATTGTAATTTTTATCTCGTCATTTTTGTTGTGTGTTTTACATTTTCTTTTTTTCTATTGCTGAAAATTTTCAAATTGTCAACTATGTTTATTTTTCAATGAAGAAAGAAGTAAAGTTATAAAATCACATTCTATGTTTATATAAAGAAAACAAGTTTTTTAAATTACTTTTTTGTCTGTTAAATAAGTAACTTGTGAACGATTATATAACTTAGTGAGGATTTTACTATTATGTTAAGTTTGTCCTAAAACTATAAAAGAACTCCTCTTATATATAAATAACCATATTACTTTATAAAACTCTGTTTTGAATTTTTCTTTTTTATCTAGTCTCTTTTGCAAGTCATTACAACAACTACTTAAACAAATAAAAACGAAATTAGACAAATTCTATCAAATAATATTTGGTTGAAAGCACAAAGTAGATACATTATATCACATGCAAGCACACTCTACCATTTGAATATTATACATAAAAAAGAATTTGTTTCTTGTCTAGTTCATGAAAATTATTTTTTTAAAAAAAAAAAAAACTATATACAAGGGTGAACATTATTTTAAAAGAAAAAAAAAATTCAGTTAGATTTATTTAGTGAAGTATGTTTCTAAGCTCAAAATAATTTCTCAAGCTTTTGATATGTTGATTATCAATATTTTTTTACATACATTATTCATTTGCCTCTAGTAACTTATTATATGCAAGCATATTCACTAAAATGTGAAAGAAAAATAAGACAAATGAAGGAAAATAATTGGACAAAGAATTTACGATAAATGAAGAATAGATGTTACTGATTGATTAAAATTTGTTTATTACAACCATGCACGAGTATTATTTATGCTAACAACCATTTTTCTTGAACATTCTTGTAGCATGTTATTACTTGTTATGACACTTTTGCAAACAAAAATCCACCACATAGGCCGCAAGACCATGATCACCTGACGCATAAAATCAGTTATAAAAAACATGTAAAAACATATTTATCTCAATTATAAAGAATAATTATAAAAACTTTAAAAAAGACATAGATGTTGTAAGAGAATGATTATCAATGTTGACGTCAATGAACTTAGTCAAGTCACAACTAGCAATACAATTGTAGACACACATGGTTGGGCTTTTTATGACATTTTGCTAGACACGCAGGAAAACATATTGGATACAGAATAAAGGGCTTTAAAGGTTTACAATATTGGGCACATACAACATCACAATCGAGTTGACTAGACACATTGTTTGGCCCAATTTGCACATCTTGTGCAAAGCCTAACATAATCATGATGGTAATTACAACTCGAATAGTTTTCTTCCATTATTTGCCATAATCGTTCTTTACGTCTTTAAATTCTATCTCAGAATCTTGTATAAATGTTAAATCCTTATTGTGGTGTTTGAACAAAAATAAACATCAATTTATAGGTATGAAATAAGGGTACTTTAGACAATTTATTTTTAGTTTTTTTATTGGCAAATGCTAACCAGTGTCCGGGCACTAGTTAAGTAACTAAAAGGAGAAAAGTTTTTATTAGGAGGCAAAAAATTGCGCCGTCCATGATTTTTTTTTGTGCTCTCCTATGATTTCTACATTAAATACTTTCTCTTTTTAAATCATATTAATAAATCATATTAATCAATAAGACATTTAATAGAAGGTGGATTTTAAATGCACATTTATTATTAAGTATTGAATGAGACATTTAATAGAAAGTGGGTCTTAAATGCACCTATATTATTAAGTATAAAGTGAGTTTTATCGTCCTGAAACTAATTTATACACTAAAAAAATTATAAAATAATTTTTTATATAAGTTGGTATCATTTTTCAAGCTGCTAAGGAGAAAGCTAATAAAAATGAAAGATTAGCTCGGGAAGTGAGGCACAGGAACAAAGGAAACGAAGGGAAAAGGAGTATGAGAGATGGAGACAAAGTGATTCAAATGATAGGGAGAGACGTTGTGAGGTAGACTTTAATATCCTAACTTTTTCATAAATATAAATATGTGTTCTTGAGTTTTGAGTTTTCTCATCGTCAAGGGTGAATTTACGTTTTTTCCATCTCAAAGCTTTGTTGAGATTCTAATCTCTTTTTCATTAGTAATATTATTGATGAAGAATGGGTTGAGTTAGGTATTTTACCATTATAAGTTTTCTTATATCATTTGTTTTGCATCTTGATAGCATTATGTGTAGTCTTTCTTTTCTTCCATTGTCTTAAAATCAAGGCGCTGACTACGGTGAAGTAGTTAAAAACTGATGCACCGGTGAGACACCACTTATGACTTGCTACAGGAGGTAATAGCCGGTTGCACGAAAAATATAAAATTTGCAAATGAGGACATCCTATGTTCATCCTATACTGTTCATCTGTCTTCTTCCAAACACATTAGCTGGAAATCCTTCCTATCACATTCAACACAAACTACACTGGTTTCAATTACCAAATTTGATTTCAAAGTACAAGATTGATTTGCAAGAAAAATAAGTTCAATTTGAATATAACTTTCCAAGAAAATTTCAATTCATTATCAGCCATTCTATCAAACAGTTTATGGGCATTTTTAATTTGGTCATATTTAACGCATGTATGAACCAAAGAAGCCATCACAATGGAATCAAAAAGACATTGATTTATGCTTTTCTACACAGAACCTTTTCACATGGCTTCCAAATTGAATACAAAATTTTGTCCCCAGAACTTTACCATACAAATCAAGAACGTGAAGAAATACAATGTTATAAGGCCATATCTTATATAAACACCAATCGATGAACAAGGAGAACTTTTCCACCGATTACAAATTCCTATCATCTCCATTTAAATTAAAATACAACATCTATAATCAACTTAAACTAGCAGAAAAAGAAATTTCCAGTGCAACAAAAAAGAAATTTTAGCCAATAACACCCCCAAACCACGTACGTGTACATAGCAATAGCATCAGGGAACATATACAAGTAATTCATCCGTAATAAAGGTTTCCAAAACACCCAAATCTGACAATCAAAACTTGGATCTATGAATGTCCACCACCTCTCTGTCGCAAAATCTCAGATCTATGAATTTTCTTACTACTTCCTCTGCGTTTGTTGAGGCACAATGCCTTTGAAGAGCAGATCTTCAAAACTCAAATTTACGAAACCCAAATCTTCAAAATCTAGATCTACAAAACCCAGATTTGAAGGAAAAGAACCCATATCTGAAGAAAACAAAACCCAAATTTAAAGAAGAAAAACCTAGATATGAGAAACGGTTTGGGTTATGGTGCTTTTGTTTGGGTTCAATAAGGCCTTGGGAGAAACACTTTGTGCTCGAGAGCTATGGCTTTGTCGATTTTGCCGAAAAGGTCGTCCTCGGAGGATTCGAAAGGGAGCGTCTTTGACGTCGGCGAGGTACGTGGACGGGTTCTTGTACGTCCTCGTCGGCTTCTCGTGGGTCATCGTCTGGCTTGGGTAGAACCTCCCAACTTCTAAATGTTAATTTTACATGGGGACTAAAATGCAAATTCTTGAAAATACACAAACCGGTAGCAAGTAAAGGATCCCAGTCGTTCATTATTTTATTAATATATCTAACGGTAAATTTTAATGAGACACCGATGCATCAATTTTTAACTACTTCACCGTAGCCAGCGCCTAAAATCAATTGATTGATTTCTTATTGAGGTACTAATTAATACTATTGTTGTGTTTCTCATTTTTTTTTATGGGAGGACTTACAAAATACATTTTAAATGATAGTCCGTTAGAAGAACAAATTAAATGCTACCATTAGACAAGGGAATACCAAGGTATAGACTACAACGACTCACCTCAAGATCTATTATTTCAATAAATTTATCTTTTAGGTTATCTTTTATATTTTGGGTCTTGATCAAATTAATGTTAATTTTATTTATTTGAGAGAAGTGCTAATTTAATCTATTTTTATTAAATTTTTACTAAAGTTTTAGAATTTAAGAATTTATTAAATAATTTTTTATTATTGAATTAATAAATTTAAGATTTTTATAATATATATAAGGAAAAAATATTTTAAAATATTTCAACTTATGAAATATGTAAAAATAAAATTTATTTATATCTATTTAAATTTAGGAATTATCATATAAATTTACTGACAAAATGATTAGTGAATCTGTACATAATCAATTTTTTTTTGTAAATTCAATAATATAACAATTTTTTAATACGAAATATCATCTATTATTATTTAAAAATAATTTGTTTCCAAATATTATATTCATATTTAAAAAAATTTAAATTTTATCTTGTCATTTTTATTATGAGTTTTACATTTTCTTTTTTCTATTGATGAAAATTTTCAAATTGTTAATTATGTTTATTTCTTAACTAAGAAAAAAGTAAAGTTATAAAATCGCATTTTATTTCTTAAAAAATATGTTTATATAGAGAAAACAAGTTTTTTAAATTAAATTACTTTTTTTTTGTTAAAAGATAAGTAACTCGTGAATAATTATAGTTATATAACTTAGTGAAATTTTACCGCTATGGTAAGTTTGTCCTAAAACTATGAAAGAACTCTTCCTATATATAAATTTCTCTAAATTTTGAATTTTTTTCTCCTCATCCAGTGTTCTTTGTAAGTCATCACAACAATTATTTAAACAAATAAAAACAAAATTAGACAAATTCTAACAAACAATATTGGTTGAAGGCACAAAGTATATGCACTATACCACTTATAAACATCCTTTACTATTTGAATATTATACATGAAAAAAATTGTTTCTTGTCTAGTTCATGAAAATTGAGGTTTTTTTAAACATAATTTTAAACAAGGTGAACATTTTTATTAAAAAAAAAAGCAATTAGATTTGTTTTGTGGAGTGTGTTTCCAAGCACAACTTTTGATATACTGTCATTAATATATTTTCATATACATTATTCATTTGGCTCTAATAACTTATTAATGTCCCCGTTAATATTATTTGCAAGCATATTCACTAACATGTGAAAGAAACATAAGGAAAATGAAGGGAGATAATTGGACAAAAATTTACGAAAAATGAAGAATAAATATTACTTATTGATTAAGATTTATTTATTACAATCATGCATGAATATTATTTCTCCTAGCAACATTTTTCTTCAACATTCTTGTAACATATTTTTATTTGTTTTGACACATTTGCAGGCAAGAATCCACCATAGAGGTCGTAAGATCACGAGCATCTGACAAGTAAAGTCAATTATAAAAGACATGTCAAAAATAATTAACTCAATTATAAAGAATAATTATAAAACCTTAATAAGACATCAATGTTGTAAGAGAATGAATACCATTATTGACGTCAATGGACTTGGTCAAGCCACAACCAGTAATACAATTGTAGACAACGTCGTTGGACTTTTTATGACATTCTGCCATACATGTGCGATAACATATTGGATATGGAAAAATGGGAATTGAAGCTAGACATTCTTCTCGACATTTGGAATCACAATCGAATTTACTAGGCACATCGTTAGCTTGTGCAAAGCTCAACATAATCATGATCATAATCATAACTCCAATAAATTTCATCTTATTTTTTTTGCTATAACTCTTATCTAAAGCTTTATAATCTATTTCAGAATTTTGTATCTATGTTAATTTCTTATTGTGATGTTTCAATAAAAATAAACATTAATTTATAGGCAAAAATAATGCTTGTAAAATAGCTTTATCTCTTCAGTGAAATTGTGCACCAAGCTCTTTCAAAATTTTGCATCACATTAAGAGTTGACTTTTTTTTTTAGCAATAAAATATATACATATATTATATATGTAAAGTCAATAGTCTAAATTTATATTGTGAGTGAGAATATGTTTTAATACAATAAAGGGTAAAATATGTTTTTGATCCCTCATTTTATCTAAATTTCTGTTTTTAGTCCCTCATAAATTTTTTCTGTGTTTTTAGTCCCTCAAAAATTGTTTTCTTTTGTTTTTAGTCCCTAACATTAATTTTAACTGTTAAGTGATGTCATGATGAACATAATTTGTGCTTAAAAATTTTCTGTTTAAGTTTCTAACGGTTTTTAACTACTGCAAATTTTCTGGCAAACTAAGCCTGTCAGAAATGTTAAAAAAATAATAAAAAAATCAAAACCTCGAACACTAGATTTTCTGAAATCACAAGAAATGTTACAAAAGTAAACATTTCTGACTACAAAAAAATTTGTAGTGGTTAAAAGTCACTAGAAACTTAATTAGAAAATTTTCATACACATAGTTTATGTCTGCCATGTCACCACTTAACAGTTGAAATTAACGTCAGGGACTAAAAATAAAACAAAACAACTTATGAGGGACTAAAAATATAACAGAACAATTTATGAGGGACTAAAAACAGTAAAAAAATTTATGAGGGACTAAAAACAGAAATCAAGATAAAATGAGAGACAAAAAAATATTTTACCCTATAATAAATTGACTAAAATTTTAATAGAAAAGTAAATATGTTAAATAATATAATATAATATAGAAGTCAAAGATATGAATTGCATTAACTTAGAATTTCAATAAGGTAGGAAATATTCAAACTAATTAATGTATAAGTCAAAAGGAATAGTAAATAATGTAATATAACAAAATAAAGTAATCAAGTTTTCATTTATTCATTGGAAAATTTTATAAGGATTGAATCTAAATAAGTTCATCAGTATAATTTTTTGTCACAAGTATTATCCACAAGAGATAATTCTACTTGAGTTGGTTATGACCATTACGGGTGTTAAAACGTTTTTTCTCTAAATATTTAATGTAATTGCATGCTTAAGGTTTAAACTCATGACCATGAGTTAAACTAAAACAATTCTATACATGTCAGCTGATCTATGTGTTTGATGGTAATTAATCATTATAATAATTTAAGTAAATTAAATTTATCCCATAAAATAAGCAATAAAAAATATATTATTGAATAAATAAAATTAATCACAATTTTAAAACAAATACAAAAAAAAATATTTTTTTACAAATAAAGTTACAATGTGAATCAAATATTTACATATCATAAAAAAACTATAACAAATATAAAGATTTCATATATTAAATTTATAAGATTGAGGTTGTACAAAATAATATTGAAATATAATCATAATATTTCCATGGCAAATAAAAAAAATAAAGCATCTGTAACACCCTGAAAATTACAACCCAATAAGTATGAACGTGAGAGATTTAATTAGAAAATTTTCTTGTTGGGGAGAATTGTAACGTTGTGGTTTTCCTAATTGTATGATTAAGTATTTGATTAATAATGAAAGAGTAAACTAAATTTAAATTATGTTGATTGATATAATAATTAACTTAAGTTCTATGTTTTGTTACGGGCCATAGTGTTATTGTGAATTTTTTTGGACTTTTATGTGAGTTCCGTAAGTTGTAGAAAAAGAAAAAAAAAGAGGGGTGTTCTTAGAGGAAGGGTGGGTGCAAATAGCAAAACTTTAAATTTATTTCGCTTATTAACATCTACAAACTTCTTTCTTCCCTCATTCTCTTCATTCTTTTTTATTACTCCCCCGAAGCTCTCTTCTCTCCCTTGCTTCCCTCTTGACCGTGAGCAGCTACAAGGAGAAGAAAGCCATTGTTGTTGGTTTGGAAACCTTGCATGCAAGGTTGGGTGTCATCTTTTCATCCTCTCAACATCAAGCTCACTTCTCTTCTCTTCCTCTCTCTCAGTTGAACCTCAACAAAGGTGAAGAAAACTCTTTGTGGATTCTATTTTTAGTCTAAGGGTGGTTGAGATTTAGGGGACTCAACTACCTACAGCATGCATGCCCCTCTTTAGCTGTTGTGTGTATTTTGTTTGAATGCTTGAACATGAAAAGTTAATGAAATGGGTTGGAAACCCTTTGGTAGTGGCTGTGTGAGTGCATGTCCTGGCCTTAGTGTTATTTTTGTTCTTTTGAAATTGAGTGGGAAGGCCCCTGGAACAAGGGAATCCATGCCCAGTTTTCGTAAAATTAATTGATGAAGGCTGCATGTTGAAAACAAACCCTAAAACAATGTAACAGTGACTGTTAGGTTCGAGTGTCCCTGGACAGCTCCCATGGTTTTGCGATTTTTGGGAGATCTAACCGTTGGTTTTTCACGTTTGAAGGAAAATAGACACAAAGAGGAACAACTTTTATTTTGACACCATGGAGAGAAAACATCGTCTTGAAGTTCATCCGTGGCTTTCAAAATGGCTGTTATGTTTTCAAGTTTCCCTGGAACATGTCTCGATTTTTCTCAAATTTCCACTTGTGTGCTTAATGTTTCTTTTTCGTTTTTGAACAATTAAAAACTAGACAAAACAAGATTTTTAACCATATAAATTACAAAAATTATCACGTCCAATTTCTAAATTAACTTTTTAAAAAGAAATAGGGCAAGGGTTTTTGAGCTCTGTTTTGAGTCTGAAACTTAGGCTGTTAGAAACAAATTTATTGGGAACAATAGGGAAAGAATTTGGGGACAAGGGTTACCTTTTTAGAAAGATAAATATGTAACCTTTCTACTATAAAAAGTTCAGCTCAAAAAAAGTTTGGGAAGTGGGAGAAATTTACATTTCTTTGAACTATGTTCAGTGAGCACTCAAAATTCAGGGCTGCTGACTTAGAAAATTTTTATAAAATTTTCTAGATGTTGATTTTATAAGTGGGATACCGTTCTATAAAATAGATTTCAAGAGCTTCGATTTGATAAAAAAAGTTTTAAATTCCGAAGTCATTTGCTTGTATCAGTGAGAGCTCACATTCAGTATTGTCAAAGAGAAATCTGCCTTTTTAGTCAATTTTGTTACTATATGTGTGTTATTTTGAATTGTGGCAATTATAATTATTAATTGTCATTTTGTAAGGTAGTGGATATGTAATATCCATGGACCTATTCTAGTTTGGATTTAAGTCCTAGAGATGTGAATCTTGGGTACTTAATCCTTGAAAATGTGGTTTTGTGTGGTTTTGTGATACAATCTTTTGGACTATAGGTTGAACTTTGTGATAAAGTTGTTTGTTTGTATGATGTGTTGTTCACAAGACTCGGTTGCAAGTACTTGTGAGGACTAGAACTATGTTCTAGTGTTTGTTGCTATATTGCCATGTAACATATAGATGAAACTTGAACAGTGAGCACATTAATTAGGCTAAAAGATTTATTTTATTTTTATTAAATAGAAATTAATTAACGAACTCTTTATTTTATGCATTGGACATAAAAAGAATTTACCACTTTGCGTTGAGGAATAAATGGTAAGTTAACATTTATAAAATTGTAAAGTTTTGAAAGAGCAAGGAAATACATAAAACATAATAAAATTGTCTACGCGTGGTGAATCATGTTGAGTTGAGAGTTGTACAAGGATGATACGGGTGTACGGAGATTGCTGGAATTGCAAGATGGCAAGAGAGTTGCGTTGGGTGTTCCAACTGTGAGAATGCCAAAGAGAGGGGGCAGAGTTCGAAAGACGTGTCACGACGTAATGTGACGGTCACCCATAGAAAGGTGATGGAGGCAATGTCCTCGAATATATATATATATATATATATATATATATATATATATATATATATATAATTTTGAGCAGAGATGGGATCTTGGGCTCGACGTTTATTCAACCGTCCAGTACCATGTGCAGCGGAACCCCACTGTGACGAGAAAGAATAATCCCTGTGAGGAAGGTTGTTGAGGAGTTAGTCGTCGGAGTAATGGATAACCACATTTGGTACCTGGGAGATGATCGTAAGACAAGTTGTTCTTGGAGGGTAAGGCACTGAGTTGTGACGATAGATTAGTAGCTGACTCGGCCACCCTGACAAAAATACAAGACATCGTCAGTTGGTGAGAGCCCGTCATTGTACCTTGGTGAAGGGTGTATTCCCAACAGTCATCCAACTCAAAATTGTGTAAGACCATTGAGTTCTGGGAGTTCCAGTGGAAGCTGGCCAGTGTGAAATAATTTACAACAATAGCTGTGAAAACAAATAGGTTTCGGGTGTGACCGTTAGAGAACCACATCGTGGTGACTAGTAGGATTGTGTATGTGACTGTCAAGTCGTTCTGTGTGTACTGTTTGATGAAGCAAAGAGTTCACCCTCTATTGATTTTTCTTTTAGGAACCGGTGACAGTACCTGTAGATGTCATAAAGACGTTATCTTCATCAGCTTCGTCACTTTTCGTTTGGAGGTTGGTCTAACATGCAGGATTGGGTATTAGTGATGTCTGCTCTGAGTCCTAGGACCCTTTTTCCTTTTCATGTATATATGTATGGACAGAGTTATTTACTTTATTTATTATGTTTTACTCGCTTTAAAAGGTATATTTATATTTAAGGTGACGACAAGCAACTTTTGAAATTAATTAATCAAAAGTTTTAAAAATTTAGTAAAATTACGATCTATGTTTTATTAACTTCACAGTTTTTTGAAAAAATTAAAGTTAGTTAACATGCCTATTGAATTAAAATAAGTTTGTAAATGAGAATATATATAAAACCGGATTTAGAATGTTACAGCATCAAGTAGTTACTAATATGTCAAGAAAATAAAATGAGTATCAAAGATTAAGTAAGTTATCGAATTTATAGTTTTAGCATGTGCAAAATATTTTTTTTTAATTGAGTCCTGACCTTTTTTTTTTAATTTGAACTTCTCGTCTAATTGTCGTTATAAAAAATTAACTGCAGACACGTAATTAGTGATAAATAATGAACTGATACTTGTGGAATGTGTTGTAAGTACAACTGAGTTAATTATGAAATTTTTTTTTAGAGTTTCAACATTAGTCAAATAATTGTGAGAGACTTTTGAAAGAATATTTGAGTTGAATTAATCTGTAGAAGCTGAAACTCTACATAAATCTCTTATAATTAACTTAGTTGTGCTTACAACACACTCCAGAAAAACCACCAGTTCACTGTCTGTACATCTAATTAGGTGCTTGTGGTTATTTTTTTTATAATGACAAATAGACAAGAAGACCCAATTTTTTTAAAAAAAATAAAAGTTTAGGGATCTAATTGAAAATTTGGTAAAAATATAAAGACCTGCAGAATAATTAAACCATTATTTTAAGATAAAAAAGAAAGTTAAAAACATCTAAAAATATGAAAATTAAGGAGATAGTATTATATAATGTAGCCAAACTTTCTTCGGAAAAAGCTATCACACATATCTCTAATTCAGTGAGTGGTTCTCCATCTTTTATTAAGTTTAGCGTGGTAGTGATTTCATTACTCATTACTCATTACTCATCACCTGCTACGTAGCCTTTATTTAATCCAACGCACTATCTCAGTGCACTTTGAGCCACGAGTCAATGTAATTTGCATGCGTGTTTGGCTAAATGCAACCCATATATGGTGTAAGAAAATTTAAAATTATTCATAAAATCTTTGATTTTGGTGGCAAAAATGAGTTGTAACTCACTAAACAGTGGTGTATTGATTCGGATTAAGAATTGGCACAACATTTCATGCTTTTTGCGTCGTTCAATTTAAATTTTGTAACCAATCTTCATGAAACACTGTCGCCATATGCACCACTATGTGGTTGATGATGCCCATTATTTGCTGTTTATCCACAGTAACTAACTAATTTTGTTTACGTACGTGATAAAACTAGATATCGTTTATAAGCATGAAGATGCATTCCTCTTCAGATGGCACTTGAATATTTATTGAATTTACAAATAGTGGGAGTCTGATAGATATATATATATATATATATATATATATATATATATATATATATATATATATATATATATATATATATATATATATATTTAAGTAATCAAGTGATGAAAAGGTAAAAACAAGACTATAGTATTATTTATTTTTGGAGGAAATATTTTTTAGTGTTACGAGAGAGAGAGAGATGAGATTGGTTTATAATTATAAATTATATCAATATATTTTAGATTGGTTGAAAATTATATAATGCTTACTTTTTTTTTGGTGTACTATATAATGCTTACTAATATATATTAATATAACGTGAATTTTTGAAATGTATAAATAAGATTTATTTAAATATATTCATATTGTTACTTTATTTTTAGAATTTTTGATAAAAATAATTAAGGTAATATTATTTATTATTCATTCTTTAGCTTAATAAAAAATAATTTCTATATAAAATTATATAAAGTGATAATTAATTACTAGGAAAAAATGTGTTAAATACTTGGATAGGAAGCTTCGCCAATCCTAGTAATTTTATCATATTTGAATAAAATCGTCTCCCATAAATAAAAATAAAAAAATAATACTTGAAGTGTCCTATATCATATAATAGCCATCAAGTTTGCTTTGTAAGTTGTAGCACTATATAGAGCCGAAGATGATTCACGGGACATCATTGGAGTCCATAATTCGAATTATCTGACATTGCTCAAGGCATGTCTGTGCTTTGAACATATTATATATTTCGCATCACATTTTTTATTTAATTTGTACCCTTCATTGCATTTGATGCTAAAATCAACTTTTAATTTTCTAAAACAATTGGACTACTCTAATGCGCAGCGTTTATAACACGATTCGCCAAAGTAATGTCGCGACAAAAGATAATTTATGTTATTTTTTACTGCGATAATTTTATGATTTATATGTATATATTCGTTAAATTATTTTTTAACTACATGATATTTTTTTAAATAGGAAATTATTTAGATAATTTTTTTTATTTAGGATTTTATATTTCCGAAAACTAATATGTAATCAGGATTTTATTACAATTATTATAGAATTTAATAAGAATATACTGATAATATTACAGTCAATTAATCACAAATTATCATATATATAATAAATTTATTAACTTTTATAATAACTATTTTAAAAATGATAATTAAAATAATTTTTAATTGATTAATAATATAAAAAATTAAATCATGAAAATTAATCCCATTATTAATATGCCTTATGTAATGGAAGTTTTTTAATATTTGATTATTTCATTGCGTCATTATATTTTCATGTTACTATCATAAAATTTAGGGAAGACTTCTTTGATTCACCATAAATAAATTGTAAATGAAGGCTTCTTTGATTGGTGAAGTGACAAGGTTGCTGCAGAAGGCTGCAATTTGTTGTTCGCCGCCTCTTTGCCCTCTACTAATCTTGGCTTTCTTTTTGCTGGTCCCTCCCTTATTTCCGGTTCCATCCTCTTTATACAATGTGAAATTATATTCATATTTTTTTTTTTCCGTCCGGTTAAAAATTACGGGTGTCCTCCAATTCACTGGGTCAGAAACTAATCCCGCTCACTGTGTGTGACTGCCGCTGGCGCAAGAAAATTTTGCATACGGACGGAATCGAACACGAATTCTCCCACTAAATGGATCGTTCCCCCACATATTAACGTAGCGGGACCTTACACCATACTAACCTTTGGGTTGAAATTATATTCATATAGTTTTTTTATAACAAATTATGTAACAATCAATATAAGATGATTAATGTCTGTTTAAAAAAAAATGATTAATGTGATAAAGAAAAAAAATATTATAAAAAATACTATAAAAAATTATCTTGTGAATATAATATAAGTATATAAAAGCTGAAACGTAAAAAGTAAATATCACATTTATGTAATCAACTTAGTTTTTAATATTTCGGACAGCTAATTTAGCCTTTTGCATGAGTTGTAATGTTTGGTATTATGCGTCTTGATTAACGGTCATTGATATTGGATTGCTGATTTTTTCAGTTCAGTTTATTACTTTGGAAAGACTACTGTAAATGTAGACCAAACGTTTACAAACTCCATTAAATACATTTAGACTTTTACTCTTAAATCAGCCTTTTCTATGGCATAAATTCCGTAGATTATTAAATAACACCAAACCAAATTTAGATACATCATAGATAGAATTCTAAGTATGTATCCATATGAGGCGATTTTCAGGCTCACACGTAATGCACTTATCTCTAATTAATTACTATAATCCGTAAAAGTGCAGTGTGAAAGGGATTTTTTTTTTTTTAATACTTGGTGAAGTTCTTGATACTTGATGATTTCCAGCGTCAATATATACCCCTGATACTAACATGAAATTTGGTGCATAAGGACTTGTTTGATTGGTGAAAAGATGAAGGTTGCTGCAGAAGGCTGCAACATGTTGTTCATTACCTCTTGCCTTTTACTGATCTCAGGTTTCTATTTGTTCCTTCGATTCCTCTCTTTCAATGCCAGCTAATAAGTGTACAGTACCTATAGCATTTCTAATATATCTTCCTAACACGTGCAGGGCTTGGTGTCTATTCTTTGTCTTATGATTATTCTGCAACCGCAAAGGCAATAACACTTCCTCACCAATACTTTCATATACTATAACATTAAGTCCACTAGAGTATTCTTTCTAAGTTGCAAAATGTTTTTCATGTTATTCTTTATATAACAATTTTATTTTGTACCTCAAACCAAACTAAATATGGGTATGTGGTAGTTTCTGTTAGCAACTAATACACAAACTTGTGTTGCCATTGCGTTGAAAATAAGCAGTGCTTAGCAGAACCTCGGAGAGCACAGTATGGAGGAGGCATTATAGTAAATCCAGGATTTGATCACAACATAAAGGGTTGGACAGCATTTGGAAAAGGAGCAGTCAAGGAACGAATATCAAATAAAGGCAATAGATTCATTGTTGCTCACAACAGAACACAACCATTGGATAGTTTCTCTCAGAAGGTCCAACTTAAGAAAGGAATGCTATACACCTTTTCTGGTAACTTCACTTTCTCCACTGTTGAGTTATATCACATCTCTTTCACTAGTATTCGTTTGATGAATGTTGGCCATTACTTCTCTGAAACATTTTGAGTGATTATTTTTCCTCCCTTCTCTGCATTCAGCTTGGTTTCAGGTCAGTGAAGGAAGTGACACTGTTTCAGTTATGTTTAAAACAAAAGGAAGTGAAATGGTACGAGGTGGCCAAGTGATAGCAAAGCATGGATGCTGGACCCTTCTAAAAGGCGGCGTAGTTGCAAATTTTTCAAGCCCTGTTGAAATTCTTTTTGAGGTGAAATACATTCTGGATTTATACCTGCCTTTCTTTCAGCAGCAAGAAAATTTTTAGAGGGACTAGAATAAAAAATCGAGATGGTTCTCAACAACCAAAAACATATTTAAACCTACCTATTTCTGTTTCAAGGATAAGAGTTGTAAAGTTTATGCTTTTCATCATCTTGTCTTATTTTGCATATTTCGTCAAAATTAAACTCTAGTATAAAACTACAGAGCACTGTTATCACTCTTCTCACTTAATGCTCCTATTGAGATTGAAATAACTTGCACACGAGACAGAAACCTTTCGTGCTATTTAAAAGTGCACCAGAGGCTTAGCTGTTAATACTTACTAGCTACATGTGCAAATACTGGAAAGGTGAAAGTGAAATTATGTGTTGCATTCAAATATTTATTTTAAATAAGCAAACTAGGATATTAGGAGGTTCCCATTCAAGAGCATGCAATTTTTTTGCGACTATAAAAATGCTTGTAAAATTAAAGGAATTATACGTGCTTTAGAATTGCGTGAGATCTTTTTTATTTTTTATTTTATGTGTGTGTGTTTAGATATCTGTTTTGTTAACTAAAATTTATTCAATGCAGAGCAAGAATTCAACTGCGGAAATATGGGCTGACAATATCTCCTTACAACCATTCACTAAAAAGCAGTGGAGATCACTACAAGACGCCAACATTGAGAGGGTAAGTTAATGCAAATCCCACTCCCCTTACAGATGCTGGAATTTACATGAGAGCCCATGCTTCTTCACTTTCACGCACATAAACCCAGTGCTTTACATCAGGGGAAGAATCATTGCATTTATTTTTGTACCACTACTAAAAGGAAATTCACCAATTGTTAGTCAAGCATGTGGTTAAGAGGATGAAAGCAATAGCAGACCAAAGAGCATAGACACAATCAGTAGTAAATTGTAGGCTAAAATACATTTTTTCCTAGTCTTACTTTCTAGTATCACTTTGGTTTGCTAAATTTAAAAAATTTCATTTTGATTCCTTAAAGTATCTATGCTAAACCAAATTGATACTTCCTTCAATTTACTACACTAAGGGTGTTAACGTTGGTTCACTTGACAAACGCTCATCTGACCCTCACAATTTGTCATGTGTGATCAAGTTGATCAAGTTAGTGTAATAAATTGAAAGAAAAACCAATTTAGTCTAATAAAGATTCTTGACTAAAGTAGAACTTTTTAAATTTAGGGGACCAAAATGAAACTAAAAATAAGATGAGAACCAAAAAATATTTTAGCCTAAATTGTAAAAGGAAAAACAAATAACGAGTCTTGATCTATAACATGCAGGTACGTAAGAGGAAGGTGAGATTCCAGATAACTCATGTAAATGAAACAGCATTGAAAGGAGCTAAAGTCATCACCAGACCAGTAAAGTTGAACTTTCCATTTGGATGTGGAATGAACCATTATATTCTCACCAACAAAGACTACCAGAGTTGGTTTGTGTCAAGGTTCAAATTCACAACCTTCACCAATGAGATGAAGTGGTATAGTACGGAGAAAAAGCAAGGCGTGGAAAACTACACTATTGCAGATGCCATGCTAAAATTTACCAAAGAGAATGGCATTTCTGTGAGAGGCCATAACATTTTCTGGGACGATCCAAAATATCAGCCTGATTGGGTTAAGACCCTATCACCTGAAGATTTAACGAAAGCAGCAGCAAAAAGAATGGAATCTGTGGTTACAAGATACAAAGGAGAACTGATTGCATGGGATGTGATGAATGAAAATCTCCACTTCCACTTTTACGAGGACAAATTCGGTGAAAATGCCTCTGCAGAAGCATATGCAACAGCTTACGAGCTTGATCCAGAGCCAAAGTTGTTCTTGAATGAGTATAACACCATTGAATACAGTGGGGATGAGGCTGCCAGCCCAGCCAAATATATCAAGAAACTTAAGGAGATTCTGTCATTTCCAGGAGTTGCTGGAATGTCAGCAGCAATAGGGTTGCAAGGCCATTTTGCTAGTGGCCAGCCAAATCTTGCTTATATGAGGTCAGGTCTTGATCTTCTTGCTACAACTGGACTTCCAATATGGCTCACAGAAGTGAGTGTGGATCCACAACCTAGTCAGGTATTTCCTCAACTTCAGAAAATATTCTGGTATAATAATTATCTTGAAAATCATAGGATGATTTCTGGTTAGTTCACAGTATAAAAATCTTTTCACTTATAGTGTAAGGAAATTAAACTCATCAAATTATTTTCACAAGTTCTTCTAAAAGGCCACTTAATGCAAAACAAAAGACACCAATTTTGTTTTTTTAATCAATTAGAAAAAAAGAAAAAGAAAGAAATCTCAATATATCATGTGACTAACTGCATTACCTTTACTTTCCTCATTCTTGTTTCTTGAGTAGGCAGAGTACTTGGAAGAGGTACTAAGAGAGGCTTATTCTCATCCTGCTGTTGAAGGGATTATAATGTTTTCTGGTCCAGCACAAGCTGGTTTCAACGCCACTACTCTGGCCGATGAGAATTTCAAGAATACTGCAGCTGGAGACGTTGTGGACAAGCTCATTGATGAGTGGGGAACTGGGCCTAATATTGCCACAGCAGATCACAGAGGATATGTAGATATTTCACTGCACCATGGAGATTATGATGTAACTGTTACACATCCTCTAATCCACTCCCCTATAACATTTAATCTAAGTGTAAAGAAAGATTTTTCACTGGAAACCATTCATGTGAAAATGCGTGCATAAAATGTTATGCTTCTGTGGATGCAAGCAGTCATTGCATGTAGATTGTAATAAAATGGCTTGCAGCATCATGGTTGATTATTCTAGTTTTCCAAATCCTGCAACTATTAATGATCTTCCTCACACTCCAACATAAAACATATACATATGATTTTGATAAATATATATATACCGGTTGGGTATTCGGCTGTCTATAACCGAACACCCTCCATCACAAACAAATACACTTACCCCTTAGAGAGGTGAGTGTTCGGCGTAAAACTGGTCGAACACCCTCTATCACTAACAAACAAGCACACCTCATAAAAAGGTAAGTGTTCGGCTTAAAACCGCCTGAACACTCTCCTTTTGCTCAAAACCATCATAGGAGCATTCGGCACCGCTACGGCCGAATACTGGGGATAGTATTCGGCTAATAAGACCCGGTTAAAAGGCCCTTATCAAGGTAAACTGAAGATTAGGAGATAATTAAGCAACCTTAATTAGTGTGGATCGGTCATTAAGGAATGGTCAGGGCCCATAAGGGTCAAGGCCCAACAAGATAAGTATAAAAGGGGGTACACCCCTCAAGGTAAACGACTTTTGGACCATCATTTATTACTCACATTAAATGCTCTGAGCCGAAACCTAACTTGAGCGTTGGAGTGCCTTTTGCAGGTACCCCCCTCATTCGTATAGGAGAATTCGGACATCTACAGAAGACCTTGAAGTAAGGAGTAGGAGATCACCCCAACATCCTCAGACAGGAACATTTTGGCGCCCACCGTGGGGCCCGGTAAAACTTACCCATAGCCTCTCAAGGAATGGTTACTACCCGAAGTCATGCACACATGGACGTATCTGAACCATCGATAACAGCCAGGCAACAACACGTACAAGGACAGCACCTCGTCGGCGAAAACATGGAGCATGTGGAAGATCAAACGAATCTGTCGTCGGAGTTAAGACAGCTAAGAGTCGATATGTCGATGATGAGAAGACAGCACGCACAAGAGATATCAGCCCTTCGACAGGAAAATGCTGAATTGAGAAATCTGAACCGATCGTGGAGACCCGAGGATCAGACACCAGACAAGCAACATAGGAGGTTGAGTCTGCAGCCAACCTTAGTATCCATGGAGTAACCAATCGGCCTTCGACCTTTACCACAAACACTCAGTCACACCCCTGCAGGCATCCTTTCGTCTCCGAAATCATGGAAACCCCTCTTCCCCCAAATTGGAAGAGCCTCAGCCTAGATCGATATGATGGTAGCACTGACCCAGACGAGTACATAGACGTCTACGTCACCCAAGTTAGCCTTTACACCGCCGAAGACGCCATCCTATGAAGAGTGTTCCCCACGTCCCTAAAGGGACAAGCTCTAAATTGGTTCACCCGGCTCCCACCCAGTTCCATTGATAGTTTTGAAACGCTTGCAACTAGATTCGGCAACCAATTCGCAACAAGCAGACCTCATCACTTGACTTCAGTCGCACTAGTGAACATTCGACAAGAAAAGAGGGAATCCCTTAGAACATTCATGGAAAGGTTCGGCCAAGTTGCCCTAAACATCCGAAACCTTAATCCGGCAGTAGCTATGCATCATTTCGTGATGGCCCTTAAGCCGGGGGCTTTCGTCAATAGTCTCTGCAAAAAATCGGCAGTTGACATGGACAACCTCCGTCGAAGAGAGGCAAAATACATGCAAATGGAAGAATTGTCCGAATACCGAAACCAAGTCCGATCGGAAGCTAACACAGGAGGAAAGGAACACGAAAAAGACAATCAGGGAAAAGACAAGGACAAATTTCACAGGGAACGAGAGTACCGTGGCACCTGGTACACGGCCTACACTCCCCTAAACACTAGCTGTTCTCGGATACTCGAACAGGCCTTGGCAACCGAGATATTGGCGGTACCAAAGAGAGCCAACACCCCCCCAAAAGCCGACTATAGCAAACAATGTCGATACCACCGCAATAAGGGTCATTCCACCGAAGAGTGCGCAGCACTCAAAGACAAGATCGAAGACTTCATTAAGATGGGGCACCTCAAAGATTTCGTCCGCGAGCCTAGAACTGAAAGGCCCCAGTTCTCAAAGCACAGAGGCGAGGACAGAACCTACAGGAGGGACTCCAATTACGACCGAGATCACGATCAAAGGGTCGAAAGACCAAGAAGCAGGTCTTGGGAGAGATACGAGGCAAAACCATCTAACCCTCGAAAGATCATAAATACAATCGCGGGAAGATTCGCCGGAGGAGGAAGTACATCTTCGGCCAGGAAGAAACATCTCCGATTAGTTCGATCAGTCAACATGACATCGGCCGAGAGCGAACTAAAAATGCTGCCTATTACTTTCACCGACGCGAACTTTCAAGGGTACGATCCCGTACAAGATGATCCGATGGTCATCAGTGTAGACGTAGCCGACTGCACAGTCCGAAAAACTCTGGTAGATCAAGGAAGCTCGACCGACATCCTGTATTGGAATACCTTCAGGCAGCTGGATATTCTGGAAAGGAAGCTCATGCCCTACGACGAACCCCTGATCGGGTTTTCAGGCGAAAGGGTTACCACTAGAGGGTGTATCGAACTGGACACAACCTTCGGCTATGGGAGAAAGGAGTGCAAAAACTATAAAAGTCAGGTATATAGTAGTGCATGCTAACACTTCGTACAACATATTGCTCGGATGACCATCCTTGAATTCTCTTGGAGCTATAGTGTCCACCCCACACCTTGCCATGAAATTCCCAACAAGCTGGGGCACGGTACTTACAATTCATGCTGACCAGAAGGCGACTAGAGAGTGTTACATAGCCAGTCTTAAGGTCACTCAGCTAAAAAAAGAGGAGTTCGGGATGATACACATGATCTCGGTGGCCGAACCCCTGATAGAATCCTTGGATCTTGATCCCAGAACCAATGAAGAAAAGCGAGTTGAACCAAACGAAGAAATCCGTGCATTCCAAATTGGTGCGGTAAGCACTCAGGTCACATACCTCGGAAGCAATCTACCGAAAAAGAATAAGCTTCAAATCCAAAATGTCGTAAGGCAGCACGCCGACCTATTTGCCTGGAAAGCCTTGGATATGGCAGGCATCAACCGGAGATTCCACTCTCACAGACTGGCGACATGCCGAGAAGCTAGACCGATCTCTCAAAAGAAGCGAAAAATGGGAGAAGAAAGGCGGAAAGCCGTGGAGGAAGAAGTATCCAAGCTAATAGCGGCCAACTTCATCCGAGAAGTCAAGTACACTACTTGGCTAGCCAACGTGGTCATGGTAAGAAAGACTAATGGCAATTGGAGAATGTGTACCGACTACACGAACCTAAACAAAGCTTGTCCAAAAGATGCGTATCCACTGCCAAATATTGATCGGCTGGTCGATGGGGCAGCCGGACATTCTTGCCTGAGGTTTTTGGATGCATACTCGGGATACAACCAAATCCGAATGTACCCTCAAGACGAAGACAAGACAGCTTTCATAACTGAATCTGCCAATTACTGCTATAAAGTCATGCCTTTCGGCCTAAAAAACGCCGAAGCCACCTACCAAAGACTAATGGACAAAGTCTTTCAAAGGCAACTTGGGAGAAACCTGGAGGTATACGTAGATGATATGGTTGTCAAATCTTCCAAGATTGACGAGCATACGAAGGACCTGGAAGAGATCTTTTTCGAACTCAGGAAACACAATATGCGCTTGAACCCCGAGAAATGTGTTTTCGGTGTTCAAGGAGGAAAATTCTTAGGTTTCATGCTAACATGCCGAGGCATAGAGGCAAATCCTGATAAATGTGAAGCAATAATTCGTATGAAAAGCTCGAAAACTCCAAAGGAGATCCAAAGGTTGACAGGGAGAATCGCCTCCCTATCGCGATTTATCCCAAGGATAGCCGAAAAGGCGAAACCCATCACGCGGTTGTTAAGGACAACTAAGATTTTTTTATGGAACCAACAGTGTGAAGAAGCCTTTCAAGAGCTAAAGAAGACCCTTTCGGCCCCGCCTATACTCAAGAAATTGAACCTTAAAAAAGATCTGATATTATACATCTCGGTCTCCTAAGAAGCCATAAGCGTGGTGTTAGCCCAAGAGCATGAAGAGGGTCAAGCACCTATATATTTTATCAGCCGAATACTACAAGGGTTCGAGATCAGGTACCAAACAATAGAAAAAGCGGCCTTGGCAGTAGTCAACGCCGCAAGGCGCCTAAGACAATACTTCCAAGGGCACCGAGTCGTTGTCAGAACTGACTGTCCTATTGCAAAAGTATTGAAGAAGCCGGAACTAGCCGGACGGATGATGGCATGGTCAATAGAACTGTCAAAATTTGATATAAGATACGAGCCGAGGGGTCCCATCAAGGCGCAATGCTTAGCGGACTTCATCAATGAACTGCACCCGGCCGAGAAACTCGACGACAAATGGTGGATTGTACACGTCGACGGTTCATCCAACCTGAGGGGAAGCAGGGCAGGTGTTATACTGCAAGGACCAAACCAGATAAGACTAGAACAGTCTTTACGATTCGGTTTCAAAGCATCTAACAATCAGGCCGAATATGAAGCCTTGCTGGCCGGACTCAGGTTAGCAAAAGAAATGGGAGCTCGGAAAGTAGAGTGTTGGAGCGATTCCCAAGTCGCGGCCGAATAGATCAACGGTGTTTTTCAAGTTAAAGACCTGCAGTTATTAAAGTATTATCATACTTTCATGTAACTGAAGGAAGAGTTCGATGAGTCCGAGTAAGGCATTTGGCCCGAGAACAGAATGATAGAGCCGACCAACTTGCTAAGCTGGCTAGTACTCAGAAGCCCGGACAACTGAGAACATTCATTCAGGAAATGATACCAGTACCAAGTGTAACTACGGAGGAATGCATGCAGGTTTCGACACCTAGGAACCTTTGGATAACCGAAATCCAACAATACTTGTCACAAGGCACCCTTCTGGAGGATAAGAACAAGGCCAAAAGATTGCGAACGAGTGCCGCAAGGTACGTTCTCATCGTCGGGGAATTGTACAGAAGAGGGTTTTTCACCCCCTACTTAAATGCCTTGACCAAGATCAGGCCGAATATGTTACAAGAGAGCTGCATGAGGGGATATGTGGAATGCACTCTGGTGGCCGAGCAATGGCCACTCGCGTGCTAAGAACAGGGTATTACTGGCCGACCCTTAAGACTGACTGCGTTGAGTATGTTAAAAAATGTGACAAATGCCAAAGACATAGCACCCTTATTCACCAGCCTGCCAACGAGCTACATGACATTTCAGCTCCATGGCCTTTCGCTATCTGGGGGATCGATATCCTGGGATCTTTTCCCGTAGCAAGAGGGCAGGTCAAATTTTTGATAGTGGCAGTCGATTACTTCACAAAATGGATAGAGGCCGAACCTCTGGTAACCATTTCAGCTCAAAACGTACAAAAATTTCTATGGAGAAACATAATCACACGCTTTGGTATTCCATATGTGGTCATCAGCGACAACGGATTACAGTTTACGGACAAAAAGGTAAATGCTTTTTTGGAAGGTTTGGGAATAAAACACAGGGTAACCTCGGTCGAACACCCCCAGACGAACGGTCAAGCAGAATCCGCCAACAAGGTCATCTTGGGGGAATTAAAAAAGAGATTAGGTGCAGCTAAAGGTGCAAGGGCCGACGAGATACCTGAGATTTTGTGGGCATATAGATGCACCCCTCAATCAACTATCAAGGAAACCCCCTTCCGAATGGTATATGGAACCGAAGCCATGATCCCAGTAGAGGTAGGGGAACCTACCTTTCAAAGACAAAACTTCGAAGAATCCGATAACGAAAGATCCATCAGAGGTGAACTTGATTTGATCGAAGAGGTTCGCGACTGAGCACGCATCGCTGCTGAAGCGTGCAAGCAAAGAATGACCAGGAGGTTCAACTCAAAGCTGAAGCCGAGAGAGTTCAAAGAAGCAGACCTAGTACTAAGGATGCAAGGTGATGCACAAAGAGATTCCCGGGAAGGCAAGCTAGCAGCTAATTGGGATGGCCCATTTAGAATCTGGCAAACCCTCAACAATGGAGCATACAAGTTAGAAGAGCTTTCAGGAAGGGCGGTACCCAGAACATGGAACTCGACCCATCTTAAGTATTATTTTAGCTGATTATGTAAACGGGTGTTGTACTCTTTTTCCTTACTTGGTTTTTTATCCCTAAAAGAACGTGAAAGGGTTTTTACCGAGAAGGTTTTAATGAGGCACACCTTTCCAATCAAAATCAATGAAGTTTATCTTTCCTGACTATAATATGATTGTTTTTTCAGCACCATTCAGAATTTCTTCACAAATGGTTCCCTCCCGAGTACTCCTACTCGGCTAAGGATGCACCATTCAGAATTTCTTCACAAATGGTTCCCTCCCGAGTACTCCTACTCGGCTAAGGATGCACCATTTAGAATTTATTCATAGAAACTCAAGTAATCTCTTCAAAAAGAATCAGTGGCTAACAAAAAGAGGGAAACATATCTTACAAGTTATTGATTGTAAGTAAATTTGCGAAATTATTCTAAGTACAGAATGAGAAATGGATGCCGAAGGTAAAGAAATATACTTCATTAATCACAAAAGAGATTTACAAAAAATGCCTCTTAGAAACAAAAAGGGGCTCTAATGACCCAAGTTACAAATATTTCATTCGGCCGGATCCTCTTGGGCCACGGCGTCGGCATCATCTTCCCTGTTCTCTTCATGGGTCCCATCATTACCATCACCATCTGGAGCCGACTACTGAAAAGGATTCTCAAGAACCGCATCCTCAGGAATATCATCAAAAGGTAGCAAGCGGCCTTGGTAGACGTCCTTATCCATGTCGAAAATGGTAGGGTTACGGACGTCATAAAAGAACAACATTTGCCGAACAGCATGGAGGAACCCGGCTTCATGTTCGGCAAGAATTTTATCCTGTGCCGAAGCAATGATCTGTTCCTTGGCAGAGCGTTCAACATCCCTCTCCTCTTGGACCCGAGCCAGTAGCACCTTCAAACCCTCGATCTCTTCAGCTTGAAGTTTAGCATCCTTCTCGGCCATTAGAACTTTGGTGTTCAAATCACCAAGGTCAACCGAAAGATGCTTCACCTCATCCTTCAAACGAGCGTTATCATCCGCTAAAGCTATGTTGGCCTCCAGAGCCTGGTGGTTAGAAGCTTGTGACTCCTTCAAACTCTTCTTTAACTTCTCCGTCTCCTTTAGTGGATTCGTGAACATGTGATAAGCAATGACCGAAGCCCTTGCCTGGAACTCATAGTAGGCCGACCAGTTGGAGGCGGCATCAGCCTTATTCAAAATGTTCTTTCAGTCTCGAAAATGTCACTGGAACTGATCATTTTCTTGGGCCGAAAATCCTTCGAAAAGAAACCCTCGGCGGTCAGGGCAGGGATAGAAGCCAAAGACCCCGAAGCTGAAAAGTCCAAAGTCTGTTGTTTCAGCTTCTTTGCTTTCTCCTCCTCTGAGGCCTCACGGCTTCGGTGCCTCTTCTTATGATCCTTTTCCTTGTTTTTCTTCTCTCCTGCCGGAGGGGGCACGATATCTACCGGACATGGCCTCGGAGTTGGTTGCTTCACAACAGGAGGCACGGAAGCAACACCTGAGGTATTCCCCGCTGCTTGAGCCCTTTTCTTCCTAGCATTCCGGAAAGAAAGGACATCACCACCCGCATCAGCCATAATACCTACACCCCACAAAACACTTAGTCAACCATAAGAACTAAGTACCAAATAATCGAAAGAAAAGAACCGAGGCCTTACCACACATATCGGCTATAACAGTCGAAGAATTAAACAAGGCCATGAGCTGCCTAGCCGGAAGCTTTCGGGGGAGGGACTAAAGAAAGAGGAGGTCCTCGCGTTCCCTTTCGGTCATCATAGACTTCAGAAATTTATCATAACGCCGAGGGTTTCTCTCCCAATAAAAAGGAAATAAGGGCTTCCCATCCCTATCATAGAAATGGTTAGCCCCTATATTCGGCTTCACTACCACTTTAAAGAAGCCGATTTTGAAGTTTTTGTAGGAAGTAGTGAAAGATTGAAATAGGGGCCTTTTCGGTTTCCTTATTAGGGACACCCATAAGCCACTCTTGGGCCGAGTACAAAAATAGTACAAAAATACACCCACTGAAGGCTCTACAGAATTAAAAATACAAAGCGTACGGAATGCCTGGATCGCAGCCCACCCGTTCGGATGTAACTGAGAGGGTGCCACGTTCAAAACCTGAAGCACCTCGATAGTGAAATCATCAAAAGGAACCGTTACATGCAGGTCGCGGAACACGCAATCATACATATAAAAGATGTCCCTCAGAGATTGACCCTTTCCCATGAAAACGAATTCGGTGTTAGTTTCACCCCGACAACACTGTAATGCTATGGGACACAACTCGTCCTCAAGGATGGAAGACACATCTACATAATTTACAAAATTGCACACACTACGCTTATTATCATACCGAGACCAATAGGACCCGACCTTTCCGTGTACCCATGTGTACCCATCTAGGGTAATCGGCGGGAACAGTCGTTTCCCTCGTGTAACCCGAGGCTTGCGCCTCGGCTTTTGGTTGGAATTATCATCTCCAGCCGAATGGGATACCATGTTCTCACCCACCCCCTCCCGGGCAGGAGACGAAGAGGGGGACGTTGAACGACAAGAAGACGAAGACAAAGAAGTCGAAGACTCCCCACTATCCGAGGCGGGTGACCGAAGATCAACCACCTCGGTTCCCCCGGAAAGCTTATGACCAGACGAACTCATGGTAACGATAAATGAAAGAGAAAAAGCCGAACTCTCGTACCTTGGCTAAGACGAAAAAGGAAGAAGCAAGAAAGAAGTATTCGGCCGAGAGCGAAAAACGGAGAGTTTGTTAGATTGTAGATAAGGGATGCAAAGACGACACCCCTCATCCTATTTATAGGGCCCAAGCCCATAACGGTCCAAAGGGTTCAAGCGCTGCCAACCGTTAGATTAACCACTATCTAACGGTTCATAAAACCACGACTCCTCGATCCCATCACCTAAACGGCTTTTTTTTCCAGCTATTATGGCAGAATCTGAAACGACACGACGAGGAGCCCAGTTTGAATCAAAAACCTCATCGTCACAATTAATTCCTCGAGGCTGGGGGGCATGTATACCGGTTGGGTATTCGGCTGTCTATAGCCGAACACCCTCCTTCACGAACAAATACACTTACCCCTTAGAGAGGTGAGTGTTCGGCGTAAAACTGGCCGAACACTAGCTGATCACCCTCTATCACCAACAAACAAGCACACCTCATAAAAAGGTGAGTGTTCGGCTTAAAATCGGCCGAACACTCTCCTTATACTCAAAACCATCATAGGAGCATTCGGCACCGCTACGGCCGAATACTGGGGATAGTATTCGGCTAATAAGACCCGGTTAAAAGGCCCTTATCAAGGTAAACTAAAGATTAGGAGATAATTAAGCAACCTTAATTAGTGTGGATCAGTCATTAAGGAATGGTCAGGGCCCATAAGGGTCTAGACCCAACAAGATAAGTATAAAAGGGGGACACCCCTCAAGGTAAATGACTTTTGGACCATCATTTATTACTCACATTAAATGCTCTGAGCCGAAACCTGACTTGAGCGTTGGAGTGCCTTTTGCAGGTACCCCCATCATTCGTATAGGAGAATTCGGACATCTACAGAAGACCTTGAAGTAAGGAGTAGGAGATCACCCCAACATCCTCAGATAGGAACAATATATTAGTTAGTTAGTCACATAAATATTTAGTTAAGTCATGTTCCTATAAATAATAAAGGAGGTTAAGATGGCTAAGGTCTCACTTAAGACATCCATTTTCTTAATGAGCTGAGCTCATTTTCTAATTTAATTGGCCAAGCCCATATGAATAAAGGGAAGAATGAGGATATCTGTAAATACTTGTAGAAGAAGAAAATATAAAGATAAAATTAAATAAGTTTTTCTTATAAATTAAAATTAGTTTATGCATAAGTTAAAATTAGCATTTTGAAAAAGTTTATCCTATTTAGCTTATCTAAAAAGCTGATTTTAACTTATGCATAAGTTTATTTTAGTTTATGGGAGAAACCTATTTCTTTCTTCTTCTATAAGTGTTTAGAAAGAAATTTATTCAAATAAGACCAAAAAAATTGATTTTCTAGAGCCGTGGTGGTGGTGGTGGTGCTAATGGTGATGGTGGTGTGGCGGTGGCAGTGTTAGTGGTGGCAAGAAGGGTCATTGTCAAATGTAGAGCCGTCAAAATGGCCCGGCCCGGCCCTGGCCTGCGTGGGTCATGGCTAAAAAAGCCCGCAGGACCAAACAACCCGCATTAAAAAGCCCGTAGGACCAAAAAGCCCACAAAGCCCTGTGGGCTAGGGCTAGCCCATGGGCCTTAAGTTTCAATACTATGACATACTTTTTTTAATACTCAAGTTAAGGTCAGCCGAAAAAAACCCTAATTGAGGTCGGCCGAAAACAGCCTCGACAGAGGTTGGCCGAAAATAGTTTCGGTCGAGTCGGCTGAAAACTGTCCAGATAGAGGTTAGTCGAAAACTGTCCCAGCAAAGGTTAACAGAAAATGCCTTGGTTGAGATAGACCGAAAATAACCCTAGCCGAGGTCGACCAAAATAAATCCTAGCCGAGGTTGCCTGAAATAGTCCAGGGCGAGGTCAGCTGAAAACAGCCCTGGTTGAGGTAGGATGAAAACAGTTTCAGTCGAGGTCGGCCAAAAATTTCCCTTGCCGAAGTCGACCGAAAATTGCCACGACAAATTGTTGATTGAAAATGCCCCAGCCGAGGTCGCCGAAAATAACCCTAGTTGAGGTCGGCCAAAATTAACCCTAGTTGAGGTAGTTCGAAAATAGCCCTGGTCGAGGTCAGCCAAAAATAGTTCAGCTCGTGGCCAGCCGAAAATTTTCCCTACCAAGGTCGGCCAAAAACTTCCCCGACCAAGGTCGATCGAAAATAACCCTAGCCAAGTTCGGCCGAAAACAACCCCGGTCAAGTCGACCGAAAAATGCTCCGTCCAACATCGGCTGAAAATAACTTTAGCCGATGTCGGCCGCAAATAACCCTAGCCGAGGTAGGCCAAAAATAACCCTAGCCGATGTCGGCCGAAAATAATCCTAGCCGATGTCAGCCAAAAATAGTTTCGGTCGAGGTCGGCCTAAAATTACCCTAGTCGAGGTCACCAAAAAACAACAATGACAAAGGTTGGTCGAAAACAGCCCCAGTAAAGGTCGGTCAAAAACTGCCCTGGCCGAAATCGGCCAAAAATAACCCTAGTCGAGGTCACAAAAAACAACGATAACCAAGGTCGGCCAAAAAAAATCGCGATTGAGGTTGGTTAAAAATTGCCTCGGCCGAAATCAGCCTAAAATAACCCTAGCCGAGGTCATTGAAAACAACCCTAACCGAAGTCAACCGAAAATGTCTTTGCTAAAGTCGGTCAAAAATAGCCTCGGTTGAGGTCTACAAAAAATGCTCTGCTCAAGAGCGAACGAATAGCATGACTTGTGGGGCTAACCCCTTAAGCCCTGGCCCTGGCCCCATATTAAGTGGGGCTTTGTGGGTTAGGGCCTTTTAGGGCCCTCATTAGAAGGGCCAACAGCTCCTAGGGCCATTATGATGGGCCAAGTGGGGCTGGCCCTAGGGCCTAGGGCCAAAATGACAGCTCTAGTCAAATGAAGGAAGAGTGTGCATTTTTAAAATTAAAAATCAAATTCACAAATCTTTTTTTCTTAGTTTTGGAAATGAGTATAAAAATGTTTTGAAATTGAGTTAAAAACCGTTTTAGCTCTATTTTTGCCAAATGCATTTTGCTTTGAAGATTGCATTTCAAATGAGTCCTAAGCTTGCTATGTTAATATTTACTCTTGGCTTGTTACTTAATTATTCTTTGGATTCATCCTTGATCAAATTGATGTCAATTATATTTATTAGAGACTAAATTGATAATTTAAGCTATTTATTATTATTATTTTTTACTGAAGTTTTAGAATTTGATCGGGAATTTAATAAATTTAAGATTTTTTAATATAAAGAAAAGAAATTATCTTAAAATATTTCTCAATATATGAAATATGTAAACATAAAATTCATTTGCATCTATTTAAATTTAGAAATTATCATATAAATTACTAATAGAATAATTAGCGGACTTGTACATAATTAAATTTTTGTAAAATCAATAATATAACATTTTTAAGAGAAAATAGGCTATGCACTGACAGTGTAAAATAATTTTATATTTTCATTCAATTACAACCCACAATGTATGGTAAGTTTGTTGATTTTTATGATAACTACTTTAAAAGTCATATTAATAGTGATTTGTGATTGGATGACAGTGCAAATTTTTTTTACACTTTCATTATATGATCATTAAACTATTTTTTTTAATGTGGAATATCATCTAACATTATAAAAAGGTAATTAGTCTTCAAATATTATATTTGTACTACTTGGAACTCGGCACATCGCTTATATGCGGTGGCTGGACGAGTAGAACCCTCCCGCAATTGACTAATGACTCGGTCAAAGATAAAACAGGTAAGTGGGAAAGTTTATCACTTAAAAAAAATATAATTATGAAGAGATCAAATAAGATCATATAAAGAAATATATCTATATGTTAAGATTTCTATCATATTCGAAGACTTATATAAGGAAATTAGGCCCATGGACTTAGGGAGAACTATATAAAAGCAATGTCAATAATAATTTCAAGCAAGGTATTTCATTCTAATCCATTCTTGATTCTTGACCCTTACATCTGCGCCTCTAACTTGAGGCATTAGAGTGTCTTTGTAGGTACACTCACACCCACACTGTACAAGGAGAAAATCAAGGAGGAGCAAAACCGCTATCGGGATCCCGCCAACACTAGTAGAAACAATATTCATATTAGTTTTCAAATGCAAAAATAAATAAATAAATAATTTTTTTACTGCAATAAATAAATAATCTTAGTTTCTCCCCTTCCACCCTCTATTATACAATGAGAATATGTTTATATAATTTTTTTTAATAAAAACTTGTGTACGTAACAAATAGAGATAAAAAAAAGGAAAAGAAATAATATGTAATAATATGATTGATGTGATAAAAAAAATACTTTTTAGGGTGTAATTGTGTAAAAAAATTATAATAAATGCTATAAAACTTATTATATGAATTATAATCATATAAAAACTGAAACTTAAAAAACAAACATCTCAGTTATCTATCTAATCAAGTAATCAACCGACCTGAGTTGTACTGCACCAACAAAACAAAAACTGACCTGAGTTGTTTAACGTTTCGTCTAGCTAATTTAGCCTTTTGCTTGACTTGTAATGCTTAGTATTTTGCGTCTTGATGAACTGTCATTGAGATTGGATTGCCAGTTCAGTTTATTACTTCGGCATGCATGACTACTGTAAATGTAGACCAACCGTTATAAACTCCTTTAAATATATTCAGACTTATACACTTAAAGTAGCATTTTCTATGGCACAAATTGCGCAGAAGTAATGCATTTTTACATAACAACATAACAAATTTAAATACATCAAATATATATATTATATGACCTTTTAAGTAATCATGTAATCTGCTGTCAAAAAAAGAAGAAGTAATCATGTAATCTTTAACTTTTTTTTTTTTATGGAAACGTAATCTTTAACTAACTTTTAATTTTCACCATTTATATATATTTGTATGGTCTAGATTTATAGTTCTTATTTTTTATAATTAAGAATATTCACTTGGTATGCCCCTCTATATAATTTTGTAATTATTGTTTTTTTTCTTAAATATAATTTAAGGTGATTTTCAGCCTCACACGTAATTAATGTACTTATCTTTAGTTAATTATTTCCTTCGTCCTTTTTATAAGAAACAAAAGATGTTCTTTTTTGTCCTAATTATAAGAAACATAGACCCACTTTAAGATATATTAATTGCTGATTTTCTTTTTTACCCTTCATCTTGTAAAATTCATTAATGAGACACCTACTCATTTCTCATGTATTTATTGGTCTATTAACAATACAAGTTACACTTATTGGTGGAGGTGCAATGTCATTAATGTAACCACTACTTAAACCAATCAATTTAAGAGGTACTTTTGGAATACAATTAAAATTTATGACATTATTAATTATAACTAACTAACTTAACTATTTTTATTGGTCTTGATGATTTAGTTATTTGTTTCTTATAAAAAGGACCGGAGGGAGTATTATAACCCGTGAAGGTGCATTTTGTAAGGAAAGTTTTTTGTTTTTTGTTTTTTAATAATAGGGGAAGTTCTTGATATTTGATGATTTCCATCGTCATTATATACCCCCATTACTCACGTGAAATTTAGTGCATGTGTAAAGACTTATTTGATTAGTGAAAAGATGAAGGCTGCTGCAGAAGACTGCAACTTGTTGTTCATTACCATTTGCCTTTTACTGATCTCAGGTTCATATCTGTCCCTTCCCTCTCTCTCTTTCAATGCCATCTAAGTATTCACTTGTAGCATTTCTAACTAATTTATGTATCTTCTTAACATTTGCAGGGCTTGGCGTCCATTCTTTGTCTTATGATTATTCTGCTACTACAAAGGCAATAACACTTCCTCACCAATAGTTTTATATACTAACCTGGAAATTAAGTCCACTAGAATATTCTTTCTAAGTTGCAAAATGTTTTCCATGTTTACCTTCTTCTCAAATTCCATAGTACACAATAATTTTATTTTATAACTAAATATGGGTATGTGTTAGTTTCTATCCGCAACTAATAGACAAACTTGCTTGTGTTGCCATTGCCTTGAAAACAAGCAGTGCTTGGCAGAACCTGAGAGAGCACAGTATGGAGGAGGCATAATTGTAAATCCAGGATTTGATCACAACATAAAGGGTTGGACAGTATTTGGAAAAGGAGCAATCAAGGAACGAATGTCGAATGAAGGCAATAGATTCATTGTTGCCTACAACAGAACACAACCATTGGATAGTTTCTCTCAGAAGGTCCAACTTAAGAATGGAATGTTATACACCTTTTCTGGTAACTTCACTTTCTCCACTGTTGAGTTATATCACATCTCTTTCACTTGCATTCATTTGAGGAATGTTGCCACTTTGGCCGTTACTTTTCAGAAACATTTTGAATGATTAATTTTTCTCCCTTCCCCATATTCAGCTTGGTTTCAGGTCAGTGAAGGAAGTGACACTGTATCAGTTATATTTAAAACAAATGGAGTTGAAATGGTACGAGGTGGCCAAGTGATAGCAAAGCATGGATGCTGGACCCTTCTAAAAGGAGGCATAGTTGCAACCTTCTCAAGTCCTGTTGAAATTTTTTTTGAGGTGAAATACATTCGAGAGTTATACCTTTCAGAAAAATTTTATAGAGACTAAAATAAAAACAGTGATATTTTTTAAGGGATAAAAATATATTTAAGCCTACACATTTTTCTTTCAAGGAAAGGAGTTGTAAAGTTTATGCTTTTCATCTTGTCTTATTTTGCATATGTCCTCAAAATTCAACTCAAGTATAGAGTTACAGGGCCTCTGTTATCACTCTTCTCACTTAATTCTCCTATTGAAATTGAAATAACATGTAAACGAGACAGAAAGCTTTCGTGCTATTCAAAAGTGCACCAGAGGGTTACCTGTTAATACTTACTAATTTGCTGCTTCATGTGCATATACTGAAAAGTGATAGTGAAACTATATGTGTAATCTGTTGTCATTCAAATATTTATTTTAACAAAAATGATACATGGACACATCTACAGTGAAAACACTAATTTAATACCTTTAATTTCTGTGATATCATATCACCTATCACATTATCACTCAACGCTATTTTGTGTCTTTCTCTTTCATGGCGTAGACTAGCATTTGGTGTCCACAAAACATTATTATTCTTTTTTTGATTCGTAGGAATCGAACTAAAGTACCAGGAGATTATTATTCTAAATAAGCAATCTAAGATGCTAGGAGGTTCCCATTCAAGAGCATGCAATTTTTTTATGGTTATCAAATTCATGTAAAATTAAAGGAATTATACGTGCTTGAGAATTGCGTGTGATCCTTTTATTTTGTGTGTGTATTTAGATACCTGTTTTGTTAACTAAAATTTATTCAACATTGCAGAGCAAGAATTCCACCGTGGAAATATGGGCTGACAATATCTCCTTACAACCATATACTAAAAAGCAGTGGAGATCACTACAAGACACCAGCATTGAGAGGGTAAGCTAATGCAAATCCTACCCCCCTTACAGATCTTGGAATTTACATGAAAATGCTTCTTATATCACTTTCACATAGATCCCAGTGCTTTACATCAGGGAAGAATCATTGCACTTATTTTTGTATTACTGCTAAAATGAAATTCACCAATTGTTAGTCAACTCAAGAATATGATAGTTCAGATGATGAAGGCAATAGCAGACCAAACTGCATAGATAAAATCAGTAGTAAATTGTAAAAGGAAAAAAAAATATAACGAGTCTTGATCTATATTCTATAACATGCAGGTACGTAAGAGTGAAGTGAGATTCCAGATAACTGATGTAAATGAAACAGCATTGAAAGGAACTACAGTCATCGCCAAACCAGTAAAGTTGAACTTCTCATTTGGATGTGGAATGAACCATTATATCCTCACAAACAAAGACTACCAGAGTTGGTTTGTGTCAAGGTTCAAATTCACAACCTTCACCAATGAGATGAAGTGGTATAGTACAGAGAAAAAGCAAGGCGAGGAAAACTACACTATCCCAGATGCCATGATGAAATTTACCAAAGAGAATGGCATTTCTGTGAGAGGCCATAACATTTTCTGGGACAATCCAAAACAACAGCCGGAATGGGTGAAGACCCTATCACCTGCAGATTTAACGAAAGTAGCAGTAAAAAGAATGGAATCTGTGGTTTCAAGATACAAAGGAGAACTGATTGCATGGGATGTGATGAATGAGAATCTCCACTTCCACTTCTATGAGGACAAATTCGGTGAAAATGCCTCTGCAGCAGCATATGCAACAGCTTACGAGCTTGATCCAAAGCCAAAGATGTTCCTGAATGAGTATAACACCATTGAATATAGTGGGGATGAGGCTGCCGGCCCAGCCAAATATATCAAGAAAATTAAGGAGATTCTGTCATTTCCAAGAGTTGCTGGAATGTCAGCAGCAATAGGGTTGCAAGGCCATTTTGCTAGTGGCCAGCCAAATCTTGCTTATATGAGGTCAGGTCTTGATCTTCTTGCTACAACTGGACTTCCAATATGGCTCACAGAAGTGAGTGTGGGTCCGCATCCAAATCAGGTATTTCCACAACTTCAGAAAATATTCTAATAAACTTCTCCTCCGTGAACCAACATGTAATTGATCCGAGTGAAATTGGGATCATATCCCTTAAGTAAAGTCTTGGATTCGAGCCTTGTAGATGGTAAAAATGTGGTTGAGTGGGGAGAGTCCACAAAAGGTGATCAACCAGTTCCATGGCGGAGATTAGTCATCGATAAAATCGTTGGATACTTCGCACCAATAATATAGTAAAAAAAATTAGAATTTAATTAGAATGTTAGTAAAGAACATGGAAATCAAAGTCACTTGTTAGTAAAGTCATACCTAGAACAATTTCTGATTGGTTCACAGTGTAAATATTTTTTTTTATTGGTAGAACATGGAAATTAAACTATCAAATTTGTTTCTTGAGTTCTTCTAAAAGACTCCTTAATGCAAAATAAACCAAATTTATCTTGTTATCAATTAGAAAAAAGAAAAAAAAAGAAATCTCAATATACCAGCCTGGTTACTAACAACATTGCCTTTACTTTTCTCATTCTTGTTTCTTGAGTAGGCAGAGTACTTGGAAGAGGTACTAAGAGAGGCGTATTCTCATCCTGCTGTTGAAGGGATTATAATGTTTTCTGGTCCAGCTCAAGCTGGTTTCAACGACACTACTCTGGCCGATGAGAATTTCAAAAATACTCCAGCTGGAGACGTTGTGGACAAGCTGATTCAGGAGTGGGGAACTGGGTCTCATATTGCCACAGCAGACGACAGAGGAATTGTAGATATTTCACTGCACCATGGAGATTATGATGTAACTGTTACACATCCTCTAATCCAATCCCCTATAACATTGAATCTAAGTGTAAAGAAAGATTTTTCACTGGAAACCATTCATGTGAAAATGGGTGCATAAAATGTTATACTTCTGTTGAAGCAAGCAGCCATTGCATGTGTAAATTTGAAAGATTGTAATAAAGTGGCTTGCAGCATCATGGTTGATTAATCTTGTTTTCCAAATCCTACAACTATCAACGGTCTTCCTTCCTCATACTCCAACAAAAAACATATAAAAGTGATTTTGATAAATATTTATTAGTTAGTTAAGTTTGTTGGTTGAAGAAATAAGTCATGTTGCCTATAAATAATAAAGGAGGTTAGGAAGGTTAAGGTCTCACTTAAGACATCCATTTTCTAAATGGGCTGAGTTCCTTTTCTAGTTTAATGGGCCAATCCCATAAAAATAAAGAGAAGAATGAGGATTCATGAATAAGAACATGAATCCATACTCCAATCACTTACAGTAGTTCAGTTCATAGCAATGTAACCTCATTGCAACTCAGAAACATCAATATTGTATTTAACAGCAAAAGATTTCCAAAAACAGAATAATTTAGGATAATAGAAGAACTCACGTGTGTGTTTAACGCGGTCATTTTGGCTTACGGGGTAGTACCCTTCACCTTGAGGATAAGGTGTAAACTTAAACTTTGGAAAGGGGAGGCGGGAGTCTTGATTGATTCCTGATAATTAGTTACATAAATAGTTTAGTTTAGTTGTTGGTTGACGAAATAAGTGATGTTACCTATAAATAACAAGGAAGATTAAGAGAGATATTATCTTGTCTTTTGTGCTGATGTTATACTGCAGCCAAGGGCAAGGGTAGATCAAGTAAGAAAATCTCAAAAAGCTAGAGTGGGCCATTTGCAAGATCAGATTGTTAAAGGATGTTGTCAGTATCAGTACTCAGTAGTCAGAACATTATAGAAAGAAGAATGGGAGTACCTTTTAATGTTAGATAGATCCATGAAGAAAAGGTAAAAATTCTAATATTGCCATAAAGAAACTAATGAAAACTTTCTTTTCAGTAATCTCCAAAACAAAAATGTACTCTTTTGTCAGAAACCTGCTACCAACCAGTGATCTAATCTAATAAAACATAAGTACAAAACAATGCTACATAAAGTTCCTACTACATCAACTGAGAACTCTTTCCGTGGTCCAAAACAAAAATAAAATTGAACAAAGTCCTAACAGCTAAGTAAAAAAAATGTAATCCTGATTGCAAAGCCAGCTTTCCTACCTATCCAACAGTTAGCTGGACCAACTGCAAAAATGTAGAAAGAGATGAATTAGGCTTAATTCCTCCTTCCAATTGAGATCTCCACACACAAACAAAATCAAAGTCACTTGTTATGGGTTGGGTTTGAGTTGCTTGGAGGATTCTGCCTTGAACTTGCGGTTACTGATCTCTGAGTGGCTTCATAAGCTATCTTCAATTTATCTAAACTTGCAGAGAAGGAGGAGGAACGAGCTAGTAGCTTCCGTGGCGGACACCTACCTATCAGATTACTTCTAGTCTCACTCGTGAGTGAAACTATAGAGCAAATGATGAAGTGTGTGAGAATTAATACAAATAGACCCACCAAAGCACGTTGAGTGGTTTTCATGGCAGGGTCTAGTGGAAAAAACAATTGAAGATAGTTAAAAAAAATGGAGTTCTGGTGCTTGGATCTATCCCATAGGGAAGTTGCTAGGCTTGTTTATGTTGTAGTTTGTGTCTAAGATAGAAGGAGGGAAGTACACTGGTGTATCTGAAGTGTAGCAATCTTTTTTTATTTTTTGTTGGTGGTTGAAGAGTGAAGACTATAATGGACAATGGAGAACAAAGAGGTTTAGGTAGCTTGCACTATTTTAAAAGGATGAAATGAACGTATTTAAGGTTTTTTCAGCCAATGAATACTCAATAGCTGTGTAAAAGATTCAGATTTAGGGAATTGAAGAGGAAGGAGAAGGATGATGCATGGATTGGTTAACCTGCCACATCTTTGTTGTGTTGTGGGGTAGGAACATGGAATGGAAGGAGCTTATCATGTGATCCTTAATCAAATTCCACACTTTTTTCTGACATTTCCACAATCTTTCCATCACATGCTAATATATATCATGTGACTAATCACATGATATCTAATGGGTTTCCTTTCCTCATTTTGCTGACATTCTTGACCATATTACCTTTCATTATTATTTGTATTTCTGTGGCACAGCTAAACTTAGCTGGGTAAGATTACTTTCTAGGAGCGTGAAGTTTCTTCCTCCGAGGGGAAGCATCATTTTCCGTTCCACATTTACAACATAAACACTATAGCGAGTTCATTATATTCCTACTTGTAACCGGTTAGTTTACGTGCAATTGTATAATTGTAATAGAACTCAATAACGAACGAATTATACTTGTACACACATCATGTTTATGAAAGATATTTATCCTATTGTTGGAACATTAATTAGTTTCATGATAATTGAGATATTTACACACTATAACTTCCCTACATCCCCAATACTTTATGCCATTTTATTCGGGAACACAGAAAATGTAACTTTTCTATAAATAGCAGGATTTGCTCCATTAAAGTATGTAACCCTTTTTTTATATGGTATTTGATACAGTTTTGAGGTCTCGCGCAGATATTTTAGTAGAGGATGTGGTCTTTTTATTTGGTCTGGAATAAAATTTTGCTTTTAATAATGGAGGTTTTTAAATCAAAGTGTCTTACTCGTTTAGAATCAAATTTGCATGTGAGACTGCGGCTTCAATATTCTTTCTGCCGAGAAAAACATATGGTCTATGTCAGCAAGAATAAAATAAAATTTGCACTAGCAACCTTAACAAAACATTTTACTTATAGATTAATTTGCTAGTTTAATCAAATTGTTCATCAATAATGTTCTGGAGCAGCTCCCCTTGAATGCAAAAGCACCTTTCTACATGGTTGATTGTTTTGCTTATGTTTGCTAATTTCGGCAAGTTGTCATTTACTTGATTGTTTATGGAAGTGACTTTGATTGTTGTCTTAGTTGTCATCAGAAACTCCGTAATTCTCCTTATGGTTATTTTGCTCTTTGCTTTGCTATTTGTTTGGTCACGTGACAGAAGTAAACTTGTTCTGATTGGAAAAGAAATTTAATTGAAGTTTGTAGCCTCAACAGCCAACCAAACAGATTCATCATCACAACAATCCCCCAACATATGAAGTATAGTCTCAATCTCTTGTCTGATTTTCCACACCCGATTTTAAGAGGAATAAATATGCCACAGCAATACCGTAGCTCATTATTTAGCAATTAGCACACACGGTCATGAAGTCAAGACCACTTCCAAGTTCCAACTCATGTTAGCATCACAACACACTACCTACCAAGTACTCACTATTTAACATGTGCAGTACTCGTTAGTAAAAGTGGTTCCAAAATCCAGATAGGATGAGTGTGAGGATGAGGGAATCAACATCTTAGACTCTTAGTATTGTAAAGATGTTTTTTCATCGCCACTACACCCAAATTCAACTATTATATCTACTTTTCAAGTCACAAACAATCAAATATATAAAGTTGAGTAATGTGTTTTTATCATTCAACACACAACATATTATTTAAATATTGGAATCAATCTATTGAATTAGGTTGATGATTATCAACTATCAGTCTATCACAAAAATTCAGAAAAAAAAAGAAACAAATGCAAAAGGCACAGGATTTGACCAATTTATGTATCATACAAGATTTCTCAAAGAATGAAAGAAAAAAACAAATGTTATACAATTATCTGCTAGCTAAAATAGCTGAATCTCATTCAGTTTCTTTATCAAAAAATAGTGTAGCATCCTCCTTCCAAATCAGGTCACTATAACCAAAGATTCTTGCAAAACATGAAATCAACTGCTCCTGTATTATTTGTTCCTCAGGAAGGACAAAATCTGTCTCCCTTCTCAAAGATGTTACTTCTTTATCCGCAATTCCACAGGGAACAATGAGCTTAAAGTAGCTCAAATCAGGATCAATGTTAAATGCCATCCCATGAGAAGTGATTCCACTTGATATCCGAACACCAATGGCACCTATCTTCCTTTCTCCAACCCATACCCCAGTCTCACCACTTTGTCCAGGACAAGCTTTCACGCCATACATAGCAGCCAGTTCAATCATGGTTAACTCAATTTTCTCTACAAAACTTCGAGCACCAAGTCCCATGTCGCGAAGCGATATGATAGGATACAAAATGGCTTGGTGGGGACCATGAAATGTAATGTCTCCTCCCCTTTGTGTGTAGTGAAGTTCAGCTCCAATTTTGTCCAACTCTGATTGGGGGATTAACAAATTGTGAACAGTTTGCCTTTTTCCAACAGTGTATGTAGGGGGGTGTTGCAAAGACAGAAGAGTATCACATCTCCTATGAAGTTTTCTATCTAAGGCCAGTTTTTCCTGCAGTTTCAATGCATCCAAATAGTTGACAACTCCTAGTTTCCAGACCTCAAGGCTTCGCAAACCCCTCATTCCCTGTTCACAAAGACATCATTAAATTGCATACATAACATATTCTTATGCTAAGAGAGTGAGGAAGAGAGTTAAGCATTATCACAAACAGGGGCTAGGCAACAATGACTAAATTGAAATTCAATCTTGAACCCATCAAATGTGCAAAGAAATGCTTATATGGGTACCCAGAAATCGATTTTCATTCACTCAACATGCATCAATCACGGAAGAAAGAAAAGTGAAGGAGAAAATTAATAAATAAAAGAAAATTACCAAAAGGCTTGAGAAGTAGAACGGGAACTATTGCTCTGTGATGTCTCAAATATCGTAATTTGATTTCTCAAACGGTTGACCCAAATGAAAATATCTGTCCGAGGTTACATATATTTTTCAAAAGATTCGAACTTGAGATAAACTCTATCTCAAACTCCCTCGTTCTGATCTTTCTCGCACGCCTTGGGTAAGGTTAGGTTCTTTCTTGGTGGGCCATTCAGGGCCAACAATAACTGTATGATTGGTTCAACCAGTCTTGCTCTCAAGTTCAAAAGAAGATTGGACAAATTTTTTTTTCAAGAAGTGATAAAGGAACAGTTTGTTTAAATTTGTTTAAACTTAATAAAAGTAATTTTTAAAAAAAAATATTTCTAAAAAAATGTCTTTTTTTTAAGAAGTAGATATTCGGCCAGTTTATTTAAACTTAAAAAATATATAAAAAAAATAGAAAACTATTTATTTTATTAAAAAATATTTTTTAAAAAAATAAGTTTAAACAAACAGATTCATTGCTTCTTAAAAAAAGGAAAAAAAATTACTTTTTTTTTTCCTACATACTGTATAATTTCATTTTAACGTATGATTAACATCATTCTTTTATGGTGGAACTTGCAGTTATGTAGTTGATGCAGCTGATTATGACAATTTACCTATCTCTAGAAATGAACTTTATGACTTTTTGAGCAAACCTTCTTTAAATGGGATTCCCCTGCTGATTCTGGGTAATAAAATTGACAAATTGGGGCTTTTTCTAAGCAAGACCTGACAGAGCAGATGTAAGTATCATGTCTAGATATATAAAATGTTCAGATGTAACTAGCCAAGTTGAGTATAATGAAGATTAAACCAAAAGTTTGCTTAAACATTTCCATAATAATAAAGTAGAAATTACAAGTCAAATCAAACCGTGTCAGATAATTATAGCTGCTAATTTACTATCATCATTTCTTTTGCTACCTTAATCAGTCACAACACCTTAAGGATAGTCACCAAGTAATATATATGCTTTATTCTGTCCGCACTGCAAATGTGGTTAAATTTAGCTTTCAGAATGTGCTTGTACTTTCAATGTTTGTTTCATATGTGCAGGAGAGTGAAAGCAATCAATGATAGAGAAGTTTGCTGCTTCATGTTCTCCTGTAAAAACTCCACCAACATTTATACAGTTGTTGCTGGCTTGTAGAACATTCTACATCAATGAACTGTAACTCGAGTTCTGCCCTATAAATCTATTTGGTGTGTTGTATTACAGATGAACCTAGCTGATTGAAGTGACTTCTGTTGGTGTGATACTAGTCTTTCTTTTCCTTTTCTTGACTAGCTTACATCTAACCAGACAACGTGTGATTTGGTAAGTACGTTATTACATGAGTGTTTTGAATTATAAGGTGAGAAATTTTCTAATGCTACATGTGTAATGGATTTAAATAAACAATTGTTTTCATACTTTGTTTTTAAGATTGATATTTTTGGCTGCTAGGCATCATGGACAACAATCCACGACCTCCTTGACAATTCAGTTTTTTTAAATTATTTTTCTCAACTACCTATTAATAAGTAAACTTAAAAATGTATTTAGCAAGATAAATAAGATAACATTTAATTTATTTAACTAACTTCGAACCTTGTTTAACTAAAATAGAACTATTAAAGTAAAAGTAATTTTAAATTAGAGTCATAATAATGTAGAAGCATAAAAATATTAATCTGTAATATTGAAAAATGCAATAATTATAAATCTAGAAATATATTTTATTTATTAAAGCAAGTTACTTATAACATTTCTCTATTGATTTTCTAATATCTTATAAAATAAGTATTAAATGAAAAAAAAATATATTTAATATTCTAAAGACATAAAAGTAATTTTCGAGAAGCTTGTGAGAAGAATTTACAAGAAAATTTAAAATTATTTTTATCTTAATATATATAAATCCAAGAACTTCTCCAACATTTTTTCCCGCCCAAAAACACATCAAATCTTCCATTTCTCTTCCACTAAAAAGCTCACGACCTTATATAACTTCAATTCATTTGGACTTTATAACCTGCATGCAGTTATAAAGGAAGAGAGCATGATTCTTCGTTTATGCTAATATTAAATACTGTCAAAATGTATCTGCTGCTTATAAGGAATTTATGGAGGTGCTTTGTATTCTCCCCAATCTGCCTTGCATGGACGTTTACCTTCCCAACCCCCACCAGATAATAACAATTTCTCCTCGGTAAATGCTATTTCTATGCAAACAGTCTCAGATACACCACCATCATCATCCATCGTTTGTTGTTGATCCACGCCTCCCACCTCCTCAACTCACTATTTCACCTTCCTACGTTATCCTCTTCCTTCCTTCTTTCACCACCGAAATGCACCATTTTCTTCACATTCTTCTCTGATCACACCAACACAAAACCCTAAATTTGCATCCCTTCAAATTTTTCCATCACTGATCTTGCCCCCGTACTACAACTGTGAGCAGCTAGGATTGGAAATGGTGGGAGGAGAGAGCATGAGGGATGCAGAGCCCATCATTAACAGCACCAACGTCTTTGTAGAGCTCGACGAGTTGAAGAAGAAGAAAAAGCCGATGTTGACGACGAGGACGATGACAACTATTACGCCACCACCACTCTTCCTGAATCCGTTTGGGCCACACTGCCGGCTTCACAGAATGTCTCTCAAAACGACACCGCTACTGAGGTGAAAAATATTTTATCCCGATTTTCCCTTGAAAACTTCATACAGACAATTGTTAGTTATTTGTTTTTTAAAAAAAGTTCTAACCTTTCTATATGCGTGTGGATGTGCTTCCAAAATAGTTGGCTCGACGCACATTCACAGTTTTAAATGTTTTCATCCCAACTCACTTACCGTTTCTCTCTAATTTTATGTGTTTACTGTTTTTTATTTTCACTAAATAACTGGATAGTTGAAATGAACCTTCTCTCTTAACGAGGTTGTAGATTGCCAATTTGCCATTACCAAGTGAGCAAATGTATTCCACCTATTTTTATTTTGTTGTGAGCATTTAATTTTCTATACCCGGGGCATTGCAGTAACTCAAGCATGCCACGATTTTACTCAGGAGAAATAAAAAATAAGCCATAAATAAATTGCTTCAACGATTGAATGAGATTAATATATAAAACTTGATGTCTTTTCCTTCAGAGTGACACCATGCTGCTTTTCCTTCTATCAAGTGCTTCTTCAACCACATCCCCAAACAGTCCGGGCAACAAAGTCTCAAAGTTAGATGTCAGATTTTCCTTCTTCCCTCCTTTTTCTTTTATATATCTTCTAATGCTAATTTACTCTGTTCCATTTTGTTTTTACAATAAAATAAATTGTGATTGCCACAAGTTAGAATTTTTTAATTTGGGTCTGAATTATTTTAGTGCGTTTTATGCGGTTAACAGCTATATATTGTCTAATTATGTATTGTGTATGTTGCAGACAGGAAAACATGGTTAGTTTGCAATTTTAGAGGCATGGTGGGAAAATCATATGTCTCAAATGAAGAACATATAAAGGTAGAGAATGGAGGACTTTTTTGGGTTTGGTGTGACAGTTAGGGGGAAATTGTACAGTCTGTATTTACAGTTAATTGCTGTCAATATTAAATTGGTTTGATTTTCTTTTTTAAAATTGTTTCAGTTTTCTTTTTAATTGATGATTGGATTTTTAATTTGGGTTTGTCCAGTATTCTCCAGGGCAGGTATCTAATATAATGTGATATGTGATATATGCGTGAATTACCTGTGTGATCTAAATCCAAAAGTATGTATTTTTGTAATTTTGTATTAGTTGTTATTTATGGCTTTCTGCCGACGAAATTTTCGTTGATGGATGTTACAAGACTACTTGACAGGCTTAGTGGCTTAAATGGAAGTACATAAAAGCAAACTGTTTTCTTTTCTGCAATAAAAGCAAGAAAAAAATAAAAATAAGAAAAATAAGTTAGTATATAAAAGGTAAACTCATCTTTCTTGCTGTCTATTTCTACAAAGATAATTTAAAATTTTGTTTTTATTTGGCTCATTCATGCCCAATGAAAGTCGAGGAACATGAAGCACATCAAGTTTTACAAGCCTTAATGGACATGTAGGTGGGGGAATAGTTGGACTATCAGTGGTTACGAGTCTTCGACACGCATGTATTAGTCAAGTGTTACTCAATGAAATTTGATCCTATCAAATACTCAACATTATTCACTGTGACACTGTAAAAGGACCTGTAAAAGAAAAAAAAAATTGATTTGGTAAGTTATTATGAATCCATGAGCACAATCACATATCAAATAAAGCATGTTCATTGAATTTTTTTTCTTTTAATTTTAACATTATTTCCTCCATCCTTGAATTGATGTACTTTATTTTATGTGATTATTATTCATTTGGAACATTGAATCTTTCAGTAAATAAACATGTCTGAGATGTTTTTGAAAATCTTCATTGGAATTTTGCTTCCAAACTAAAGCTTTTAGATTGATTAGTTTTTTGAAACCTTGAAAGTTATTGGTGTTATGTGCTAGGAATTAAAGTAATAACATTCATGTGTATCGTGCAGAATATGCATATATACTGCAGACTGATATATATCAGTAGTTCAAACAATAAGTCATCTCACTTTTCTATGGGTTTCACTTTTTTCCTCTATTTTTTTTTCTCTCACTGTCTTCATTCTTTCTCTCATGATCACTGCTATTCAAACGGGTCCCATACCTTAACTATTGTCATATAATTTTCTACGAAGAACTTGTGCTGAATAGTGATTTCAGGGAATACAATAACAAAGAAGGAAGTTGCTTATGGGAGAAAAGTCAGATACAGAATAAAATAACACCAGGTTCTGATCATCCAATACTTAATTTTGCAAAAGTTCATTTCATAAGAATATTTATAATAACTTTTTTCCATGTAGATCAAAAAGTTAAAATTATCAGATTCAAAATATAACTACTCTCTGATAATATTACGATCCAATCAGGCACAATGGTCACACTTTTTCTTTTAATTTTTAACCTTCAACTACCATTCAACAACTCATCCTATTGCAGGAATTCTAACAAAGATACGTGGAGCTGAGTATAGAAGAATTTGCTTTAGGAAACTGCAAATATGTAAGGAAACTTTTGGTTTTAGTTATTAACTGATTTTATATCATTGGGTTTTTTTTAATAAGCTAACGGGTTTCTTTGAGTCAACAAGTAGTTGCAGAACTTGCCTTCATGTTACAACAAGTAGTTGACAGGTTCTGCTTAAAGAACTACTTCCTGTAGTTACTCCTAATTCTTAAATAGGGAAGATGATAAGTAAAAAGCTGAAGAATGCCAAGGATCTTAGCATGTGAGTGACACTGTTATCAGTTTTTACATATTTAGTTTTGCATAATTTTTACCTTTGTCTTTCTAGCTAAATGCATATTTGCAATATTTTGATTGTATTATACTGTTATAAACATTTGTTTGTAAGCCAACCCAAACACATACTTAGCTGTTAGTTTTTCATTTAAATAATACTACCTTCTATATTGATTGTTAGTTCTGTTATTTTTTTTTTATCTCTTAAGCATTAATTTTTATGAAGGAAAAAGAAGGACCAAACATAAAGACAATGTAATAATTGATTATTATTTCAAATGGACATTGGGAAGGGATTGAAGAAGCTATTAGTAGGTTATAGTATATGGGTTATTATTGGGACAAAGTTAATGATTTTATGTAACCAGGGTATGACATTTCATTTATATAGGGTGTTTATTTCCAGCTTTGGCCAAGGATATCATGAGATAGCACTATTGATTGTGAAATAGGAATGTGAGTCAAACTCCTGTATTTTTATTAGACTAAATTCTACTATAAACTCCCATAGCTCCATCAATTTAATATAATAGTATTTCTTATGATGCATGTCAAGGTCACAGTAGCGAGCCAAGGGAATATAAGAAATTTACTTTCATGACCAAATAAATTAAGCAAGAAGAAAAACACTTGATACTACTTTACTTATTGGCATCACATCTTTTGGCTCGGGGTATGCTCTATGATTGTTATTAGAAAAGTCATCAATAGTATCGTATTAGTTTTTCCATTTTTCTTCTTACTCTGTGTTTCCCTTTTTCTGTTGATCCTCTGCTTGATTTAATATGATATGCCAAGCACATTTTTCATGTATAATTATGATTGTTATTTTAGCTTCTTGGTGACTTTTGATGCTTCCATTAGAAACAGTGGATAGAGGGCTTTCATTGAAGGTAGAGGCATATGAATGTTTACCAGGAGAAAAAAAGGCTTGGTCGGGAATGGTTGGCCAAGAGAAGTGCACCATTCATTCATCAAATATACTGTAGTAGCACATTATTTGTATTGATTTTAATTTGTTTATCAACTAATTGTCCCATGTACCAACTGATTCAAAAAAAATTTAGAGTGTTACAAATAAGTGGAACAATTCCTTTTCACAAGTCATCTCATATACTGTAGGTTCTGTTAATATGATAATAACAACCTATCTCATATACTGCAGGTTCTGTTAGATCTTTTCAATTTGTTATTAATTACTGCATCGAAATTTAAAATTTAAGTTTAAGTAATAGCTTTTGGGAGGAAATGGAATAGAGAAACAAAAAATAGAATTAGAAACTTAATGAGAAAGAGGGTAGGTTTCTTAAAAATGTTATTGTTCAAGAGTAAAGACTCAAATTTACAATATAAAATAGAACTGAAGAGTTAAAGTGATTAGTTTGATGAATTTTAAATTTATATTTTATTTTTAAAAACGCTTTAAATTATGAAAAAAGACATTATAATTTTGTGATAAAATAAAAAAGATTTAGGTAATAAGTCCTTAGTAAATACCTATTTTGAAAATAAATGAGTCACTGTCAAGAGGCTAATTATTTGCAGTAAATAAAAATACCTATTTTAGAATGACTAATTATTTTTTTTTTAAATTTGAATTTTGAACTTTAGCGAGATTCTTTCAATTTGCCAAAATTAATGTACAGGTTTTCATCTCAATATTTTCTCAAACATTTTTTTTAACAATTTAAAAGATTATAATATATAAAATATTAGTAGTTAATAACAAATTAAATGGACAACTAAAATATCCCGTGCTATGCACGGGTCATTACTCTAGTTATTAATAATAGAAAACACCGACCAGGTATATTCTTCAGTTGCGCAGTTGACAACGTATCTAGACGAAGGCTACCGTTAGGTCTCCCGCCATGGGAAAGTGAATGTGGACCCTTGGATATACTAATTGTTTAATCAACGGTTGAATTTTTTCTTTCATTTTTTTCTTCTTTTACCTTTTCTGCCCCTCTGTTTCCTAATTCTCTCAGTAATCCTAAATCCCTAATTCCTCATTTCAGAGCCTCCTGTAGCAGCGGCGGAGCAAAGTACAGATGCACTGCAGCGAGGTTCTTTTCAAGCGCGTCAAGAAGATGGTGAACCTGGCATTTGGTTATTGAGAAGCATTAGAATTTTTTTTTTCAGGAACCTTTCATCTAATTGCGTTTTGTGCTTCTTGATTTCTTGATCTAATGCTTTCGATTGGATCTCACTTCACTTTGGTTTGAATCTTGAGTGCTTCTTGATTTCTTGATCTAATGCTTTCGATTGGATTTCACTTCACTTTGGTTTGAATGTTTACTGTTACTGATCTCTACATCTATTTTCTGAATCTGGTTACTTAAAACGGAGGTTTTCCGGCGATGGTGACAGAGTCGCGGTGGTCCGCCGGTGGTCTGTTCTTGAGAGGAATGCCGCCGCCTACAACGACGGTGATGAAAAACGGAAGGGGAATAAAACCAGGAAAGTGAAGGGTATAAAGGGAAAAGGAAAAAGATAAAAAAGAAAATTGAAAAAATCCCAACCATCGAATTAACAATTGAAACTGATAATATTTTTAAATGAAATTTTTTATATACATCACATGTCCCTTATATTTTGAATAAAATAAAATAAAATCTCTTGACCCTTTATTATTTGTGTTAATTTAATAAACAATGAAAAATAATAAAAATATAATTAGATAATTTTTATTTTTATATCAATCTAACAGTAAATGTTTACATTAATTAAATTATTTAGAGTATAATTATTAAATAATGTAAAAGAAATTTTAACATACGTCCATATAAATCAATCTCACATTTATACTCTAATAATTTCACCCTCAGGACTTATTGCTTCCCTTACCCATGCAGGCAGGCTTCAATCAGGAACGAAGAGATAACTGTTTTTACAATTTTACCTCAACCAATAACATTATTGCTTTCCCGAAAACTATAATAGGACATAGACACACACAAATTTGTGCGTGAAAAAACAATATACCTATATGCATGCATTATAGATATATATTCATCTTTGAAAGACAAGTTCTAGAACTGAGATGGAGGAGGCTGATAAGAAAAAAACACACAGTGAAAATAGTAAGAACAAGGAGAATCTAACAGACTAAAAATAGTATATATATTAAATATTGTTTGCAGTCTTAGATTGTATAAATAAATTCATAACTAAATAAGAATTCTGCAAAAAGGCTTAGCATACATATTCATCCCAAGAAACTTTGGTAGATTATGTCTCGAGAAATAGAAATATTTGTGTATTTTCATGCATAAGAACAGGAACTCACATGTAATTAGGAACATAACATTTTTTTTGGACTGCTCCAGGAACATAACATAAATATGGTTATAACCAGTTATCAAATATAACTTAACTATTTGTAACCAGTTAAAAAAACTAAATAACCAAATTTTAACTTAATCAATAAAATAATTATATTTTTATAACTAATTTTAACTAACTAGATATTTTATAACTAGTTATATACAATTATGACTAACTAGTTTTATAACTAATTAATTTGAGCATCCCTACCCACGCTGGCCTCCGTCGCTTATCTAAACCTTGGCAATGACATTATGCGAACTAACAGTCGGCACCGTCCAGTCATACTCCCCAAAAAAGAGCAATCATGTTTATTAGGTTTATCTTGCGTAGGCTCACCAAACCGCAATTTTTATAAGAAATAGTATAATATTCCGTTTTTAAGATCATCGTCACAATAATCTTTTTGAGAAATTTAAAATAATTACATTGGCACTGCAAAATAATTAAGATACAAAATTAATTTTATATTCATTATCTCATTGTTTTACATGTATTTACTATTTATGATAATGATATCAATTTGGCAAATGCTAACCAGCTACTGGTTAAGGAAGTAAAAGGAGAAATATTTTTATTGGGAGGCGGAAAATTGCGTTGTTCATGATTTTTTTTTGCGCTCTCTTATGAATTTCATACTAAATACTTTCTCCTTTTATTTTCTTAACTAGTACCCTTGAGACACTGGTTAGCAAGACCATGTCAATTTTAGGAAATAATTGCATGTATTTACTTATGAAACTACAATATTAGATAAAATAAATACGAGGGAATAGAAAGAAAAGCGCAGTGTTGTTACTTGTTGTTGAAATCGAACAAGGAAAGTGTTTCTGTTGAATCAATGGGGTTGTGGTTGTGGGAAGCTTTCCTCAATTGGTTACGCAGGTGAACTTACTCCCACTATTTTGGATGCATGCTCAATATCTATCAGAAAATTTAAGACTCATACCTCTATCGTTTTGCTTGTTTTGTTTGCTCAGTCGCATGGTTTTGTTGCCAATGATCGATCTCATTAAACTCAACAAAAACCAAAAAAATCATGTACTGGAACGTGTTACTCCATGAGTCCTATAGTTAATGAATGCCAATCTCTCTTAATGATGAGAAATAGGAATGAGACATGATGAGTTAGTTATTTACTTATTTTCATTAATCATACTGCATATATAACATTAAGTTGGAATTATGACTTGCTAGGATTCTCTTAATCTATTATTATATCATGTAGCTCTTCCTTTTGAACTGAAATGCTTCTTCATATATAGTATATATTTTTTCCTATTGATATTTCATTCAACAGGATTGATTGAATGACCTTCATAGTGGATTTTTAAAACATTTGTTTCTTTCTCTTGTCCAATGATAGCCTCTTTTTCAAGCAAGAAATGGAGTTATCTTTGGTTGGCCTTCAGGATGCTGGGAAAACATCACTTATAAATGTTATTGCAGTATGTAACCCGGACCTTCTACATGATTAATTTTCCATTTCATTTCTTATTTTCCTACCTTGCTGATGCCCGGTTCATGTTTGATTTTGATGAAGACTGGTGGATATAGTGAAGACATGATTCCTACGGTACATGCACTATCTTTCCATACTGTATCGAGTTGTCTATTTCCACAAATTTGAGGTTAATTTGTTTCTCTGCAAATTTACTTGATGAACTTGTGACCTGCAGGTAGGATTTAATATGAAAAAGGTAACTAAAGGGAATGTAACAATAAAGTTATGGGACCTCGGAGGTCAACCAAGGTTTCGAAGTATGTGGGAGAGATACTGTCGTGCTGTTTCAGCAATTGTGTATGCCCTCTAAACACACAATCATTGCATCAGTCACTGAAATATTGTCTTTTCTTATCTAGTGAAAAGTTTCATATGCCTTAATTCCTCCCCGTAACATTTTCTTCTGTATTTTTCCTTTTTGTTTCTTCAGTTCTAAAGAAATAGGAATGAGAAATTTAAATTTGACAACAGAATAAAATTAATGCCATGAAAATTTTTAATTAGAAAAAGTAGGGTACTTTGTTTAATTTGAAACTTATATTTATTTTTCCCACATTGAAAAATATGAATGATTTTTCCTACTTCTAAGGTTCCATGAAAAATACTGCTGCAAACCTCACCTTGCGCAGCTCTTTGACTAAGAGATTTGTTGAGATCAGAATGAAGTAAACTCTCTTTCTCTTTGTTGATGTGGCATTGTGCTGTGTTATTTTCTAGCCTGCAAAGTAAATAAAAGAGAGTGAAACATCATTTGATCATATGCCACATCAGCATCACACGGGGAATTAATTGCATCAATATGAAAAGTGAAAATTATTAGGATAATGTGATTGCAAATTTACAATTGAAAGGAGTATGTTGTTTCCATCCAAGGCAACACAAGTTTTCAACTTCACACTTTTTTTTCCTACATACTATATAATTTCATTTTAGATTATCTATATGGTCAAGATCTTAACGTGTGATTGATATCATTTTTTTTATGGTGGAACTTGCAGTTATGTTGTTGATGCTGCTGATTATGACAATTTACCTGTCTCTAGAAATGAACTTCATGACTTGTTGAGCAAACCTTCTTTAAATGGGATTCCTATGCTGATTTTGGGTAATAAGATTGACAAACATGGGGCATTGTCTAAGCAAGACCTGACAGAGCAGATGTAAGTATCATGTCTAAATGTATTAGATGTTCAGATGTACCTAGCCAAGTTGAGTATAATGCTGATTGCTTAAACATTTCCATAATACTGAAGCAGAAATTACAAGTCAAATCAAACCATGTCAGATAATTGTAGCTGCAAAGTTGTTATCATCTTTTCTTTCGCTATCTTAAGGATAGCCACTAAGTATATGCTTTATTCTGTCTGCAAGTCTGCAACTGCTAACATGGTTTGATAATTTCATTTGAACGATTTAAGCTTTCAGAATGTGCTTTACTTTCAATGTTTGTTTCAATTGTGCAGGGGACTGAAATCCATCAATGATAGAGAAGTTTGTTGCTTCATGATCTCCTGTAAAAACTCCACCAACATTGATACAGTTGTTGATTGGCTTGTAAAACATTCTAAATCGATGAACTGAAGCTAGAGTCGTGCCCTATAAATCTATTTGTATGTTGCATTACAGACGATCCTAGCTGATTGAAGTGACTTCTGTTGGTGTGATACTAGTTTTTCTTTTCCCTTTGTCGACTAGCTTACATCAAACCAGACAGCATGTGATTTGATATGTACATTCTTATGAATACATCTGAGTGTTGTAAATTGTAAGGTAAGACAATTGCTAATGCTTCATGTGTAATGGATTTGAGTAAACAATTGTTTTCATACTTTTATTTAAAGATTGATATTTTTGGGTGCCAGGCATCATGGACAAAAATCCACAACCTCCTTCTCAATTCAGTTTGAAGTAACAGATCATTTAGCAATTTTACTTCATTGTAAAATGTAGAGTTCAAATGGCATACTTAGACTTAAGATAAGATACCACACTCTCAGTGTTGTGACTGATGCTTGCAAACTTGTGGAGAGATACAGAAATCAAATTAACTGCTAAGTGTCTCATGGCATGGCAAGCAGTTTTTGTGCTTAAATGTGAAGGCCAATGCAGCCAGATTGTTAAGACTGATTCACGTCTTCTCCTGTTCTTTTTGGTGGAAGAAACACAACTGCAAGTGTTCTTTTCTGGTTGAGAACACAGTGCCAGTCTTTGTGCCTAGTCAATGACAAACACACACATGAGAATCATACAGGCACAGATAAATATTAAAAAGAAATAGGGGCATTCCGAGAATCGAACTCGGGACCTCTCGCACCCAAAGCGAGAATCATACCACTAGACCAAATGCCCACATTGAAGGGGAAAAGGCTAAGTCAAATCTATGTCTAGTTTTCTGTTAAAAAATTTTATGCATGCCACATTGTTTTCAGTTCTACAGTAAGATAGCATACAAATGACCAGATTTGCTTACCTGGATAGGCAATTGTCAGTCAAGGTAACTTGTTTTTCTAATCAAGGTATCAAAGAGAGTTTGCATATTTACCCCTCTGGTTTTATATTTTAAGTCCAACTATTAGTTGCAACATATTATTCTATTACATTTTCAGTGGCAAGTTGTCACTTGGTACTGAAAATCTTGCAGCCAAAACTGTTAATGTATCACATTATTCATATCCCAACACATTCACATGGAGCCTCTGACGCTTATTGTTATTTAACTAAACAAACTAACAAGTCAAGCTTGTCAGTTTCCAGAGCTTCAAAAGGTTAAAATTTAGAAATAATACCTTATGCTTGTTGGTATTTAAGTATACCAATTAACAAGTCAAGTCAAGCTTGTAAGCTTCCAAATGATCAAAATATAGGGCATTCTGAGAATCGTACCACAAGACCAAAAGCCTTATTATGAAAATTTTGTTGTCTGCTAATTCTATTAAAAAGTAATGAATTGTTTTAGCAATATTATTTTAGGGTGGATTCTGAAGTTAAAACTTTGCTTCTAACTTGTACATCCTGACTTTTACAACAATTCATATTTTATTTAGCAAAACTTTAAGATGTTGATATTTTTGGGTGCTAGTCATCATGGACAACAATTCATAACCTCCTTCTTTAGTCAATTTGAAATAACATAGTTTATTTAGCAATATTACTTCATTGTAGAATTTAGAGTTCAAATGACATACTTAAGCTTAAACATCACATACCTCAATCTCAGTATTGTAACTGATGCTTGCAAACTTGTGGAGAGATTTGGAAATTGAAGCAACTGCTTAGTGCCTCCTGGCAAGCTATCTTGGTGCTCAACTGTGAAGGCTAATACAGCCAGATTGTAAAGACTTATTCACATCTTCTCCTGTTTTTTTGGTGGAAGAAAGGCAACTGGAAGTATTTTATTTTGCTGATAATGCAGTGCTTGTCTTTGTGCCTAGTCAATGACAAAACACACATTGAAAAATATGAAAAATTAGGGGCATTCCGAGAATTGAACTCGGGACCTCTCGCACCCAAAGCGAGAATCATACCACTAGACCAAATGCCCACATTGAAAGGGAGTGAGCTAAGTCAAATCTATGTCTGGTTTTCTGATAAAATTGTTTATTCATCGCACATTGTCTGCAATTCTATAATAAGGTTGCATACAAATGACCAGATATTGTTACCTGGATAGAGAATTGTCAGTCAAGGTGTAGCTTTTTTCTATAGTCAAGATATCAAAGAGAGTATACTTATTTACCCCCTCTGGTTAATTTTAAGTTCAACAATGACTTACAACATATTATTCTATCACATTTTCAGTGGCAAGCTGTCACTTGCTACTTAAAAACTTGCAGCTGAAACTGTTAATGTATCACTTATTCATCCCAATACATTCACATGCAACCTCTGATGCTTATTATTATTTAACTAAACAAGACAAGCTTGTCACCTTCCAAAGCTTTAAAAGGCTATAATTTAGAAATAAAACGCAATGCATGTTGGTATTTATCTACACCAATCAACAAGTCAAGTCAAGCATGTCAGCTTCCAAATCATCAAAATAGCGGACATTCTGAGAATGAATTTGGAACCTTTAGCATCGGACCCTAAGCAAGAATCATATTCATACGACTAGACCAAATACCTTATTATGCTAATTTTATTGATTGCTTATTATATTAAAAACTAATAAATCAATTTGGTGAAATTATTTTAAGGTGGATTCTGAAGTTAATACTTTCCTTCAAACTTGTACATCCTAACTTGTACCACACATCATCAGTAAATTGGTAGTATTCTCTTTTTACCACACATTAAAACATCACTTGCACTTTTAATGTTGTTTCATAAGTGCAGGGGGCTGAAATCCATATGCAATGGAGAAGTTTATTGCTTCACGATCTCATATAAAAACTCCACCAACATTGGTACAGTTGTTGATTTGCTTATAAAACATTTTAAATCAAAGTTTTGCAGTATGTAACTGTTTGTATGTTGCATTACAGACTGCACCAAGCTGATTGAACTATTGAAGTAACTTCTTTTGGTGTCATACTGGTTTTTCTTTTCCTTTTCTGACTGGCTTACATTAAATCAGACAGCATGTGATTTGCTATGTAGGTTATCACATATCACATCTGAGTGTTGTAAATTATAAAATAAGATACTTGCTAAATGCTAATACTACATGTGTAATGGACATGAAGAAATAATTGTGCTCATACATTTGTTTTTAAGATTGATATTTTTGGGTGCTAGGCATCATGGATCATGGACAACAATTCAAAACCTCCTTCCTTATTCAATTTGAAATAACATAGTTGATTTAGCAAGATTTCTTCATTGTAGAATATAGAGTTCAAATGGTGTACTTGAGACTTAAATAAGAAAAGCACACACTTGAGGGAAATGCAGGGACAGATAAATATGAAAAATAATAGGGGCATTCCGAGAATCGAACTCGGGATCTCTCGCACCCAAAGCGAGAAGCATAACACTAGACCAAATGCCCACATTGAAGGGGAAAGGGTTAAGTCAAATCTATGTTTAGTTTTCTGTTAAAATTGTTTATGCATATTGTCTTCACTTCTACAATAAGATCGCACACAAATGACCAGTTTTGCTTACCTGGATAAGCAGTTGTCAGTCAAGGTAACTTGTTTTTCTAGCTAAGGTATCAAAGAGAGTTTGCTTATCAACATATTATCATATTACATTTTCAGTGGCCAGCTGTCACTTGGTACTGAAAAACTTCTAGCCTAAATTTTAATGTATCTGATAGAAAGTGGATCAGAAATGAAAGAAAACAAAATTTCGTTATTGATTGAGTGTATCTCTACAAAGAATTCCCTGGATATTCAAGAGATCTAGGCCTCTCCCTAGTCCCAATCCTATTTCACGAAAATGACTAAAGGCATATTTGGATAAACTTCTCCATAAGCACTTATAGGAGAAGAAAATACGAAGGAAAAATAGAATAAGCTTTTCCATAAGCTAAAATTAGCTTATGCATAAATTAAAAATAAGCTTTTGGAGAAGCTAATATGAGAGAACCTCTACAAATTAGCTTATACATAAATTAATTTTAGCTTATAAAGAAGCTTAATTATTTCACATTTCCTTCTTATTTCCTTCTCCAATATGGAGAAGTTTATCCAAACAGGCCCTAACTCTTCTTCTCAACTCTTCTTATTTATAGGCAACCTGTCTTATTAATTTATTGTAATTAACTCACCTTAACTAACTAACTCTCTAATTATTCTACTAATTACGGGAGTTACCTATCAGTATCACATCATTCATCCAAACACATTCACTAAACAAACTAACAAGTCACGCTTGCCAACTTCCAGAGCTTCAAAAGGCTAAAATTTAGAAATAATACCTGAGGCTTGTTGATATTTTAGTACACCAATTAACAAGTCAAGTCAGCTTGTCAGTTTCCAAATCATCAAAACATAGGGCATTCCAAGAATGAACTTGTGACCTCTCACACCCTAAGCAAGAATCACACCACTAGACCGAAAGCCTTATTATGCAAATTGTTGTTTGCTAATTATATTAAAAACTAAAAAAATGATTTGGTAAAACTTTGCTTCTAACTTATACATCTGACTTTTACCACATGACATCAGTAAATTGGTAGCATTAACTTTTTAACAAGTTGAAACATTACTTGTACTTTCAATGTTGTTTCATAAGTGCAGGGAGCAGAAATCCATCAGCAATTGCTTTGTGATCTCTTGTAAAAGCTCAACCAACATAGATACAGTTGTTGATTGGCTAATATAACATTTTAAATCAAAGAAATGAAGCTTCTCCATATGTATCTATATTTATGTTGCATTATAGACTGAACCAAGCTGAATGAAGTAACTTTTGTTGGTGTCATACTAGTTTTTCTTCTCCTTTTCTGAGTGGCTTACATCAAATCGAACACCATGTGATTTGACATGTAGGTAATCACATATTACATCCGAGTGTTGTAAAGTATAAAATAAGATACTTGCTAATGTTACATGTGTAATGGATTTGAATAAGTGTTCATACATTTGTTTTTAAGAATTTGATATTTTTGGGTGCCAGGCATCATGGACAACAATTCACAACCTCCTTCCTTATTCGATTTGAAATAACATAGTTGATTTAGCAATATTACTTCATTGTTGTGTCCAAATAACATAGTTGATTTAGCAATATTACTTCATTGTAGAATATTTCTTAATAACACAATCTCAGTGTTGTGACTGAAGCTTGCAAACTTGTGGAGAGATAGGGAAATCAAAGCAACGCTAAGTGCCTTGCGGCAAGCTGTCTTGGTGCTAAACTGTGAAGGCTAAGCCATACTGTTAAACTCTGATTTGCATCTTCTCCTGTTCTTTTGGTGGAAGAAAGGCAAAACTGCATGTATTCTGTTCTGGCTGAGAATGAAGTGCTTGTCTATGTGCCTAGTCAGTGACAAAAAACACATGAGGACAATACAGGTACAGATAAATATGTGAAAAAATAGGGGCATTCCGAGAATTGAACTCGGGACCTCTCGCACCCTAAGCGAGAATCATACCACTAGACCAAATGCCCACATTGAAAGGGTGAGGGCAAAGTCAAATCTATGTCTAGGTTCTATTAAAATTGTTTATGCATGCCACATTCTCTTCAGTTCTATAGTAAGATTGCATACAAATGACCAGATTTGCTTACCTTGATAGGCAATTGTAAGTCAAGATAAATTGTTTTTCTAGTCAAGGTTTCAAAGAGAGATTACTTATTTACCCCTCTGATTTTATATTTTAAGGTCAACAATGACTCAAGACACATTATTCTATCACATTTTCAGTGGCAAGTTGTCACTTGGTACTGAAAAACTTCTAGCTGGAACTGTTAATGTATCACTTTATTCATCCCAATGCATTCACATGCAACCTCTGACACTTATTATTATTTAACTAAACAAAATAACAAGACAAGCTTGTCATCTTCCAAAGCTTCAAAAGGCTAAAATTTAGAAATAAAACCTGATTCTTGTAAGCATTTAACTACACCAATTAACAGGTCTAGTTTGTCAGCATCCAAATCATCAACATAAAGGGCATTCCCAGAATGAACTTGGAACCTTACCCAACCTAAGCAAGAAACAAATCCATCTGATACGACTAGACCAAATGCCTTATTATGCAAATTTTGTTGTTTGCTAATTATATTAAAAACTAATAAATAAATTTGGTGAAATTATTTTAAGGTAGAGTCTGAAGTTAAAACTTCACTTCTAACTTATACATCTGACTTTCACCACATGACAACTCTAAAATGCATTCTCTTTTTCACCACAAGTTAATATTACTTGTACTTTTAATGTTGTTTCATTTTCATAAGTGAAGGGAGCTGAAATCCGTCAGCGGTGGAGAACTTTGTTGTTTCATGATCTCTTATATGAAAACCCCACCAACATTGGCAGAGTAGTTGATTGTCTAATAAAACATTTTAAATCAAAGAACTGAAGTTTTGCAATATGTATCTGTTTGTATGTTTCATTATAGACTGAACCAAGCTGATTGAAGTAATTTCTTTTCGGTGTCATACTAGTTTTTCTTTTCCTTTTGTCAGGCTTACATAAAATCAGACAGCATGTGATTTGATATGTATGTTATCACATATCACATAAGAGTATTGTAAATTATAAAATAAGATACTTGCTAAGGCTACATGTGTAATGGACACGAATAAATAATTGTGCTCTAAATTTTTTTTAAGATTGATATTTTTGGGTGCTAGGCATCATGGACAACAATTCACAACCTCCTTTCTTATGCAATTTGAAATAATATATAGTTAATTTATCAATACTACTTCATTGCAGAATGTAGAGTTCAAATGGTGTAATTGAGACTTAAGATCACATACTACAATCTCAGTGTTGCAACTGATGCTTGCAAACCAGTGGAGACATGCAGAAATCAAAGTTACTTCTAAGTGCCTCTTGGGAAGCTGTCTTGGTGCTCAACTGTGAAGGCTAATACAGCCTGATTGTTAAGACAAATTCAAATCTTCTCTTGTTCTTCAGTGGAATAAACGAAGTGCAAGTATTATTTTCTGGCTGAGAATGCAGTGCATGTCTTTGTGCCTAGTCAATGACAAACACACACATAAGAATAATACAGGCACAAATAAATATGAAAAAAAAATAGGGGCTGAGAATGCAGTGCATGTCTTTGTGCCTAGTCAATGACAAACACACATAAAAATAATACAGGCAAAGATAAAAATGAAAAAATAGGGGCATTCCGAGAATCGAACTCGGGACCTCTCGCACCCAAAGCGAGAATCATACCACTAGACCAAATGCCCACATTGAGAGGCAGAGAGCTAAGTCAAGTCTATGTCTAGTTTACTGTTAAAATTATTTGTGTATGCCACATTGTCTTCAGTTCTACAGTAAGATAGCATACAAATGACCAGATTTGCTTACCTGGATAGGCAATTGTTAGTCAAGATAACTTCTTTTTCTAGTCAAGGTATCAAAGAGAGTTTACTTAATTTACCCCTCTGGTTTTATATTTTAAGACTAACTATGACTTGCAACATATTATTTTGTTACATTTTCAGTGGCAAGTTGACATTTGGTACTGATAAACTTCAAGCCAAAACTGTTAATGTAACCCATCATTCATCCCAATGCATTCGCCTTCAAGCCGAAACTAACATGTCTAGCTTGTTAGCTTCCAGAGCTTCAAAAGACTAAAATTTATGAATATAGGGTTTAGGGTTTAAGGTATAGTTAGTATTTAAGTACAAAATTTCACAAGTCGAGTAAAGCTTAAGCTTCCCAATCAACAAAATATAGGGCATTCCAAGAATGAACTTGGGACATCTCACACCCTAAGTGAGGATCATACAAGACCAAAGCCTTACTATTTCTTAGAATTTACTCTTAGGGCCTAACTCAACCCCACAAAACCATCTTGTAACATGAGGACTGCCCAATCTTTATAAGGAATATTTAAGTCATATCTCTACTTGGTGTGGGACTAAACCACTACCCTTGAGGCAGAACTGCTGACTGCTGAAGATTTATAAGCTCTATTTAAGTCATATCTCTAGTTGATGTGGGAATAAACCACCACCCTTGAGGCTGCAATTAAGGCCTCCAAAGAGGTCGCAACTAAGGCGAGCTAGGGGTGACCACAATTAAGGTGGATTTCCAACACTATTCAAATTTTGTTAGCGAATTAAATTAAAAACTAATAAATTGATTTGGTGTAATTATTTTAGTGTGGATTCTGAAGTTAAAACTTTGCTTCTATCTTGTACATCTGACTTTTACCGCATGACATCAGTAAATTGGTAGCATTCTCTTTTTTACCAAAAGTTGAAGCATTACCTGTACTTGTTATGTTGCAAGGGTCTGAAATCCATTAGTGATAGAGAATTTTCTTGCTGCTTCATGATCTCTTGTAAGATGTCCACCAACATTGATAGAGTTGTTGATTGGCTTATAAAACATTTTAAATCAATGAACTGATGATTTGCAATATGCATCTGTTTGTATGTTGCATTACGAACTGAACTAAGCTGAATGAAGTAACTTCTGTTGGTGTCATACTAGTTTTTCTTTTTCTTTTCTGACTGGCTTACATCAAATCAATCAGCATGTGATTTGATATGTATGTAATCACTTATTACATCAGAGTGTTGTAAAGTATAAAATATGATACTTGCTAACGCTACATGTGTAACAGATTTGAATAAATAATTGTGCTCATACATTTGTTTTTAATAATTTGATACTTTTGGGTGCCCGGCATCATGGACAACAATTCACAACCTCCTTCCTTATTTAATTTGAAATAACATAGTTGATTTAGCAATATTACATTGTAGAATGTAGAGTTCAAATGGCATACTTAGACATAAGATCACATAACACATTCTCAGTGTTGTGACTGATGCTTGCAAACTTTGGAGAGATAGGGAAATGAAAGCAACTGCTAAGTTCCTCTTGGGAAGCTGTCTTGGTGCTCAACTTTGAAGGCTGAGCCATATTGCTAAGACTCTGATTCACATCTTCACCAGTTCTTTTGGTGGAAGAAAGGCAACTGCAAATATTCTATTCTGGCTGAGAATGAAGTGCTCCTCTTCGTGCCTAGTCAGTGACAAAACACACATATGAGGACAATACAGGCACAGATAAATATGTGAAAAAATAGGGGCATTCCGAGAATTGAACTCAGTGACAAAACACACATATGAGCACAATACAGGCACAGATAAATATGTGAAAAAATAGGGGCATTCCGAGAATTGAACTCGGGACCTCTCGCACCCTAAGCGAGAATCATACCACTAGACCAAATGCCCACATTGAAAGGGTGAGGGCAAAGTCAAATCTATGTCTAGGTTATATTAAATTTGTTTATGCATGTCATATTCTCTTCAGTTCTATAGTAAGATTGCAAACAAATGACCAGATTTGCTTACGTGGATAGGCAATTGTAAGTCAAGGTAATTTGTTTTTCTAGTCAACGTTTCAGAGAGTGATTACCCCTCTGGTTTTATATTTTAAGGTCAACAATGACTTGAGACACATTATTCTATAACATTTCCCATGGCAAGTTGTCACTTGGTACTGAAAAACTTCTAGCCCAAACTGTTAATGTATCACTTTATTCATCTAAACGCATTCACATGCAGCCTATGACGCTTATTATTATTTAACAAAAAAACTAATGAGACAAGATTGTCATGTTTGTTAAACATTCAAATCATCAAAATAAAGGGCATTCCCAGAATGAACTTGGAATCTTTGCCAACCTAAGCAAGAATCAAATCCATACAACTAGACCAAATGCCTTATTGTGCAAATTTTGTTGTTTGCTTATGATATTAAAAACTAATAAATCAATTTGGTGAAATTATTTTCAGGTAGATTCTGAACCTAAATCTGACTTTTACCACATGACAATACTTAAGTTAAATCAATTCTCTTTTTCACCACAAGTTGAATTATTACTTGTATTTTTAATGTTGTTTCATTTTCAAAAGTGAAGGGAGCTGAATTCCATCACAGTGGATAAATTTGTTGCTTCATGATCTCTTAAGAAAACTCCACTAACATTGGTACAGTAGTTAATTGTCTTATAAAACATTTTAAATCAAAGAACTGAAGTTTTGCAATATATCTGTTGGTGTCATGCTAGTTTTTCTTTTCCTTTTCTGACTGGCTTACATAAAATCAGACAGCATGTGATTTGATATGCATGTTATCACATATCACATAAGAGTATTGTAAATTATAAAATAAGATACTTGCTAATGCTACATGCTACATGTGTAATGGACATGAATAAATAATTATTCTCGTACATCTGTTTTTAAGATTGATATTTTTGGGTGCTAGGCATCACGGACTAACAATTCAGAACCTCCATCCTTATTCAATTTGAAATAATAGTTGATTTAGCAATATCACTTCATGGTAGAATGTAGAGTTCAACTGGTTTATTTGAAACTTATGACCACATGCCACAATCTCAGTGTTGTTGTGACTGATGCTTGCAAACTAGAGGAGAGATACAGAGATCAAAGCTACTTCTAAGTGCCTCTTGGGAAGCTGTCTTGGTGCTCAATTGTGAAGGATAATACAGCCTGATTGTTAAGAAAAATTCACATCTTCTCCTGTTCTTCGGTGGAATATGCCCAACAGCAAGTATTCTTTTCTGGCTGAGAATGCAGTGCATGTCTTTGTGCCTAGTCAATGACAAACGCACACATGAGAATAATACAGGCACAGATAAATATGAAAAAAATAGGGACTGAGAATGAAGTGCATGTCTTTGTGCCTAGTCAATGACAAATAGACATAGAAATAATAGAGGCACAGATAAAAATGAAAAGATAGGGGCATTCCGAGAATCGAACTCGGGACCTCTCGCACCCAAAGCGAGAATCATACCACTAGACCAAATGCCCACATTGAAAGGGAAAAGGCTAAGTCAAATCTATGTCTAGTTTTCTGTTAAAATATTTTGTGCATGCCACATTGTCTTCAGTTCTACAGTAAGATTGCATACAATTGACCAGATTTGCTTACCTGGATAGGCAATTTTTGGTCAAGATAACTTGTTTTTCTAGTCAAGGTATCAAAGGGAGTTTGCTTATTTACCCCTCTGATTTTATATTTTAAGACCAACTATGACTTGCAACATATTATTCTATTACATTTTCAGTGGCAAGTTGTCATATGGTACTGATAAACTTCCAGCCTGTTGGAGTACAAGTGTGAAGTTGAAGTCCCACATTGGGTAGAAATGGGAAAGTTGAGCAACATATAAGTGGATAGACCCGCAAACCTAATGCCTTCAGATAGCACATTGGATACTCGTGGTGAAAATGAGCAACATATAAAGATAGTGAAGGTTTTGGGTTGAAGGTGGTGTCAGGTCCACTTATGTGGTGTGCTCATGGCCCATTGGTGTAAATCTCTCCGGTGTTTCCTCCCCCTCCGATGCACAACACAGCCAAATCTGTTAATGTATCCCATCATTCAACCTGACGCATTCACATTCAGCCTCTAATGCTTATCGTTTCTCAAGTAAACAAACTAACAAGTCAAGCTTGTCAGCTTCTTCAAAAGGCTAAAATTTATGAAAAATACCTGATGATAGTTGGTATTTAAGTACAACAATTAACAAGTCAAGTCAAGCTTGTAAGCTTCCCAATCAACAAAATATAGGCATTCAAAGAATGAACTTGGGACCTCTCACTTCCTAAGTGAGAATCATACAAGACCAAAAGCCTTACTTTGTAAATTTTGTTGTTTGCTAATTATATTAAAAACTAATAAATTGATTTGGTGAAATTATTTTAGGGTGGATTCTGAAGTTTAAAGCTTTCTTCCATCTTGTAATCTGACTTTTACTACATGACATCAGTAAATTGATAGCATTTTCTTTTTTTACCACATGTTGAAGCTTTACTTGTGCTTCTAATGTTTCAGTGGTCTGAAATCCATTAGTGATAGAGAATTTTGTTGTTTCTTCATGATGTCTTGTAAGATGCCCACCTACATTGATAGAGTTGTTGATTGGCTTATAAAACATTTTAAATCAAAGAACTGAAGTTTTGCAATATGTATCTGTTTGTATGTTGCATTACAGACTGAACTAAGCTGAATGAAGTAACTTCTATTGGTGTCATAGTAGTTTTTCTTTTTCTTTTCTGACTGGCTTACAGGAAATCTTTCTCATGGTTTTATGGCTTCACGCATAAATGAGTTCCAGATATTAAAGACTTTCTTAGTCTTTAATCATGCAAAACACGCACCATCCATCACTGAGGTAAACTGGTTTCCTCCTTTATGTCAGTGGGTTAAGTGCAACACTGACGGGTCTGCAAAAGGTGCCCCAGGTTGGTCTGCTTGTGGTGGTATTTTCAGGGACTATAGGGGTTCCTTCATGGGATGCTTTGCTCAAAATCTTGGCAACTCCTTCTCTCTTTATGCTGAGTTGACTGGAGCCATGTTTGCAATAGAATTAGCTTACAGAAAAGGCTGGCATAATTTATGGCTTGAAAGTGATTCTCAATTAGTGGTTGCAGCTTTTAAAAATACTGCGATTGTTCCTTGGAAGCTCTCTAATAGATGGGCTAACTGTTTAACTCTAACACAAAAGATGAATTTTAATGTCTCTCATATCTACAGAGAAGGCAACACTTGTGCAGATAGGCTTGCCTTCCATGGTCTCAGTGTACATAATTTTGTTTGGTGGGATTTACTTCCTTCTTTCATTAGGGAAGATTTTATTAGAAATAGGCGAGGCCTTCCTAACTACAGGTTCTCATAGTATTTTGGATTTTCCTCATGGGTTTTGGTTGATGTCCCCCCATGCTTGTTATCTATTTTCCTTTTTTATATAATCCTGTGGTGCGGCAGAGTTTTGGTAGGGGCAGGGGTGCCAACGTTGTTGGGATGTCTGCACCTACCTTGCTACCTCTGCACACCCTTTTGTTAAAAAAAAAAAATACGGCATGTGATTTGATATGTAAGTAATCACATATTCCATCGGAGTGTTGTAAAGTATAAAATAAGATACCTGCTGTAGCCACTTTAGACAAAACACACTCCCTGAGGCGTGCAAGAGCATTGCCCTAAAGGACTTATCCGCGCAAGCCCCCCATGATACAACAGGAACTTCTCATAATGTACTGAGGCACAGAACTGGCAAGTAATAAATTTAACCCAGAAACAGAAGAGAAAGAAAGAAAAGACGAAGAGGGTGCATCAGAGTACTTCACAAACGTGTAGCACAAATGGGTATTTAAAAGCGAAAAAATTAAAACGCTAAAAAAATGAACGTTAAATAAAATATACGATAATATGTTTAAACGGTAAAAAACAGATACGATCGTACATATAAAATGGTCGCAAAATAAAATTCCTTATTTTTCGTAACCACACAATTCAATAAAACGGTATATAAACTCAATAAAACGCGCGGGGGGGGGGCAAATCAACAGATTTGCACTACGAAAGGCCTATGAGGCCCAAACTTATGCATGCGAGACTTCCACCTCTTACTAGCCTCTTTGAAAGCTATAAATACAAAAGGATATATAAACTAGTGAGGCAAAGCTATCCTAGGCAATGTGGGACTTTGCCTTTTGTAATACTCTCCAAAACTCAAAAATACAACACTTGCTAATTACATGTGTAATGGATTTGAATAAGTAATTGTGTTCATACATTTTTTTTTGAAGAATTTGATATTTTTGTGTGCCAGGCATCATGGACAACAATTCACAACCTCCTTCCTTATTTAGTTATTCAATTTGAGATAACATAGTTGATTAAGCAATATTTTTACTTCGTTGTAGAATATAGTGTTCAGATGGCATACTTAGACTTAAGATCACATATGACAGTCTCAGTGTTGTGACTGATGCTTTCTAACTTGTGGAGAGATAGAGAAATCAAAGCAACTGCTAAGTTCCTCATGGCAAGCTGTCTTGGAGGTCAACTGTTAAGGCTAATACAGGCACATTGTTAAGACTGTGATTTGCATCTAAAGGCAACCGCAAGTATTCTATTCTGTCTGAGAATGAAGTGCTTGTCTTTGTGCCTACTCAATGACAAAACACACTTGAGGATTGGGGACAATAAAGGCACAGATATATATGTGGAAAAAAGGGGCATTCCGAGAATTGAACTCGGGACCTCTCGCACCCTAAGCGAGAATCATACCACTAGACCAAATGCCCACATTGAAGGGGAAAAGGCAAAGTCAAATCTATGTCTAGGTTCTGTTAAAATTGTTTATGTATGCCACATTCTCTTCAGTTCTGTTGTAAGATTGCATACAAATGACCAGATTTGCTTACCTGGATAGGCAATTGTAAGTCAAGGTAACTTGTTTTTCTAGTCAAGGTATCAAAGTGAGTTTATTAATTTACCACTCTGGTTTTATATATTTTCCCCCCACATATATCCTCTTTCAGAGACAATCGTGTTCAAGACACTGTTGAGCATTAAATTTGTGAGCACCTCTCCTAATGGAGATTCTTTACCTGGTTTTCTTTATAATTAACCGGACCTGTACCATTGTCTCTGGTTTTATATTTTAAGATCAACTATGGCTTACACCACATTATTGTATTACATTTTCAATGGCAAGCTGTCACTTGGCACTGAAAAATTTTCCAGACAAAACTGTTAATGTATCACTTCATTCATCCCAAGGCATTCACATGCAGCCTCTGATGCTTATTATTATTTACCTAACCAAGCCAATAAGTCAAACTTGTCACCTTCCAGAGCTTCAAAAGTCAAACTTGTCACCTGATGGAAATTGGTATTTAGCTACACCAATTACCAATCAAGCTTGTCAGCTTCCAAATCTTCAAAAAACATAGGCACCTTCGGAGGATGAACCTTGAACCTCTCGCACCCTAAGCACGACTTTTTGGCTTAGTTTTTGCTTTTCTTAAGGAAAAGGAGAAAGTGACCAAAATTAAGCACCTTATATTTTAGAAGAAATTATGGAAATAAGAAGTTTATAGAAAAGTCAATGGAAGGGGTATTTGAATGTAACCAAAAAAAGTAGTTTTTTTTTTTCCTTTTTGCATTTAACAAAAAAAAAAAAGAGGAGTTTTTGAAAAGTTTGTGCGCAAGTTTTTTCTGCTATATTTTACTTGAATCCTGTAGAGTGTAGACTTATATTTTATGTTATTTTTATTACTTTTTTTTATACCCATATTTTTATTAATTATTTTTTATTACATGATCTTGTACATTCTCGGGTGTACATTCTCGGATGTACGTTTATCATTTTTCCTCTATAAATGCAGGAGGTTGAAATCCATGAGCGATGGAGAAGATTGTTGCTTCATGATCTCTTATGAATATTCCACCCACATTGGTATAGTTGCTGATTGGCTTATAAAACATTTTAAATCAAAAGAACTATTTGAGATGAGACAAATAATTTCTTCTTACCTACTACTGAATGATTGATACACTTGATTATATATATGAGGACTAAATAAATCTCTAAAATTTAGGGATCATGATTAAGGAAATCAGAGTGAAACCAAGGGGAAAATAAGGAAACGTGAAATGGAGGAATAATATCTTATCAAATCCCTAAATATAATATCAAAACTCCCCCTCGAACTGGAGCATAAATATTATATGCATCCAGCTTGTCCCACACGCACACACTCTTATATGCAATCGAGTGACCCTTTAATGTATCAAAGGATCCAAAAAATTAAAAGGAAAAGATATATTTGGTCGACTTGTGGTAAGAAAATTTAATTTTCCCACTAATATCCTATATTTGCATAGGTTAAGATAAGGATCCCATAGGAGTATCAACGGATTTAAAATCAATCATCCTTGCCTTTTCTAAGATATCAACGGAATATTTTCCTTTGAGAAATCTTGTGATTCAGTCACTTCAATTCCAAGAAAATAACACAATCGGCCTAAATCTTTGGTTTGGAAGTGCTTGTTGTTTTAGATCCTTAATGCCTTCTTGTTCATCCCCTGTAATGAAAATATTATCTATATACACCACAAGATAAATCAGTTTATTCAAACATTAGCATCTAAAGAATACGGAATGATCAGTCTCACAAAACAATTTAGCTTTCAGAATGTGCTTGTACTTTCAACCTTTGTTTCATATGTGCAGGTGACTGAAAATCAATGATAGAGAAGTATGCTGCTTCATGATCTCCTGTAAAAACTCCACCAACATTGATACAGTTGTTGATTGGCTTTTAAAACATTCTAAATCAATGAACTGAAGCTCACGTTCTGCCCTATAAATCCATTTGTATGTTGTTTTACAGACGAACCTAGCTGATTGAAGTGACTTCTGTTGGTGTGATACTAGATCTTCTTTTCCTTGTTTTTGACTAGCTTACATCAAATCAGACACGTGATTTGATATGTAGGTTAATAAGAATTACATCTGAGTGTTATAAATGAAAGGGTCAGACAATTTCTAACGCTTCATATGTAATGGATTTGAATAAACAGTTGTGTAATCTGTGTTCATACATTTGTTTTTAAGATTGATACTTTTGGGTACCAGGCATCATGGACAACAATCCACAACCTCCTTCCTTATTCAGTTGGAAATAACATAGTTGATTTTGCAATATTACTTCATTATAAAATGTAGAGTTCAAATGGCATACTAAGACTTAAGATCACATACCACACTCTCAGTGTTGTGACTGATGCTTGCAAACTTGTGGAGAGATGGGGAAATCAAAGCGACTGTTAAGTGCCTCGTGGCAAGCTGTCTAGCTGCTCAACTGTGAAGGCTAATGCAGCCAGATTGTTAAGACTGATTCACATCTTCTGTTCTTTTGGTGAAAGAAACGCAACTGCAGGTATTCTTTTCTGGCTGAGAATGCAGTGCATGTCTTTGTGCCTAGTCAATGACAAACACACTTGAGGATAATACAGGCACAGATAAATATGAAAAAATAGGGGGGCATTCTGAGAATCGAACTTGGGACCTCTCGCACCCAAAGCGAGAATCATACCACTAGACCAAATGCCCTAATTGAAATGGTGAGGGCTAACTCAAATCTATCTCTAGTTTTCTGTTAAAATTGTTTATGCATACCACATTGTCTGCAGTTCTATTGTAAAATTTTGTATAAATGGCCAGGTTTGGTTACCTGGATAGGGAATTGTCAGTTAAGGTAATTTGTTTTTCTAGTCAAGATATCAAATTGAGTTTACTTATTTACCCCTCTGGTTTTATATTTTAAGGTCAACAATGACTTTCAGACTCAATATTCTATCACATTTTCAGTGGCAAGCTGTCACTTGGTACTGAAAAGCTACCAGCTGAAACTGTTAATGTATCACTTTATTCATCCCAACGCATTCACATGCAGCCTCTGTTGCTTCTTGTTATTTAACTAAACAAATTAACAAGACAAGCTTGTCAGCTTCCAAAGCTTCAAAAGGCTAAAATTTAGAAATAAAACGCGATGCTTGTTGGTATTTAAAATTAACAAGTCAAGTCAAGTTTGTCAGCTTCCATATCTTCAAAATAAAGGGCATTCCAAGAATGAACTTTGAAACTTTCCCACCCTAAGCAAGAATCATACTCTTACTACTAGACCAAATGCCGTATTATGCAAATTTTGTTGTTTGCTAATTATATTAAAAACTAATAAATCAATTTGGTGAAATTATTTTAAGGTAGTAGATTCAGAAGTTAAAACTTTGCTTCTGACTTATAAATCTGGCTTTTACCACATGACATCTGTACTTTTAACCACAAGTTGAAACATTACTTGTACTTTTAATGTTCTTTCATTTTCATAAGTTAAGGGAGCTGAAATCCATCAGTGGTGGAGAAGTTTGTTGCTTCATGATCAGAACTCCACCAACATTGGTACAGTTGTTGATTGGCTTATACAACATTTTAAATCAAAGAACTAATATGTATCTGTTTGTATGTCACATTAGAGACTGAACCAAGCTGATTGAAGTAATTTCTTTTGGTGTCATACTAGTTTTTCTTTTCCTTTTCTGACAGGCTTACATAAAATCAGACACCATGTGATTTGATATGTAGGTTATCACATATCACATCTGAGTGTTGTATATTATAAGATACGATACTTGCTAATGCTACATGTGTAATGGACATGAATAAATAATTGTGCAATTTGTGCTCATACATTTTTTTAAGATTGATGTTTTTGGGTGCTAGGCATCATGGACAAGACAACAATTCACAACCTCCTTCCTTATTCAATTTGAAATAATATACTTGATTTAGCAATATTACTTCATTGTAGTGCAGAGTCCAAATGGAGGTTGTGACTGATGCCTGCAACCTAGTGGAGAGATTCAGAAATCAAAGTAACTTCTACGTTTCTCTTGGGAAGCTGTCTTGGTGCTCAACTGTAAAGGCTAATACAGCCAGATTGTTGACACTAATTCTCATCTTCTCCTGTTCTTTTGGGGGAAAAAACACAATTGCAAGTATACTTTTCTGGCTGAAAATGCAGTGCATGTCTTTGTGCCTAGTCAATGACAAACACACGCTTATGATAAAAAATGACAACCACACACATGAGAATAATACAGGCAGAAATAAATATGAAAAAAAAATAGGTACTGAGAATGCAGTGCATGTCTTTGTGCCTAGTCAATGACAAACATACACTTGAAGATAATACAGGCACAGATAAATATGAAAAAATAAGGGGGCATTCCGAGAATCGAACTCGGGACCTCTCGCACCCAAAGCGAGAATCATACCACTAGACCAAATGCCCACATTGAAGGGGAAAAGTCTAAGTCAAATCTATGTATAGTTTTCTGTTAAAATTATTTGTGCATGCCACATTGTCTTCAGTTCTACAGTAAGATTCCATACAAATGACCAGATTTGCTTACCTGGATAGGCAATTGTTGTCAAGATAACTTGCTTTTCTAGTCAAGGTATCAAAGAGAGTTTGCTTATTTACCCCTCTGGCTTTATATTTTAAGACCAACTATGACTTGCAACATATTATTTTATTACATTTTCAATGGCAAGTTGTCATTTAGTACTGATAAACTTCCAGCCAAAACTGTTAATGTATCCCATAATTAATCCCAACACATTCACATTCAGCCTCTGATGCTTATTGTTTTCTAAGTAAACAAACTAACAAGTCAAGCTTGTCAGCTACCAGAGCTTTATATGGCTAAAATTTATAACAATTCACACCCTAAAATCTTTGGTTTTTAAGTACAACAATTCACAAGTCAAGTCAAGCTTGTAAGCTTCCAAATCAACAATTCACCACAAGTTGAAGCATTACTTGTACTTCTGATGTTGCAGCTCTGAATTCCATTAGCCATAGAGAATTTTCTTGCTGCTTCATGATCTCTAGTAAGATGTCCACCAACATTGATAGAGTTATTGATTGGCTTATAAAACATTTTAAATCGAAGAACTGATGATTTGCAATATGTTTCTGTTTGTATGTTGCACTACAGACTGACCTATGCTGAATGAAGTAACTTTTTTTGGTGTCATACTAGTTTTTCTTTTCCTTTTCTGGCTGGCTTACATAAAATCAGACAGCATGTGATTTGATATGTATGTTATCACATATCACATCTGAGTATTGTAAATTATAAAACAAGATACTTGCTAATGCTACATGTCAAACTGATTTGAATAAATAATGGTATTCATACATTTGTTTTTAAGAATTTGATAATTTTGGGTGCCAGGCATGGACAACAGTTCACAACCTCCTTCCTTATTCAATTTGAAATAGCATAGTTGGTTTAGCAATATTATTTCATTGTAGAATGTAGAGTTCAAATGGCATGCTTAGACTTAAGATCACATATCACAATCTCGGTGTTGTAACTTGCAAACTTGTGGAGAGACAGGGAAATCAAAGCAACTGCTAAGTGGCTTGTGGCAAGCTGTCTTGTTGCTCAACTGTGAAGGCTAATATAGGCTATACAGCCAGATTGTTAAGACTGTGATTCACATCTTCTCCTGTTCTTTTGGTGGAAAAAAGGCAACCGCAACTATTCTATTCTGCCTGAGAATGCAGTGCTTGTCTTTGTGCCAGTCAATGACAAAACACTCACGAGAGCAATACAGGCACAGATAAATAAATATGTGAAAAAAAAGGGGCATTCCGAGAATTGAACTCGGGACCTCTCGCACCCTAAGCGAGAATCATACCACTAGACCAAATGCCCATGTTGAGACAGTGAGGGCAAAGTCAATTCTATGTCTAGTTTTCTATTAAAATTGTTTATGCATGCCACATTCTCTTCAGTGTAAGATTGCATACAAATGACTAGATTTGCTTACCTGGATAGGTAATTGTAAGTCAAGGTATCAAAGGGAGTATACTCATTTACCACTCTTTTTTTTCCTATAAGTATCCTTCATCACAGACAATCATGTTGGAGGCATATCACTCATTAAATGTGAGCACCTCTCTTAACTGAAATTCTTTACCTAGTTGTTTTCTTTAGAACTGGACTGTACCATTGTCTCTGGTTTTATATTTTAAGATCAATCATAACTTACAAATTATTGTATTAAATTTTCAGTGGCTAGCAGTCACTTGGCACTGAAAAGTTTCCAGACAAAACTGTTAATGTATCACTTCATTCATCCCAATGCATGCACATGCAGCCTCTTATGCTTATCATTATTTAACTAAACAAACCAAAAAGTCAAGCTTGTAAGCTTTCAGAGCTTCAAAAGGCTAAAATTTAGAAATAAAACCTGTTGCTTTTTGGTATTTAACTGCACCAATCAAGCTTGTCAGCTTCCAAATCTTAAAAAAAAAATTAAAAAAAAAAAAAGGCATTCTGAGAGTGAACTTGGAAACTCTCGCTTCCTAAGCACAAATCATACGACCAGACTGAAACACTTGTTGGCTTATTTTTGTCTTTCTTTTTTTTCTTTAAAAGGAGAAGGAGGATCAAACACTCTGTATTAAAGCTCTTAAATAAATAAGTCATTTATTTTTTTAAAGAAATCATAAGAATAAGAAACTTTTAGAAAAGCTAATTAGAAATGTTTTTGGGAAACTTGTGTATATAATTTGCAAACAATGTTAGTGTGTCCTCTGCTGTTAGTGTAAGCAAGTCTCTTTTCGAGTGACCCTTTAATGTATCGAAGAATCTAAACAGTTGCCTGCCAATGACATTAACAAGGAGAGTTAAGGAACTGAATTACAACATTAACAGGAAAATATATATTTGATTGAGTCGTGGTGAGATAATTTAATTTTCACACTAATCTCCTATATCTGCTTGGGTCAGGATATGGCTCCCACATGTCTACTGGTTTACAATCAAGCATCCATGTCTCTTTTAAGATGTCAAGGGAATATTTCCTTTGAGAAATCATAATACCTGTATGTGATTGAGCCACTTCGATTCAATGAAAATAACACAATCACCCTAAATATTTGATTTTGAAGTGCTTGAATAAGTGATGCTTTAGATCCTTAATGCCTTCTTGTTCATTACCTGTAATGACAATATTAACTGCACACACCACAAGATAAATCAGTTTATTCAAAGATAAGCATCTAAAGAGTACAGAATGATCCACCTCGCAATGAATCATGCAAAACTACTGAATAATTTTGCTGAACTTCCTGAATTAAGCTCAAGGTGACTGCTTCATACCATACAAGGATTTTTTTTTTTATTTTACTTGCAATTGCAAACAAGGCTTGAATCCTTCCTGACCATATAAAGATATTTGCTAATGCTACATGTGAAATGGAGATGAATAAATAATTATTCTCGTACATCTGTTTTTAAGATTTATATTTTTGGGTGCTAGGCATCATGGACTAACAATTCACAACCTCCTTCCTTATTCAATTTGAAATAACAGTTGATTTAGCAATATCACTTCATGGTAGAATGTAGAGTTCAAATGGTGTATTTGAGACTTAAGATCACATACCACAATCTCAGAGTTGTGACTTGTGACTGATGCTTGCAAACTAGGGGATAGATATAGAAATGAAAGCAACTTGTAAATGCCTTGAGGGAATCTGTCTTGGTGCTCAACCATTAAGTCTAATACAATTAAATTGTTAAGACTATGATTCACGTCTGCTCTTTTGGTGGAAGAAACGCAACTGCAAGTATTATTTTCTTGCATAGCAGTGCATGTCTTTGTGACTAGTCAATGGCAAAACACACATGAGAACAATACAGGCACAGATAATTATGTAAAAATAGGGGCATTCCGAGAATCGAACTCGGGACCTCTCGCACCCAAAGCGAGAATCATACCACTAGACCAAATGCCCACATTGAAAGGCAGAGGGCTAAGTCAAATCTATGTCTGGTTTTCTGTTAAAATTGTTTATGAATGCCACATTGTCTTCAGTTCTACAGTAAGATTGCATACAGAATTACAAACGACCAGATTTGCTTACCTGGATAGGCAATTGTCAGTCAAGATAACTTATTTTTCTAGTCAAGGTATCAAAGAGAGGTTACTTATATAACCCTGGTTTTATATTTTAGATTAACTGTCACTTTTGTATTGGATTGTTAGATCAACTATGACTTACAACACATTATTATATTACATTTTCACTAGCAAGCTGTCACTTGGTACTAAAACACTTCCATCCAAAACTGTTAATGTATCATATCATTCATCCCAATGCACTCAGATGCAGCCTCTGACGCTTCTTTTTTTTTTAGCTAAACAACTAAGTCAAGCTTGTCAGCTTCCAGAGCTTCAAAAGGCTAAAATTTAGAAATAAAACCTGATGCTTGTTGATATTTAACTACATCAATTAACAAGTCAAGTTTTTCAGCATCCAAATCATGAAAATAGAGGGCATTCCCAGAATGAACTTGGAACCTTTCCCAAACTAATGAAGAATCAAATCCACATGATTAGACCAAATGCCTTATTATGCAAATTTTGTTGTTTGCTAATTATATTAAAAACTAATAATCGATTTGGTGAAATTATTTTTAAGGTAGATTCTGAAGTTAAAACTTCACTTCTAATTTATACATCTGAGTTTGACCAGATGACATCTTAAAATGGTAGTAGCATTCTCTTTTTCACAAGTTGAAACATTACTTTTACTTGTACTTTTAAGGTTGTTTCATTTTCATAAGTTAAGGGGGATGAAATCCATCAGTGGTGGAGAAGTTTATTGCTTCATGATCTCTTAAAAGAACTCCACCAACATTGGTACAGTTGTTGATTGGCTTATACAACATTTTAAATCAAAGAACTGAAGTTTTGCAATATGAATCTGTTTGTATGTTGCATTAGAGACTGAACCAAGCTAATTGAAGTAATTTCTATTGGTCTCATACTAGTTTTTCTTTTCGTTTTCTGACTGGCTTACATAAAATCAGACAGCATGTGATTTGATATGTAGGTTATCACATGTCACATCTGAGTGTTGTATATTATAAAATAAGATGGACACGAATAAATAATTGTGCAATTTGTGCCCATACATTTTTTTAAGATTGATATTATTGGGTGCTAGGCATCGTGGACAAGACAGCAATTCACAAACTCCTTATTCAATCTGAAATAACAGTTTATTTAGCAATATTACTTCATTTTTTAATGCAGAGTTCAAATGATGTACTTGAGACATAAGAGCACATACCACAACCTCATTGTTGTGACTGATGCTTGCAAACTAGTGGAGAGAAACAGAAATCAAAGTAACTTTTAAGTGCCTCTAGGGAAGTTGTCTTGGTGCTCACAGTGAAAGCTAATACAGCCAGATTGTTAAGACTAATTCACATCTTCTCCTGATCTTTTGGTGGAAAAAATGCAACTGCAAGTATTCTTTTCTGGTTGAGAATGCAGTGCATGTCTTTGTGCCTAGTCAATGACAAACACACACTTGAAGATAATACAGGCACAGATAAATATGAAAAAATAAGGGGGCATTCCGAGAATCGAACTCGGGACCTCTCGCACCCAAAGCGAGAATCATACCACTAGACCAAATGCCCACATTGAAGGGGAAAAGTCTAAGTCAAATCTATGTCTAGTTTTCTGTGAAAATTGTTTGTGTATGCCACATTGTCTTCAGTTCTACAGTAAGATTCCATACAAAGTTACAAATGACCAGATTTCCTTACCTGGATAGGGAATTGTCAGTCAAGATAACTTGTTTTTCTAATCAAGGTATCAAAGAGAGTTTGCTTATTTAACCCTCTGGTTTTATATTTTTAGACCAACTACGACTTGCAACATATTATTTTATTACATTTTCAGTTTCAAGTTGTCACTTGGTTCTGAGAAACTTCCAGCCAAAACTGTTAATGTATCCCATCATTCATGCCAATGCATTCACATTCAGCCTCTGATGCTTACTGTTTTTTAAGTAAACAAACGAACATGTCAAACTTGTCAGCTTCCAGAGCTTCAAAAGGCTAAAATTTATAAATAATACATGATGATAGTTGGTATTTAAGTACAACAATTCACAAGTCAAGTCAAGCTTGTAGTGGCATCCAACTCAACATAATATAGGGCATTCCAAAACTGAAATTGGGACCTCTGACACCCCAAGTGAGAATCATACCAACCAAAAGCCTTACATGGAAATTTTGTTCTTTGCCAATTATATTCAGAACTGACAAATTGATTTGGTCAAATTATTTTAGGGTGGACTCTGAAGTTAAAACTTTTCTTCTATCTTGTACATGATGTACATCTGACTTGTACCACATGACATCAGTAAATTGGTAGCACTCTCTTTTTTTTTACCACAAGTTGAAACATTACTTGTACTTCTTATGTTGCAGGGGTCTGAAATCCATTAGCAATGGAGAATTTTGTTGCTTCATGATCTCTTGTAAGATGTCCGCCAACATTGATACAGTTGTTGATTGGCTTATAAAAACATTTTAAATCCAAGAACTGAAATTTTGGAATGTGTATTTGCAGACTGAACCAAGCTGAATGAAGAAACTTCTGTTGGTGTCATACTATTTTTTCTTTTCCTTCTCTGACTGGTTTACATCAAATCAAACACCATGTGATTTGATATGTAGGTAATCACATATTACATATGAGTGTTGTAATGTATAAAATAAGATACTTGCTAATGCTACATGTGTAATGTATTTGAATAATAATTGTTTTTAAGAATTTGATATTTTTGGGTGCCAGGCATCATGGACAACAATTCACAACCTCCTTCCTTATTTAGTTTGAAATAACATAGTTGATTTAGAAATATTACTTCATTGTAGAATGTAGAGTTCAAATGGCATACTTAGACTTAATATCACATACCACAATCTCAGTGTGATGACTGATGCTTGCAAACTTGTGGAGAGATGGGAAATCAAAGCAACTGATAAGTGCCTCGTGGCAAAGCTGTCTTGGTGCTCAACTGTGAAGGCTAATTACAGCCAGATTGTTAAGACTATGATTCTCATCTTCTCCTGTTCTTTTGGTGGAAAAAAGGCAACCACAAGTATTCTATTCTGCCTGAGAATGCAGTGCTTGTCTTTGTGCCAGTCAATGACAAAACACACATGAGGACAATACTGGCACAGACAAATATGTGAAAAAAATAGGGGGCATTCCGAGAATTGAACTCGGGACCTCTCGCACCCTAAGCGAGAATCATACTACTAGACCAAATGCCCTCATTGAAACAATGAGAGAAAAGTCAATTCTATGTCTAGTATTCTGTTAAAATTGTTTATGCTTGCCACACTGCCTTGAGTTATATAGTAAGATTGCATACAATGATACAATGACTGTCTGTTGCATAAAATAAACAAGTAATTATATTTAAAACTAATAAATTGATTTGGTGAAATTATTTTAAGGTGGACTTTGAATTTAAAACTTTGTTTCTAACTTATACATTTGACTTTTATCACATTACATCACTAACATGGTAGTGTAGTAGCGTTCCCTTTTTTACCACAAGTTAAAACATTTCTTGTACTTTTATTGTTGTTTCGTAAGTGCATGGAGCTGAAATCCGTCAGCGATGAAGAAGTTTGTTTCTTCATGATCTGTTATAAAATCTCCAGCAAACATTGGTATAGTTGTTGATTAGCGTATAAAACATTTCAAATGATACCTTGATTAGAAAGTTTGCTGGAGATTAGCAAGTTGAAATGTTTTATAAGCTTGCAATCCTAGGGCTCTGGAAATGTTTTCTAATCAAGGTATCAAAGAGAGTTTGCTGGAGATTAGCAAGTTGAAATGTTTTATAAGCAAATCATCATTTCACTTGATTAGCTTATAAAACATTCCTAGGGCTCTGGAAAGATTTAGTGAATATGTTAGCAAGTAGATCCTTAGAGCAAACAAATGAAATCTTAATGATGCGAGAGAGGATTTTTTTTCTCTATTATAATGACAATATACTTCTATATGCTTTGTTCTCTAATGAAAAAATTGATTGGAAGAGAGATATAAGGCTAACTGATTATCACACATTAACTCCACGGGCCCAATTCTGCAAAATTGTAACTCCTGAAGTAAATGTTTAGCCATAAGAGTTTGCATGAGGCGTGAGCCATGACTTGATATTTGATTTTTTAACTTACTTGATTTGGTAACAATACTTTATCTGGCAACAATACTTCTCAGTCTTGCATGAGATAAGGTTACCAACCATGAAAACACAATAACCTGTAGTCGGTGGCCCATCACTTGCATCACCTACTCAATTTACATCTATGAATCAACAATGTTAGTGTGTCCTTTGTTAGTGTAAACAAGTCTCTTTTAGAGTGACCCTTTAATGTATCGAAGGATCTGAACAAATGTCTGCCAATGAATTTAAACAAGGCGAGTTAAGGAACTGAATTACAACATTAGCAAGAAAAGATATATTTGGTCGAGTTGTGATGAGATAATTTAATTTTCACACCAATCTCCTATATCTGCTTGGGTCAGGATATGGCTCCCACATGTCAACTGGTTTACAATCAAGTATCCTTGTCTCTTATAAGATGTCAAGGGAATATTTCCTTTGAGAAATCATAATTCCTGCCTGTGGTTGAGCCACTTCAATTCCAAGAAAATAACACAATCGCCCTAAATATTTGATTTGGAAGTGTTGCTTTAGATCCTTAATGCCTTCTTATTCATCACTTGTAATGACAATATTATATACATACACCACAAGATAAATCAGTTTATTCCAAGATGAGCATATAAAGAATACGAAATGATCCACCTCTAGGTGACTGCTTCAGACCATATAAGGATTTTTTTTAACTTGCAAACAAGGCTTGAATCCTTCCTGACCATATAAAGATATTTGCTAATGCTACATGTGTAAGGGACACGAATAAATAATTATGCTCATACATCTGTTTTTAATATTGATATTTTTGGGTGCTAGGCATCATGCACTAACAATTCACAACCTCCTTCCTTATTCAATTTGAAATAAAAGTTGATTTAGCAATATCACTTCATTGTAGAATGGAGAGTTCAAATGGTGTATTTGAAACTTGAGATATCACAATCTCAGAGTTGTGACTTGTGACTTGTGACTAATGCTTGCAAACTAGGGGAGAGATACAGAAATCAAAGCAACTTCAAAGTGCCTAATAGCAATTGCAAGTATTCTTTTCTTGCTGAATATGCAGTGCATGTCTTTGTGACTAGTCAATGGCAAAACACACATGAGAACAATTCAGGCACAGATAATTATGTAAAAAATAGGGGCATTCCGAGAATCGAACTCGGGACCTCTCGCACCCAAAGCGAGAATCATACCACTAGACCAAACGCCCACATGGAGAGGCAGAAGGCTAAGTCAAATCTATGTATAGTTTTCTGTTAAAATTGTTTATGCATGCCACATTGTCTTATTACAAATGACCAGATTTGCTTACCTGGATAGGCAATTGTCAGTCAAGATAACTTATTTTTCTAGTCAAGGTATCAAAGAGAGTTCACTTATTTACCCCTGGTTTTATATTTTAAGATCAACTATGACTTTTTTATTGGATTGTTAGATCAGCTATGACTTACAACACATTATATTTCATTTTCAGTTGCAAGCTGTCACTTGGTACTGAAAAACTTCTACCAAAACTGTTAATGTATCACATCATTCATCCCAACGCATTCACATGTAGCATCTGATGCTTATTTTTTTAAACTAAAGAAAGTCAAGCTTGTCAGCTTCCACAGCTTCAGAAGTCTAAAATTTAGAAATAAAACCCAATGCTTGTTGATATTTAACTACATCAATTACAAGTCATGTCAAGCATGTCAGCTTCCAAATCATCAAAAATAACAGGCATTCCGAGAATGAACTTGGGAACTCTTGCACCGGACCAAATGCCTTATTATGCAAATTTCATTTTTAGCTAATTATATTAAAAACTAATAAATTGATGGCAAAATTATTTCAAGGTGGATTCTGAAGTTAAAACTTCCCCTCTTATTCATACATCTGACTTTTACCACATGACACCACTAAAAAAAATAGTGGCATTCTCCTTTTTACTACAAGCTGAAACATTACTTGTACTTTTAATGTTGTTTCCTAAGTGAAGGGGGCTGAAATCCATTAGCAATAGAGAAGTTTGCTGCTCCATGATCTCACAACATTGATACAGTTGTTGATTGGTTTGTAAGACATTCTAAATCAAAGAACTGAAGTTCTACAATATGTGTCTATTTGTATATTGCATTACAGACTGAACCAAGCTGCTTGAAGCAACTTAACTTCTGTTGGTGACTTGCTGTCATAATAGTTCTTTAGACAGCATTTGAGTTGATATGTAGGTTATCACGTATTTACATCTGAGTGTTTTAATGTAAGATACTTGATTCACAATTTCACATCTTCTCCAGTTCTTTGTGGAAGAAATGGAACTGCAATTCCTTTCTGGCTGATAATAAATTAATAATGCTGAGCAGGTCTTTGACCTAGTCAATTCTTTCAATAACAAAACACACTTTAGAGAATAACAAATGCACTGATAAAATATGTTAAAAAGGGGCATTCCGAGAATCGAACTCGGGACCTCTCGCACCCAAAGCGAGAATCATACCACTAGACCAAATGCCCACATTGAGAGGCAAAGGGCTAAGTCAAATCTATGTATAGTTTTCTTTTAAAATTGTTTATGCATGCCTCATTGTCTTCAGTTCTACATTAAGATTGCATACAGAATTACAAATGACCAGGTTTGCTTACCGGGATAGGCAATTGTCAGTCAAGATAACTTATTTTTCTAGTCAAGGTATCAAAGAGAGTTTACTTATTTACCCCTGGTTTTATATTTTAAGATCAACTATGACTTTTTTATTGGATTGTTAGATCAACTATGACTTACAAGTTACAACACATTATTATATTACATTTTCAGTAGCAAACTGTCACTTGGTACTGAAAAACTTCTACCAAAACTGTTAATGTATCACATCATTCATCCCAACGCATTCACATGCAGCATCTGATGCTTATTTTTTTAAACTAAAGAAAGTCAAGCTTGTCAGCTTCCAGAGCTTCAAAAGTCTAAAATTTAGAAATAAAACCCAATGCTTGTTGATATTTAACTACATCAATTACAAGTCAAGTCAAGCATGTCAGCTTCCAAATCATCAAAAATAACAGGCATTCCGAGAATGAACTTGGGAACTCTTGCACTGGACCAAATGCCTTATTATGCAAATTTTGTTGTTAGCTAATTATATTAAAAACTAATAAATTGATTTGGCAAAATTATTTCAAGGTGGATTCTGAAGTTAAAACTTCGCCTCTTATTCATACATCTAACTTTTACCACATGACACCATTAGAAAAAATGGTGGCATTCTCCTTTTACTACAAGCTGAAACATTACTTGTACTTTTAATGTTGTTTCCTACGTGAAGGGGGCTGAAATCCATTGGCAATAGAGAAGTTCGTTGCTTCATGATCTCTTGTAAAATCTCCACCAACACTGATACAGTTGTTGATTGGTTTGTAAAACATTCTAAATCAAAGAACTGAAGTTCTACAATATGTGTCTATTTGTATATTGCATTACAGACTGAACCAAGCTGCTTGAAGTAACTTCTGTTGGTGACTTGCTGTCATACTAGTTCTTCTTTTCCTTTTTTGACAGGCTTACATCAAATCCAGACAGCATTTGAGTTTATATGTAGGTTATCACATATTTACATCTAAGTGTTGTAAATTACTTCCTCCGGTCCTTTATATAAGAAACAAATAACTAAATCGTCAAAACCAATAAAAATAGTTAAGTTAGTTAGTTATAATTAATAATGTTATAAATTTTAATTTTATGACAAAAGTACCCCTTAAATTTATTTGTTTAAGTAGTGGTTACATTAATGATACTGTACCTCCACCAATAATTTATATTGTTAATAGACCAATAAATTCATGAGTCTATATTTCTTATAATTAGGACAATCTTATAAAAAGGACCGAGGGAGTATAACGTAAGATACTTGATTCACATGTTCTCGTGTTCTTTGGTGGAAGAAATGGAACTGCAATTCCTTTCTGGCTGATAATAAATTAATAATGCAGAGCAGGGCTTTGACCTAGTCAATTCTTTCAATAACAAAAACACACTTTAGAATAACAAATGCACTAATAAATAAAAGGGGTATTCCGAGAATCGAACTCGGGAGCTCTCGCACCCAAAGCGAGAATCATACCACTAGACCAAATGCCCTGTCATGTCACTTTTGTTGTTTGCTAGTATTAGACCATCAAATGGACTGGTGAAATTTTGGATGAATTATAAGGGTAAAGTTAAAACATTGCTTCTGTATACCTCTTATTTTCAGCACATGTCATCATTAAAATGGTAGCATTCACATTTTTAATGTCGTTTTGTAAGTGATATTCCAAAATTTACATTATTTTTAGTTTTTACACACAAGTGTACTTTGTAACCATCATCAAATCTTTATCTGAAACTTTAAACAAACAAATGACAATATTTATCTCTAAAACATCAAATCTTGTTAGGTGAATTTTCTGATCGGGGCTGAAGCAAAAGAACATTAAAACCAGAGTCTTGCCAACATTGGGTACCAATACCATAGTTAATCTCTTTTGTGAGTGAAATCCAATAGGTAAATCAAACTATAGGTCACAACACATTCATAAAGTAATGGATGCCTCCACAATGCTGAGATTGAGAGCTTCACTTGGATTTCTGTTTATGCTCCCATTTTCTTAAGCAGGTAATCTGCATGCCCTAATCATTGTGCTCATCTAAAATTCTCATGTTTCTTGAGCGGGATTACTCTTATGCTAACTTTGACGAGAACTGGTATCAATCCAAGGTTGTATGTGTGCCCATGCACTCGAGTAAAATTTGATTTGTTTCTCATAAAAGAATAAAATTATGGATAAAATTTATTTAAAATGAGTTTCTCAATAAAATGTAGAGGTATGCATTCATCTTTAAGTAAATTTAGATTTTAGAGTATTTCTAGATAAGTAGATATTAACTTACTATAATATTCAAAGCTTGATACACCGTTACTTTATAACAAACTCACTTCAATAGAGGGTTTAGAAGGAAAAAAAAATGGCTTGATGTATGACATAATGAAATTACTTAGAATTCGGACAATAAGATTAACTGTTGGGTAGCCAACTTTCACTGCATCCACATTCTATATAAATCTGTGTTCATCTGATGTTCTGATCCACAAAAATCTCTTTGAGGTCATCCGCAATTCACTGCTGTCCACAACTCTCTCTTTCTGTTTTTCACCCACCTCTGATAACTTTTATTTCTTTTTTACATTCCCATTTTTCATAGGAGACAGAGAGAGAGAGAGGAGCAGAGGGGGGTAAGGAAAACTTCAGCAAAGGAAATCCTTGCAGAAGAGTGCAACTTTCCTCCCTCTCTTTCACTTTTGCTCTTTCTGGTCAGGGCTTGGTGATATAAGAAGCCATGGCCAGTTTTGCAGGAACCACACAGAAGTGCATGGCTTGTGACAAAACTGTGTACCTTGTTGATAAGTTAACTGCAGATGGCCGTATTTTTCACAAGGCCTGCTTCCGATGCCACCATTGCCGTAGTACTCTTAAGGTATATATATATATATATATACACCAATTACAATACACATTTTCCCATTTGATCAATAAGGCTTTATCCTCTGATATTGATCATGCATGCATGCATTACATGGTTTTATATATATAATATCATTCTCAAAATTTTATCGTATTAATTTTGTCAAAGTTTGTTTACTGGATTGGTTTGATAAAGCTTTCGAAATGCAATTGTGTGACTGAGTTAAGTTCAAGTTAATTAAAAACAATGCAGGTTTTCATGGCCAACCGAACCAAACCGATTACATTTATTAATAAACACAAGTCTCCAAAGTTGACCAAATTAATCCTACAAATTTTTATAAGTGTGTTGTAACTTTGTTTGCAGCTTAGCAACTACTGTTCTTTTGAGGGGGTGCTCTACTGCAGACCTCACTATGATCAACTCTACAAGCGAACCGGCAGCCTGGACAAAAGCTTTGAAGGTAAAAAATTTACTTAAACATGAAAATTCGGTTATTATTGTTATACATCTACTTTCTCTTCCACCCCATTTGTCTTTGTATCTGTCTTCTCATTTTCTATCACATCACTTGTCACATTTATAAGTTTCTCTCTTTTCCTTTAATTTTTCTCTGTATTTCTCTCTTCTTTCCACCCATACACCCCATTATTCAATATTTTCCTGAAAATTAGAGTAGACTAACATTTTTTCGTTTGCACAGGAACACCCAAAATTCAGAAACCAGAGAGACCGGCCACTGATAATGAGGTAATTTTTCTGTAGCTTTTCTTTCCATATATTAAGTTAACATTCTTCTGGATTCTAGTCTTTTATTCATTACATTAAGTTGGAACAAGATTTTACCTGTTGTGTAGCAACTATATATGCCTCTCATTTGTAATAAAAAGTTCGCCATTTTCATTTTTTTTCACTATTTACTCTCTTTAATATTTTAATGACATCTAACTGGAACTGGATAATTTTAGCAGAATACTAAGGTCATCGCAAACGTGTTCTTGGGCACCAGAGACAAATGTGTGTGTTGCAAAAAGACAGTGTATCCCACTGAGAGGGTAACCCATACAATACAATATATAGCTTTTTCAATTGACTGCTTTATTTAGTCCTCCTCCTTCTATAATAATTATTGATAGTAACATATATAATATATCATTGTTGTTATTGCAAATATTAAAGGTTACGATTAATGGGACTCCCTACCACAAGGGCTGCTTCAAATGTACCTATGGAGGTTGTACTATAAGCTCATCAAACTTTATCACACACGAGGGAAAGCTCTACTGCAAACACCATCACATTCAACTTTTCAAGGAGAAAGGCAATTACAGTCAGCTCGAGAATGACCAAGTTGTTGCTACCACTGAAATCACTGCTTGATGTCAACTGTACTTGAATGCTAGCAGTGTTTTGCTGTACCATGGATGCACCATTTTCAGCAACGCATAATAGTGTTGTCCTTGTAAAATACATGCATTGATGAGATGGAAAAGTTTGCTATGTGTTTGTGTGCATCTTGATTCTTGAGAATACTTTCAGCAGTTTCATTTAAACAATGAGTCTTTTTAGTTTTTAGTTAATAAATAAATATCTAGTACACACTTCATCTTCAATTTGTAATATTTAAAAAAAAGTATAATTAAATATTCAAAAAAATACGAATTAAATCATTTATAACCTTATAAAATATAAAAAAAATATTTATATTTAAACTTTAATAATTATACAACTTAGTTTTGTATTATTTGTTTGTAATGATAATTATATAAACATTTTAATTTTTATATGCACATTTCATTATATAAAACTTTTATTTAATTTTTATACGTCATTATTTCATATTCATATATTAAATGGTTTTTTTCAGGATATATAAAACTTTTATAATTGTTAACATTTATTTTATTGATGTGTTTTTAACTAAACTTTAATTATGTTTTGATATTTTGTCTTTCAACTTTTTTATAGTTATCAAATATGTCTATCAATTAATTTAAGTTATTAGATTAACTTTATAATTTTCTGAAGGTCTTACGTTTGCAATAATGACGTATTTATTTTTGATAGTTATTGAGATGCAACTATTCATATTTTGTGGTATGTCAAAGGATCTTTTAGTCAAGGTTTATTGTATAATTGGGATGAATCTCCAGGTAAAGAAAGGTCAACTATTCATATTTAGTCACACTTTTAGTCAATGTGGTATGAAAAGAAAGGTCACTTCCAGGTAGTTGGTTACTCATATGCTAATTGGGTTGAATCTCCCTCTAATAGATGTTCTACCTCAAGATATTGTTCTCTAATAAGAGGTAATCTTGTCTTTTAGAAGAGTAAAAAGTAGGAGGCTATAGCCAGATCTATTACCCTATCTGCGCAGAAGAGTTCATGTTTTTAAGCTATTATATTAGCCATCACCCAAGTATTCAATTACAAGCCAACATAGCTAATTTTTAATTTCTATATCCAAAAGGATCCACCAAGATAGTTAGAGTACCTTTGGATTACAGTTACATCCAACTGAACCCATGTTAATCTCAATCCACCATTCACATAGCTTTTCTGTTTGTGCTTCGGAATATGTAATTTTTCCATTCAACGTGGATACAACACCTATCCAAACACACTCTTAAAAGGTTCAGGTCGAATTCGCTTTATAAGTGAAGCACGAATTCCTGGTTTTAACATTTGTCAAACATAAAATATTAGTTCAATCATCCAAAACAATGAGCACAAAAGGCCAATCAGGGAAAATAGATAATCTACCTGGTGCTCTATGATGATGTCAAAAGCTGTAGAAGTTGCCTCTTCTACATCAACATAGATAGCTCTTGCAATCTTCCCAAGTCATGCATACCAATACGTCAATATCTTCAAATATAAAACGAAAGGAAATCAAATATGTGGGCATGTGAAGAAAGAAAAGGACCTGTACAGGGTCTGAATCATTGGATGAAAGAAGCTCATTTTGAAATTTCTGATCATCCAGGCCAAATGAACTGCAACATTATGAACATTATAAGTTGCAAACAATTTGCATCAGATTTAAGCAAAATATATGATGACAAGTGAAATGCTTCCTCATAATTCTAGACTCTTGTGCTTAGAACTTCGATTTTTCCTTACTGCCTAGTGCCTAGTTTGTAGTGCATTATATGTCTATAATGTTGATATTCCGAATTCGTAAATATCATCTGGCTTAAATAAAATATTCACCTACCATACATAACTGTATCCACAATGAATTTATTTATACCTCATACCTGCCTATTTGCTTGTTGATCCAATCAAGCAACCGATCAGCTGTGCGTGCACCAACAATCACACGTATATCACTTTTCTCTTGTTTAGGTTCCCAACCACCACCAACAAATTTAGAAGGAGAGCCCCAAAAGAGCATAGGATAGTGATCAGCAGAAAACTTATCACAGAGCTTAGTATTTATCTGTGCTACCAAAAAAATGAACAGGAAGGTACCAATCACCAGGGCATGTTTAGCATAAACATTAAACCTCACCTAATTAAGTAAGATAAGATGCACGCACCTTTAATCCACAATCTACCCTTGTAATTAATATTATTCCTGGATGCACTGCATCGGGTTCATTAAATAATCTTGCAACCTTTTCGTAGTGAGGCTGCGTTAAAAATTTAGTGAGATAATAATTATTAGTTGAAATGTTCATTGAAAAAAGCCCAAATATTTAATTATACTTTTTAGCAAATGATACCTTATAATTCCTGCATGCAGGGCACCTGAGAGAAACAAGGGAAACAACGGAAATGAGAATTTCTTCTACTCATATTTCATTCCTTTAAATCTACTTATATGAAGAAAATAATTAGCAAAATAATTATTCCCAAGGAGTGCAATAGTTTAAGTTCAATTAGATGGTTAAAATCCTTTCGAATTTCTGTTCCTACATTAGCTTTTTAACTATGACAACTTGACAAGAAATATCAGAAGCCAAAGTAAAATAATAGGCTCCTCAGGCATATCGAGGAATTTTTGTTGAGGTTTGACTATAAAAAGAGACATTTTTCCTTTTCATGACCAAAAGCACATTCCTGAATCGTTGGATTAAAAAACGGTTGAAAATATTCAGTTGACGTCATTTTGATATTTAAGTCAGTGATACACAATACATTGTTAACAATGTGTGTGTATATTTTGTTTAAACAAAACAAAAATACTTAGGAGCGTTTGTTTCATGAAATCTTGTTGGATTTTTAGGAACGTTATTCCGAATATTATATGGGAATGCCATTCCTGGTTATTTCAAGAAAAAATATGTTTGGTTAAATTGTAAAATTGGTTGGGAATGTTTTTTATATTCCCGAGAATACTTAAAATATATGTTTGGTTCACATTATTTTTTCCTAGGAATATATGTTATATTATTAAAATATCCTTTTTTGTATTAAAGAAATTATTATATTTTATATCAACAACCAAATTTCTTACGCTTCTCGTGAGTCCATGCATTATAATTACCAAATATCAATATAAAACTAACTCGTCACAGCACAACAATTATATCATAAAAACTTGGTTTAGAACAAAGCATGCATCTCAATCATGGAGGTTTTAAAGCAATATGTGTGAATAAAATTCACACGGATATTATTTAAGCGAGAATAAAATCAGATTTACACAATAGCGGAAATAATAAAGTAGTATAAAACAATAGCGAGAATAAAATCAGAGTTAGGTTGAGAGGTAGTGGATAGTGGGCATTGATAGTGAGTGTATAACAGAATTTTTACATAGTAAATATGAATCCCACCACACAGGAATCCACATTCCTACCCTATTTCCATGAGAATAAGATTAGTATAAAATCAAAATAAGCATGAAAATCTCATTTTCCTGGGAATAGAAGATACCTGATAATCTTTTCCGATTATCTTCTAAAAAATGTGGGAATATATATTCCCATCTCCACATTTCCGAGAATCCAACACGCTGTGAAACAAACGCACCCTTAATTTTATGTTCAAAACAATTTATAATTGAAAAGTTATTGAGGGAGTTTCTGAAAAGGGGAAAAAAATGATTTTTCCTCAAAACCTAATAAGTACTATAATCCAAACACGCTACACCAATCCAGTCTTCTGAATAATAGGATAGTTGTAAAAGAAGTGCGGGTTGGAACTTTACAATACATATTTAATCATCATTTCTCATATTTACTGCCTGTTACTAAGCATTTAATCCCAGTTGATTCAGCTTGGTTTTTTTTTTTTATTGTATTCAGTTTTTACTGACTTGGGCTTCACCAATCCAGTCTTCTGAATAATAGGATAGTTGTAAAAGAAGTGCGGGTTGGAACTTTACAATACATATTTAATCATCATTTCTCATATTTACTGCCTGTTACTAAGCATTTAATCCCAGTTGATTCAGCTTGGTTTTTTTTTTTTATTGTATTCAGTTTTTACTGACTTGGGCTTCCTTAGTTTTAAAATAAGCCCAACATGTTCCTTTTATTCCCATGCCACGCAACCTTTCAACGTCACGTCAATTTCTTTCCTCTGAAACTTAAACATCACGTAAGCTCTTCTCACTCAAAAGAACGGTCACTCCACTCCACCGTTCTCCAACAACACCTCTATTTTTATAAGGTAATAACTAATAAGGTAACAATGCTTTTTTTTTTCTTTTCTTTCTTCTCTTTAATCTTTTTGTTTTTCTTTCTTCTTAAATCTTATCCTCTTTCTTTTCCCTTTTTTTACCCTATTTTTCTTCCAAATTTTAAGTTCTTATCTTTTCTTTTTTTCTTCCAAAAAGAGAATGAATAAATACTTTATGTTCAACTTCTTTAGTTTTAATATATATATATATATATATATATATATATATATATTGTGTGATATAGCAATTTTTTAGCTTTTTGCAATTTTTCGCAATATGCTATTGACAATACTAGATTAATGGATTACCTTTAATCCGTCTATTATAATTTGAATAAAATTTATTCAATTCATCTATTTGTTAGACTTACCTGCAATGCAGATAAAGTCACCCACAATTCACCACATGTTTTTTTTAAGGAGTATGAATATAGTTTAGAAATTGAGAATTCCACAAATAGGAACTCCTGATTAAAAAAAAAAAAAAAAACTAGTTGGGATTATTATTTTAATCAAATTTAAGCCAGCAAATTATGTGCAGTAACCACTCTATGTATATAAATTTTATTAATAAGAATTCCTTTTCCAGAATTGAAAATGAGGCTATATATTACATGCAGACAAGATTAGAATGCGACGGGATGAAAAAGCTTAAATACAGGCCAGAACAAAAATTCATAGAAAGATCAAGATGAAAATAAACTATATGGAATCTCAAAGTTCTAAGATAACACACTCAAAATGAGAGAAAACAAAGAACTGAAAGAAGTTATTGTAAAACAAAAAATTAAAACTGAAGAGGGAAGGCAACTAGGGGGTGAATGAATCAAGAGTTTAAACAAATCCATGCACGAATAGAAAGACATAAAATACGATAGTGATGATATGACTAACCAATGGGCATAGAATTGAACGAGGGCGAAAGCAGTGGGGGTGTCGTTGAGAACGGCATCGAAATTGGTGGCATTCAGATTAAGGACATAATCGGGATGATCGGCACCGCTTTTGCTTTTGGCATGGTCGTTGACCTCTCGATGGATCGAACTTCGCGACGCCAAGGAAGAAGGCAAAGTCGCAGAGAGCATGCACAGAAACAGACCCAAACGTAAATACATCTCAGACATCATAAACAGAGAGCGAGAGAGAGGATTACGGTTTTGACTTTTGAGGGATATTGCTCAAAATTGAAGAGAGGCCAGACGAGAATATTGAAGCTGGTTTGGACAAATTTTTTCTTCTTGTTTACAGTGTGAGAGAGAGAGAGAGGGGTTTAGTTCTATTGATCGGGGTTTATTAAATCAATCAAATTTATTGGCTTTAACTTTTGGTCCTGTAATTTATTTACTTTTTTTTATTTTGATTTGATTTTGATTTTTTAATATTTCTTTAAAAACGTTAAATAAAATATATTTGAAGAGTGCTGGTAATATACAATTTATCATTTGTTAAAATTTATTAAAAAATATAACATTCAGATAAAGACCCGATAAATATTAAATGAGACTTATAAAAAATTGTAATTTCTAATAATTTTTTAACCAATGATAAAAGAAATGCTCAAAAAAATTATTGGAGAGTGCATTACTAACATTTGTTTGTATATTTGTTTTGTTACTCCTCATTATTAGAAGTTGTTAAGTGCTAACTTAACTTCATCAATTTTTAGGGATGGCAAAACGGGCTGGGCCAAGCGGGCCGGCCCGCTAGCCCACCACAAAATTGGCATGACAGGGTGGGGTCTTCAACCCGCTTGCCCACTTTGGCCCGTCCCGCCTAGTCCGCCAACCAGCCCGGCCCACCACTACTTTTTTTTTATAATTAATATATCTAAAATAACATAAGTTATTATGGACTATTAATATTTTGTTGTGTACTTTTGAAAGACTATTAGTTTGTGGTGTTGAACTTTTGAATGAAATGGAACAATATTTAAGTCTTTTTAAGATGTTATTCATGATAGTGTTGAACTTGTGGTGTTGAAAGACTATTAGTTTGTGATTTATTGAAGAAAATAAAACAATATTGTAATTATTTTTAATTGTGTTCACACTTCACAATAACAAAAATGCTCTCTACTGTCATTTTATGATGCAAGATAATTTTATTTATGTTTTATTTGCAATAAATAAAAAAATTTAATTTTTTTTCAATTCTGGCAGGCCAGCCCGCTCTTAGGCGGGGCGGGCCAAGCTGTCTAGCCCGTCTTCAGTATGGCAGGCCAGCCCAGCCCGGCCCATTTTTGGCGGACCATAATTGGTATGATTTAAAAAATATATATTATATATTTAATGAGTACATGCTTTAATCATTTTGTTTAATTTGATTATATAATATATTTAACAAATATAGTATTCAACTTGGTTGGATAGTAAATTTTACTTGCAATGCTAATTATAATGTTTATTAAAATATTATATATTTGATTTAAATAATATTGATATTAAATATTATATTATTGAATATAACATTTTTAATGTAATAAATAAAATATATGTGTATTAAACGTATGTCTTTAATGTGAATAGTAGTCAAAGATATATAAACGAACACAAATTCATGTGTTCTTTCTATGTTGTATTTTATTATTTTGTTCGAACATGTCAAACAGGAAAACAAAAGTAAATAGGCCCTAAAATGTCAAATATAAAGTAAATATATATTTTTTTTTTTGAAAAGGATGATGTATTATTTAAGAAGACAGGCCAACAAGCCTAACATCATCTGTTACAATGCTCAGTAATTGGGGAGGTATTTCCTCAATCCAATACTTCTCCGTAACTGAAAATGCTAATTTGGCTAATCTATCAGCAGTCTTATTTGCCAATCTATTTACAAAACAGAAAGAAAACAGATTTCTAGAATTAAGAACATGTAAACAATCTTGAAGCACACCAGAAAAATAACTGTTGTCCTGAAACCTTCCATTATTCCAAGAATCAACCAACCTTTTGCAATCAGACTCATTGAATCATGCCAAATAAAAGCTAATTGGCAGTTTCTATTGCCCATCTAAACGCCATGGCTTCTGCAACATGTGGCTCATAGCAGATAGGCACAAATAAAGAAGCAGCAGCTAGCACTTCTCCACAATGGTCCCGATATATAACTCCAAATCCCGAACCTTTATTCACAATGACTGAAGCATCAAAATTGGCCTTGATACAGCCATTGGAAGGCTTATTCCATGTTATAACACACTCCCTCTCCCCTGGGCCAACTGCAGTCTCCTCCTCCTGCAAACATAAACTCTGGGATTTCTCAATAATCAACCATTTAGGAACTTTCTTATTCTGAAAGACCCACTGGTTTCTAGAATACCACAGAGACCACAAGAATTCACAAATTCTGGCAGCAAATTCCAAACCCCCTACATCCAAGCACGAACAAAACCAATCTACAAAACTGGAGTCTGCATCCACATTCAACCTGCCTCCTAAGGAAGAAGCAAACCATGCTCTTCTAGAGTCTTCACATAGCAGCAAAGCATGCACCACAGTCTCTGTACATTGGCCACATCTAGGACATATTGGGTCAATATTCATACCTTTACTCACCAGATTTTGTCTGACAAGTAGAATATTTTTGCAGGCCCTCCATACTAAATTCAAACATTTTGGAATTGTAGGAATTCTCCATAATTTTTTCCAAAGATCTCCTGAAAATGCACTGGATGAAGCATGAACAGAATGATTAATACCAAGTGCATGGAAGTAACCGGACTTCACAGTATGTTGCCCATCACTGCAGAATTTCCAAATGAGACAATCCCTATTATAACTCCTTCTAAGAGGAATAGAGAGGATCTTTGTCGCTACTGATTCTTGAAATAACTCCTGCACCCTCTGAACATCCCATTGCATTGTCTCATGGTTTATAATATCAGCCAAGGTTTTAAATTGCGGTCGCGGTCGCGTTAAGATTTTCACGGTTACGGATATTGCGGATTCTACGATGTGAATTACGGTCGTCGCGGCGTGAATGCTTCACCACTTTGTAGAAAATTATATTAAAATATTTTATATCATTACATAATCTATAATAACCTATAATTAATATTTTTTTATCACTATGAAATATCCAAAGTAAAAATCTAATTAAAAATATTAAAATAAGACTAAATTAGTAGCTACTAAATTACTAATATATATTTTACTCTTAATAACTTATTGCAAATCACTTATTGGAAGAAAAATAAATGCAAAAATAAGAAGAAAAATAAATAATTCAATTAATTCTATATTTCTAAAATAAGTATATAAAAAAATAAGTATATATATATGTACTTGTTTAATAATATTTTATATTTTTTTTACTTACTATAGATATTTCTTATTATTATATTATTTATAAGTTTTGTTATTACTGTTATTTAATTTATTGTATTGTATTTTATGTTTATTTAGTTTCTATTATATCTTATATCTTATGTTTTACATAAGAAAAAAAAAGCCATTGGACTTAAATTGAGGCCCAACAACAGACAAGAGAAAAGAAAAGGAGAAAAACACCCTGAAATGAAACCCTAAGGCCCAGACCCGACCCATAAGCTGTTGTTAGCTTGTGCCGCCCCAATGGGAGAGGAAGACAAAGCAGATGAATGAGTTAAAGGTCAGCGGCGGCAAGACGGAGGGCGCAGAAGTTGTCGTCGGCGACGACGAAGGTCGCAAGGCCTTGTCCAGCAACAGCAAAGGCCATATATCCTTGTCCAACGACAACGCAAACGGAGGAGCGGCTGCAAAACCCGCAAATCACTGCGGATTTCCCCACGAATGGTGGCCGCGCCGGAGTCCCGTTACCGCGTTACGTTCTGTTGCGTTTCTGATTGCGTTTGTTGCGGCAGCAATACTGTTACGTCGCGTCCGTTACACGCAATTTTCGATCGCTCCGCAATATCGGTGCGTAACGGTATCGTTCAGGTCCGATACCGTTATGATGTGAACGATATTTCCGTTTCTGAACAATTTTTAAAACCCTATTATCAGCCACAAGTAAGTTGAGATCCACCACCATACTGTTGTTCCAATGGATAAGATTAGATTCAGTGTTTGGTATCCACCTATCTTCCCAAACCTTAACCATGCTTCCATCTCCAATTCTCCAAATTGCGCCAAATTCAACCAAATCTCTGGAGTACAAGATGCTTTGCCACGTATAGCTGGGTAGAAAAGATTTCTTTGCTAAGAGAGGAGACGAATGAGGGAAATATTTAGCTCTTAATACTTGAGCAGCAAGGGCCTTACCATTGTTAATAAGCCTCCACATCTGTTTTGCCAGCATCGCTTTGTTTAAGGCCTTAATTCTCCTGAAACCCATCCCACCTAGATTATTTGCCTTTGACAATTTATCCCAACTAAGCCAGTGAAGCTTCCTACTGTCGGGTTCACCTCCCCAGAAAAATCGTGCTATCATGCCTTCAATTTGTCTGCACAAAGATGAAGGGAGTTTGAAACAACTCATGATATAAGTAGGTATGGACTGCACCACAGATTTAATGAGGATCTCTAGCCCAGCCTTTGATAGCACTTTCTCTTTCCAGCCCTTAAGCTTCTTCCAGACCCTATCTCTCACAAATTGAAACACCTGGGTTTTAGATCTGCCAATAAGAGAGGGAAAACCCAAGTACTTGCCATGGTCTCTAACCACCTTTACATCCAACAGCATAACTAGCTCATCAACTCTGGTACTCAGCACATTTTGGCTAAAAGAGACCTCTGTTTTGTTGAGATTGATTCTTTGTCCTGAAGCAGCCTCATAGACTTTTAAGAGATGAGACAGATGATTGACCTCTTCAAAAGTAGCTCTGGAGAAAATAATACTATCATCTGCAAAAAATAAATGAGATATACTGGGAGCATGCGGGCAAACCTTTATTCCATGAAGCACTTTATCCTCTACTGATTTTGAGATAAGTGCATAAAAAGCTTCCGCACAGAGGATAAACAAATAAGGAGAGAAGGGATCTCTCTGCCTCAAACCCCTCAAAGGCTGAAATTCCCTACCAGGGACACCATTAATCAATATAGAGAAAGACACAGTTGAGATGCACCGCCAAATCAGACTACACCACTTCAGAGGGAAACCCATATGAAATAATATTCTCTCTAAGAAGTGCCATTCCACCCTGTCATAAGCCTTAGACATATCCAACTTCAAAGCCATAAACCTTGTCCTCCCTGTCTTCTTTGTATGCATATAGTGGAAGGTCTCAAAAGCCACAAGTGCATTATCTGTAATAAGTCTGCCCGGAACAAATGCACTTTGATTCACACTCACAATGGAAGGCAATATCAACTTTAGCCTGTTTGCAATTGTTTTCGTAATGATCTTGAAAATCACATTGCAAAGGCTAATCGAGCGAAATTCATTGGCATGAGATGGTTTCTTTACCTTCGGAATCAGAGCAATGAAAGTCTTATTCAGCGCAGAGGGGTCTCCTTCATTATTTAAAACATTGAGCACTAACTCTGTGATATCCCCTCCAATTTTATGCCAGAATTTCTGATAAAAAATTGTTGGATTACCATCTGGGCCTGGTGCCTTCGTGGGATGCATCTGTCTGAGTGCTGTAAAAACCTCTTGGGCATTAAAATCTCGCTCCAAAATGATCTTCATATCATCTGTCACTCGGCCCTCCACCAATCTAGCAACTCCATCCACATTTTGAGTAACAGACGGCGGGAAAAAAATCGAAAAATATGAAGAGATAACACATTTAATGTCCTCCTCTTCTTCAAACAAAACCCCATCATCATTCTGAATTTTATGAATTGAGTTTACCTGTTGTCTTTGAGATGCCTTACGGTGAAAATATTTTGATTTTTTATCACCATGTTTCAACCAACTAGCACGTGATCGTTGTTCCCACATTATTTCCTCCTTTTTTAACAACTCATCCAACTCCATTTCTGTTTTATGGATGATGTGCAGGTTGGATTCAGTTTGAGGCAAAGATTGGAATGACCCAATCTTCTTACGCAGATCCTTTATCTTCTTCTGAATCTGCCCGAAAGTTTCCCAGCCCCATTTAGCCAAATTAGCACTCGTTCTCTTCAAATTTTTAGTCACTTCATCACCAGGCACCCAAGAATGTGACACAATCTCCTGACAATCCTCCTCATTTTCCATCCATACTTGTTTAAATCTATATTGGCGCTGGCTGTGTTTCCTTCTGCCCCTAGCTCCATTAGAGGATGCACACTCAACTAGAATAGGATTATGATCAGATCGGTATCTAGGTAGAGTGGACACAACAACCTTTGGCCAAGCTATTCTCCAGTCATCATTAGCTAATGCTATGTCCAGCCGTTCTTGAATATCATATGGCGTATGTCTCAGATTAGTCCAAGTGAACCGGTGTCCCACGAAGCCAAGGTCATAGAGCTCACATTCCAGTAATGTGCTATTGAAAGCCATCATCTGCTCTATGCCAGCCACTGCTCCTCCTTGCTTATCCTCTTGTGATAATATCTCATTAAAATCACCTATTGAAATCCAAGGCATACCTGCCTCTGGTTTCTGACTCCTTAGCAAATCCGAAGATAACTTTTTCCTAAGAGATTATGGAAATCCATAGAAAAACGTAACCAGAGAAACCCCCCCATGTGGTATGAACAATAATTTGGCTGATATATGATTCAAAGAGTAAGATACCACCTCCATTTCAAAAGTGTCCTTCCATAGAATAAACAAACCACCAGATCTAGAATGCCCCATTCCTGCACAGTCTACACCAAAGCAATTATTTAATTGATACATACCCTTCAAAGAACTAATTTCAACCAACTTTTTCTTGGTTTCCATGAGAAAAACCAAGTCGGAACCTTCTAATTTAATGAGCTTCCACAAAGCTCGAACTGCCCGTGGGTTCCCAAGCCCACGACAGTTCCAACTTAAGATTCTCATTGTTCCCGGCGGGGCTGATTCACAGCGTCTGCCGATACCTAGTACTGAATCTTCTTTGTCAAATGTTCTCCATCTACCTCCATCACATCATATCCCATAGCAGTAGCGGCCTCTCTCTTCCCCAAATGAATAGCCTTTTCTTCACTCCCATTATTGCTTCGACCCCTCGGAATCCTTTTCCATTTCCTACCAGTCCCTCCCTGATTATCATTCTCCAGGGAAATGTTGGGTGCATCATCTGCAGTTGAACCAATTTCTAATGTATTGCTAAATGCATGGTTCTCCACCAAACCTGTAATTCCACGCTCAGTGTCAGCCTCCTTTCTTTCAGACATAGTTTTTGTTGGGTCAGAAACTATGTCCCTTCCATCTCCCGGCAACATATTTTCTTCAGCAGCTTTCCCATAGTGGGCCAGCCTACACCCCTCTAATGTTTTGGTCACATCTGTAACAATCTCAACATCCACTTGTTGTGTATGGGCCCCACTTGAACTTCCTCCCCCTTTCTCTAACTCCACCCTTCCCCTTAGGCCTGGGCAAAAAAGTCCATTAACTATAACTGATCCATTAACCAGTCCAATCCAGTCTATTTTAATCTCTTTTAACGAACTGGACTATTTTATTGGACCTGTATTTTATTTCCATTTAAAGATCCAAAATCCACTTTCTGTCACATGGATCTTAAGTGGAAATCTGGAAACTAAAGTCCAGAATCCGAAACCCTCTTCCAATTAGAAATGACGAAATCCAAAATCCAAAATTGACGACTCATTCACACGCTAACAATCTCCGATCCGCGCCTTTTCTCGCTTCCTTCATTTCTTGCGTGGTTTCTCGATTCGCTTGTGCATTGTTCGATTCCGTTCTATTGAAATGAAAATTCAGCTGAATTTCAATTGATTGTGTTGTGGTTTGCTCTCTCGATCGTTCGCTCATTCTATCATTCTCTTCTCAATCTCGTGCTTCTCTTTGCTCTGAATCCATGAATCGCTCGTGGTTTGCTTTCAATCCTTGTATCCTTGAATCTCGTAGGTTTACTCTCGTTTTGTGTAGGTTCACCGTACAAGCTTGAATCCTTTGCTGAGAGAGGTACCCTTTAAATTTTATTGAGTTATTTGAGTTATTTGGATCACCTGGTCTCTTCATTCTGATTTTCTGATTATGGTAGTAAAATAACTTTGTTTGTTATACTTATACACAAGGCTACAAGGTTTCTGAGTTTTTTTTAAAGTTTAAGCACAAATCTTTGAAGACAAGAGGCTACTGAATTAATAATTTTGGATCATTGGACTGATGACTAAATGTTAACTTTTCCCCTCATCTATATTTTGGCTATTTATGTTTACAATATAGTATGATTAACTGAAGTAAATCCAATGTCTAACAATGAATCGTTTGGTTATTTTTCTTTCCAAAACATAGACAATTGAGAAATGGCATCTTGTTGTTTAACATGTGTGTAAGGGGTATTATTATGTGAATATAATTTAATCTTGGTATATGCCTTGTGTTGTGTAGATGGGTGAATTTTTGTGAATTTCTCTTGTTTGGCTTGCTGTAACAATCTCTTGTATTGAATTTATTGAGGATTTGCATTTATACATGTTATTCTGTACTGACTGGAAACTAGTAAAAGATTGCTAACACAGATCATAGTTCCTATTACACAAATGTGAGCTTCAAAAGTATTTAGAGGAAGGGCTTGACACAAGTGCAAATTTGAATATTCTAGATTGGTGGAAAATTAATTCATGTCGATTTCCAATCCTTTCAAACATAGCGCAGGAGCTATTAGCTATGCCTGTTTCTACAATAGCATCTGAGTCTGCATTTAGCACGGGTGGAAGGGTGCTTGATCCGTATCGTAGTTCTCTATCACATGAAAATGTGGAGGCTCTTATCTGTGTACAAGATTGGCTGAAAGATGAACCTTTACCATCATTGTTAGACTTCGATTTTGAAGAGCTTCAAAGTTTTGACAAAGGTATATTGATGTTCATATTTTGTAGTAATATTCTAATTAAAATATTTATTGAGTAATAAGAAGTTTTTTTTTTTTCAGAGTTGGTTTCTCAGCAACATGTTGTTGGTTCAACTACCATTTCTCTTTAAGAGTAGTGTTAGAAATTAGTGCTGATTCATGGGAAGGTATGTCAATGTTAAACTCTGCTTCTCAATTTTGTTTTGTTTTGGATTGTGTGTGAATTAACTGTTGGTTTTGGTTTTTGGCAGAGGTAGCTTTAAGGTTGGTGAGAGGCATTTTGTTGCTGGCAACGTAGGATACATCTGAGTGAGCTTGATGGAAGATTTGATGGATGAATGGATGGATTTCGATGCTGCTTTTGAAATTTCAGAAATATAGTTTCATTAATTTTTTTTATAGAATAATACTCTGAACAGTGGTGATTGTTCCAAATCACGTATGGTTTAGTTTACTACTTTAAGGCTATGGAACTGCTATCGCAAAATTTGGTGTTGTTGTTGATGCATTAAAGGTGTTACTTGATTATGTTTGCAATGGTTTTCTCTAAAATTTATATAATATTTTGATTCTTCTATGAGGCTTTGTGTGGTTCCTCTATCTGTGGAATTTAGTTGATCACTGTGATTAACCAGCAAGACAACAACTATGGAATGTAGAAATATAGCAACCTCTCAAGTAAGAATCATGCACATTTAGCTTATGGCGCCAAAAGGAAATATTACTATATATGTGATTATTGGATTTATAAGATTCCCTTCCCCTATACTATTATCCTGATTCCTGATCCTTACAGGCAGCTCCAGATGCAGTGTTCAACACTGCAGTCACATCTTTAAAGCCTGAAGATGCTCATGATCCAAATAGAGTGAAATGTGTGGTAGATAATCGTGGTTATGCCATCTATTTTTCACGAGGATTAATCCCATTCAAAAAGTAAGTTAGAAATAATTGAAGTTCAAATTTTCAATCTTAATTGTTCCTTCATTCACAAAATATCTTGTGAAATTGTTTTACATATTTTTGTAAAACTTGATAAATGCTTGCATACATACTGTAGGTCAGGGAAGGTCAATCAACAATTCCCGTATTTGCTTCATCTTGGGATTCAGGTACCAATATTAAGTTCTTTTTAATTGGCCATGAATATGATAACAATCATTGTTTGTTGTTCATTTGTCTGTTACCACTATTTGCTTCATTATGAGTTAATAGTTTTCTGTCTACCCATCTGCCAGAGCTATGATGCAAAGTTTCTAAAGATATACCCTGATCTTGAACCTACTCCATTGCAACTTGAGGAGGATTTGGAGCAGCTTAAAGTCCTTGAGAGACTGCAAGCTACTGGTTGTGTGCAGGTCAACCCAATGATCTCACAAAAGAAGACTGCAAGGAAACAAGTTCACTGGTTGTTTGCTTTGGGGAAATGTTAATAGACTTTGTTCCAATGGTGGGAGGAGTGTCACTGGTTGAAGCACCTGCTTTCAAGAAAGCTCCTGGTGGAGCTCCTGCCAATGTGGCTGTTGGTATCTCTAGACTGGGAGGTTCATCAGCTTTTGTAGGCAAGGTGTAATTTTCAATCAATGTTTGTTGGTCTTGTCGGTTGTATGATTTCTTCACTTTCTTGTTACGATCTGTCTGCACATTCTTGTGGATGATTTTTTCTAGATCTGAATAGTTATACATATTTGTCATATGCTATGTTTGAAACTGAATAGTTCTGAATAAGCTTTATTATATATTTTGTTACTTCTATTCCTTTATCCTTTTATTTTTGGAATCATACATCTATTTATAATTTAGTGCCATAATCTTGAGGTGAAGTGTGCTAGATAGAAGTTTTACAATGGTGGAAATGTACTTAAACCAGATGTTTATTCATAATTCACTGGCATATTGTTTAGGTGCACTGTGCAAGATTTTTTTTTTTAAAAAAAAAAAGGCTTAAATATGTAATATGTTTAAGGTCCCTACAAATATTTTAGTCTGGATTTTTTTTTTCATTTTTGATCCTTGCAATGTTCGTCGTCACCTGGTTTGGTCCTTGCTATTATCATCATGTTTTATATCTCTGCAAATATAACAATTTTAGTTTTTTGTCCTTGCAAAATATTACAGTTTTTGTTTTTAGACCTTGTTTCTTGAATTGGAACAATATGATCAGTCAATTAACTTACATCATCATTCTTGCATAGGAATTTATGCATTTGTTTTTGGTTGGTAAGATGAGAAACGGCTTTGAAAGGCTTTATATTTTGCCAATGTATGTGGTGCTATCACTGTAACTGAGAGAGGTGCAATTCCTGCACTACCTACAAAGGAAGCTATCTTGCAATTCTTGCTAGAAGCAGCTGTAATATAACAGAATTGACAGATTTTTGTTATAATTTGTTGTTAAGCTATAGCTTAGGTGATGCTGAATTCTTTTTCCTTTTTTAATTAAAATCTTTGGCTGTGTAATTTTCTTATATAAATTCAAGTTTTCTTTTGCAACTTGAGGAAGATTTGGAGCAGCTTAAAGTCCTTGAGAATGGCTACAAGATGAAGGTACCAGAGTTATTTATATAAACACTTGTTATTTTATCTTTATCCCACTAACTTGCAAGTTTTTTACTTGATTATTCTAAATTGACCTTATATAATCTCCTAATTACATAATTATAATCAAATAGTCTGATTAGTCTCCTTATTACAATATATGTGAATATGAATGTGTTGAAAGCAGTTTTAGAAACAAACTGGTTTTAAAACCAGTTTCGAACCAAAAATTGGTTTTAAAACTAGATCCAAAAAATCCAAATTGTTTTTTTTACAAGATATGGATCTGGTTTTTAAATCCAATCCATTTAATTGGATCTGGATTTAAAATCCAGTCCATTTAAATGGATTTAGATCAGATTTGGATTGAATTTTTAAAAATCCAATCCATGCCCACCCTTACTTCCCCTTTCTTTTTTTCCTTCTTTAAAATCTTGGAAAGAGAGTTGTTTTTTTACTCTGCCCACAATCACCTCGTTCTGAAAGCCTGCTATCACATTTGACTTCAAAGGGGATGCTCTCATCCACGGACCATATGGAAGATTATCACCATCTTCATCTTCATAATCTTCTATTCTATCTTCACAGTCCTTCAACAAATGGTCAAGACGACCACAATATTAGCAAATATTACCCAGTCTCTCATACTTAATTGTCCTCTTCTTAGCCTCCTTATCCCCAATTTTCATCTTCAAACTTCTTTGTAATTTTAATTCATACATACATAACAAATTGCAAGCATCTCACAAAATCAAAAATGATAATTAATCATTAAACGTATTCATTTATTACTGTAGATTTAAGGTCATCCCCAACATAGTTAATTTTAATTTCCATATGTGAAAGGATCCACCAAGTCGTGGACAAACATATGATAACTATTCGCTGAAAGATCTTCTATGAATATTTAAGTCCAATCCTTCATAGACCTCAATAGAGAACTAACATTAACACGTCTTTTTTCACCTTTCAATAATAACAAGAAGTGTTTAAGCATTGTCTCCCTTCCTCCTCACAATAATTGAAAAATTATTTGTACATAAATAAGTTAGGTAAACAAAATCAATCAAGAATAGCACACATTAATTATATGGTACAAAAAAATGTGTAGGTAAAATAATAATCACGAAATTGAAATTGCTAATTAATCATTAAACTTATTCATTCATTACTATAGATGTAAAGTTATTCTCAATTACTTTTTTATTAATCAGATCTCAAACATGTCACTCGTCCTAACAAAAGCATTTGCATACGGCATTTATTATATCACAATATGGAATATCACATGGTGGAAGACAATGAGACTCGCAATCAGTGTTTGTATGACATTCTTGTTTTGAGCTTGCTTTGCTCTCGATACACATGCAAACACCATTATCACAAATTGTTTTTCCTTTGCAATTAGGTAAAACCAAGTTGCATTCATCATTTTTATGACATTCACCCGGAGTTGTCATTCTTGGTATCCTTGTAAAACCGAGTGCTGCACAAAAAAGATATACAAATTCAATAGTACCTAACACATTCCTATAATTATTTTCATATACCCAAACATTAAGATGTTGAAAGAAAATACCATTGCAAGCTATTAAAGCAAGAAAGACCACTGCAAAAGCTATCTTAACCGAAGCCATCCCTATGCCTTGTTTTGGTGAGGTGCTCGTTAAGTTTAGACTTAAACAATAACCTATTGTCTTGATGGATTCAATTAATATTTGATACATTCTATTACATATTTATAGTACTACATTACTTTTAAATAAGAAATGTGATTATATGTGATATATCAACAATGAGATTTTTTTATATCTTTTCTATCTATATTGTATACGTAAGTAACTTACACTTGACCAAAAGTATGAATGTAGAAATTAATCTAAATTTTATTTTCATGTGCTTATTAATTGTTACCATCCCTAATTCTCTACTTAATTGTTTCGTTTAATAGAAAATTGATAGATATATTATATTTAATGAACTTAACATTTAATTATGTTGGTCAATTTGACTATATATATTATGTTTAAATATAAGTGCATAAATAATACAATTAGTTTATTTTAAATATTATATAATATGATTGACCAGTCAATTTTACTTGCAGTACTAATTATGATGTTTATTAATATATTATATAATTAACTTACATAATATCATCAAATATTATATTTATTGAAATTAATGTATTTTTTTAATCTAATAACTAAAATAAATGTATATTAATTGTAATTATGTTGGTCAATTTGACTATACATATTATGTTTAAATATAAGTGTATAAATAATACAATTAGTTCATTTTAAATATTATATAATATGGTTGACCAGTCAATTTTACTTGCAGTACTAATTATGATGTTTATTAATATATTATATAATTAACTTACATAATATCATCAAATATTATATTTATTGAAATTAATATATTTTTTTAATCTAATAACTAAAATAAATGTATATTAACTGTATGTCTTCTAATATGAATAACTGTCAAGGGTACATAGACAAACACAAATTCATGTGTTGTTATTATTGAATATATTATATTTTTTTTGTCCTTTATCTTGTATTTGAAATTCGTTTTGGTCATTCATCTTTTAAAAAAAATCATTTTAATCCGTTAACTTTTAAATTTGAGTTGATGTTGTCCTTCTGTCAAGTTAAAGGTACACCATGTTTTCTTATGGTTATAAACCGCCAATAAATACATATATTTAAAACAATTCATTTTCAAATAATGGTGGCTTTAATAATTTTATTTTGTTAAATTTTTAAGGCTAATTTACAAGTTTAGTCTCTCTATAATTTCTAATCTGCAATTTTGATCTCCCTATTTTTAAATCCGCAATTTTGGTTCCTAAATTTTTTAAATTACACAATTTTAGTCCCTCCCTTTGTTGACCATTAGCTTATCATCAGTTGACTATGATATGGCGTTTTCATGTTGATGTGAACAAATGACGTGGTACTTCAATGGTGACTTGACACTTATGTGAATTAGTAATGTGGCAAATAGAATAAATGTTGATGTGGGTAAACATATTTTATCCAATTTAGATTGATCTTCTCCACATCCAACCCTTCATAGCCGCCACATCGAATCCCTTCCATTCTCCCTCTCAAGCTTCAAAGTTCAAACCATTGGCCACCACCATAACCTGCCTCTAGCCATAATGATAAGGGACAATGTTGAGAGAGGGGGATGTTTTGCTGCACAAATCATTGCAACCAAGCACGTGGGTCAACTAGCGTAAGGTTGTTCCAGCTTAACCAGTGATCTCGGGTTCGAGTCCTGGATATGCAGCCAGGGATGAATAGAGAGGGAGGCGAGCAGGGGCTCTAGCCCCCGTTTCTTAGGAATTTTTTGTGTATATACATATAAATATTTTTAAATTAGTTAGTGTAAAATTGTGTAAAATTAATTGTGTATGTTGTTATTATAATATTAGTTAAGGTTAATTAGTGTAAAATTATGTAAAACTAGTTGTTTCTGTTGTTATTATTGTAATAGTTAAGATGATAACTAGTGTAAAATCATGTAAAACTAGTTATGTGTTTGTTGTTATTATAATAAATGTTAAGGTTATTATTATTTAAAATAAAAATTAATTTCAATTTCAGTGTAAAAATAGTAAATATTTTTTAAAAATAATTATTTATTAAAAGTTAGAAATTTAAATAATTATAAAGGAAGAAAAAAAACTCAGCCCCCGGTGGCTAGATCCGTCCATCCCTATATGCAGCTAAATACCTGGAGACTACCTGTGTATATATATAACAAATGTTGATAAACTGTTGATATATATATATACAGTGAAATTAGGTAGTAACTAAACTTTGTATGATTGAAAGTGTGATTTGTGGAGAAGAGAAAAGAAACGTTCACGGGTGGAATAAACTGTTCAATATTTTGGAGAGTCCACTAGCAAATACCTTTTCAATTGGAAGAAAGGATAGTTCAATTCATGTTGATAACGAGAATAAGCTGTCAAAGCACGTTATTGGCAATGCAAAAGGCAAAGCTAAAGTGCAATACGCGTCATCGTCACACAAAGAAAGTTGCCAAGCCAAATTATTCGTGCTACACGTTTATTTTCTTACGCAACTGCTGAACCCATTACTTGCTTCCTCTCAAATGGCCTATTTCTGTTTGCATATCTGATAGCTCCATCAATTAATCAAACCATTGTAAGGTCGATAACCTCCAGCTGCCGATCCACACGAACTTACCAAATCCAAATATTCAATTCAAATGCATGCAACAAATGAAAACTTGTTGTGCTAAACTGCTAATTCGTTTGCTATTAGAGGGATTGAATTTTGTATCAATCGCCAATATAAATAGATAAAGGCATCAAACAAAACACCAGAAACAGAAACCCACGAATTCTATAAATGCAGTATAATAATCTTTAGAAGCAATAGTTCATAATAACATATTCACGAAATATAAATCAACAGGGAAAAATAAAAAACTAAGAGCAATATTCGTCATGTTCAAAGTCAAAATACACTTTCAAATCCAATTTGTGCAAAGCAACCTCCTCTTGGAACTTAGAAGCACGCATCCAACAGGCAGCAGCAGCAGAGAGCAGCCAAACTGCAACAATTTACAAATTCAAACAAATTAGAATCCGTGCGTTGAACAAACTCAAACTAATTTCACAGAAGAATCTCAACGCTTTCTTGTTTTACCCATAAAAAAAATTAAAAAAAAAGACGAGAATGAAAATTCAAAGACAAGTCTTCCTATTCTATTCAAAATTGGTTGCCATTTTAAAAGTTTTGATTTTATCAAAAATTAATTATTTCTTACTATTTCAAAAACAATTTTAATTTTAAAAAAGATTTTTCCTCTGTAAAAAGAATAGTAGTAATAATTTAATCAAATAAAAATTATTATTTTCTTAATACAATAAATATCTTATTAGGTTACTTGGTAAACCCGCAAGTGGCGGGGTCCACCCAAAAAAAGATGACATCCACTTCGAGTAGCGTGCGCGCGTGAGATGAAAGCAGCCATCGCAACTACTGATAATCAACCGCGGGCGCACGATAGCTGATGGTGCACCCGCACCCGCAACCGCAATCGATCGAGTGAAGCCCGATCTGAGTCGCCACAACACTGAATTTTCATTTTATAATAATTTATACAGAGAGAGTGAGAAAAACTTACCATCCTTCCAAGCAACCAGGGCCAGATGAATTATGTTGTTGCTGCGGCGGAGGCTGAGCGTACTGTGGAGGCGCGTAGGGTGGAGGGTACCCTTGTGCTGGATAGGCCTGGGGAGGGTACCCTTGTGGAGGGTACCCTGGCGGAGGGTACGCGTCCTTTCCATAAGACTCCGGCGGCGGGTAACCTACTCATAACATAACAAAACAAATTCAAGAAAATCCAACATTCAACAGTCTAAATCTAATCTTAATAAAGTGAAACAGAAAGCAATTTAAAGAAAAGGGGAGAGAAGAGAAATTAATTAAGCATGGAACCAACCTTGGGGAGGAGGAACGCCGACGGGTGGTTGCTGCTGATTGTAGTAACTCATTGTTGAGAGAGAGAGGCAGAGGAGAAGGAAGTAAGGGGTGTGAAAGCGAAAATATAGAGAGGAAGGTATTTATTGAAATTGGGATAGTGGGTGGGGTTTTCCACCGAGGAGGTTATAACCGAGGAAAGCTATTCCCTATGCTTTGTTTCTTTCTTTTTCTTTTTTCCTCACTATTATAATGAGTTATTTATTTGTTTGGTGGCAACCGGGAACGAACGTGTCAACCTCACGCGTCATAATCGGAACGATAAATTGTTGCCTAGTATAACCTCCTCGCGTTCAATTCGTTTTATCGTCTTTTCTTCTTCCTTCGGTAATTCGAATGCAGTATATTCCGTGTCAAATGCGTGTATGCAAATTTGCACGCCAATTCAATGAAAAAAAAAATTGCATCCCCATAACTGCCACTCTTATTTTTTACATTTTTAATCATTTTTTCTCACTCAACATTTAATGTCAATTTAATTTAGTTTAATTATTTATTTGACCTTATTACTCTATAATTTTTATATTTTATTCTTTATACTTAGAAATTAGTATTTATTTTAGTTCTTATATATTGTTTTAATTATTTTAGAATTTATCACCACTGTCATCACTATCACCATTATCAATGTTATCGTCACTACCACCATCACTTATGATTATATAATTTATATCATGATGTACACCAAACATTTGATAAGGTTAAAGTCTATCATACTTTTATCTTATCATGTTCTTATCATACCCTATTATATCTTAGCTACTAAAAAGAAAGTTTCTCATTCAAGTGGTGACATCAATAGATTATGCTTAGATACTTATATCCTTTGGATAGATTTTTTTTTTTTAAGTCAATATCCTTTGGATAGATAGTTAACAACATCTTACATAATTAATATTTATGTAATTAAATATAAATTATATAATTAATATTTTATCTAATTATGTATAAACTATAAATTATAGATTATGGTTATGTGACATATATATATATATACATATATATTATAATTTATTTATTTATGACTAAAATAAAAAATTTGGTTCCTTATCTTTTTACTAAAATTTATTTTGGTCTTTTATTTTTTTTTAAATTATTTTGATCTTTTGACTCTCAAATTTGAGTTAATATTATCCTTCTAAAACAATGATATTTTCAATTTTAGGATAAATTTTGAATTATTTCACTGATTTGTCAGATTAGATTCACTTATATGAAAATTATGAAACTCAATCTAACTAATGTTCGAACTAAAAAACAAATCTAAATAGGATAAAAATCGTGTGAAAAGTGAGACTTGTAAATAACTAAAAAGAACTAAAAAAAATTAATATCATATTTAAGTAGATGAACCTAATGAGATAAGTTTCACGTCTCGAATCACTAATAAAAGGTTTCAAATTCATGTCCAAAATTTTTTAAAAAAAAATCATTGTTTTAAATGATAACATTAACCCAAATTTAAAAGTTAAAATAAACCAAAATTTGCAATGATTACTTAACTTTTTGCTAAATACATAAGTCATTAATGAGCGTCATATAATAATATAATAATAGGGACCGATAATAAATTTTCAATTTCGTGAGAGTTGAAAAATAAAGATAACTTTGTATAAGGATTAATCAAAACTCTACTAAAAACATATTTTAACTTTTTTGAAAATAAAAATAAAAAAAACTACGTGAAAATTGCCACATGACTTAACAACTTTCGGATGTCGTGACAAAAAACAGTATCGATTCAGTAAAATAATTCAAAATAACCTCATTTTGATGATTTCTTTGAAATTTAGTTTCACTGTAATCAAAGTGCCAATTTTATAAAAATATTAACTATTTTTTTATATAGTTATTTTTAAATTCATTCTTACTTCTTTTATTATTAAACTAAAATTAATCTAACGTATGCAAATTACAATTTACAAATATATTTTGATTTTCACATTTCAAAGTGCTAAATTATTTTCTTTATAGATAGACAAATGAATTTTGAATATTTTTATAAATATTATTTTGGAACTCAAATGTTTACATCATTAACAAAATGCAGTTCAACATTTTAGAAACTATTTTGTAGATGATTTTTTAGTAAACAAACTTACTATATATATATATAAGAATTAGTGATTAAATAATAATGTAAAAAACGTATTCTATTTAATTAAAATATCTCTTTCACTACTTCCACCTGGTATCTCTGTTTTAGTCATCGTCTTCGTCTGTCTGCGTTTTGCCTAATTACATTTCTTCTTCGTCTTGCAAGGAGATATTTCGATACACTGAGGACAAAAGAGTATTCTTGCAACCATAAATTAAAAAGGGTAAAATATATTTTTGGCCCCTCATTTTATCTTGATTTCTATTTTTAATCCCTCATAAATTTTTGTACTGTTTTTATTCCCTCATAAATTATTTTGTTCTGTTTTTAGTCCCTCATAAATTATTTTGTTCTATTTTTAGTCTCTGGCGTTAATTTCAACTGTTAAGTGATGACATGACATACATAAACTGTGTGTGTGAAAAATTCCTAATTAAGTTTCTAGTGACTTTTAACCGTTACAAATTTTTTTGCGGTTAGAAATGTTTATTTTTGTAACATTTCTTGTGATTTCAGAAAATCTGGCGTTCGAGATTTTGATTTTTTTTTTAACATTTATGATAGTTTTAGTTTGCCAAAAAATTTGCAGTAGTTAAAAACCGCCGGAAACTTAAACAGAAATTTTCAAGCACAAATTATGCTCGTCACGACATCACTTAACAGTTAAAATTAATGTCAGTGACTAAAAACAAAAGAAAACAATTTTTGAGAGACTAAAAACATAGAAAAAAATTTATGAAGGACTAAAAACAGAAATTTAGATAAAATGAAGGACCAAAAACATATTTTACCCAATTAAAAACAATAAAATAGTCTTTCCCCTAAAACATTACAATGGCAAAAAAGTCGTCAAGACTCAAGACCTAACAAATAAATATACTTTTTTTGAAATTCAAAAGCTTCCTAACTAATTAAATATGGAGACTCGTCATAAAACAAATTTAAAATTTAATGTGTTAATTTTTAAAGGAAAAGCGTAGAAAGAATTTTATTCTTATGAACAAATTGACTTGACTTGGAAAAAAATTATACAAGGACGGCGGTTAATTTGTGCCAACTTTGTGCCATATATCACCATGAGAGCATCGGCTGATTGATCAAAATTGGTATAAAATTCGAAATAAATTATAAAGGTTATTTTGAAATATTTTACTAAAGTGAAACTCTTTTTGCCATGTGATATTAATTTTGTTAAATTGGTATAATTTTGTTATGAGACAATCCAATTTTTTTTTTAAGAAAAAAATCTGCCACGAGAATGTCGCTAATTCACATAGTTTTGAAAATTAAAAATAAATAAATAAACTTCAAAAAGTCAAAAATAAAATTAAAATAAATAAATAAATGATTAAAATGAATAAATAAACTTATATAAAATATTAATTACATGATATATTAGTTATAAATAAATAAAATTATATAATATATTAATTATATAAAAATATTAATTATTGAATAACTAAAAAAATAAATCAAAAATTCAAATATAAAATAAATAAAGTCAACCTTCAAAATGCATCCATCAATGGGTGATATGCCATATGGGATGTAATCTAAATTTTTATAAAAAAAAAAAAAAAAAGAAAGAAAGTCATGTGTATTACTGAAAATTATAACGTTGCTTAAAAATCTTTATATGAGGTACCAACATTGGTTGATATAAGTGGTAGGGGCTTATGTCCCTTAACTAAGTGGTTCAGGGTTCGAATATTGATAATGTCACTTTGGGTATGGAATAAATCATGTTGGAAAGAGAATACTTACCTTAGTGTGTACTCACGGTCACCGACAGAGTTTAATCATTGATTCTGACGATGAATAATCCGTCAGCAAAAAAAATAAAAAGTGACAAAAATAATTACACTTTAATCATTCAAAACTAGTATTTTATTTTATGTAATAGATAAATATTTATTTTATATAACTAAAATTTATAATAAATAAATACTTTCAAATATGAATATTATATTATAATTAAAATTTGTAATAAATAAATATTTTTAAATATATAAATGGTGTTTTATATCTATAATAAATCATTTATATTATAATATACAAGGTCATTTTTTATTATTGATATTTTATTTTTAAAAAATATTAAAATTCAATTTTAGAAATAAAAATAAAGAAGATATATTAAAATGTATAAAAAAATTTAAAATTTTCTAAAAACCATTATTGTTGATTTTTTTTTCTAAAATTACTCTCGTTAAAAAACAACACTTTAAATAATTTTCATTCAAGATAATTATATATATATAATATATATAATCCCGTTTTAATAATTTATTTCTAATTAATATTACACCAACTTAGACTATGTTTGAATACACGTTGATCAGCTCCAAAATTATGTTGGTGGAAAAAATCTATGCCTTACTTCTACATTGGAGGTGCATAGGAATATGCGTTACAGCAATTTCAACGGGTTCCCAAACAAGCACTTAATCAACCGTCAACATCCTCCAAAGCTGAAGCCTGGAGGATTAACAATGTTTTTGTTTGCATTGAAAGGTGAAGGTATGAAGGTGAATAGGTAGGAAAAGAGATGAAAGTTTGAGTTGATGGATATTTGTTAGAGATGAAATGGTGCTGAAAGTGGCACTGAAAATGTGGGCCCACACGTTTTCAGTTTCATCTCAAAACAAAGAAGAAAACAACAGTAAAAAGGGGGACCTGTTCGGTGGCTTTTATTTGGACAAAATTAACCCTTTCGGTTTCAAAAGGGCCGTGCGTGACTGCACTTGGTTTTGTGGTGAATAGTGGTTTGTTTTTGCAATTGTGAAGTTGCTGAAACCTGAAAGTAACCTGTGCCTTTTCGTGGTTTTCTGTTGGGACTCGGCTTTTTTTTTTTTTGAGATGGCAACCGATTATGGTGTAAGTATAACTGATTATGCTAGGCATAATCAGTTGTACTTTCATGCAAATCGATTTTGTTATTTATTGAAATATAACTGATTATGCCTTTAATTTATAAAAAAGAAGAAAAAACTGTTTTTATCAAAAAAGTTACCGAAATATTTTTTTTTGTGGGGGTAAAATGGAAAATTGGTTAATCAAATTTTTTTTTTTACTTACCTAACCATTTTAATTTAAATATTTCATTTATTTTATATTCTCTTTAATATCAAACAAACAACTTTACTTTTTCTTCTCTTTCACTCTTTTTTATTCATTTTTTACACTTTTATTCATTTTTATTCCTCTCTACCAAACAAAGGCTAAGAGATGTTTATTTTAACTTGGAAAATACGTAATCTTGATGTGATATATTATCATAGTCGCCTCCGATGGTCAACTCCATTCTCAATCCTCTGTATTTATATACTGCTAGTTTGTTGTAAATGTAACTTTAACTATATTAAAATAAAATATAAAATATAAAATTCTTGTTAATAATCAACTATCAAGTATTAATATTTCACAGCAACTTGAAATGGCAATATTAAGAAAATATCGTTGCTTTACAGTATTAATATTTGCTTATATCTTTCGTATAACTAAAATCAAAGGAAAACCATTTCAAACAAAAACATACAGTATGAACCTTCAAGAATAAAGAAGCGTGATTGATGCTTTCTAGAAGACCTTATTAGAACAATTTTTTTTTTTTAATAAATCCTATGAAAGTATGAAGAAGGAAAACGGCAACACGAAACGCAGAAAAAAATGAGAACATTTATGAAGAATGGTAAAAGAGGATGAAGGAAAAGAAAAAATGGAGCAAAACCATAACGGGAAAATGTGAAGTATTTGAGATTTTCAATGTCGAAAAGTTTCATATATTTATCACTCGTTAATTAAAAAATTTATACTAGAAGATATTAATTATACCGGAAGGGTATTCGGCAATATGATTAGCCAAATATCCTCTATGCTTGATGAGTATTAGGCTTTGGGAATAGCCGAATACCCTTCACACTAGATAGGTATTCGGCAACTTTAATGATCATAGAAAATAGGTGATTGACTAAATCACCGAATAAATATACCAGGGTATTCGGCATGATGATAACCGAGTATCACGAAGAGTATTCGGATAAGACAAGATTTTGCTAAAAAGGTATTATTAAGACAATTAAAGATTAGAAGGTAATTAAGCAATCTTAATTAATAACAATAAGCCATCAAGATAATCAGGGGCCATAAAAGTCCAAGGCCCAGTAAGATAAGTATAAAAAGGAGTACGATCATTGAAGTACGGTAACTTTTGATCATCATTTATTACCCTTATTAAATACTCTGAGCCGAAAGTTGAATTGAGCGTTGGAGTGCCTTTTGCAGGTACCCACCCCTCTAATCACCTAGAAGGATTTGGACGCTTGTAGGAGATCTCGGACTGAAGACATCGGCATAAGGAGATTTACTTTGTTACCCTCAGACAGGAACATTTTGGTGCCCACCATGGGGCTCTGGTAAAACTTATCCCACGGCCCCCAAAGGAATGATTACTACTCGAAGGCACGTACACATGGAAATACCCGGATCATCAGCATCAGGCATGCAACACGGCGTAGAGGCACAACATTGCGTGGACAAAAACGTGGCCCAGGTGGAAGATCAAACAAACTTATCTTCGGAGTTAAGGAAGTTGAGAGTTGACATATCGGCAATGCAAAAACAACATGCTCAGGAGATCTTGTGTAACATCCTCATTTTTATTTTCTGTCTATTTTCTTTTTATTAATAATTTAATATTGAGAAATCAAGACAAAATATTGAAATATTGATTCACATTATTGTGATTAAAATTTCATGTTCTACTTAATTGTGAATTTTAATAATTATTTCAGGCCAAAGTCCGGGTAACTATTAAAACAACGATTAAATACATAATTGTTTGTCTCTATGGCAGACATGACGAAAAGTCTCACATGATTACAAATTAATTATTTGATATTAGAATCATGTTTTATAGGTCTAATAAGATTAGGATAATTTCTCAAAAAATTTAGAACTTTTTAAAAAATTTTACAAAACGCTCTAGATAGTCTGTTGATGAGTTAGCCAATATAGGAAAAAATATTAAAACTTGATGAAACTGAAAAATTCAGTTCATTTTTGGGTTAAATACATAAAATATAATTTTCATAAAAAAATTGAGAATTTATTGAGCTAAAATGAATTTAATATGAATTTTGACTCAAAAATACTTAAATAAATATTAAATTTTCGAAATTAATTATAAAAATTTAATTTTAATTCGTGGTAATTAATAATAAATATAATTTAAGCCTCTTAAAATTTTTTAACTCAAAATAAATTTATTTGAACAAAAGTTAGAAATTACGCATATAAACTTATATCAGTAATGCCTATTAAACTAACGGATACGAGTAATGTGACCCAAATAAAAATTTTATCCGGACCAGGCTTTCTCCAAGCCCAATCCGTCAGCTCCCATCTCCACACACCACTTGTGCCAATTCAAATTTCACAATAAAATAAAAAGCATAAAAATAAGCCTATAAATGAGAAACCTTCAATCACTTTCCTCTTCACCTTCTCTCTCTCTTGATCGACGCTCTCTCTTTCTCTCAGCTCTCCTTTCAGTCTCTCTTCTTTCTCTCATCCTCTTCCTCACAAAACACCTCAAAACTCCATTGTTGAGTTCCAAAGCTTCCACCTTTCTTCTTTGCAAGCATCACCAAGGTTACCGGCTTGGAACTCTTGCCTTCCTCTCCTCTCCTTGGTGAATTCGAACCCACTTCCTTAGTAAGGGGGGAGTGAGGCCTTGATTCTTTGTTATTGCTATCTTGATTTATGTTCTTTTGATGTATATATTTCTTTCTCTTTATCTATTCCTTGTATTCCTTTAATTTCTTGCTCATTTCTTGTTGTATTTTTCTTTCATTGTAATTTCCCTTGTCCTTGGTTTTGATACTGAGTTGTAATTTTATTCTTTTGCTTCCTGATGATGTTGGGGTAACCCCTCCTTAGGGGGAAATTCTGCCAAATTTTCTTCTTAATTTTGCTCTTTAATCATGTTTATTTATTGTATTATGAAGCTATAATCATCCTTGTGTGTTCATCAACTTAAAAATTTAACTTCCCTCACCCAAAGACTATCGGTCTCCACTGCACAAGGAAAACAGGGACCGATACTTGTTTTCTTCTCAACTTTTATTTATTTATTTATTTATTTATTTTGTAACTCTTTCTTTGAGTCAAGCTTTTATCATTTAACTCCCATAAAGCTTTAGTCTTGTGAAGAAAATAAACTCGGGACCAACAAACATTCTTTGTTTCTTTTTGCCATTCTCGGCTTTGTCGCTTAATAAGAGGACAAGTTTCATTTTTTTTAACTCATCAAATTTTATAAATAAAAAAAAAGGAAAAAGCTATGTAAATGGAGTTGTGAGGTTCGGCTAGAGTGAGGAAATAAAAAGAAGGATCGTTTTTGTTTTTTATTTTATTAATCCAGACCAAGGTGTTTTTACTGAGACAAAAAGTAAGTTCTTGAATCCTAATTTGTGAGTGTACGGTGGTGATGTCCTGCAGATGGGGGACAAGAACCTTTGTCATTTTTTTTATTACTGGTTTTACTTCCATTAATTAAAGGAAAGTTTTTTTTTAAAAAAATAAAAATGAGTGTGAGAGGAATTCGGTGAGGGTGAGAGACTGGAAACAAAAACTTTTGAAACTAAATGTGTTTCTCAAGACCTCTTAGATTAATGAAGGAAATAAAATAAATTTAAAGTGTGTGTACCAATTCTAGTAGGAAGAGAAAAGAAAGTTCAAAGTTTGAATTTTCATAAGCTTTGAAGAAATTTACTAGATTGTTTTGTAAAACTTATTTTGGGTCAGTTAAGTGAAGTTAAACCTTGTTTAAATTAGCCAAGAATGATTTTGGTTCTGAGAATAAAAAAAAGAATTTGAATTTGATTTCACCAAATTTGATGTTTTCATAAAACTTGTCCAGTAGATAAAACTGAAATTTAGGTCCTTAGTAAAAAAATTACAATTCGTTTCTTTTAAAAAAAAAATCAAGGAATATAGTGTTTTCATGCTACTTCCAGAGTTTATTTTAGAACCTTTACACAATAGGCTTTTAATTGAAAGAAGTTTTGGTAGGGAATATACTTAAAATTTGAGCCAATTTGTCCTTTAAAGGTAACGGCCTCATAGGCTAAAATCATAAGCTTTGATACACAAAAGTTTCTTATATATATTTCCTTATAATTGTTTTCAAATGGAGAATTAAAATGAATTTGGTCTTTTACAGCCACTTTGGTCTCGGGTTGGGATAATGAAAAAGGGGGAAATTGTTAGTTTATTTTATCACTTAGTAATACTTTTTGAAACAAAACTTTAGTCTTATTCTCTCTAAATTATTCACGGCATTAGGAATAATATAAGTTTTAAAAGTTATTTTTTTATATAGAATAAGATAATTGATGTAAAGCTTTTATGAATTAGATGAAAATATTAGAATGATTTAAATGTATAAATAAAATACCTCTAATCTTTTAAGTAAATATATATAAATATCAATAGGTATATAAGATTAGAAAAATCCAAAAATCAAGCAATTTTATAATGACGTGAAGATTACTTAATCCTTTATATTAGATGCTTAAATCATTTGTGATGCATTGTTCTCTTGATATAAGGTTGTGAAATGTTTTACTGTATAATTTTATAATGACAATGTTAATTCTCTATTTGTAAAATAGAGATATTTATATTATGTATTGGTTGATTACATGGTTCATCTGTCTGAGAGACAGAAATGTCATTGGTACTCAGTAATTAAGACCAAATGATGATAAGTAAAGTAAATTGTGAGTACTGTTAAGAGAGAAACATGCAGTGGCATGTTGCCTATAGTGGAAGACACAGCCTGACAAGCTAAGGAATGAACTGCAGGGACTCACTCACGGAAGTCTTGGGGATACGGTGCTAAGTGATGAAGTACCTAAAGGGCCAAGGTTGCACCCTGTGTCGGGAACTTCATCTGACAAAGCTTGGCAATCCTGACTATTGCTTAGCATTCCATTGATTGGTGTGAGAGTACGCCTGAGTTATATAGAACTGTGGATGTCTTGAATTGAGATAATTTGAGTTCATCTGTGGAAGATGAAAGTTTTTGCCATGGGTTGAGGCGTATGTACTCCCAATCACTTCCAATCGGGGCGTATGGATCCATACTGCGTCTAGAGGATTGAGTTGTTAAGAGTTTGAGAGATTATGACTAGAAAAACATTAGGTCCCTTGCTATTATATAATTATTTAGCTGATGGTAGTTATTACCGTTAGTGATATATATATATATATATATATATATATATATTAATGAAGCCTCACTCCTCTACTTTTCTTTTCTTTGTATGTACTTGTTGGATGGATACGCAAAGATGAAGGCCATTCCTAGCAACCAAGTCTCTCCGCCAGTGCAGATGGTTCAGAGGTTGCAGAAGACGATGCAAGGATGCCAACTTTGAAGGCCAGTTTTATTATTATGTTTGGGTTAGGGTAGAATTCATGTATTGCTCTGACTAGGATAATTAATGCATGGGTTAGGACTAGCTAGTACATGATTCTTCTCTACTTGTTAAACTATGTATTTATTCTTGTATTATGTTATACGTCACTTTTATTAATTTGTTGTTATAATAAGTTTTATAAACGTTTCTTTTAATCGCAAAAAAATTATCCTCGATTAAATAACTAAATAAATAAAAATATTAGTGTGGTTTATGTTTAATGTAACGGGGTGTTACATCTCGGCCCTTCGTCAGGAAAACGCTGAGTTGAAAAGTTTGAATCGGTCTTGGAAGCTCGAAGACCAAACACCTGGCCACCAGCTTGAGGGCGAGTCAATGGCCAATCTTAGCATCCAGGGGGCAACACATCGGCTCTCAACCTTCAATGCTAACACTCAAACACACCCGTGTAGACATCCCTTCGTGTCTAGAATAATGGAAACGCCTTTGCCCTCAAGTTGGAAAAGCCTCAGCTTGGACCAATATGATGGCACCACTGATCCAGATGAACACATAGATGTTTATGTGACCCAAGTCAGCCTCTACACCACCGATGTTGCTATCCTGTGTAGAGTATTCCCCACATCTCTGAAAGGGCAAGCCCTTAACTGGTTTACTTGGTTTCCGCCTAACTCAATCGACAGCTTTGAAACCCTTGCCGCTAGATTTGGCACCCAGTTTGCAACAAGCAAACCCCATCACTTGACGTCGGTCGTGCTGTAAACATACGACAAGAGAAGAAGGAATCTCTTCGGACTTTCATGAAAAGGTTCGGCAAAGTCGCTTTAAACATCTGTAACTTAGACCCAGTTGTAGCCATGTATCACCTGGTGACAGCCCTTCGGCCAGGGGCCTTCGTCAATAGTCTTTGTAAGAAACCTGCACTCGACATGGATACCCTCCGACGAAGAGTAGCAAAGTACATGCAGATGGAGGAGTTAGCTGAATACCGAAACCAGGTCCGAGCGGAAGCCAACACAGGAAAGAGGGAACATGAAAAAGATAATCATGGGAAGGGAAAAGAAAAATTTCCCAAAGATCGAGAGTATCGTGGCCCCCGATACACGAGCTATACTCCGTTGAACACTAGTCGCTCCTGGATACTCGAGCAAGCTCTTGCAACCGAAATACTGGCTGTGCCGAAAAGAGCTAACACTCCCCCCAAGGCCAACTACAACAAACAATGTCGATACCATTGTAACAGAGGCCATTCCACTGAAGAATGTGCTGCACTTAAAGACAAGATTGAGGATCTCATCAAGATGGGACACCTCAAAGACTTCGTCCACAACCCCAGAATTGAAAGGTCTCAATTCTCGAAGTACAAGGATGACGATAGAGCATACAGGAGGGATAGGGACCATGACCGAGATCGTGACGGAAGGGTGCATAGGCCGAAGAGATATGTAACACCCTAAAAATTTCAACTCAGTTATATAAGTATATACGTGTATGTATATATATATATATATATATATATATATATATATATATATATAATTATGTATATATTTATATATTTTTCTGTAAGTAACTCTCTGGAATTAATTTTCTACAATTAATTCTCTATAGTTACTTTCCTGTGTTTTGTTTGTAAGTTGCTATAGAATTTCGTGTGATTGAATTGTCTATGTTGTTTGTTTGTTTATTTATTTGTGCAGTGTAATATGTACTTAATGATCAAGTACATATATTGTCTGTGTATGCTTATCTGTTATGCCTGCTAGTAATTAATTGAGTTGAGATTAATTACTAGTAGTAAAATATTTAAAATATCTATTGCTATGTACTAATTAATCTATTGTTTGCAAATTGGTTTTTAAGTATTTTAATTATATTAAATCTAGTAACTTGCACACCAAGTTACCTCTTATAAAGTTTATCTGTAAATAATTTCTTTACAGAGGAAATTTTATTTGAGCTACTATAAAAGTTTTTATTACTAGAAGTTTTATAAAATTAATTAGATGTTTGAAATTAAGTTTTAAAATTTTAAAACACACCTCTTTATGATTACACAGTATAAAATTACACTGTGTAAATTAAACTGAGTAACCAAATTCCCTAAGTCTAAACTAATGACACCTAAGCTAAATGCATGTATGCATGTAACCTAAGATTAACACCTAATCCCCTCCCTAATGACACCTAAGACTACATGCATGTAACCTAGGATCAACACCTAGCCTAAACTAAACACCTAATCAACCCCAAAACCCACGGCCACCCCTAAGCTCCCACACTCACTCACTAATCCTTTCAACAAGCAAAAATTACACACACACATTTCTCTCTTCCCTCACCTCTTTTCCTTCCTTGGCTGAGACACCAATAAGAGAAGGGGAAGCCATGTTTGGAGCTTGAAGTCTTACATGCATGCACACCATTGACAGTCCTCATCCTCTCTACCTAGTATCCTCATCATCTCTTCTTCCTTTCTATCGGCTAGAAACCAAGAACCAAGGTAAGGGGAACTCTCTTGTGGATTCTTTGTTTTCTTTTTCTGTTGAGAATATGGTTAAGGGCTGGGGGCCTTAACTATAGCATCCATGCATGCCTCCATTGATAAGAATTGTGATGTGTTTAAATTGTTTGTTGAATTGAAATTGGATGGGTAGTGTTGAATTCTCTTTGGCAGCAGTTGTGAGCCTTTGCATGTTGAGAGTAAATTCATTTTCACCTTGTAATTGGAATGAAAATGGCTCTAGAAACAAGTGAGGTCATGTACCATTTTCTCAAAATGGTTTTGATCAAGTTTTCTTTAAAAATGTTAACTAAAACTCGTTGGCAGTGGCTGTATTTTCGTTTAGCATGGAACAGCCCTTACTGTTTTGCCAATTTTGAAAGATCTAACCGTTGATTTTTCGTGAAATTTATTTTGAATAAAAATAGACACAAAATTCAACAACTTTCATGTTGACATCTTTGAAACATAATTTCATCTTAGAGTTCATCAATGGCTCAACATTGGACTGTCCTGTTTTGGGGTTTCACTGGAACAGGGCTCGGTTTTTGTTAAAATTCTCCCTGTGTACTTATTGTTTTTGAAATGTACTTAAACCTTTAATAAATAGACACAATAATCTTTTTAACCATGTATATTAAAAAAATTACCAAGCATAATTTCTAAATTAATTTTTCAATAAGAAACAGAACAATGGTTTATAACCTGTTTTGATGTCAACATTGTAAGCTGTTAGTAATATTTTTACTGGGAACAATAGAAAATGAATTTGGAAGCAAGAAATACCTTTTTGGAAATATCAAGGGATTAGCTTTAAACTGTAAAAAGTTTAAGTTAATTTAGTTTTGGGAAGTGGGATAAATTTACATTTCTTTGAGCTATGTTCAGTGGGCATTAAAAATCTAGAGTTGCTGACTTAGAAAATTTTTATAAAACTTTCTAGATGTTGATTTTATAAGTGGGATACCTTTCTGTAAACTAGATTTCAAGATCTTCGATTTCATATAAAAGGTTTTCAATTCCGAGGTCAATTGCTACAATCAGTGAGAGCTCACATTCAATGCTGCCAGAGAGAAATCTGCCTTTTGGTTAATTTTGTGTGTTATTTTGAATTGTGGCAATTATAATTATTAATTGTGATTTTGTAAGGCAATGGATATGTAATATCCATTGACCTATTTTGTTTTGGGTTTAAGTCCCAGAGATGTGAATCTTGGGTACTTAATATTTGAAAGTGTGGTTTTGTGTGCTTTTATGATACAGTCCTTTGGACTGTAGGTTGAACTTTGTGATAAAATTGTTTGTCTGTGTGATGTGTTCACAAGACTCAGGCGCAAGTACTTGTGAGGACTAGAACTTTGTTCTAGTGTCTGTGGCAAGATTGCCATTTAAAGATAAATGAAACTTGAACAGTGAGCACCATTAATTAGGATGTAAGATTTTATTTTATTAAATAGAAATTAATTAATCAACTCTTTATTTTTATGCATTGGACATAGAAATAAACATAGGACCTTTGCGTGAAGGAATAAATGGTAAGTATAAAATTGTAAAGTTTTGAGACAGCAAGGAAATACATAAAACATAATAAAATTGTCAACGCGTGGTGAATCATGTTGATTTCTGAGAGTCGTGCAATGGAACTGCGTGTGCGCGGCGATCCGTGGGAACTGCAAGATGAAAATAGAGTCACGTGGAGTGTTCTAGCTGTGAGAATAACAAAGAGAGGGGGCGTAGTTCGAAAGGCATGTCACGACGTAATGTGACGGTCACCCATAGAAAGGTGATGGAGGCAAATGTCCTCGTTCATATGATTTTTTAGTAGAGACGGGGTCTCAGGCTCGGCGTCTATTCGACTGTCCAGTACCATGTGCAGTGGAACCCCACTGTGACAAGAAACAATAATCCTTGTGAGGAGAGTTGTGGAGGAGTCAGTCCTCCGAGTATTGGATGATCACAGTTGGTACCTGCGAGATGATCGTAAGGCATTGCGACCTTGGAGGGTAAGGCATTGAGTTGTGACGATAGATCACATAGCTGACTTGGCCACCCTGACAAAAATACGAGACATCATCGGTTGGTGAGAGCCCACCATAGTACCATGGTGAGAGGTGTACTCCCAACAATCATCCAACTCAATTGTGTAAGACCACTGAGTTCTGGGAGTTCCAGTGGCAGCTGGCCAGTAAGAAATGATTTACAGTATTAGTGAAAGGAAACGATTAGGACTGCGGGTGTGAATGTTAGAAAACCACATGGTGATGGTGGACAGGATTTTGTTTGTGACTTGTAAAGTCGTTGTTTGTGTGCTGCTTGATGAAGCAGAGAGTTCACCCTTCTGTTTATTTTCTTTTAGGGGCAGATGGTAGCGAAGGACTCAACCCTCCATTGGAGGATTGAGAGCATCTTCGAGAGATGGGTAGCATTTGTGGGCATGGATCACATCTTGGGCTACATCCGATTCACACGAACGCTCACGTATGACCGTTGGGGCTTAGGATCTCTGCATAGGGTGGGAGTTAGAAGATGACTACTCTGAGTCCTAGGATTTTCTTTTCTTTGTCATGTATCTCGTTGGGGTAGACCTAGGCACTCAGATTTCTTTTGTTATGTGTATATGTTAGTCATCATGTCATGACTATGTTCTAGTTTTCCCGTACTTTACCTTTCTACGTGTTTACTGTTATGCTTCGGGGGTACATTATGTTAAACACTTTCATATATGCATATGTTATATTTCAGTCAAAATTATCATTTGTATTTACATATTTCTACTCCTTCAAAAACTTAAAACCGTTCCTTTACAATCAAAATAACGCCACGACCCTTTTTGCCAAATTTTATTAACGTGTTAAAACGAAACGCAACTTTCAAAATTAAAATTGAGGTAAAAGGTCTTAAAAATTTCACTAAAATCCCAATCAACTTTTCTTAATTTCACTAGATTTTCGTAAGTAAATTAATAAAAGTGCTTTATGAAATAATGAATTGGATTAAACCTCGCATATTTACCATTATAGGAATTAGGGTGTTACAAGATACCCGAAGTTCTGTGGGCGTACAAGTGCACTCCACAGTCAACAATAAGATAAACACCCTTCAGAATGGTATATGGAACCGAAGCCATGATCTCGGTAGAGGTAGGGGAACCCACCTTCCGAAGACAAAACTTTGAAGCATTGGAAAACGAAAATTCCATGAGGGTTGAGCTCGATTTCATCGAAGAAGTGCGAGACCGAGCACGCTTAACCGCTGAAGCATGCAAACAAAGGATGACCAAGAGGTTTAACTCAAAATTGAGACCTAGAGAATTCAAAGAAGGAGACCTTATCCTAAGAGTTCAGGGCGATGCACGAAGAAATGCTCGCGAGGGGAAGTTGGCAGCTAACTGGGATAGTCCATTTAGAGTTCGGCAAAACCTCAACAATGGAGCATATAAGTTGGAAGAATTATCAGGAAAGGTGGTGCCGAGAACATGGAATTCGACCCACCTTAAATATTATTTTAGTTGACAATGTAATAGGGTGATGTACTCTTTTTCCTTACTCGGCTTTTTATCCCTACAAGAACGTGAAAGGGTTTTTACCGAGAAGGTTTTAACGAGGCACACCTTTCAAATGAATTAATTAAACACATCTTTTAACATATCTGTGATTATTTATTTTGTAACAATCAATGGTTTCCCTCCCGAGTACTCCTACTAGGCTAAGGATTTACCATTTGGAACTTCACAAACGGTTTCCCTCCCGAGTACTCCTACTCGGCTAAGGACGTACCATTCGAAACTTCTTCACAAATGTTTTCCCTCCCGAGTACCCCTACTCGACATACTTGGCTTAGGATGCACCATTCGAAACTTCTTCACAAATGGTTTCCCTCCCGAGTACTTCTACTCGGCTAAGGATGTACCATTCAGAACTTCATAAATGGTTTCCCTCCCAAGTACTCCTACCTGGCTAAGGATGAACCATTCGAATTTTCACCACAAATGATTTTTCTCCCGAGTACCCCTACTCGACTAAGGAGTCACCATTTGGAACTTCACCACAAATGGTTCACCTATTCAACTAAGGAGTCACCATTCGGTCATTTTTCAAAAGACAAGGTAGCATTCGGACCATCAAGCGTATTAGTTCTCTTTCGAACTATCCATACTCAATGAAAGAAGCACCTATCGGTTAAAACGCACTTGTGCCGAATACATACAACCAAAACATGGTTAAATATTAATCTTTTAAGGTTATGCAATATTACTGGATAATAGTCTCGGCATAATATTCATGTTCTACTTATAATTTTATCTTGTGAACACAAACTCACAAAGTAATCGGCTATCAACTAACACGATGATATTATTCTAAGTATAGGATGAGAAACTAGGTGCCGAAGAGTAAAACTGATATTCATTGATGATAATAAAAGGTTACAAAATAGTTTTCCCAAAGAGGCTTTAATGCCCCAAAGTACATCAAAATACAGCTAGCAAGAGCATCTTGATTCACCATGTCTTCGACATTCTCTTCTCCGTTATCTTCGTTCCCTTTAACATCCCTATGGGTATACTCGGTTTCACTAGCTGAAATCGGTTGCTGGAAAGGGTTCTCGAGAACTGCATCCTCAGGAATATCATCAAGAAGTAGGAGGTGACCCTCATAAACATCCTTATCCATATCGAAGACCGAACAGTTGGGAATGCCAAAGTAATATAAAGTCTGTCGAACAACATGGTGAAATCCAGCTTCGTGCTCGGCAAAAATTTTATCCCATGCTGAAGCCGTCACATTTTCTTTGACCGCACGCTCGACATCCCTATCCCTTTCCACCTGTGCCAGCATCAGTTTCAAATTTTCAATCTCATCGGCCTGAAGCTTAGCATCCTTCTCGACCATAACAACCTTAGTATCCATTTCCTTTAATTCAGCCGAAAGCTGAGCAACCTTTTCCTTCAATTGGGCATTGTCATCGCCAAGGGTGACATTAGCCTCTAATGCTTGTCGGTTAGAGTTTTGTGCTTCCTTCAAACTCTTCTTCAGCTTCTAGGCTTCCTTCAAAGGATTCATAAACATATGATGAGCAATGGCCGAGACTCGGGCTTGGAATTCATAATAAGTCGACCAGTTGGCAACTGCATCAGCATTATTCAAAATATTTTTTCCAGTTTCCTATATATCACTGGAACTGATCATCTTTTTAGGACGAAAGTCCTTAGAAAAAAATCCTTCAGCAATAATGGCCGGTATGGAAGCCATAAACCCGGACCCTGAAAAGTCAAGAGTTTGCTGTTTCAACTTCTTAGACTTGTCCTCTTTGATGGCGCTTCTTATGGTCCCAGTCTCGGCTTTTCTTCTTTGCAGCCGGAGGGGGTAGGGTATCTTGAGGAGGCGGCCTCGAAGTTAGTTGCCTTACAACGGGAGGAACGAACGCGGTGCCCGAAGGGTTGCCGGCAGCATTCACCCGGTTCTTCTGAGCATTCCGGAAAGACAACACATCACCGCCTAATTTTGCCATAATACCTGCATTCGACAATATATACTTGGTCAATTATAAGCACTACAAACACAAAAGTGTTAGAAAAAGGAGAACCGAAACCTTACCACACATATCTACTAAAACATTTGAAGAATTAAACAAAGCGACAAGCCGTCTGGCCAAAAGCTTTCTGGGAAGCGACTCAAGGAACATAAGGTCCTCGCGTTCCTGTTCAGTCATCAAAGACTTCGAAAACTTGTCATAACGCCGAGGGGTCCTCTCCCAGTAGAATGGAAATAGAGTCTTCCCACTACTATCATAAAAGTGGTTGGCACCTATATTCGACTTAATAACGACCTTAAAGAAGCCGGTTTTGAAATTTTTATAAGAAGAAGTAAAAGATTGGAACAAGGGTCTCTTCGGTTTTCTTATTAATGAAACCCACAAACCATCCCTCGGCCGAGTACAAAAATAGTACAGAAAAACACTTACAGAAGGCTTAATAAAGTTAAAAATACAAAGGGCTCGGAAGGCCTGAATGGTCGTCCACCCGTTCGGATGCAACTGAGAGGGTGCGACATTCAAAACCCGAAGTACCCCCATTGTAAGGGATCGTTACATGAAGGTCCCGGAAGACACAATCATACATATAAAAGAAATCTCTACGAAAGTCACCCTTCCCTAAGAAGACAAATTTCGGATTGACTTCTTGCCAACAACATTGAAGAGTTATCAGACAGTATTCGTCCTCGGTTATGGTACAAACATTTACATAGTTTAAAAAATTGGAAACGTTAAGTCTATCATCATACTGGGTATAGTAGGACCCAACTCCCCCTTCTACCTAGGTATACCCGGTGAGAGTTATTGGCAGAAACTCCCGTTTCTTTCCCTGTGTAACCCTCAGCTTACACTTCGGGGTCCGACTAGGGGCAACCTCATTTACCGGAGGCAAGATTACGTTTTTGACTACCTCCTCTCGGAAAGGTGCCGGAGACGAAGACGAAGACGACAACAATGAGGAAAATTCTTCGCTAGAGCTACCAGACCCCTCGGTGGACGAAGATGATGACTGAACATTAACAATTTCCTTTTCCCCGAAAAACCTAGCACTAGACGGATCCATGATTAAGAAAAGAAGAACCGACAACTCATACCTGATTCACCAAGCGAAAAGGATCACAAAACGGAGTATTCGGCCAAGAGCAAGAACTTCAGTTAGGAAAGATGTAAATAAAAGAAGTGAGGACGAAATCTCTCCTATAGCCTATTTATAGGGCCCAAGGCCCACAATGGCCCACCAGGTGCGAAAGCCCCAACCGTTAGATCACCCAAGATCTAACGGTTCACAAGGAAGCAACGCTTTGTTTTCCTCATCCCCAATGACTTTTTTCTGCCATAATGGCAGGGATTCAAAAAGACATCATGAACAGTGCATTCGAACAAACCAAACCAAGCCGAAACAATAAGCCTCTTCGTCACAACGGTTCACTCGAGGCTGAGGGGCATGTATACCGGAGGGGTATTCGGCAATATGGTTAGCCGAATACCCTCAATGCTGGATGAGTATTAGGCTTTGGGAATAGCCGAATACCCTTCACACTAGAGAGGTATTCGGCAACTGTAATGACCATAGAAAATAGGTGATTGACTAAATCACCGAATAAATACACCAAGGTGTTTGGCATGATAATCGAGTATCACAAAGAGTATTCGGACAAGACAAGATTATGCTAAAAAGGTATTACTAAGACAATTAAAGATTATAAGGTAATTAAGCAATCTTAATTAATAATAATAAGCCATCAAGATAATCAGGACCCATAAAAGTTCAAGGCCCAGTAAGGTAAGTATAAAAAGGAGTACGATCCTCGAAGTACGGTAACTTTTGATCCTCATTTATTACCCTTATTAAATGTTCTGAGCTGAAAGCTGACCTGAGTGTTGGAGTGCCTTTTGCAAGTACCCACCCCTCTAATCACCTAGAAGGATTCAGACGCTTGCAGGAGATCTCGGACTGAAGACATCGGCATAAGGAGATTTACCTTGTTACCCTCAGGCAGGAACACTAATCATTAGGATTCCTCCCCCACAATTATTAACACCTGACCTCTTGTTTTCTTTCATGATCCATCTATCCTGATCGATCAATTTTAATACACTTATTATGGATTTATACTTGGCTTTATTAACTATTTATTGTGTATAATATTGGTATTCTTGATGAGTATTGTATATTTAGATTTAATTGGGCTTTGATGCAAATCTTGATTAATTTTCAGATTTTAATGTATTTTGACTTTTCCTCTTTATTTAGGTTGATCATAACACGGGCTTTGGAAACGAGCCCAACATAATCTCAATGTCCATGGAAATCTTAAAGAGAGATATACATTTCTCATGAAGAGGTTATCAAATTATTTGGCTTAGATTGTGGATGAATTTGAACTTGAAGTTGGAGATGTTATTTTGTCCTTGCAGTCTAACATAGGTGCGGTATTTTGAGCATATCTTGAGTTACAGAGGTTGAGACGACATGAGACTAATGTCAAAATTTTAAGGATAAATTTATCTACAACTTTCATGAAGACACCTAAGGCCAATTCATCCATCTAGCTAGAGAATCACATAAATTAATTTAGTTTTTATCCAAAAATTATTTGTTATCTTTGATTATATCTCTTTGACTTGGTCTCACCCTGTGACTTAGTAGACCGATGTCATCTTTAAAACTCTTATTTTTCTTTATAATTATTTATACTTCATAAGGCTTTTATAGACTTACTCTCTCCCACACCTTTCTCTTCTCCACTTTCCTCTTAGTTCCTAGGTTTAAAAAAAATAAAAAAATCTTGCCAGTTTTGTTATCCCAACCATTGTGGGAGGAAGCCCGTTATACTTCAGCCAATATAATGTTAAAAAGTGACTTTTATTAAAATAAACAATGTAATATTAACAAAAGTAGTAAATGAATTTTTTTGTAAAAGTACTAAGAGGAAAATAAAAATAATAAGTTATAAATTATAAATAAAATGATAAATAGTGTTTGAAAAAATAAAATAATTTTTTTACCAAACAAATTTATTTTAATAAAAAAATTATGTACTAACAGTTAAATATATCCATAGTACACAATAAATAATCCCGGAGAAAAAATAATGCTAAGTTAAATGCATGCACTCTTTTTTCTATTTTTGAGTTATGAATGCTTGTTCTTTAGTCCTTATCTTTCTCCTTCACAATAAACGGTCGAAAAGAGAAGTTAATGCATTTATGTTTCCGTAAGTTAATTTATGAAAAAAAAAAGTTATATACGAATAAAGTAAAATAATTTTACACTTATCATCCTATCACAATTATATAATCATTAAACTCTAAATTTTTTATATAGAACTTTTTGCTTACAGGTTATAGCAGCCTGTGAAATATACTAGTATATATTTTATATACTAGTACTGTACAACTACAAAGTACAAAACTATACTACTATACTTGATCATAAACACGAAATCCGTTAATTTCATATCGTCTTTCTCTTAATTTTTTTCTTTTGGGTACATTCAATCTATTTTTCTTTTCTTTAATTTCTTTTTACTACTTATATTATATTATTATAACAGAATAGAAAACTTTCAACTCAATAAGTTGTGACTAATCGACATATATGGCTATAGGTGTTTAGTTGGTTCTTTGTTCGTGAATGGTGGTAGGCATGAAAAATTAGAGGTGAATTAGGTAATAATAAAACAAGATAGACAAGTAATGTATGTTTACAACTGAAATTTCTTCTTTTAAAGGAAAACTTTAATAATGCAAATACTAAAATCTTAAATATAAACTCTTATTTTAAATACATTATAAAATTATAAATATATTATATATAATATCCTCACCATTAATAAGTATAAACATGGAAGTAATTGTTGAAACATTGTTCTTTTAACAATTTTTTTTTTACAATGATCATACTGAAATTTGAACTTATGACCTTATTTATTTTATTCTAATCCCAACCACCAGATGCTTTTAACAATTAATCAAGGTATGTGTAGCTTTATTTTGTAAATTCCGGCGGCCATGCAAAGGTGGTGAACAGTTGACATGATATTCCTTGTTTGGTATTCCAACATTTGACCCCTGGAACCATAGTAGTACAAATTAGCAAGGAATTCCATAAACAAACCAAAACACACAAGACAATTACACAAACAATACAAAGCCAATAAAAGAGGTAGTGGTAATAGTAAGCTAAGCTAACATTACCAACCACAACAAACCAATTAAGGTGACCTCATGGCTGCGGCAACCTTGTAAAAAGTGGTCCATGATGCACCGCTTAATTTTGACCACTAGATATAATATTAAATAAATCAATGGTTAGGATAAATGACCTGAAACTTGCTTGGCTAGTTAAATTAATATATTTTATTTTACAAAATAATAATCCCTCTATAGTCTATTGAGAATTTGTTTGTGTTGGTTTCGTTTTGCAGAGAAACCCCAAAGAGAAGAAAGAAGCACATGTCTCCAACTCAATGCCTAACGGAGGTTCTCTTACATGATTCCGGGTGGATTGATGGATTCGTTTTCAAGGAAGGCCATTTTGATATTCATTTTTTTTTTCTATTGTGTTTTCTGGCTTAGTAAAACATTGTTATAAGGTGTTAATGTTGGCATTAGCAAATTTTGATATGAAGAGTGTTTAGAAGTGTGAGAATGTGACAGTTAGAACACACGCTTTCTGACAATTTATAAATTTTTTAAGAACATAAACTGATTAATTTGGTAAGTCGGTAAGGCATTGCTAATCAAGCATACACACAAGCCCTTGTGATGATTCCATCATACCTCACGGCATTGCTAATCCAGATTATAACCATGAAAACTTTATGACAATTGGACAACCTAGTTTAATAATAATGTGTTTAAAATAAGCATAAAATAAGTATTTACATTATTAAAATGTCTATGTATAACTACTCTAGTTAAAAAGACGAAGAAGAAATAACACCCCCAGGTATTATGATGTATGTAGTTGTTTTATGTCACAGCTTCTACACTTGGCTTGGGTTGCAGATTTTAAGCCAAGCATCAAATGACCAATTTCAACTAAAATATTGAAAGACTAAACGTTAATATTTAAAAATTATATATATAAAAAAAAAAAAAAAAAAACCTATTGTAACCGGTAGTATTGTTCTTACCCTGCTCATGGTACAATTTTCTCAGCCATAACTGCAGCCAAGTAAATGCCACTGGTCTGTCAGAGTTGTTGAAAGGTGCGCCAAGTGTATGTGGAAAAGCATTTCATTTCAGGTTACTCGCTAGAGTCATAACGTCTTCGCCTACCCTCACTCGTCATTTCCATTCTTGGTCATTTCGTAACAAATAAAGCTTTATTCTCTGCACTATAAGAAAGAAACACAAACCAAGACAGAGTAAACAAACAAGAGAAAAACAGAGAGAGAAACAAAAACAATGGCAGCTGGTGGAGGAGGAGGAGGAGGAGGAAAGGCTGATGAGTTTCAACCTCATCCCGTGAAGGAGCAACTTCCCGGTGTTGATTACTGTGTTACCAGCTCTCCTTCATGGCGTACATTACAATCACAACCCCTGTTTAATATAATACTTAACACCCATTATTTTGCTCAGCCTAAAATTTTTGTCTTTCCTTTGGTTGCAGCTGAAGGGATTATTCTTGGCTTTCAGCATTACCTGGTTGTGCTTGGGACCATTGTCATTATTTCCACCATCCTTGTCCCTTTGATCGGTGGTGGCAATGTAATCAAATTTTTGGACTTTTTTTTAATACTTTCATTTTCATATACCTTGTTGTTTAGTCATCTCATTCTGTTTGTGTCAAATTTCTTCTTTTTTTGGGAAAAAAAATCATAGGTGGAAAAGGCTGAAACAATTCAGACTCTACTTTTTGTTGCGGCCATTAACACACTGCTGCAAACGTGGTTTGGCACACGTCTTCCAGTGGTTGTGGGACCATCCTATGCTTTTCTCATTCCTGCTTTTTCCGTTGCTTTTTCCTCCAGAATGAGTATATTTGTAGATCCTCATCAGGTTAGTATGTGTGTCTACATTGTTGTATTATAGCTCTCTCTAATTACTACTTGGTGAACATAGCTTTGTTGTTTCATATTCATGGGGAAAGAAGAAGAAGGAGAAGACTTTACTTGGAAATTGACTAGTTTTCATTAGTATTTTTCAAGTGTTAGTGCATGTCACTAATTTCAATTGATTCTTGACTGAATTTTTTTTTAGAGATTTAAACAATCCATGAGAGCCATACAAGGGGCACTTATTGTTGCATCGTTGTTTCAAATCATTGTTGGCTTTCTTGGCTTTTGGAGGATTTTTACCAGGTAGACTACATAGTTGAGAATCTCTTTTGATTATTATTGTGCAATTTGCTTTGCTGATGAAATCAGCTATATTTCAGAATTCAGAATAGAAAAATTCACTAATATTACCTACTGATATTGCAGGTTTCTCAGCCCGCTTAGTGTGGTCCCCCTTGTCACTCTGACTGGACTAGGACTATTTGTATTAGGATTTCCAAGAGTACGTGCATTGCTCTTTTCTTATGAATATTGGTGATAAATCTGTTTCGTTTGATTGTTAGTTGTTTAACAAACTTAATCTGTGGTTTTCCTTTGATTCTTGTAGTTGGCAGATTGTGTTGAAATTGGTCTTCCTGCATTGGTTATCCTGGTCATCCTGTCCCAGGTATTTTACTTTCTTTACCATTCTCTCATCAATTTTAGTTTAATTCATTTGAAATATTTGTAGTACAGCAACAAGATAGTGAGGCAAAAAGTATAAGCTCTATCTTTTCTAATATATTATCCAAATTCCTTCCTATTAAATATACATGCTTCTACCAACGGTTAGTTCATTCCAGTGGTACATGTTTGATTTCCTTCAGCATGGTCTCACATTCATGTCTTGTGTATGGAAAAAAAATCACGCTGGAAGAGCTAGCCAAACCATGCTGTGGATGTTGTTGGCTTGAATAAGATTGTCTCCTGCAGAGGATATCTATGATCTAGACCAAAGTAATATATATGCATATGCTTGACATTGCTATATGCATAATTTCACTTTGTTTGGCCGACTATTGAATAAAATTTAAGTAGGAAGATTAAAATAGTGGTAGTGTAAGAAGTGATTTAATCTTGTTATCTGTGTATATTATATATCAAAATAAATCAATGCTTTACATTGATATTTCTACTTGTGTTAAATCAATGGACTTGCAGTATATTCCCCAAAGGATGAAATCAAGAGGAGCTGATCGATTTGCTATCATCGTCGCAATAGGACTTGCATGGGCATTTGCTGAAATTTTGACTGCAGCTGGTGCCTACAATAAAAGATCGCCTAAAACTCAATTTAGTTGTCGTACTGATCGATCTGGTTTAATTAGCGCTGCTCCTTGGTTAGTCTTAAGTAGCTTGCTGGTGTTATTAAGAATCTTGTAGTGCTTTCAAAGCCATATATTTTTGTGATATAATAGATTATGATATCTAAGGCTTTAAAGCATCAAACTAGTGTTTAAAACTGTGTACAAGGAGCTGAATGTGTTCTCAGCACCTCTTATAAAACACACACACACATGGATGCCTGGTCATTTGCTGATGGTAAATTCATTCATGTGGATGGTCATCTAAAGGGCTATTCTTCAATTAGATTTCACTCCTTTTATGCAGGATAAGAGTTCCATATCCATTTCAATGGGGAAGCCCTTCTTTCAATGCTGGTGATACTTTTGCTATGGTTGCTGCTTCTCTTGTTGCAATTGTAGAGGTTTGCTTTTTTTTTTTTTTTTAATGTAGACAAACTTGAGGGGATGGTTGTTATATTTTTTAATAAAATAATCACAAAGGCTAATGCTAACAATATTTTGCACATGACAATTTGTACCGTGGTCAGTATGACTCTGGACTACATTTGATTTGCAAAAATTATGTGAACTTCCCTTGGTCTTTTCTATATTATCTTGTAATTTGACAATTTCTAGTTAAAAGGTATATGATTAAAGTTCTTTTTTATTTGGATGTACTTTGATATAAGTTTTGCCCTTTTCATTCTTTGAGAACAGTCAACAGGAACATTCATTGCAGCATCAAGATTTGGCAGTGCAACCCCTGTTCCACCATCCGTGCTTAGTCGTGGTGTTGGCTGGCTGGTACTGTGTGTGTGATTCTTTGACATTACATTTGTGCATTCTTTTACTTCTTAAAAAGTAGACTTATATGTTAAAGTTTGACGATTTCAGGGCATAGGTACTCTTGTGGATGGCTTTTTTGGCCCAGGAACTGGATCCACTGCATCAGTGTACATTTTGTTACCTTTAAAAATCATCTGACTAACTTCGTAGATCTAAGTTGTCCTGACTCTAAGCATAATATGAGTTGCTAATAATCAATCAATCAATGTTTATTTCCTTGTTTCAGTTGTCATATGGAAGTCTGTAAATTTGCTTTCTGATGATATTAAGATGTTAGCACATAAGAAAATCTTGGAAGTTATCAAGAAGCAAACAATTTACACTACCTAGAGTTTATTATTGGCTTTGGGCCGACATCTTGCTAGCCAGTGGTTGTTGTAGAGACTAGGAACTTTTCTGACTGAAAATGATGCTCTAAATGTTGCCTATTGACCCAATATATGAATAATATGGTTGCCTAATTGCCTTCTATTAAATGTGTGAACCCTGGAAAATTTTCTCTCACTATTATATTGAAGACATTATCTAATTGCCTCTTCTTTTATTTCCTTGACATTAAGTGAAAACGCAGGACTCTTGGGTTTAACACGTGTAGGAAGTCGGAAAGTCATTCAAATATCAGCTGGATTCATGCTTTTCTTCTCTATACTAGGTGTTGCAACGATTTCTTCAAATATCTATACACTCAGACATATTGGTGAAAGCAAAATATGTGTCATACTTTATATGTGTATTGGACAATTTGTTCATTCCTAAGGCTTTATTTTGGATATCTAACAAAAGGTGAAATATAATGAAATGGATATCATGACATTGTTTGAATATTTTAGGATGGAATGGAGAAGAGTTTTATTTTCATTATTAAGAAGTGAATAGAATGTTAAGAAAATTAACTAACGATAATTTCTTCCTATACCCCCCAAATAGGGGAAAGAAAAATAGAGGTATTTGATGGAAAGAAAAATCTACCTCCGTTTAAGCAGTCCAAGCACTGGCAGCTAATGTCATTCCATTCCATTCTTCTTTGTCTCATCCCCTTCCATCAATTCATACAATGCCTAAGTGATGAAAAATCAAACTAATCTAGCTTTACATGTGTTATTTGTTCTACTGATTTTTTTTACTTAAGCATTCAGGTTTGTTCTTCTCTGCCAGGAAAATTTGGAGCTGTTCTTGCTTCAATACCTTTGCCAATTGTAGCAGCTATTTACTGTGTTCTCTTTGCCTTCGTAGGTATGTGTGTGATTTTATGTGTTTTGTGGTCAGGTGCATTGAAAATAATGCAATGTCAATTAGGTAAAACAATTCTACAATCTTTATGTGTATTTATGAGAACTAACAAGTTGATGATGACCTAGAAACCAAAAATCAACAAGTGATTGCCATGAAAGTTGTCATGTAAAATGTATTTCCATTTGGATCATGCTAAGTTGATGTTTTGTTCCCGAATTATTTCCGATTTGATTGTAATGTTTCTTCTATGATGAGCAGTATCCGCTGGCCTTGGATATCTTCAATTCTGCAATCTAAACAGTTATAGGTCAATGTTCATCCTTGGCTTCTCTCTCTTCATGGGTTTATCTGTTCCACAGTATTTCAACGAATATCTGTTGCTATCTGGACATGGCCCTGTCCATACTGGCTCCACTGCGGTTTGTATATACTACCTGAAAAAGTTACCTTGATTCAAATAATTTTACTATAACCATTTTTTATTCTTATGGTTCTTTGTGACTCCTTTTGCAGTTCAACAATATAGTGCAAGTGATTTTCTCATCCCCAGCAACTGTGGCAATTATAGTTGCTTACTTCTTGGATTTAACTATGAGTCGTGGAGACAGCTTAACTCGCCGAGACAGTGGGAGACACTGGTGGGAAAAATTCAGGACCTTCAACCAGGATACTAGAAGTGAAGAGTTCTATTCACTTCCCTTAAACCTGAACAGATTTTTTCCATCAGTTTGAGTGCACTTCCAAAATGAACAAGAGAGAATCTATCATTCTCTTGATAATCAAAGTGCTTAATATCTACACAGATATTAGTATGTATAAGAAAGATATTCGAGCAAGAGTTGCAATTTATAGCAATACTGACTTATTTATTTCAATTGGGTCTCATATTTTACTAGTCCATCCTGCATGGCCGAGAGTAATTGGACCCATATTGTGATGCGGGAATCACGCTCCCGTGTTGTCATATAATACTCACATGAAAAACAATAATTTAGTTCCGACCAAGTGTTGGTGTAAAAAGGGTTTGACACTTACATCTAACGATATATTATGGTAATAATATAGTCAAATTTATTATATGAAATGCTAATAATATTAATAATGTAAAATAATATTGAGCAAAAATATTAAACTCAATAATCAAATAAAAAAAACTGATATGAAAAAAGGCTATAATAGTTTATACCAATTATTTGTAGATATCGAATGTCTTTGATAGAATTAAGATTTAAATATGTTTTTAATTATGTAAGTAAAGTTATTTTTGTTTTGAGGTTTCATTAACGTTGGTATTAAAACTTTTAAAAAAAATGAAGAAATAGAAATTAAACATGAATTAATGTGGGATTGGGTTGATTTTAATAAATGGATGAATTGGATTTAATTTTATATGGATGGATCGGATGAATCATAGATAAATAGATAACTTTGTTATCCATAACTATACTATTACTTCATCATAAATTGAAATCCATTAATTTCATATCGTTTTACGCTTTTCATTTCTTCTTTTGGGCACATTCAATCTCTTTTTCTTTAATTTTTTTACTTCTTATATTGTAACATAACAGTAAATTAACTTTTTTTTTTTTATAAAAAGTAAATTAACTTTCAACTCAACAAGTTGTAACTAATCGACATATATGACTATATGTGTTTAGTTGGTTATTTGTTTTTGAATGATGGTATAGACGTCAGAAATTAGAGGTAAAAGATTGGATAATTAAACAAGATAAACAATTAATGTATGTCTTACAAACTGCAATTTCTTCTTTTAAAGGAAAACTTTAATGCAACCCATAGGATTGAGCAATGCCCTAAGGTTTCGCTGTGTTCACATGTGGAGAATGATCTATTTAGTGGGTGTAAAATTATAAAATTAAATATATTATTGTTAATTATAATTTCTTAAAGAGAGATTAAAATCTTAAATCTTAAATATAATTTCTTATTTAAATACATTATAAAATTATAAATATATTATATTTTATTCTCATCATTAATAAATATGAACATTGAAGTTTTTGAAACATTGTTCTTTTGAGTTTTGACAAAAGGTCTTTGAAAACTTTTTTAATCAATAAAGCTTTATTTTGTAAATTCCGACGCCATGTAAAGATGGTGAACAATAAGAGTTATTATTATTATTATTATTATACACTCATATTTATTTTCATCTCATTTTTATTATATTTTTTCTTATTTCTCTCTTTGTTTCTAATCATATCATTGTTAATTATATCTATTAATTTATCTCTTTTTTATTTTTTTATATTTCTTTTTCTCATACACCCTAAAAATGAGGTGTAGGGTTTATCATTTTCCTTGGAACAATTAGCATGATATTCCTTTCCAACATTTGACCACTGGAAACACAGTAGTACAAATTAGCAAAGCATTCCATAAACAAAGCAAAAACACACAGAGACAATTACTCAAATGATGCAAAAAGCCAAAAAGAAAGGTGTAGTCGTAGTACCATAGTAGTAAGCTAAGCTATCATTGCCGATTAAGGTGTCCTCATCAGTCATCACTGCAGAGTATCCTTGTAAAAAGTGGTCCATGATTTTGACAATTAGATATAATATCAAATAAAAAATCAATAGGATAAAGACCTGAAACTGCTTGGCTAGTTAGATTAATATTTTGTTTTACAAATTAGTCCCTCAGTGAAGAATTCGTTTGTGTTGTTTTTGCAGAGAAATCCCGAAGAGAAGAAAGAAACACACGTTCGAAATAAATAAAAAATCACCACGACAAAACACAACATAAATCATAGGATGTTCAGTTCATCGTTGAATATATATGCCAAAGAGAGGAAGATGCAATAAACCTCCACGTATTATGAATTACGATGCAGGTGTTGTGAGCCACAGCTTCTTACACACGTAACCAAACAAGAACAACAAATTTGAACATGTTAAGACCTCTTTACTAAAATATGCAAAAAGAATAACAGTTACTATTATTGAAAAATTAAAAAACCAATTATAAGCAATTAAGCTGTGCATTCTTCTTGCACTGTAAAATGCCAATGCTAGAATAGGCCATAGGCCATAACCGTAACTGCAGAAAAGAAAATGACACTCCTCTGTCTCAACCTCAGACTCAGTAGCTGAAAACTGCACCATACGAAAACAAAAAATAGCACTCGGTAGAGTCTCAGGGTCTTGGTCTTCGCCATCGTACCCTCACTCATCATCATGCCTTCTTGATTCTCTGCAGTGCATTATAAGAGATATCAGAGACAGATTAAACATTAACAAACAAGAACACTACGAAAGAGAAACAATGGAAGCTTGTGCTTGTGGAGGAGAAAAACAAAACATGGATGAGTTCGAATTCGAACCTCATTCCATGAACGTGAAGCAACAACTTCCAAGTGTTAATTACTGTGTTGCCAGTTCTCCCTCATGGCGTACGTATAATAATATCACATTGCCAACCCTTTTTTCTACCTTAACTTAATACTTAACACTAACACACTTTTTTTTTTTTTTACAGCTGAAGGGATTCTTGTTGGGTTTCTGCATTTCCTGGTTGCGCTTGGGACCATTGTCATGGCTTCCTCCACCCTTGTCCCTTTGATGGGTGGTAACAATGTAATAATTTTTTTGACTTTTCTTAATAGCATTTTCGTATATATATACCTATTTGTTTAGTCATTTTGTTTCACTGAAATTTCTTCTTTCTTTTGAAATAAATAAATAATAACATAGAAGGAGAAGGCTGAAGTGATAGAGACTCTACTTTTTGTTGCGGCCATTAACACACTGCTGCAAACGTGGTTTGGAACACGTCTTCCAGTGGTTGTGGGAGCATCCTATACTTTCCTCATTCCTTCTATGTCCGTTGCTGTTTCCAAAAGGACGAGTGTATTTGAAGATCCACGTCAGGTTGGTGTTTCCAAAAGGTTGTTTCATTTTCATGAGAAAAGAAGAAGAAGAAGAAGAAGTAAAAGAGTTTACTTCGGAAAAGGACTAGTTTTTATTAGCAGTTTTGGAGATAAAAGTGTTAGTGCATGTCACTAATATCAATTTTTTCTTGGCTGGATTTTTTTTAGAAATTTATACATTCCATGAGAGCCATACAGGGGGCACTTATTACTGCATCGGTCTTACAAATCAGTATTGGCTTTTTTGGATTTTGGAGGATTTTTGCCAGGTAATGTAGTACATGCTTGAGTTGAGAATCTCTTTTGATTATTATTGTGCAATTTTCTTCTTTGATGAAATCAACTATATTCTAGAATAGAAAGATTCACTAATATTAAGTTATTAACTACTGATATCGCAGGTGCCTCAGCCCGCTTAGTGTGGTTCCCCTTGTCACTCTGACTGGCCTAGGATTCTTTCTATCAGCATTTCCAAGAGTACATGCATTGCTCTTTTCTTATGCATATTGGCGATAAATCTCTTTCCTCTGATTATGAGTTTTTAACAATTGTCTTTTGATTCTTGTAGTTGGTAGATTGTGTTGAAATTGGTCTCCCTGCATTTCTTATCCTTGTCTTGCTGTCTCAGGTATGTTGCTTTCTTTACCAGTCTCTCTCTCATCCATTTCAGTTTAACTCTTTTGAAATATTTGTACAGCAACAATATGTGAGGTAAAAATTATAAGCTCTATTTTTTAATATATTATCCAAATTCCTAGCTATTAAATATATATGTTTCTACCAACTGTTAGTTCAAGTGGTACATCTTTGATTTCCCTTTAGCACGGTTTTAGGTTCAAAAGTCTTATGCATGGAAAAAATTCACACTGGAAGAGCTAGCCCCACCAGGTTGTATATGTTATAGGCTTGAATAAGATTGTCTCTTGCAGAGGATATCTATGATTTAGACCAAAAAATATATATGCTTCTGCTTGACATTGCTATATGCATACTTTCACTTGGTTTGGCCGACTCTTGAATAAAATTCAAGTAGGAATATTAAGCTAGTGGTAATGTAAGAAGTGATTTACCCTTGTTATCTGTGTATATTATATATCAAAATAAATCCACATTTTAAATTGATATTTCTACTTATGTTAAATCAATGGCCTTGCAGTACATTCCCCAATGTCTGAAAATGAAATCAAGAGGAGTTGATCGATTTGCAATCATAATCTCAATTGGAATTACGTGGGCATTTGCTGAAATTTTGACTGCAGCTGGTGCATACAAAAAAAGATCGCCTATAACTCAATCAAGTTGCCGCACCGATCGATCTGGGTTAATTAGTGCTGCTCCTTGGTCAGTCTTAAGTAGCTTGCTTGTGTTATTAAGAATCTTGTAGTGCTTTCAAAGGCATATATTATATTTTGTGATGTAATAGATGATGATATCTAAGGCTTTAAAGCATCAAACTAATGTTTTCAACTATGACGAGGAGCTAAATGTGTTCTCAGCACCTCTTATAAAATACACACACATGGATGATTGGTCATTTGCTGATGGTAAATTCATTCATTTGGATGGTCATCTAAAGAAAAATTCTTCAATTAGATTTCACTCCATTTATGCAGGATAAGAGTTCCATATCCATTTCAATGGGGATGCCCTTCTTTCAATGCTGGTGATATTTTTGCTACTGTTGCTGCTTCTCTTGTTGCAATTGTAGAGGTTTACTTTTTTATTTTTTATTTTAAATGAAGACAAACTTGTGGGGATGGTTGTTGTATTTTTTAATAAAATAATTATATTTTTTTTAATAAAATAATTACAAAGGCTAATGCTTTGCTAGCAATATTTTGCACATGACAATGTGTACCTGATCAGTATGACTTTGTGGACTATACATTTGATTTGTGAAAATTCTGTGAACTGCCCTTGGTCTTTTTTTATTATTATTATCTTGTAATTTGACAACTTCTAATTAAAAGGTATATGATTAAAGTTCTTTTTATTTGGATGTACTTTGATATAAGTTTTGCCCTTTTCATTCTTTGAGGACAGTCAACAGGGACATTCATTGCAGCATCAAGATTAAGCAAAGCAACCCCTATTCCACCATCTGTGCTTGGTCGTGGTGTTGGCTGGCTGGTACTATGTGATTCTTTGACATTACATTTGTACGTGCATTTACGTCTAAAAATTTAGTCTTATACGTCAAAGTTTGACTATTTCAGGGCATAGGTACTCTTTTGGATGGCTTTTTTGGCACAGGAACTGGATCCACTGCATCAGTGTACATTTTGTTACCTTTAAAAAATCACCTTATTAGCTATTATACTTAGGCTAAGGATCTGAGTTGTTCTGGTTCTAAGCATATATAAGATGAGTTGCTACTATTCACTCTATCAATGTTATCTTTAAATTTGCTTTCTGATGATATGAAGACTTAGTGCCTAAGAAAATCTTGCCAACCAGTGGCTGACGTAGTACATTTCTGTCTGAAAATGATGCTCAAGATGTTGCCTGTTGACCCAATATATGAACAATATGGCTGCCTAATTGCCTTCTATTAAATGTGTGAACCTTAGAAAAATTTTCTATACCATTATATTAAAGACATTATTATCTAATTGCCGTTTCTTTTATTACCTTGAAATTTAGTGAAAATGCAGGACTCTTGGGTCTAACACGAATAGGAAGTCGCAGAGTCATTCAAATATCAGCTGGATTCATGCTTTTCTTCTCTATATTAGGTGTTGCAACGATTTATTCCAATTTCTAAACACTCAGACGTATTGGTGAAAGCAAAAACATGTGTCCTACTTCATATTTGCTTTGGACAATTTGTTCATTCCTAAGGCTTTATTTTGATATCTAACAACAGGTGGAATGGAATGAAATAGATATCGTAACATTGTTTGAATAGTTTATGATGGAATGGAAAAGAGTTTTCATTCCATTCTGCCTCATTTTAAGCAGTCCAAGCACTGGCAGCTAATATCATTTCATTCCATTCTTCTTTGTCTCATCCGTTTCCATCAATTCCAACATAGCCTAAGTGATGAAAAGTCAAACTTCTCTAGCTTTACATGTGTTATTTTTTTTTAAGCATTCAGGTTTGTGTTTCTCTGCCAGGAAAATTTGGAGCATTTCTTGCTTCAATACCTTTGCCAATTGTAGCAGCTATTTACTGCGTTCTCTTTGCCTTCGCAGGTATGTGTGTGACTTATATGTTATGTGGTCAGGTGCATTGAATATAATGCAATGTCAATTAGGGAAAATAATTCTACAATCTTTATGTGTATGCGCATTTTATGAGAACTAACAAGTTAATGACCTAGAAAACCAAAAACAAACAAGTGACTACTGACTGCCATGAAACTTGACATTTCCATTTGGATCATGTTAATTTTATGTTTTGTTCCTGATTTACTTCTATATTTGATTGTAATGTTTCTTCTATGATGAGCAGCATCCGCTGGCCTTGGATATCTTCAATTCTGCAATCTAAACAGTCATAGGTCAATGTTCATCCTTGGTGTTTCTCTCGGCATCGGTTTATCTGTTCCACAGTATTTCAACGAACATGTCCCTGTTCATACTGGCTCCACTTGGGTTTGTATACACTACCTGAAAAAGTTACCTTGATTCTTATGATTTTAGTTTTACTATAACTATCTTTGGTTCTTTTGGTTCATTGTAACTCTCCTTTTGCAGTTCAACAATATAGTGCAAGCAATTTTCTCATCCCCAGCAACAGTGGCAATTATAGTTGCTTACTTCTTGGATTTAACTCTTAGTCGTGGAGAGAGCTCAACTCGCCGAGACAGTGGGAGACACTGGTGGGAAAAATTCAGGACCTTCAACCAGGATTCTAGAACTGAAGAGTTCTATTCACTTCCTTTAAACCTGAGCAGATATTTCCCATCACATTGAGTGCACTTCACATTTTAAAATGAACAAGAGGAAGTCTATCATTCTCAAGACAATTTATTGTCTCAAATGTGCTTACACAAATTGCTATAGTATGAATATATTACAACATATCATTGTATCTCAAATAGAAGTAAGTGTGTATAAGAAAGATATTAGAGCAAAAGGGTTGCAGTTTATAGCAATACTAACTTGCATGTTAAGTTCTTGTCTTGCACATCCATGTACTTGAAGTAGAATATCCTGTGTATTAGGAATCTCTACAAGACCATAGTCCACTTATTTAACTCTTTTATTTCAATTGGGCCTCATGTTTTACTATGCAACCCTGCTTGGGCTGTGAGGATGTGAATGGGCTAAAACTTCTTGCACCTCCATAATTTGTTTCTGAAATGTAATAGGTGCTGGTAGCAATTTATGGAGGTGCAGGAAGCAACAGCTATGTGAATGTAATGTCTTGTAGGCTTGAAGCCTGCAATTGAGTCCAAGCTCAAAGTGGCAAGCACATGAGAGGAGATGATAATGATTTATGGAGACGATAAATCAAAGGATTAAAAGGGAATGTGCAAATTGAAGTATTGAAATCTGTGTGGTGAAATTGGACTTGAAATATATGGCTTTCTAATAGGCTTACTTAGGCATGGGCCAGACTAAGTGGGTCCATTTGGCAGCAGCCCTTGTCATGCGGGAATCACGCTCCCGTGTTGTCATATACTCACATGAAAAACAACAATGATTTAATTTCTACGAAGTGTTAGTGTGAAAAGGTTTGACACTTAATATCTAACGATATATTATATAATTATATAATTAATATTATAGTCAAATCAAATTATTGAATGAAATGTTAATAACATTGATCAATAATAATGTAAAATAATTTTATATTGAGCAAATATTAAAGTGAATAATCAGAAGAAAAAAAAGTCTTCGATATGAAAAAAGCACTAATAGTTTGTACCAATTATTTGTAAGATAAGATACCAAATGTATTTGATAGATGTAAGGCTTAAATGTGTTTTTATTACGCAAATAAAGCTTTTTTTTTTTTTTTTTTGATCTTTCATTAATGATATCAAAACTTCTAAACAATGAAGAATTAGAATTAAAAATTAGACATAAATTAATAATGGACAAATAAATAAATAATTATATTTATAAGAATTAAAAATATATTTAAGACACAAAAGGGTGATTAGTTTAGATACTACTTGTATAATTTTTCTCTAGTCCTAGATTTGAGCCTTGTATACATACATAAAAAAAAAAAAAAATCTTAATGAAAAAGTTAGTTTCACTATAGAAGTATAGATTTTTCTTGCACAAAATAAATTCACTTCCTTAAAAGGTTTTTTCTTATGTCCAAAACAATACAAACTCGTGGAAGTGAGTATTATAATAAACCAAACATGAACTCTAGAGAAACATGGAATAGTATCATGGCAAAAATACTCCTATAGGAAGAGGAATGTGTTATAGCCAATCCATCAGCTACTACATTTCCCTCTCTGCTGAAAACGCATGTGGCCAACTTAATGCATAAGAGCCTTAGTCTGTTTGACCACCAGACTAGCCCAAGAATGAGTGGAATTACACCGAAAATCTAGTAGATGAATAATAGTCATTGAATTTGACTTAATAAACATTCTATTAAACTTGTGTCCTTTAACTAGATGAACACTATGAAATATTTTCAAGAGAAATGTTAGTAACACATTTTTTAACATACTATTTTAAACACAATTTTTATTATTGATTAAAATTTATTAAAAAATCATAAATTTTGGTGTGTTCTACTTTTTTTTTAACAAGTCTCTCATAATTTTTTAATTTTTAATAAATTTTAATTAATAACAGAGAGTGTTATTTGTGCTCTCGTCAAATCACCGTAGAATAAGTTCCAAGTTGGCAACAAAAACTATAGTAAAAGCACCACAATGATCTCTCAGCACCCCACCACATGTGCATCATTGGAAGATTGATTCTAAGATTCATCCGTATTAAGATCAACCCACCCCCAATGAAGAGTACTCCACCTATATAATATGAAAAGTATAACTCCCTCTTAAAATTAGTGATAATACTGAATAAAGTTACACTCTTTTTTTTTTTTTTTGATAAAGAATAAAGTTATACTCTAGTTCCAGGCACAAAAGTCCAAGTTTATATATATTACTTACCCCTATAGAACTATTTTCTATATTTTTTTTATGAGTAAACTATTTTCAATATTAAATATTTTATGATAAATACTTAATTTATTACATACAAATTTACAAATTTGACCACCAAATATGAATGATAATTGAATACAAATATGATAAATAGAGTCTTTAATCATTCACAATAGGTAGATTTTTTATATAAAAAAAAGATTAGTCCAAGCCTAATTACTGCAAAATTTTATAGATATGAGTTCGAGTTTCGATTACTTGTCCCGTCCTAATTAATAGATATTCATATAATTACATATTTTTCATTATATATTTTATAATTAAAATTCAAAAAAATATTTTTTAAATTAATTATATTTTTAATTAATGTTATTTTTTGTTTAAATTTTATAGTTAATTTCAACATTAAATTAACGGTTTTTGTTTAGTTGGCCTGTGAAAACAACACATTACAAAAATATATATTCCATTTAATTCAAACACAACTAATAAGTTTATCTCCGGATATATAATTAAATATAAATATTAATATCAAAGTTGAGAGTAACGTAAAAGTATGAACCTAAATATAAATATTTTTCTCAAATGTGACATAGACGGATACTTACTCATTATTGTCACCGCTTCTATGTAATTACTAATCATTGTTTCTTAAGCATAAGGCACTAAAATGAATACTTAATTTTCTGTAAAAAAAATACTTAATTTATTAATTGTGAAAATATATCCACATTGAAAGCGTGCAGTGGTGAATCTAGAACCCTAAGTTAGGAAGACAATTTATTTAAAAAATAAAAATTAATAATTATTATTATGAAAGGAGTGAAAAATTTAGGAATAAGAAGTTCAAATATACAAAATTAAGGAAAACAATATATACACATTTAATATATTAATATGTAATTTTTAAAAAATGAGGGAGTGCATTTCCCACATAGGGCATGCAAATTCAACTAAAAACAATTAGTTATAAGTTTGAATTCTTTTTTTGGTAGCTAAAATTTTAGGGGGAAAGGGTATATGGCACCCCAATTGAAGGTAAGAAAAACCTCTAACTCAAAGAAAACTTACAAACATATTTATATTATCTCACCCTAAGGAGACGGGTAGAAACTTGAACTTGTGATCTATCAATTACAAGACTCTCATTTACTCCACATAACCAACCTCTTTAGGTTAATAAGTTTAAAATGCATTTGTATTAAAAAAAATTAAATTATAAGAAACATTTATACAAATTCCTTAAAAACCACTTGAGTTAGAATAGTTCATAAATCATTTTAGTTTAATACAATACACAATTGTAAAAACTGCGAAAGAAATTGAGCAAACTGAAAAGCAAAAATAATTATCAATAAAAGAGAGTCAAGTGTCAAGAGTTCTCAACATACATATTTTTATCAATTGTTGTCTTGATTGTCCCATTTTGTTCCTTGGTGTTCATTTTCGTATATTATTCATATGATTTGGAGAGAGATGTGACTTTGAATTGATTCGCATGGTCTGTGTGTTGTAGCGAATGGGCTTGGTGCAAGGAAGCATAAGGGGACATTTATGACTGACACTCCTCGAAACGAAGGGGTATAGAAGTAGAGTTGTCAAAGTGGGTAAAATCCATGAGCCAACCTAATTCATAGCAGGTTCGAGCTAAGTTGAGTTGGTGAAAATCAACTCACCTCAATTATATAGAAAAATAGGCCCAACACACTTAGAACTTGACTCACCCGAGTTAGATCTATGGTGAGTCAAGTTGTCTCACAAGTTAGGGGTTTAACTTAAAAATAAATAAATCTCATAAGCCACTACCCTTCTCATTCAAACTCAATGATACACACTAACACCGTAACACACGAGACACACATCACAACTATGGGATTAATTGCTACTCCAATCCTATTGGCATTACATGTTTTTAGGCCTCAGATTACCATAAGTATGCACACAATACACATTACTTTTTCTACCTCTTGTCTTATGAAATTACGAGTATTTTAGGAAAAGAAAAATAAAAGAAATACATCTCTTGATTATGGCTCACATAGATAATTGAATTTTTAAACTTTTTTTACTTGTAGTAATTGTATTTTGATTTGTTTATTTTAGAAAGCAAAGTTTTGTGTAAATTGTGCATCCACAAGGCATATTTATATTGTTGCATTTTTTTAGCACCCACTAAGACATCATCTCATTAGTTTAGTTTTTATATTGAACAAGTACAATAACATGAATAACATAAATAAATAATAAAATATGATATAAATAGGGGTATTTTTGTCATTTTAGAAAAAAAAATCCTTTCGTTTTTTGTCCGTTTGTGGACGAAACCCAAAATTATGGTAGGTCTCGCTTGCAGAACCTCTTTTCTCCTTTGTCTCTTGCCACCAAACGATGGATGGTCAGATTATTTTTAACTCTTCCTTCCTCCCTCAATCTGTCCCGTGTCCATCCATAATTTGGTGTAACGAACGAAGCCTTAGTAATAATTGTGGACCTGTTGAGTTGTTTAGTTTAGCACTCCAATGTTTAAACCATGTCTGTATCTCGCAAGTACCACACGAGTCAAGAAATTGAAGGAGTCTAATGTTATTTTATTTTATTTATTTGTTTTTGGCTAAAAAAAAGTGATAGGATGGGGTGATACCCCTAATAGTTCGATGTAGAACATCGATGACATGGTGAGAGACTATCAATATAAATCCATCTAAAGGATTATTGTATATGTTTAAAATGCAAATAATTTTATAAATTTACAACTATTCAAACTAACTTTTGAGCTTTAAGGGATCTCTCTAAGAATGATTATTCACCCATTAAAATTCTAATGGTGTTTAGAGAAATCAAATTTACATTCATAAAAAAAAGATTAAAATTCCCTAACTACTTGTGTCTACTTACATTGATAAGTTAAAATCATTTTTTAAAATAAAATTGTTTTAAATCAAAATTATTTTAAATCTAAAATAAACTAAACTTATAAATGTTTATTTAAAATCGTATTAAATAATATTTTAATATAATTTTAAATAATCTAATGTGAATCCAATCACACTCTACATCTCCCAATAGGAAAATCACAAATGTTAGATGAAATTCATCAAAAGTCATATATTCGCAAACAATATGTTGTATATAAAAGTGAAAGAATCTTCTTAGTGTATGAAATTCAAGAACGTTGTTAAAAAAATTGATTAAAAGTTATGTTAATTGTTAAACATAGGTTATTATAAATTTGAATAAAAGAATTTGATTATCAAGATTAGTATTTGTATGAAAAGGTAATGGTGTGGGTGAATAAACCAGTGAGTAGCGACAGATAAATCACCACTTAGGGATGGCAATGGATAGGGTACTATAGTATCCGTCCCTATATCCGTGTTTAAAAAAAACACCCGTACTCGCCCTCATACCTGTGCGGGTAGCAACTTTAATCCCCGTTCCCGTACCCGCAGGTACCTATATACCCATACCCACACCCGCTACCCGTATTTTGCTTATGTATAAAGTCAATAAATCAATAAAAAATACTACTCCGGTCCTTTTTATAAGAAACAAGTTTTAGTGTACTTTTACACTAAAACTTGTTTATTATAAAAAAGATTGGAGGAAGTATTAATTAAAAAATTACTACAAGTAAATTGAAAATTCACTCTTAAATTACTACTTTTCTATATTGTTGCCTTAAATTTTAAAGTAGATTACAACAACATCCCTAAATTTTATAAAATTACACATAACTTCACCATTTTTTATTTTTCTACACTCACTTCCTTTAAGTTTATTATACTAACACCCCCTTATATGGTTGAAAACATTACACTTGTAACACCCTAAAAATTTTAACTCAGTTATATAAGTATATACGTACATATTTATAAATATGTATATATTTATATATTTCTCTGTAGTTACTTTCCTGTGTTTTGTTTGTAAGTTGTTATAAAATTATGTATGATTGAAGTGTCTATGTTGTATACTTATCTATTTATTTGTGTAGTGTAATATGTACGTAATGATCAAATACATATATTGTTTGTGAATGCTTATATGATATGTCTGCTAGTAATTAATTGAGCTGAGATTAATTACTAGTAGTAAAATATTTAAAATATCTATTATGCAATAATTAATTGTGTACAAATTTGGTTTTAAGTATTTTAATTATATTAAATTATAGTAACTTGCACACCAAGTTATCTCTTATAAAATTAATTAGATATTTGGAGTTAAGTTTTAAAATTTTAAAACACACCTCTTTACGATTACACAGTATAAAAAATTACATTGTGTAAATTAAACTGAGTAACCAAATTTACTGAGCCATAAGATCTTGACACCTTGAGCCATAAGATCTTGACACCTAGCCTAAACTAACTACTCATCACCCTAAACCCTACCAAAACCTCACGACCACTCTCACTCTCACACACTCACTCACTAATTCTCTTAACAAACAAAATCACACACAAATTCTCTTATCTCTCTTCCTTGCACCTGCTGACCAAGGCACCAACAAGAGAAAAGGGAAGTTTTTTTTGGAAGCTTGAAGTCTTGCATACACTCCACATCTTCCCTACTTAGTCTCCTCTTCATCTCTTCTTCCTTTCTCTTGGCTGGAAACCAAGAACCAAGGTGAGGGAACTCTCTTGTGGACTCTTGGTTTTATTTTCTTGTTGAGAATATGGTTAGGGGCTGGGGGCCTTAACCATAGTATGCATGTATGCCTCCATTGCTGAAAATTGAAATGTGTTTGATTTGTTTGTTAGAATTGAAATTGGATGAGTGGTGTTAAATTTCTTTAGCAGTGGTGATGAGCTTTTGCATGTGAGGAGAAAGTTTATTTTCACCTTGTAATTGGATTGGAAATGGCTTTGGAAACAAATGAAATCATGTACCTCTTTCTCAAAAATGGGTTTTGATCAAGTTTGTTTTAAAAAGTTTTAATGAAAACTCGTGGACAGAGGCTGTTCTTTCGTTCAGCATAGAACAACCCTCACTGTTTTGCCATTTTTGAAAGATCTAACCGTTGGTTTTGCTTAAAATTTGTTTTTAACGAAAATAGACATAAAATGGAACAATATTTATCTTGACAACTTTGAAAAATTATTTCATCTTAGGGTTCATCCATGGCTCGAAAGTTGACTGTCCTGTTTTGGGGTTTCACTGGAACAGGGCTCGGTTTTTGTTAAAATTCTCCCTGTCTACTTAATGTTTTTAAAAGTTAGTTAAACCTTTGAAAACTAGACAAAATAAGCTTTTTAACTATGTATATTACAAAAATTACCAAGTCCTATGTGTAAATTAATTTTTCAACAAGAAACAGAACAATGGTCTGAAATACTGTTTTGATGTCAAAATTGTAGGCTGTTAGTAATATTTTTACTGGGAACACATGAAAATGAATTTGAAGGCAAGAAATATCTTTTTGGAAAGATCAACGTGTTAGTTTTAATTTGTAAAAAGTTTCATTTAATTTCGTTTTAGGAAGTGGGATAAATTTACATTTCTTTGAGCTATGTTCAGTGGGCACTAAAAATTTAGAGTTACTGACTTAGAAAATTTTTATAAAAATTTTCTAGATGTTGTTTTTATAAGTAAACCACCTTTTTATAAACTAGATTTCAAGATCTTCGATTTGATATAAAAAAATTTGAAATCCGAGGCCATTTGCTTGTTTCAGTGAGAGTTCACATTAAGTACTGTCAATGAAAATTCGACTTAATGGTCAAATGTGATCATCAATATGTGTACTTTTGTCATTTTACCCTTATACTAATATTTTGATTATGTGAGATAATGGATATGATATAACTATATTTTGATTGATACGTTTAAGTCTCAGGAAGGAAAACCTTGAGCGCTTGATATTAAAAGTGTGATTTTCTCTGTTTTGGTGATACGGTCTCTTGACTGTAGTGTGAATTTTATGGTAAAATTGTTTGTCGGTGTGCTGTGTCTACAAGACTCGACGCGAGTACTTGTAGTAACTAGAATTGATTTCTAGTGTTAATAGCAAAATTTCTATTCAAAGATAAATACAACTTGTACAGTGAGCACATTTAAATGATCTAAGATTTTTTTATTTTATTTTCTTTTAGTTTATTAAATATAAATTAATAAATGAAACCTTATGGTAAGTATAAATCTTGTCTTTTTATAAGAATCATAAGACACTTGAGAGGGTAAGGAATATACATAAAACGTAATAAAAACATATGACGCGTTGTGACTTATGTGAGTTGAGAGTCGTACTATGAAGATACGAGAGTACGGTGGATCTCGCGGACTTCAAGAATGTAAGAAAGTCGCATGGGATATTTCGGCTGCGAGTTATCTATGAACCAAGGTCGGATTACGAATGACGCATCACCTGGGGTGATGAGATCGTTACGATGTAGCGATAAAGGCAAAGTCTTTACTTATATATGCATATGTGAGCGTAGAGGTGGTACCTTTAGCTCGGCGTCAATTCGTCCGCACCTGTACCACGTGCAGCATAAAAACCCACAGACGACCAAAGAAAAATCAACTCTATGAGGAGAGTGTTGAGGAGTCAGTCCTCAGAGTATTAGATGACCACAGTTGGTACCTGGGAGATAATCGTAAGGAGGCAGTCCTTGGGGGATATATGGCGCCGAGTTGTGACGCTAGTCACATAGCCGACTTGGCAATCCTGACAGAAATTATGAGTCATCATCGATTGGTGAGAGCCCTGCCATTGTGCCGTGGAGAATGGGTGTACTCCCAATATGTCATCTAGCTCAAAATTTGTGTAAGACCACTGAGTTCTGGGAGTTCCAGTGACAGCTGGTCAGTAAAAGATAAGTAAATTGTTCTAGTAAGGAAAACGGTTAGGTATCGTGTGTGATCGGTAGATAACCACATCGACGTGGTTGATTATAGATGTTTGTGACTTCTAAAGTCGTTTTATGTGTACTGCTTGACGAAGCAGAGAGTTACCCTCTTGTTTTTTTTTTTTTTTTAGGATCAGATGGCGGTTTCGGACCCACATCAGTTCTGGGAAGTTGAGTGCCTCTATGGGAGGTGGGAATCCGACCTGGTTAGACGCGTCGATCATTTCACAGGTTATATTCGCTTGGTTCATACCCCTGAATACGAGCCCGAAGTTTATCCTATTGTATATGAGTATTTAGCGCAGTGGACGCAACCTACACCACCCTATTATCATCCCGCCGAACCTGTGGAGATTATTTATGTCTCTTTGACTGCTACGACATCTAGAGGACCAGTACCTCATCCAGCAGACCCCGAGGTCAACCCTACTGAGCCCCATTCCTCCTAGTTAGAGTTACTGCTAGGGGAGCATAGCGATCCTGAGCGTTGGGAGATGGCTCAAGCAGATGCGGAAGTACAGGCGTACATAGAGGAGGTTCCCACTTAGGGGAATCAGGTGGCACCAGTAGCAGCCGCAGCAGCGGCAAAGTTGGTTGTGGAGGCTCCAGCCGGTGGAGGGGGTTGGTTAGTGGAGTCCGACGCAGAGGAGGATCCCGAGGAGGACTCTGAGAGGGAGTCTCTTGGGGATTCTTTTGAGGTTTCCTCGCGTGAGTCTCACTGATAGGACCACATTGACCAGCGACCCACTTAGGCTTCTATTTTGAGTCTTCCATAGGGTAGATGTAGACGATGACTGCTCTGAGAGCTAGGATCTTATTTTGTTTTATCATGTATTTGGTTGAGTAGATCTAGGCATCTCAGATATTTTGTTGTACATATTTAGTCATCATGTGACTATGTAGTCTCTTTGTATACTTATGCTCTGGGAGTACGTTATGTCTTTTGGTTACATATATGTATATATACATGTTTACATTTCCAGTCATATGTATTTTTCATTGTTTTATTTCCAAATATTCGAAAAATTTATTTATTCTTTTACGATTGAAGCTATGTTTGACCTTTTTGTTGAATTAAATAACGCGTTATGATTGCTAAAAGAAATCAAAACTTTCGAAATTAAAATTAAATTAAAAAGTTTAAAAAAAAAATTACCTGAAATTTCAATTATGTTTCTTTCAACTTTCATGTGTTTTCTTAAATAAATTAATTAAGGCATTTTACAGAATAATCAATTGAATCAAACATCATACGTTTATCATTATAGAATTTAGGGCGTTACAACACTGACATTCCTCAAACCTTACACTAACACCTCTTATAAGGAAGGTGAATGTAATGATTAAAAAAATAGGAGATACTTGTGTAATTACACGAAATCTCAGGAAATGTTAATGCAATTTACTCTAAATTTTATAGTCAAAGTTTTAGACTATGGAGTGAGGATGAATTCATCTTAGCACTGTTGCTAAGATTGCTAATTTACAGATATTTTTTTTTGCTAGAAGTTGTTATTTGACACAAATTCGACCATCCAAATCTCACAAAAGTAAACAGCCAATGTCACAAAAATAACTTTATATATATATTTTTTATAATATTTAAAAAATATTTTTAAAATCTTCATAATATACACACTATTTGTAAACTTATGCAAAATATTTGTATACTTTTTATTATCTTTATAATTTTTTATGTTAATATTGATAATCTATACTATATGAAGAAAAATTATTTTTATGTTAATACTAACAATATATAGTATGGTAAAATTATTAATTTTTATAATACTTATTTTTATTGTTCTTTTAAACTTGTAAAATTATTTGATTGTTGAATGGGATAGTCTGACGAATGTTATGTGGTGAGGTCTATCATCCACTAATTGAACATGTGCTGAGATGAATTTTTTTTTTAATTTTATAAAAAAAATTAATTATCTTGTGAAATAATTCTAAAATTTTTAATCTCTTGAAATAATTTTTTAGTTGTGTACATAACGTATAATTTTTAACTAATAAGTTATTTATTAATATTTATTTGAAATATAATTCAATAAATAAATGAGATAAAAAAATATAAAAATAATTAACTAATACTACTAATATTTGTTATGGCAATCAAAATTGTTACTTATTGACGGATAAAAAAAAAATTTACTGATAATTTGAGAATAATGGCTTTAGCCTTCGGCGTTCGAAATTGCACTTCAATTTTTTTTTAAAAAGAAAACACCTAAATTCAGGATAGACGCGTTTGAAAGGAATTAGGTTCCACTTCCATATTATATGTTATTAAATTAATAATTAGTAGAATATATAATTATTTATAAATGTAATATATTTTAATTAAATCAATATATATACAATAGGTGCGAGATGTGACGGGATGGATATTATAGTACCAGTACCCGAATCCATTTTCATTAAAATTTATAGATAAATACCCGTCCCATCCCCGAATAACCAAATATTTGCTTTATCTATTTACAAATATTTTTACAAATATCCGTAAAATCTGGGTATACTTTACCATCCTTATTACCACCTCAACCCTTATTACCACCTCAACCGCATATGTCAACTGCCATTAAGCCATTAATTAATACATACACTGATACACATTCCCAATCTGTCTGTCTCTCCTCTGTCTTGTCTATGCTTGACAACTCCTCGATTCTGCAATAGAAAAAACCAAAAACAATTACTTCCTTCGTTTTTAAATTTTTGATATTTAAAATTAATATATAAAATTTAAAAATATTTAATATTATTTACAAATAATAAATTTAATTTAAAATATTTTTATTTAATATCTATGATGAAAAAATTATAAAAATTCAAATCATATTAAATAAAAAAATATATAAAAAAATAATTAATGAATTATAAAATATATAAAACATTGAGAGTTTGAAAAAAAAGAAACTAAAACAGTTTAATAACTGAGGGAGTAAGAAACTGTTTCGCACTCTGCAACATCACACGCACAAACCGAAAGAGAGAGAGAGAGCTGGCTAGCGAGAGCGCAACCAAACAAACAGACAAAAGAGAAAACTTCACAGACAGAAAGCAAAGCAAAGCAAAGCAAAGCAAAGAGAGAGAAAGACACCGAGCAAGCAAGCACTTTAATATGTCAAACACAAATCCATAAGAACCGAGCCATGACCCAACAACAATGCCTTCCTCAACCAACGCCGCAATGCCTCTCTCCGCCGCTGACTTCCTCTGCGGCGAAGACGCCAGCGAAGTGACCTCCGACCACCACCCCCCGCCCTCCCCCTTCCCGGATTCTGATGAGGCCGCCATCGCCGGACTCCTCGACGCCGAGTCCCACCACATGCCGGAAAAAAACTACCTCCGCCGCTGCCGCGACCGCTCCGTCGACGTCACCGCGCGCTTGGACGCCGTCAACTGGATCTTAAAGGTAAGTAAACATACACGCACGCGCCCACGCGCTCTGTAACGTAAACGCAGAAACTCCTTATGCATGTTTCAGTGTTGGCAATGCAGGTCCAGGCATTCTACCAGTTTTCCCCGGTAACGGCGTTTCTCTCTGTCAACTATCTCGACCGTTTCCTCTCTCGCTGCCCTCTTCCGGTACCCCTTCTTACTTACTTTTTCCCCCAAAAATGTCACGCTTTTCAGCCAAAAAGTCAGCAGTGATTTTTTTTTTTTTACTTTATTTATTAAATTAATTATTAATTTTAACTTCTGGCAGCAACAAAGTGGGTGGCCGTTTCAGCTGCTATCAGTGGCATGTTTGTCTCTTGCAGCGAAAATGGAGGAGTCCCATGTGCCTTTCTTACTGGACCTCCAATTGTTCGAGCCCAAGTTCATCTTCGAGCCCAAAACGATTCAGAGAATGGAGCTTTGGGTCATGTCCAATCTCAAATGGAGACTCCGCTCCGTCACCCCCTTCGATTATCTTCATTATTTCATCTCCAAGCTTCCTTCTTCATCTTCTTCTTCCGAATCCATGAATCAGTTTTTCCCCACAGCCTCCAACCTCATTCTCAGCACCACTCGTGGTAACCTTCTACTTCTCTAAACGACACGTCGTTTAATTTCCTGAGACGTTGTTTTTCTCATGCGTTTCAATTGTGGCAGTGATTAACTTCTTGGGATTTTCGCCTTCCACTGTGGCAGCCGCCGCCGTGCTTTGCTCCGCCAACGGCCAATTGCTGCTGAGTTTTCATGACAGAGTAAACAATGTAAGCTGCATAAATGTTTTTTTTTTTTCTTTTATCTGCGGTTTAAAATATAATATTATTTGATTTTAGTGGTGAAGTTGGAGACTTGGAAGTAATTTGATTTGTTTCTAATAATAATAATTGTTATTGGAATTATTGGAAGGTTTAAGAAGCGTGGAAAGGTGTGTCTGTGTGTTACAGTGTTGGGTGATGATAAGTTGTTTTTCCTGTTTGGGGTTTGTTTGTTTGTTTATTGTATTATTATTATTATTATTTTCGCAATGAATCTTTGTTCTTCGGGGACAGGAAATGGTGAGATGCTGTCACCAACTAATGGAGGAGTACGTGGTGGACACGTGTCCCGCATCCAGTTCCTCCATTAAAGCCACAATAGCCGAGCCGGCGCCGCCCTCCAGCCCAGTCGGCGTGCTCGACGCCGCCACCTGTGGGAGCTGCGACACACCTTCCGAGAGGAATTTCGCCGGCTCCACCGAGGAACAAGCCGAGCCGCCAAATAAACGGCTTCGATCCTCTGCTCCGGATGCACCCGACCGGTAGATAAGACCGGAAGTTGAGTTCATTCCCGGCATCATATATAATTCATATTCATAAATATTATTATAATTACAGTCACAATATAATATATAAATGTCTTCTTTTCTTGGGTATCTTTTGTCAGGGAGAAAGAGGTTACTTTGTGGTTTTTGAATTTTATTTATCATCTTCCTGTATTATTATATTTATATCTTGATTATATAAAGACCAAGGTCAAGATTTGGTACACGTAGTCTTGGTTCGGCTAAAGGTGACTTTATCAACTGTTTATTTTACAATTTTTCATTTATTATTGTTGCATAATTTTAACTTGTTATGTATTATTGAATTGAAGTGAATGATGTTCGTATAAAGCAATAATTGTGTGGATCTAACGAGTTGTTTGGTTCGATACTGCAACCGATTAAACCATTGTTTGTATGATTCCTGCTCTTGAAAAGTACGGCTATGGGTCAGAAAAACTGATGAAGGCTGAAATTATCTTGTTGTGCCGCCCAAAATGGTTGTGTTATGATGTGTTTGGGGGTAATTTTTGGAGGCATTGGGCTTGAAAGGACATGGTCGTAATAATTTTATAGAAAATGGAATTGGTGTGATTGGGCTTTAACGGGCCATCGGGGCGCAGCCACGTATCCGACAAGTGGGCCCATAATTGGATCTTGAATAATCGGGGGATATTGTTGTAAATTGGTGTGAGGGAGGGAACAGGGAAGACGTTCATCTCGTGCTTATTACTGTTACTACTGAGCTATAAGAGGGTGACGTAGGCATGACGGGTTAGCGCCACGTAATGGATACGAAAAGAGAAATATTGGAGGGAAAAGATATGAGTGGGGTGAGGGTTGGAAATCTGGTGGTGGGGTCAAAGAGAGATGTGATTTGACGAATGCCAAAGGCAAATGAGAAACGGTGTAGGAGGGTCGCATACTTACATCAAATCATTCAAATCACGTCCTAGTATAGTAGTAGGACAATGATCTATTGGTCTATGGGCTATTTTTGTATAGTTGTAGCCATAGGATTGTAGGTAGGGGAACAAACAAGGAACCAAAAAGGTGCTGTTCAGAATAACAAGACCTTAGGACTTTGGACTACGTTTACCTTCTCATAATTTAAATATCATCCCAATACACACAGCACGGGACGGGGAGAAACACTATTCCGGGTAAAGACAAAGATTTTCGTTATGGTTGACCTTATTTTATTTTTTTTTCCTTATCCGTGTTCATAGTTTTGTTTTTAATCTTTTATCATCGTTAAATTTGTTCGTTGTGAATGTTATAAATGCGAGCTTAGAAAATGACCTATTTGTAATGTTTGTTTTTATATCTATTCACATAAGTAATCTATAATGAATGCAATAATGATTTGGAATAAGTAAGTCGGCTGACCTAGTAGTATTATTGAGCGATGTAGTGTTCAAAGAGGCTAAGGGTGTGTTTGTTTTGAAAGATGGAAATAATTTGTGAAGATGGAAATGAGTGAATGTTGTTTGATATGAGTGATATAGGTGAGAAATAAGTTTAAAATTGGTGGGACCCACTTGTACTATTTCTCATCTATTTCTACTCTTCTCTCTATCTCTCTCTTCATATCTTCTCTATTTCACTTCAATCAAACACATCTACTTTTAACTTTATTTCTCACCTATTTTCACTCTCCATTTTTATTTCTATCTACTCTATTTCTCTCCTCTCTATCAAACACAACATAAATGATAGGAGAGGTGAAAATACTGGGTATATTCTCGACGACAAATGAGACCACAAATCCAATTTTGTTTTGGATTTTAGATGTCTCTTCATATTATTGTGGATATATTATTACATTGGGAATGATCCGCCCCAAAACTAGGACACTTATGGGAGTACAACTATATAGATTTAGGCATCATTATACATGCATTATTGGATGGATAGGAATTTTAACTCTTACCCTATGTTTAGTAGAAAAGAAAGAAAATGGAATAAGAAAGAAAAATTTGAAATTTAAAATGAAAGAAAAATAAAAGAAAAGAAAAATTTAAATTTTTGTTTATAGAAATTAACTATTCTTCTTATTTTTCTTTTACTTTTTTTTAACCAAATAAAGAAAAAGATATTATTATGCATGTTTTCTTTTCTTTCAATTTTTTTTCCTTCCACTCTCACCAAGCATGTGCATGTCTTTACTTTTAATGGAAAAAGGAAAAAAGTTGTGTAGCTTGAAGACGAACAAAAGCTTAGTACTGTTTTCCATCCAACTTGAAAGATTATAAATTGTTTTCTTAAAGTTAAATAAATTCTTCCAAATATTCCGGTGGGGATTTGCTTTCAAGACATTCCAAATTTCCAATCTGCATCTCACTTGAAATCACAGGTCAGGTAAAGCTTTGATATAAAAATATTAGTTTCCTCTGGACTTGGGAGTTCTGTCTGTGCATGCAGTGAGTCATTCTCAACAAGAGTACTTATTATTCACTTGGAGAAGGCTAAACATAAGATAAGAATATTTGTGTTTTGTTTTCAGAAAAAGCCAAAAAGAAGAATATCCAAAAGTTTAGGGGCAACACAAAAATATTAGTAGGTTCTCCTTGGGAATACTATATACGGCATAACAACAAGTTTAATTAGATAATTGTTTTGGGTGCATGCATGACATGCAAGTTTTGTTTGGGGGCACTGATTGATCGTGCACTTAATCAGTTATAGGTTTATAGGTTGAACGTGTGGGGACTAGTGAGCCCACAAGTATCAGTATTAGGCTTCGTTGGTGTGCAGTAAGTTAAGTTGGTCAATTTGAATTTCACATCCCAGCCTGTAAATGGGACCCTTGCGATCAGCAAATTTTCCGGCACTGCACTACGCGTGTGCACGAGAGAATATCTTGTCTACTTTCCAGATAACCTTTTTTAAAGAACAAGGGCCTTTCACACTTTCATTTATCAAAATATTCTTTTTTATTTTTATTAATAATTATAAAAACTGTTTTTTTATATATATTTTGCTTTAAATTTGTATAAAAAATTAGCAAAATTAATATTATTTTTTTGCATATTTTGAATTATACTACAATTTTTTAAATATAAAAATAGTACAATATTTTTTAAATTATTAATAAAAAAAACTTCTTACACTTGGCGGAATAAGGAATCACACAATTGGAAAAATTTACAAATATTTTGTCATGAATATTTTTAATTTACGTAAAATTTTAAAAATATAAAGCAAGATAATTACAAGATAAAAATATATAATTAATTTTAGTAAATAAGAAAAAATATACTAAGTTTAGATTTAGGAAAAAAAGTAAATTTAAAAAATAAAAGAATTAACTTGGGAATATAAGTGATTGAGATTTAAGATGAAAACAAATTTAGATCCTTCTTAAAGTTAGTTTATTGTGAATGATTGTGTATATAGGAATTATTTTATTTTGATGAGTAGTAAATAATTCTGAGGAGTATATTCAAAATCAATTCAGTCAAGATGAGTCCGCAGATCATGACTTCGTGGGTCAAGCGATCAAATTGAAAAACTTAGATAAGGAAAAAATTATAAAATTATTTAATTTTTGGTTTTATTATCTTTTTACTCCTAAGCTTTTTAAGATATCTATTTTTAAGTGTTTAACTTTTTTTTTACTGTTTAACGACCTTTAATTTTTATTTTTTTCATTCTCACTTTTAGTCCTATATTCTTTTTTTTAACAGTAGTCCTATATTCTTACTTTTAGTCTTTGTAAGTATTAGTTATTTCCTTAACAGGAATTAAAAGTAAGAACAAAGAAAAAATGGTTAAAGAATGTTGAGTGGTTAAAAAAAAATTTAGAGATTAAAAACAGAAATTCTAAAAAGCTCAGACTAAAAAGAGATAATAATCTCTCTCTTTCTTTTTTAACAAAATGTAATTTAATCGAAGATGGTAAGTTTTATAATTTTATAGCCTTTAACTTTATAAAATCTCTACTTTAATTTTTAAGTTTACAAAAAATATATATATTTAAATTCTTTTTTATTATATATTTCATCATCGTTTTGTATTGAAAATATTAAAGTAAACGATATTTTGCAAAATAAAAGCTAAAGTAAAGATTCTATAAAATAAAACAATTAAATGACTAATTCCTATAATTTTAGAGAATAAAATAAAGATTTATTCCTTAAAAGGTATATAATTTAACATTATAACTAAATATAATTTTTTTTATGCAACATAAATATAATTTAACATTATTTGGATGGGAATCCGAATACCCCATGATGGAACATCTCATTCAGACGTTTACGTCGTCCTTCTCTTAGCACTTAATTAGACAATAAATTCACTTGTTTTTTCCCTACCTTTTTTTTACTTAATTGCTTTATTTTCTTTTTATCTGATTTCTCCTTTTGTTTTTATCATATTATTATACTTGTTACTTTCTTTTCTTATTTTTTTAATCTTTTTACTTTACCTATACACCTCACTTTTGGTCTTACTTACCAAAGAGGCATACCTCAATTAATTAAGTAGGGTGTGTGAATATTATAAATTCTTTGGTACCACAGATAAAAAAAAATACACCTCATTTTTGGAGTTTACATTTATGAGTTTTCTAAAAGTAACTTTAGTGGATTCTGTAAAAAAACAAAACAAAACAAACAAAAAAACAAAACTTCAGTGGAGTTGCTTAAAACTAAGGTAAGAAATTGTTTCTTATTTTTTCTTCGTTGGAGCTAATTTAGCTTGCAAGTTGAGTTGCTTAAATTTAAACATAGTTCTTTATTCTTTATATAAGGAACAATTATTTATAAATAAAAAATTATTCTATTACTTAAAAATTAATAATAGTGAAATAAAATTAACTATAAATAAAAAATATAAAAACGTGAGTTACTTAAAAATTGTATTGTTAAAATCATTTTTTTTCTTATTCCAAAAAAAATGCAAGTCACAACGTGCAAATATAAGGCCTAAGAGGCTAAGACTATGACAAAATGAAGGGTTTATGGTTTAAAATTTAGGCTCATTTGATAATTAGGATATAAGAGGACATGAAAGTAGAATATGAACAAAATAAAAGTATGATAAACTTTAATCTTATCTAATGCTTAGTGTATATCAGATAAAAAAAATCAAATAACATTATTGTATTATCTTGTACTATATTTTAATATGGATCAGATAATTATAGGATAAAGTATAAACTATGTTCAAATGAAAAAAATGATTATTTCGTTAAAATTACACATAATTTTCTAAGAAAAGTAATTATTTGTTTTAAGAACTTATAAAATACACGTCATGACACCACCAAGTGTGTGAATCAATTGGTATGAAGTTGTTCTAACTTAATCAAATATCTCAAAAAACGTTATCTAATTGTAAAAAGAGTGCTATCTATAAGCGATTTTGGCGTAGTGCAAGTTTGAGTCTTTATGTATATAGTTGTGTTAAATACTCGAATGGAAAGTTTTGCTACTCATATTAATCCTACCTTACTTAAACAAGGATTACTTCTAGTAAATGATACTTGTGGTAAAAAAAAAAACGTGTCATGACATAAAAAAATTACATAAAACATGATTTTTAAGAGTGAAAATTCATATAGATTGTATATAATACTAATAGCATTTATTTTGCAAATCTTTTTGGTTGGTCTAACATTTATTTTGTAAATCTGAATTGTGGATGAAAGAAGAGGGGTCCACTGAGGAAAATGGGGCCAGAAAACAGTGCACAATTCTGTAGTAAGAAGCTCCACAGGATTTTTCGAGAGTTAGAAAAATGTGAGGTGTGTTGGACCTCACCATTGGAAACAGCCGAAGCATGAGACAAACAAGCATTAACAACCTTGGACAGCCACCACCCACTCTCTTCAATCTCTTCACGTGTATATATATAATAACCAAACCCTTTCACACTATTCCCCAATTGTGTAGCCCTCATTGGTATTATTTTGGTTAACTCTGTCCGTCTAATTTCTGTACCCTTATGCATGCACTTTGTTTCAATTAAAAATGGTGGCATTTTTCAATTGTATACGGCCTAGTAAGTTTAGAACCATGTTTATCGAAACTAGCCCATAGGGAGTACTGAAAAAGTGGTCTCAATGGCAAATAAAAGATAAGCCTAAACATAAACTATTTCAAAAGTCATTGACCAGCATGATTACCTTTAGTTGATTAGTTATGTTATACTAGTATATCTCAATCAGAACAAGAAAATTGAAGCTTTTATGCCTTAAATATTGTGCTTAATTTTTGTGTCTAGACAGCGTTCTTCTAGTTTTGGACATATATTCCAAGGTGGGTAACATGTCGTTATGTCAGGGTCAGACTTAGCAGAGACACTGGTGGAGAGCATGGGAAACAGTACAGTTTAATGGGGTTTTGGTCAATTGTTTGACACTTTGAACAAACATTTATCAACAGTTGAGCCAGCTGAAGATTTATTTGGGAAAATAGGCATTTAACAGTTGTAAATATGAATAAATTTAATTTTAATCTCTTGATTTTTTTTATTAGTATCAATCTTAGTAATTTTTTTTTAAAAAAATCTATCAATATATAAACATATCACACTTCATATTACCCTATAATGATTATTGATGTGATATAAGCACGTTTTTTATTTTAAAAAAAACACTTTTTTTTTTATTAAAATAACCAGTTTTTTTTTTATGTATTTGTCTATTTTTTTAAAAACAGTTTTCTGCTTTGTTTAGAAGAATCTCCTATTTATTTCTTAAAAAAATAACTTTTTTTAGATTTTTTTTTAAATTTAAACATACTAACCCATAATAAATTTATCACACATTATTGCATCTGGTCTTTGTATAATAAATAAAAGAGTATTTTTTTGTACTACTTATAAAAATATAGACTTGTTTTAAAATATATTGATTGTCAATTTTTTATATTCTTAATTTATTATAAATCTTGTAACGAAACACATATTCATTTTCTATACAAGTAGATGTATTCCTTGACTTATTAACAATATAAGTCACACTTATTTGTGAAAAAAAATAGTTTTGAATTATAAAAAGTGTTATTAAATATAACTACCATTTAAATCATTTAATTCTATGAGTATTTTTAGATTAAAATTTAAACTTTTTTATATTATTAATTAAAACTAACCAACTCTTGCAACAAAAAAAAACTAACTAACTAACTAAACTATTTTCATTAGTCTTGATGAATTAATTAATTAATTAATTTTTATATAAAGGACCAAAGATAGTATTAAATAATTATAGCAATTATATAAAAATAGTAACAATTAAAACTAATAAAAAAAAAGCTTTTAGAGAACTAAGTTCTAACGCAAACAATTATAAAATAGAAAGTATATTTAATTCAAAATGATTAGTATAGAGCCATACAACAAGAATACAAGTTTTATTTGCGACGAAATAATGTCTCTTATAGAAGATATTTCTATGCTGTCAAAAAAAAGATATTTCTATGAAATTCACTCAATGCTTCCACCTTTAACCATTATTATAAGAAACACTTTTTTTTTCTCGACAGAAATATAAGTAAAATTTCTAGTACTAGACTTCTAGCTCTAGGTCTAGGACCATGATATAAATGTGAAAAATTATTACAATTTTTTTCAGACATTTCTTTTATACTGCATTTTTTAAAAAAAAAAAACATTAGAATGTCTATTTTGTATCACTTAAGTAAATATTTATCTTCTGTCAAAAAAAAAAAAAGTAAAGATTTATCTTACATGAATTCACGTGACTTGACTCTAATTAATTAAGTAAAGATGTTAATATGAATTATTCGTAAGTTAGCCTGATCTGGCCCAACTCACAAATCTAACAAGTTAAAAACATTGCATTTCATCTAAATTTAGATTATCCCAACCCAACTCAATCTATAAGTTATGATATAAGAACTGATTTGAACCGAGTTTACTTGTATTTGTTTTTTAAATTTACAAAATTTAAAGTTTTAGAATTCCTAATTCCTTAATATCCATCAGAAATTCAGAATCTAGGACACACTACCTCAATTACCTAGTGTCCAGACCACCTCACGAGTCACGACACACAGCGCACTGCAAAAACTCTATTTCTTGCTAAAATGGAGGTCTAGTTCGAGGAAAATTTCCAATTTATCTTCTTGCAAATATGATGTTAACGAAATTCGATCATCTTCTTCCATCTAAATGTTATCCAATAATAGAGGACTCTGGAAGTTTAAACAGAGGGATTCTTAGATTTTTAGTAAACATATAAAATATGAGGAGGGATAAATAATACCGGTATAACTTATACCAATTGTTACACCATTCAATAACTTGATATTGAATAATGTTTTCTTAAAATCTACCGTTGGATTGAAAGTTCCCTTTACATAGATCATATATACAAAATTTCATATTAATAAAAAATTATTTGCTACCTCATTCATATAAATTAAAATCGAAGTAATATAAACTTTTCAAAATATACTAAAATACGGATCATTTGATCACCTTCTTATTGTTGTTCAATTTTGACAAAATTTGACACAGACAATCTTGATAATATATAGATACAATTCAACAGTTGGATCGATAAAAATCACATTTTATATCAAATTATTTAATGGTGTGACAATTGCTGCAAGTTACACTTTTGTCATTTAATCCCTCCTCATAAAATATTCGTGTTTTTTAAGTTTTTTTGCAACAATTTTTTATAAATATTTTGGTGTTTAACCCATTAACATGTGATGGGTCAAGCTAGATTGTATATCCAATTTTTCTCATCGAACTGAAACAAGTTACATTTGTCATTGTGGGCTTTGGAATAGTCAAGACCATATCTTCAACAAATAATAAATACTACCTTTCGCCCATGACCAGGAGCCCCCCCGGGGTCTGATTATCATAATTGAAAGTCAAACAATATTATGTGATTAAATTTAATTAATCACAATCTAATTAATTGGGAAAGCTCTCTTGCTCCACTTTAAGTTTCTGAATTATTTATGTATTTCTGTGTTCACCGGATAGAAGTGTAGTTCCTCCAACTGGTTTGGGGCATTGTTGTTTTTGTATCACTGCTTGTGAATCCCAGAATCGAAGTCACTGAAAAGGTTAACAGTATATCATTTTTGAATTTTATATCAAACACAACTTTTTTGGAACATAAATTTTCTTAGTGATTTTCATATTCAAGTAATTATACAATTATTTTATTCTCATTTTTATAAATTTTATTGTGCTAATAACTCTCATGATGATATTGTCCCGTCCGCGCGGACACTCTTTCAAGTTTGAGTTAAATAATTTACTTCTAATTGATGTTTTATATTATATTAAATTTTCATAATTAATTTAAAAATAAATTTGTTTGATTAGTTAGACACATTAAACTAATTCATTTAACTAAAGCTTTGGCTGGTTGTCTGGTGATGGTGACAAGAAAGTTGGGTTAAGAGGGAATGGTGATAGTAAAGGAATGATGGTGAGTACGAATAGAGAATAGTAATAGCCATGAGTTTTTGCAGTTTCTCACATCTAAGTTAGAGTGCTAATTTTGGATAGTTCTAAAAATAGTCTGGTTGGTTTAACTTGAATTTGTGTGGAAAAGTTAATTTCTTAATCCTTATGCGTAGCCTGATGGCAATATAGTAGTATATTCTAGTAAATAGTAATCAATATCATTAATCTTATGATCTTTGAACGGCATAGTTTTAACCTTTTAGCAATGGAACTTTGAACTTTCTGGTATGTAGTAGTGTAGCTAGCTCTGCGTGTTTGGGTGTTCACAAACCACAAGACCAAAAGTCTCTCCAATTATAAATAGGAGATTGATCCTTAAGTTTGATTCACTTTATTTGATAAATTAGTCAGTTGATGATGCATACCATCTGTTATTCGGATTAGTTTGTAAATTCCAATCGAATCACATATGAACAATGTAAAACTTTGAAATAATAAAAGATTCCATAATTAACTTCAGAAAATAATTTTATGAATAAAAATATATTTTGAGGATTGTTAATTTTAAGAAAGTAATACTTTATGTTTTATTTTATTTTTAACAGGGATAAATATGTGTTTTTTTATGTTATGAAAACGTACGTTAAGATAAAAAACACTTTATCTAATTGCATTTTTTACCTTTGTATATAAAATTAAGTAAAATACACCTCATTTTAACGTGATATTTTATAAATTTTCCTTTCCATCCAACTTAACAATTAATTTTAATGAAATTCAACGCACATGTTGTACATATAACTTTTGGCTAGTGTTTAAAAGACCAAAAAAAGAAAAATAAATTGTTATCTAATCTTATCTGCAAACAAGTCATTACGATTTGTTTGTCATTTTTAAATATTTTTTTCATTACTTTAGTCTTTTAAAACTTTTGCAATGATCAAATTAGATAACAAATTAGGTTACAAGAAATTGATAATAACATATATGCAATGATCATTTTAAAAGTCTAATAATGTAATTATAAAAAAAGGTTTAATAATGTACTTAAAAACAACATTTGACGGTGGTCCCCCATGATCAGTTCCACTCGTTACATACATCGTACAAGCTTTTAGTCCATTGTACGGACGAGCGTATGTGAGAGTGAGAGAGTTACGTGGTCGTACAAAGAATTGACGAGATAAATATTGCGCGTAATAATTAATGAACACACCAAAAATATTGCGTGTAATAACATGTTTTAATTATTTTTTTTGTCGCCATAATATGGTACGGAGTATCAATGTTAAAAACTAATCTTCATCGAAAAAATTGATTGGTCACTTTTAGTAGAGTCTTTCTTCTTAATCATATTTTTTTTTCAAAGCTCAAATCCAAGATCTTGTTTAAGGGAACTGAATATAGTATCACTCGAACCAACAACTTGCTTGCAGATACATGTTTTAATTATTTAATACCTTCATATTAGAATAAAAATAAAAATTGATTTTTAAGATGTTATTAATATAAATTGAACAATGTATTTTTTTTTTGAAACATGAACAATGTATTATTACCTAGAAGATAAGAAAGAATTTTGTCCACCATACTAATCATACTTAGCACAATGCTAATCAATCGGATATATAATATGATGTCTTAATATTAGTGATCTTAAAATAAAAAATTGATAAATTATCGTGTCATCTAAAAATAATAGTAATTTAATATTTATATTATTAAATTTATCAAAGGTCAAATATTTATTTGATCTCTCTAAAATTTTACAAAATCGGTTTCGGTCCTTTAAAAATTGTCATATTTTCGTCTCTCTAATTTTTAAATATTTCATTTTTATCTTCAAAGTGGAGTATTTTCAAATTAGGAGAAAGAAAGTAGGATAAATGTTTTTTGGAGAACTAAAATCTAATTTAGAATATTTCAGAGGGACCTATAATGTGGAAAGTTACTTTTTACATCGACTTTGAAACTGATATAAAAAGTATTCCTTTCGAACAAAAATTCTTGATGTTTTATATATTGCAAGTCTCATTAACTATTTTTTTTCACAAATACTCTTATTTAACATGGTATAGATTTTTACAACTACTTCTATCATAAATATTAAATTAGGGAATTTTAGACTAAATATATAAATCGAGGGAGACATCATTTTATGTAGTTATATCTTCTTGCTTTATTCAACCTTTTTGCAATTTTCTCTCCATTCAAATTATAAAAATAAAAATAATTTTTTATATCTTTTTCCTATTTCTTTTCTTTTCTCTCATCCATCAAACAAAGATTTGTTGTAGTTTAGAGTAACGATTTTACCAAATCAATAAAGAGAATTAAACCGATTCGTTCTTTGCAAAGAGCTGAAAAAATAAAAAATATTTAATTTTTCCCCTTTTAAATAATGTCTCCGAAATGGATGGTATTAATTTTTCAAGCATGAATTCTTACCATTGAACAGCTGTCATTAGGCCCCAGTGTAGGCATCTAGTATCCACAAAGGCACAGACACATTCTAGCCCACATTTTTTAATGGAAAAAGTTAAAAGTGCAGCTGGATTTTGTACACCTAATATTCATCCAGACGCATGGTTAACTACGTATAAAAAATGATTAATTTTATTTTATAAATGGTTAATAATAAATAAATATGATTGAATAAATTATTAGTATGATTAATTTTGATTACACGTGATTAACTATATATGTAAATATGGTTAATTTTATTTTTTGAATGGTTAACAATGACATAAAGTTATTAACCATTTTACGTGATTAACTATATGTGTAAATATGATTAACTTTGTTTCACAAGTGGTTAAAAGTGTTATGAAATTAGTAATTATTACATGTGGTTAACTGCATATGTAAATATAATTAATTTTACCTCACAATTGGTTAAAAGTAAATAAACATGGTTGTATCAACTATCGATATGTAGTTAATAATATCACAAGGCTATCGAAATGTTTAATAGTGATTAATTTTATTTCACAAGTGGTTAATCGTGTTAAGAGGTTATTGAAATGTCTAATAGAAGTTAACCACTTGTAAAACAAAATTAACCATATTTATATACACGATTAACCAATTCGCTGGATGGACGTGGGGTGTACGTTTTTCGGATGTACGAATATCATTACTCTTTTTTAATGTGAATTTTAGGGCTTGCTAATTCCGAGTACAAGTTAGGGAGTAATGTCTTTCTTGATTCTTTCTTACTACTCCCTCCGTCCTAAAATGAGTGTTGCATTTGGAAAAAAAAAATTGTCCCAAAATGAGTGTAACATTTGGCTTTTCAATGTAATATTAATTACTTTTTTCCACTAATACCCTTAATAAGTATCACTTTAGTTTTTCAATGTAATATTAATAATAAGGTTAGTTTTGTAGAATTACTTTTCTATTTCATCTATTTAATAACTTTTCTTGGTCTGTGTAAAAAAATCTAGGATGATACTCATTTTGGGACAAAGAGAGTATCGTTTACTATCATTTACTGCATACGGGGAATAGTGAATATTTGAGAAAATTATAAAAGGACAACAAAGTGACCACTAAAGTATAGGTTTATTTCTTTACCAAAAAAAAAAAAAAAGTATAGGTTTATTTTTACGACAAAAGAAAAAAATAATGGACTAGTACCTTTCATTACCAATTACCAGCTAATGGAAGTTGACACTTTCGAAGGGGACTAGGTCAAAATATTAATGGGCCCAAAGCTGTTGAGAAGCCTCACCTCAGCAATTGTGACACATATGAGCTGGATTTGAACTGGGATGCAGTTAGACTTGTCCACAATAGGGAGAACTAGAGGGAAAAAAAAAAAAAACAAGGGTAAGAAGACAATTATGATGCCATGGCTTGGGAAGTTCCACTTTGGGAAGGTTCAATGTTTTCACTAGCCTTAGTTATTAGATTGTTTGTTGCACTATAAGTACCGGCCACTGATAAATGAGTGATCCAAGGGATAATTTGCACATGGGTTTTTAAAGTTTTTCGCCCTTATTTTGCAATTTGCATCATTATTATTGCCCTTCATGTGCTCTCTACACAAGCCATATAATAATAGCCTTTGCATATTGCATGTAATAATTCTAGTGGTATTTGCATTATTTACGTCCCATTCTTTTGGCTTTAGGCTCCTATGGTTGCTTCCTAGTGTTTCAATAATCAGTATGGATCACCAACCCCTCCTCCCGAAAAAACAATAAAAATAAAAACCTCATCAATACTAGGAGGCTTCGTTAATTCTACTTTCCATGTCGGAACAGACAATTTCAGTTTCGTTGATTAATATTTTTTTTAACCAAACATTGACCATTTGGTTATCGTATCAAATTTTAATATTAATGACGGGTGGCTCAACTTTGATGGCTGGTAGGACGGTCTCTATTATTCAGTCGAATTTTTCTGTACATAAAAATAAAATAATCAAACTTAAAATCTAAGCATATGATGGAGCACATGGTAGAGCACCAAACGCACCACTCGAGACGAAGTTTACATTTGATTGTGATTCTTGATCTTATCTTGATTCATAGAAGCACATAGCAGGCAAAAATAAAACTTAACATAACCTATAGATATAAATATGTTAATTATACTATTATTGAGCGGTAGATTAACTGACACAGTTGTTTTAACTTATCAGAGGTCTTGTGTTTCAGTCATGAAATATGTAACTGTGTTAAATACTTAAAGAGAGACATTTAACACTCATACTCGTGAAGGATACCTTAATCTATAAAAAAAAAAAAATGTTAATTATAGTTTGATATGCATATATAATGACTTTATTAGAATAAGTTAAATTTATTTTGGTGATTTCAATGTTTTAAAGGACATTGAGTAAAAAAAAAAGTTATAAAGGACATTAATTTCTATCTATCAACTAAAAAAATATTGCTTTGCATTTTGCTTTCTAGAAATTAAAAAAGCACCTTACTTACACCTAAAGAGTCAAAATTTATGATGAATATTAACTCAATGTTTGAATTAATAAAAATGGTTAATTATTATTGTTTGAATTATTTTTTTTGTGTACAATGACAATAGTAAGGATCAAACCTAAGTTCTCATGCATTTACTCTAACTCTTTATTACTATGTCGATCCTAGTGATCCAAAAGAATAAATAAAATAAGATAAAATGAAATATATTAAAATTTATTTTATTATTTCATATAGATTTTTTAATAATTTTAAAATATAAGATGAAATTATTTTGTTATTTATTAATAATGATATTATTTTATTTGTATTTTAAACAATAAAATACCTACTTTATTTAATAATTTTATTATAAAATATTCAAATAATGTTATGATAACTATCTTCAACCTTTGTCACACTTCTATTTTTTTTATAGAGACTATAAATATTTTTTTTTACCGGAGATAATTATATTTGGATTGAATATAACTATTATAAACAACAAAATTCTATTTGAATATATAACACAATTATATATTTAAGACTCAAATTTAAAATTACTAAGTAGAAATAATTTCATGTCAATTCTTCCGTCTAGTTTTTTTTTTTGCTGACCATGGTATTGGTACGGATTATTCATCATCGAAAGTAATGACTAAACTCTGTCGGGGACCGTGAGCGCACACCAAAGTGGGTATTCCCCTCCTAACATGATTTATTCCATATCCAAAGTGGTATTATCAGGATTCGAACCCTGGATAACTTGATTAAGGGACACAAGTCGTTACCATTTGTGTCAACCAATGTTGGTATTCTTCCATCTAGTTAATGGTATCGCATTTTGTTTTTTTGTTAAAAAAAAATGGTATCACATTTCTATCTATTCCATCAATAATTAAATAATAGTAATACAGATTAGCTTACCTCTATATCTTTTCTTTCGCTATATAAAATTAAAAGGTCTCCAAGCCAATTAGTACGTCGTTCGTAGTACTGCTTTTAGTTGACCATCTTCACGTGCATCTTTTAAGAGGTAAGATTAAGAATCACAGTCCTTATATATTGTGAACAATATTCATCTGTTGCCTAGACTAGATGGATCGTCAAACAATTATTTTTTAGGTAAAAAGGAATAAAGGATAGACATTTATTAAATTTTATTTCGTCTTGAAATATCACTCACATAAAGTTTCAAATTCACACGAGGTTTTTAAACATTCTCAAATATTAATACTTAAATAGACTTGCATAAAAAAAAAAACTTAAATAGACTTTCGTGTCTATTAATTAAACGAAATCGATGAAATAATCTAAGCTTGATGCTGAGATGAAAATATAATTTATTAAACAAAGATCATTTTTAATTATCAAGCGTATTAACATATAGTTTTTGCTTAACAAAAACGTAGTATTTTTTTTTTCCAGAACAAACTTTTAGGACATCATGAAATGAGGGAATAAAGAAGGGAAATCCATTTTTGGATTAAAAGAATTTCACAATTAACAGTTATAAAATTATCTATATACCAATAAAAAAATACAGGTGAGATTTAGATAGAAGTGCATGTGCACGTGCAGACATATGTTTGAATAGTATGTGTAATTGGAACTTTGCATATATGTATACCATGCACACGGATTTGAATGTCTTAAAATAAAAATTATATTTTAAATAAAGAGTATGAAGCTAGTTTAAAAAGATAAAAAAAAAAATGAAGAACGTCATAATTTATTAAAAATATCTAAATATTTTATAATAATCTGTCTATAAATTTTTGAAAAAATAGTTATCACTTTTGAATACATACTTTCTAAGCCGAACTCAATGCACACGTGCCCACATGCCTATGCAAATCCTGGCAGTGTAAATTCTTGAAAAGGAGAGAAGGATTGTGAATGTGATTGCATGTGGATACATAAAATCCTAGTCAACTGCACTATGCCCCAAAAGATTTTTACAGTCTCTCAACTGATGCATTTATGTTATGTGTAAAGCTATATTACTTTTTCAGTTGTATTAATTAAATATTAAAAAATTCACTCTATATTTAATATTATAAATAATTATTTCTATATTTCATTTATTTTTATGATATATATATATATATATATTATTTTTATTTCTAGAAAGATCATTTCATAACCCACACAAGAGGTATATATAAATAGAAAAAGAAAAAGAAAGATGAAAAAGGGAAATAAATAATAAATGTAATGGACAATGTGATCGAAAAGGAAGAAACAATAAAAATACAAGCTAGATATAAAAGTTAACATGTAAAAAGAATAAGATTATATTTTTATTTTACTTATTTAGCGCATGGATAAAAATTAAAGTATACCAGTAAACCTAGAGAGACAAAAAAAAAAAAAAATGAATGATAGTTGGTGATATTTTTTTTCTCTAAAGATTGAAGTATAATATTTTAAGTATTTTTAATGATATTCTCAAGTTAGGATTAAAAGTTTTACATTATTAACCTGCACAATAAAGATGAATGGTTTTAGTTAAAAATAAAGAAAAAAGACTAGGTCATTTCAACATGCAATCTGCATAAAATGGTGATACAATTCTGTTTGCCTCGAGCCATTGATTTTTTAGTGCACAATTGCAAGTTTGAAACCATGAAATTTAAACTCACCACATTGGACACACGTAAAAGGAAAATATGGTCACTATGTACTGTCTATGTTCAGAATAGTATATATACTTGTTTTTCGCATTAGACCTAAGAATTATGTTTATGAATATTACTGAATAAAATCCATTCTTGGAGAATCACTTTTACTCCTATAAATATAATGAAACAACACCCTTTACTAACCATTATATATTCTTCAATTCTTCCTCTAAATTGGGACAATAACAGTGGTCATAGATGCACAGTATACTGGTGCTGATTGCTGAAGTAAAGGATAGGTGTCCATACTGTTGTACTATACAGAGGAAATAGACGTGCACCCTGTTTTGTTAAGAGGGTACACAGTGCTTCGCTGTCTAGCATGTGAAGGGGGTGTGGCTCTCTCTTATATGCACCCACTATAACCCACACAACTGGCACTTATTCATTGGCATAGAAAGCCGAATGAGGGGAGAGTGACGACAAAACAACTAGTCTAGGATTATTTGAGTCTGATTCTCTTTCGTCTTTTCCACCTCCTATCCACTCTTGTTATTATTTCTATACAACTTGCTCTTGCTGTGATGACATTGCACCCCAAAACCAAAACCAAAACCACATTGCCATACCGTTAATAAGCTTTGTTAGAGTTTGACAATTTGTTCCATTCTTTTCATCATAAATTAGAGACTCCTATATACTTCAATCTAGAGAAAAAGAAAGGAAGATGAATAATACATTTGGTTCAGAAATATGCAGTAGTGGGTGTGAGTCTGGTTGGACTCTATACCTGGAGCAATCTTTCCTTGACCAGAATGCTGCTTCACATAGAGGTGGAACTGAGGGGTTTTATGAGGAGGAACACAAAGACAAAAGATTCAAAGATGAGGACTCTGGGGAGGAGGATTTGTCCATGGTTTCTGATGCTTCTTCTGGACCTCCACATTTCCCATATTTTGAGGCTTACTACAATAAAGAAGAAGTCAATGGTTGCTTTTATTCACCAACCAAGGCAGTGAAGCTGGCCAAGAGTGGTACAAAGAAGCAGAAAGTTAAAGAAAATCAACAACACCTTCAAGATCAGCATCTGCCTTCTTTTCTTCATGACACTGCTAGCTCTCCTGTCTTTGACTTTTCCACTGTAAGTTTGAGCTTGCATGCTATTTAGTATTTTACCAAAAATGATGAACTGCTTGCAATGTGCTTGTTACTCATGGTTCTTGACAAATTTTCAGAACAATGTTAATGTGGCCAACCAACAAACTTCCATAGGGAGTATGCTAGATTATTCACAATCACAAGGTTTCTCTGCAACATATTTTGAGGTAATTGACTTGATTCTCTTCTTTTGATTTCACTATTTTACACTTCTTCAGAGGGCATATATGGCTATAACCATTTGTATTCTTGCAGGGAAGATCCTCATTCCAAGAAGAACACTTAGGTTTCTTACAATCAGGAAATGAGCTTCAAGGCAACAAGTAAGTTTCTTCTTGTGTGTAATGGGAAGAAAACAGAATTCTATTTTTTGGTTGTGATTGTGATCATATTTATTTGCATTCTTTGTTTAGCAGATGGTATGGAGGGAAAGGGATGGGGATAAGGTGAAGATATATCAGTTTTGCTAAGGGGCCGTCTCTGCAATGGAGGGAGAATCATGGTGTAGAAGGAATTTAGTATTGAAAGGGACCCTGTACCTTTCTCTTCTTTTCTCTTGTAGCTGTTAATGTAGTGGGAAACAACCTGAAAAGACAAGTTAGATTTTTTTTTTTTTTTTTTTGCTTTAGAAATTTAATTTTCTTCTTGTCTAAATTTAATTTAATTTTCTAGGCAGGCTCTGTGGCTCTGTGTATGTGTAAGCATGCTCCCCTCTTGTTTTCCATGAAGCCTCACGCTCAATATAAATGCAGTACCAACATTCAATCGCTTTAAAATTGAAATGTTTAATTGCTACTCCATGGCTTTAAAAATGAAATATAATGTAGCCTTATTTTTCGTTGGCTTGTATAAAATTAGCCCTTTAATAATTAATAAATACAGCTTTTCCACGTTAAGAGCTTCGCAATTTAGTTGAGTAAGAGGCTAAGAGCAGCTCTTGTGTCTACATCCAATTTAACGTGAGCAAAGAGTACACTAATCTTTAATTTAATTTAAAATACAAAATCTTAATTCATTTAAATTCGATAGTAAACACATTTATTTTAAAAACAAATTTACTTAAAAGAAATGTTTTAATCGTGAAAGGAGTCAGGAATAAACTAAGATATGCGCTTGATACTCCAATGGGATAATTTATTTGGTAAGTAGTAAAGCAAAACAAAATTAATTGCTGCCGACTTAATATATGGGTGCTCGTTTCACAGATAATTCAGATAAAGGTTACGTGATCCTTTTGAGTTAGGTAGGATCACTTTTCATTTACATTTGATTATGTAGAATCTTTATATTGTTAGTTCTAGTAGCCATGATTATAAATTAAGGGGAAAAAAAGTTTTGATAGTTAAAAGGGACAAGGCATTTAAGAGTGTTAGGGGGAGTCAAGACAAGGCTCCATTATTTTTCTGAGTTAAAGTGTTTTGAGAATTAAGGCTTAATCTGGTTCCAGAAAGAACAAAGATGAGGGATATATATGGGCAATGAGGAGCTTGTACAAAGATGAGGAGGAAATGTCAAACTTGATGTTGGAATATTTGATATGTAATCTCTTTTAAGCACTGGAGATCCTGCTGTGATCTTCCTGACCCAAAGGAACATGCCCCATTTTGTTTAGTTTGTCAACTTTATCTCTTTTGGAAGGATCCTCTTTTAAAATATGATATGTAATGTTCGTTTATGTGGGTTTGTTCCCTCCAAGTCTGTCTGCTTGGAAGCTGTCATAGGACTTGATGTCATCCACAATCGTGCCTTTGATTTTTTTTATTCCTTTACTTATTCCTAGTCCAGTTCCTATTAAAATAAAGAAAAAAATTAATCTGGCATGAGTCCAGAAAGGTTGAAAAAGCTAAAGAAAAGATATATGCCCATTGAGAATTTAGGATGACAAATCATCATCTCAGCCCACATGTTTTCTCATATATAATAATTGAGTTATTATATTTATACATCTGACTTTTCTTTCACGCATGGTGTGAGGAAAACTCCACTGAAGATACTCAATTACTATTTCTTTTGGCAAAAATTAGTTACAGACAATATAAGTAGATACTTTACACCTATAATACAGTGATTCAAAATCTTCTCTTTTCTCTCATTTTGATTTCATTTTTTTTCTTCTATTTTTCTCTTCATTTCTGATCACATTCATTAGTTTTTTTCCTCTTTATTTTTTTTGTCTCTATCTCTTTTCTTTCTACTCATATGCTTCAAAAGTAAGATCTAATCTTAGAATATTCCTATATAATTAATTTGAAGTTAGGCAATGGGAGTCTTGGTAACGAAAAAGGACTAAAATAATTGAAAAGGTTAACTTGCAGATAAATCAAACAAACAAACAAACAAACTTCTAGAGAGAGAAAATAATATAAAAGTGATGAGCCCAGCTGCATTCCATCTAAAATCTAAATGGATAAGAATGTAAAAGGGTGTGGGAAAAACATTTCTGCTCTTCCAACCACCGCCCAAACCAAACCAAACCCCTTTATCCTTGTAAGAGACTAGGGAAGGTGCTTTGTTGCTTCCAACAAGTCTATTGTCTCATCTTTTATTTATGTGACCATTGCCAATTTAGTTTGGATGTTTCCATTTCTCGGGACAACATCTGCACTCATGCGGGTTGCAAGCTCTATGTCAAGGAATGGTAAAATTATTGTATCCTTCCAAACTATATGATTCTACTAATATTCTAACTGACATATATAATATTGAGTTTTTCAATTTAAAAAAATAATAATAAAACTTTATTACGTATCACATAAAAAGTGACCGAAACCATAGACACTAGTGTATTATTGGTTCCGAATGGCTCCATAAAAATCAATTTTTCATGATGAAAATCTTGAAGTTACAAAGAGTTGCGGTGCCTTTCATGTGAAAAAATAATTAATTCTCTTATGCAACTATGAACCAAACACAAGGACGAGGCTAACGTGAAGTTTAAAATGGATGAGATACCGGTGAGAAAGTATTATTTACCTGCTGCAGTAGGTTAGCCAATGTGTTTTTACCTGCTGTAGTAGGTAAACACCGGAAAAAAAAATATTTAAAAAATAAAATTATACAAAATTATTATAATAAAAATTAAAATAAAAATTTTCTTTTTTTTTGAAAAAGTAAGAACCACCGGTGGTACTTGAAAAAATTATCTATTATAATAGGTTGGTTAATCGAGAGAAAAAAAAATCATTTTTTATTAAATGAAATTATATAAAAAATTTTGAGCAAAATTATTTCTCTTATGCTCCCACTTGGAGAAAAAAAATATTTTTTAATAATTTTTATATGATTTCATTTAATAAAAAATGATTTTTTTCTCCTAGTTAACTAATCTATTATAGTAGGTAATTTGTTCAAGCACCACCTATGGTTGAAAATTTTCTTTTTTTTTTTAAAAAAGTAGGAACCACTTCTTCTGATTAACCAACCTATTATTATAGTAGATAATTTGTTCAAGCACCACTGGTGGTTCCCACTTTTTTAAAAAAAAAAGAAAATTTTTATTCTAATTTTTATTATAATAATTTTATATAATTTCATTTTTTAAATATTTTTTTTATTTTTTTTCTCCCGGTATTTACCTGTTACAGCAGATAAAAAACACATTAACTAATCCTACTATAGCATGTAAACAATAATTTCCACTGATGCCTCAATAATTTTAACTTCACTTTAACCTGACGCTAAACACAATAGTTGTAGTCTCAGACATATAATAATTTCTCCAAGGACATGAATGTGTTACTGACTATAACCTGATGATGGGCAGTGACTAACTCATTACGTCACTGCAAAATTAGTCCACGACATGGTTGGAAGCAAAGTGTTTACTTTAGTTACTATTCTATTTTCTAATGCAATAGAGGTAAAAATGCAATTTCACTTGAGACGGTAAAATGTAATATGGCTTTTATGCCCATGGGAGAGCAACATTGAAAAAGTTCACCAGGCAGAATCATTCTTTCTTCACCTTTAGTCAAAATCCACACTTCAAATCCCAAAGGAATTTTGTTTTCTTTCAAGTGTAGACTCTTATTTTGGAAACTCCTACTAAATTTCTACTGTTCAATCTTGGACTTAACATGTGGGATACTGGACTCTCTGATACGACTTGTGGACAAGTTATGAAAACTAACTTGTACCCATTGGATAACTACGTGACGGATCATGAAATTTGATCATTCACAATGTTAATACAAACAAAATCTTTTTTTTTTTGAAAAATAATACAAACAAAATCTTGAAGGGATATATATATATATATATATATATATATATGAATCGTATAATCATACATGGAGAATCCAGATTTAATGTTATGTGACTTTTTAAAAAACTCACATGACCTAGTGTGTTTTAATCTTGACCGTTCAAATAAGATCTAATGGTCAATATTTGTTCCTCTCACTCTCATATAAGATAAGTCCTCTCACTAGATATATTTTCTATATGTATATATATATATACAGGTACAAACTGCTAGAGATTTTGATTCAAAATATCTACTTGAGGACCATGGATAAAGGAAATTCAATCTTAAAACAGACTTCATAAAGTTATTTTTATTTCCAAAGTACAAGATGGGCTCTTCCTGATACAAAGTCATGATCAGGATATGCAAACCAAACCACTAGTTACATATATAATGGGCTAGGCACTATGCAAGTTAGAGTGTTAATTACCACAATGCTACTATAGAAGTTCTCACAGAATGCGTGTGGTGATTGGTGAACTTAAAAGTAATGTTTGACCACACTACCAAATCATTCGGTAGCTCAGTCACATAGATCTTTGGTATTTTTTTTGAGGGATGACTTTCAGACCTTAGCTTGCCAATAATATTTTCATGTCCTTTGAACAAGTCATGGCAATGAAGTGAAATGCTTATCTTATTGTGCACAAACCACTGCCCTCTCCTATTCAGTATCTATCAAATTTCGGTGACCCATCTTGCAAGAAAGAAACTGCCACCATATAGAGAGAAAAAAATCAAAAAGAGAAAGAAAGAAGAAACCCCATAAGGCTGGAATTGTTGGAGCAAATGGAGAATGTGATGCCAACCAATGTCCAAAAGAGAAAGACAGTTATTGTGGTACAATATACTATTGAAGAATGTGATGCCAACCAATGTCAAATTAAATTCATTAACTCAATCACTTGAAATGGTTGTACTCGGAGGATTTCAAGGACACAGGAAATCACACTCTACAGGGTGCCTATGTGCATCTCTAATGTACAATTCCATAGGTAGAGCTACAGTGTACAGAAGCAAATTCAATGTCATCTGAGCACCGACTGAAAAGTAAACAATTAAGAAAACTGAAAACCTTTCACTTGTTTTTTTGAAGCCAATCAAGGATACCCTTTTCTGTATCTGAAAGCTTCCCATCCTTTCCCTTCAATGTCCCTTCCATCAATTCAAAGTAATCCTTGTAGTTACGCTTGTAATAACTCTCCAACCTCTATGTGATAAAAAAATTAAATACATCATAAACCAAAAGCACACATCTTATGCTCATTCATATGTAGACACTAAAGACAAATGTTTAGTGGGGTTGACTAGAAAAAATAATCTTCAGTTGGCAAAATATCAATTAATTCAGTGACTCATACTAAAAAATGTTATTGCATCATATATTCATCTCTAACATTTAATTGCTCAGGTGGGGAATTCAGCTAGTCATTAGTTTACCTCTTTGTCATTTTTCTCCTTGTTTTCCTCTGATTTCTTCTGATATTCTGGTAACAATTTCATTACAATATTTCCCTTTATGTTAGCAAGACCAATACAAGTTGTTATAACACAAGATAAAAGAAAACTGAGGAGAGGAATGTATACTTTTAAGAAGCTGAGTCCTAGAGTCAGGTACTTGGGTGGTGGCGATTACAGTGGATAAAACAAGTCCTCTTCTTCCCAGTTCCACATTGGTGCTTAAGGTTGTTGGTGTGGTTGTGGTTGCTACTTTTCCTTGCGTTCTATGAACTGCTTGCAAATTAGATGAAGCATACTTGTTTACTGTAACAGTTAGTGCCATCAATATGCTTTGCCCTATTGAACTCATCGGATATTTTTCACCTGTCTCTTGTATGTATCTTTGTTTAGCAACAACCAAGTGTAATCCCGAATGGATAATGAGATGAGGCAGAACAAGACATGTGGACTATAGCTGCGTAGGACTAAATTATGCGAACAATGAAAACCAAACACATTTTTTTCTTCACTAAAATAAATTCACATTTTATTTTTGAGCTAAGTTAGCTCTGAATAATTTGTTTAAAAAAAAAATGGTTTTTGATAGCTCATTAGTATAGATTGGTTCGTGTAACACCTGTCGTGGGATAATGTATAACACGTTTTTCAATACAGGAAAGAAGAAATAAATTTGAATTTAATTTTGATATAATAATGTCATTATAATTAATTAGAAATTATCTTATAGATTATTTTTGAAATAATTATAATAAAAGTCAATTATTTCTAATTATTTGATAATTCATGATTGAATAACAGTATAAAAAACTTTTAAACTATCATTGTATTCTAACTAAATTCAATAATTTGATCACATCGTTATTTAGGATTGGAATTGTTGACAAAAATTGAAATTTATCTAGAATTGAATTTCTTATTAAACTTCAGTGTTGAACGAATAAATAATAAAAACTTCCGTGTTAATAATAGGTTTAAATACATTTTTAGTCTTTGCAATTTAGTGCTTTTTCGCCTTTCGTTATTGCAAAAAAAAAATTGGTCTTAGTCCTTGCAAATTATGTTTATTTTATTTTTCGTCCTTCAAGCAATTTAGATAACGTTTTTTTGCTATCCAAATCGCTTTAAGGACGAAAAACAAAACAAACATAATTTGCAAGGACTAAAACAAAAACAAAAAATTGCAAGGACAAAAAATAAAAAAACGCTAAATTGCAAAGACTAAAAAAGTATTTAAGCCTTAAGAATATTATAAATAGTACACAGGCCCATTATCACATTTTAAAAAACTAACCATGGTCCATGTATTTTCTATTATATTTTCTATCATATTTTTTAAAAGTATATTTTAACACACTAAATTTTGTAAAAGTTTTTTTTTTTTAATTTTTGAATGGCCCGCCAAATTAAAATATTAAACCACAAACGCTTAAAAATTTATATTGAAGATTATTGATGTGTTTGTTTTTTATATATTTTTTTAAGGAACCAATTGACTCAATTATTTTAATTTTAAAGTTAAAATTAAAAATAATACTTTAAAAAATAGGTACATTTATTAGCAAAGTTTGACATAATTAGTTGATAATTGAATTTTTTAAATATATTGATTAGGATTTAATTGTTGATTGCATGTATAAAAAAAAACTTTATTAAGACAAAAAATTGTTATCAACCCATTTGAAGGGTGAATCCTGGAGTAATTAGTTATTTAATTTTGTAATTAGGGATTTTATCCTAACTTGGATTAGGGTTTGTAGCTAAAACATGATACTCCCAACGATCATCGCGTAGCCCAGCCCAATAGTACATACGCATGTATATTCTCTTAGCTAAAAGCCCAAAATCTTAGTATTAGACAAGATTGATTACAAAAAGTTAAGAGATTATGTATATATTTGGATATTTGGATGAGTATGATAGAATTGATTTTGAATCAATGTAATTTTGTAAAATTGATAATGGTTAAAATTGATTGAAGTAATATAATTTTTATTTAAAATAATAGGTATTAAAATTAAAAAAATTATATTATTTAGATACTTTGAATGGAAATTAATTTTAAATATATAATTATCAAAATAGATTTTAATGTTCATGTATATTTTTTTTCTATTATAATGCACTATTTCGATATATACATTAACAGAATTAAAAGTAAATAGACTTGCAGTATTTTTTTCACTTCATGTTAATTATTAAATTAAAAAATATATAATATTTTATCTTTTGAAATAGAACCCATAACTCTTATAAAGTTATTAAAATTGGGAACAAAATATATATCGGAATATATACTAGAAAGTAGAAACAAATGGTTACTGTAGTTGTCTTGTAGTGAAAAAATTTCTAGCACTTAATAGAAAATTAACTTTGAAATCAAATTACATTTGTATTGGGAACACAATTAGGTAGGAAACTAGTCCACCAAGCCTTTGCACTTATACCAAAGGCAAATGCTAACCAGTGCCCTTAGCACACTGGTTAAGAAGCTAAAAGGAGAAAGATTTTTATTGGGAGGCGGAAAATTGCGCTGTTCATGAACTTTTTTGCGCTCTCCTATGATTTTCACAATAAATACTTTCTCCTTTTAATTCCTTAACCAGTGTCCTAAGACACTGGTTAGCAAGACCCTATACCAAAATATGGTAACCAAATACAAGAATATGCAAGCAGTAGTGCCTCCAAAAATAGTCAAGAGGAACTGAGGCATCCCTGTATCAAATAGCTTAATATGAATATTCATGCTAAATGCAGCAGTCACACAAATAAAGGCATTCAAAAGCGCACTTGCTGTGCCCAACTTCACTCCCATTTGCAGGAGACGGTTTTGTTTCTCATCCAGGGCAATGTTTATGTAGTCCTCTGTGTCATCCACGTACTCTCTCAACTTCAACAGGACAACCAAACACCAAACAAACAAGTATTAGCAATAAGACAAGTCAATTTCATCATCCTTCACGTGAGAATGTGAAATGTAACAAAACTAGTCTAGAACAAAATTGTATCAACCACGACCATGTGTGCTAGGGTCACAAAAGGATATATAAAGTCCATGTCAAAGAACGAATTAACTAAAATATAAAATGGCATACTCTCGATAGTTTGTTCAATGTGCCACCAATTTGCACAAAGTATGCTCCTAAGAGCATCTCAAGCTCCTCCACATCATAAGTGTGCTTGGTTACAGCACTGTTGGTAGTGCCACCTTGGGTTTCATGGATTTCACCACCAACTCCATTAGATGCTCCAAACATTTGATCTCTCGAGTAATCAGCAGCATTTTGCTCATCTTCATGATCCCTAGCAGAATCTTCACCACGTTCAAATGGTGTTTCAGGAGGAATCCTAATAAAATAATAGAGGGATTTAAAAACATATAGTTGTTATTAAGAACCATGACCATTACCAAATTCATAATATATAAAATCACATGCCTGTCATTATGAACTTCATCCTCCATGTCATTCATGGACGAGGCAGTAGAATTTTCAAGCTGCTGTAGAACTAACTTTTCTGTCAAATACAGTTCAGCCATGTCTTCATTGTCATCTAGCAAGTGCTCTAATTCATCCCTTGCCTGAAAATGTCAATAAGAAATGAATTTAATTATAATACACTAATAGCATAATTTTTTTTATACTATCTTCTAATCATAAATTGACGTATAGTTGAAAATTGTTGAAATGCAGAAGAAATAAAGATTGTCCGATAATTGGAAATGAGTGATATTAGTATAAATTTCAAAGACAAGAGAGGGTTACATAGATAGTTCAAAAAACACTACTCAACCCTTCGAACACGAGAAGCTAGGTCAACCAAGCGGCTCTTAACATGACGAATGCGTTCCAAATTGAGAGTACTAATCTGTGAGGTCAGTTTATCTAAGGCGGGATAAGTCTGTTGTTCCAATATTTGTGCCTACAAAACGATGACAAGAAGAAAACATATTAATTATATATAATCAAGAAGTCAAGAAAAACAATTAAAAGATAGAGCAAGAATATATAAATATACCTCATTTTCTAAGGCACTACAAGCAGCCTCAAGGCATGCCTCTAGTGTTACAAACTCAAATGGAAGAATCTTCATGCCATCTTGCTTTGCTTCATCTCCATCCTTCTCATCTTGATCCTCCTATAGATTTGATAACAATGAACAAATATGATGCAAATAAAGAAAATTAAAGAAGCACTGCTGAAAGAATACAAACTTGCAAGGTTTATGTAATAATTATGTCATGATATATATCTTCCTTTGAAAGAACACTAAAAAGAATGAATACAATATGGAATAAAGAGACGAAAATACATCAAACTTCAAATATCATGTGATATCATATCACACGACTATAAAAGCAAAGAAGGTATGTAGTGGATAAAAACCTGGTGGTGACTCAGAATCCGTTGGTGAAGAACTTCAAGAAAAGGGACAACAGAGGGGTCAGTGGAATTGAGCAAGAGAACTTCTTGAGCAGTGATAATAGCCTTGATGTGTTCCAAGTTGATGAGCATGGCTCTCTCACGCCCTACAACGGTGGAAGGGTATGATAACAAAGGGTCCAAGACTCGAAGGTCCCCAGTGGACACCCCCGTTCGCCGCATTATCACTTGCTTACGTACCTCCATTACCTTTCTCTGCCCCTCTCCATCCAACACCAACCATGTTCTTGCCCCAGTTCCCTTGCTACGAAGCATTCCTCTTTCCTTGCTTTATATTATCTTTCAGAGACAATACTGTTCGAATCAGATACTAAATATAAACACTTATGTTAGCGGTTTATATTATCTTTCAGAAACAATTCTGTTGGAATCAAACACTAAATGTAAATGCCTCTGTCAGCAGGGATTCGAACATTTAGTTCGCCACTATGCTAAAATTGTACTATTATATATGGTATCTGTTTTTGTTTTGTTTTTCTTGTCACTATGACATGCATGCATGTACTTTCTTTCTTCTTTCCATGGAAGGAAATGCCGTTATTACAAAATCTTGTAAATTCGTAAATTTTCTAATTTTGGTTCACTTTTTCTTTTTATAAGACACTTTCCTGCTGATAAAAAAAAAATGATAAAATATATTTTTAGTTCCTGTGCTTTAAGAAAAACTTGATTTTAGTTCCTGTACTTTCGAATCAACTATTTTAGTCATCAAATTTTGAAAAACAATACAGTTTTCGGCGGCTATAAACCACTACAAAATACACATTTCTCATGTATTTAAACTCAACATTATTAGCGCTAAAAATCGTCACAGAGATTATTAAAAAAAGTAGACATATAATGTGTCGTCGGTAATGAAAAAGATGGACTTCTCATTGAGTTTGAGTCTATTTTTTTAATAATCTTTATGGCAATTTTTAGTCGCTAATAATGTTGAGTTTAAATATATGAGTAATGTGTATTTTGTAGGGGTTTATAGTTGCCGGAAACTATATTTTTGTTAACAGTATTAACAACATTAGAATGAAGGGATTAAAAGCAAGTGTTTTTCAAAGTTTTGAGGACTAAAATAGTTGATTCGAAAGTACAGGGACTAAAATCAAGTTTTTCTTAAAGTACGGACACCAAAAACATATTTTACAGAAAAAAAAAAAACTTTCCTAATTCCTTGCAATTAGCTTTGTGCTGTATTATAACGTATGACAGTTGTAAATTCTAATCGGATTCTTTCCCAACCATGTCTCTCTCCATCTTCTCTAGCAAGAACTATAACTGTTCATTATATTTAATGGTCCATTGTAATCGATTAATTTACTTTACAATTGGACCAAAATTGGTTAATATTAATGAAGGTTGGTTAATGTACATGGTTGTGTAATGGTTGGTTAATATTAATGAAGGTTGGTTAATAAAATGTACATGGTTCATGTTTTGGTTAAAAGAGAGACCAATTTCACATATTTGTGGTTTGTAATGGTTGGAGTACAAGTATAAAAGTGAAGTCTTACATTAAGTAGAAATGGACAAGTTGAGTAACATATAAGTGAAGAAGATTCGCAAACTTAGGGAACGTCTGGTATAAGGAAAGTTTTTTCATGCCCGGGAATCATGATTCCTAGGAATAACTAAATTTGTTTGGTTGGTCATAAATATTCTCATAAAAATAAAAGAGTAACATAGTATTTTTACCACAAGCTTTAATTATTTACCACATTAAATGAGTTTAATAAGAGTAAAACTTATTTTTTAATTCGAAAAAATTAGATTCTCACCTACCACGTTGGAATCTTTTCGTGCAAAAAGTAACTAGAAAATTTCCTAGGAAACATTGTTTATGGGAATATTATTTTTTAAAAAAGAAAACCAAACATGGGAAACAAACATTCCCAACTTAAAATTCCTAAGAAACTAAAAATTTTCCTTATACCAAACGCTCCCTTAATGCCTTAAGGTTTTAGGTTGAAGGTGATGCCAAATTCATTAAGTGGTTTGCTCATGGCCCATTGGATAAAGATCTTCGGTATTTTTTTTCAATGGATGAAGATTAATAGGAGAGAATTAATTTACTTTAATTAATTATTATCTTTTTAATTTTATTTTTATGTCTACTTTATTTTTAGGAAGTTCAAAATAATTTTTAATATAAATAAAAATATTAATTACATTTCTTAATATATGCAATATCTTTTAAGGTACTAGTAGACAATTAAAAAGAAATGGGGGACTATCTCATTTATGATAAATGTCTAAAATATTTAAAAGTTAGGTAAAAAAAAAGAGTATGTAAAATATATTAATATTGTCTTAAGTTTTTAGTGAATAAGAAAAATAAATAATATTTTTCTAAAAAGTAGATAAATAAAAAGAAAACGCATAAGTCACATTCATTGGTGAAAAATTTATCTTTTAAATTATTTGTAATGTCATTAAATATAATCAATACTTAAATTATTTAATTTTATAACGCACCGCGAGCAGGATTAGTATCTGACCCAGTGAGTTGGGGGACACATGTGGTCTCTGACCTAGGACAAAAAGTTATTTAATTTTATAGATATTTTTGGAATAAAATTAAAATTTATGATATTATTAATTAAAATTAACTAACTTAATTACTTTTATTGGTATTGATAAATTAGTTATTTGTTATAAAGGACCAAAGGATGTATTACAGGACTTTGAGTAAAACTATTTCCAAACTTCTTAGGCATAAACAACCAGTACAATTTCCCTTTAGAATCACGCATAAGGAGCTTCACTTAAACTTGCACAAGCTTTCAAACAACCAGGACTGATGACTTATGGGACACTAAACTGAATTTCAGAAGATGAAGTTTTGACAAAATAAGTGGAAATGTATATTCTATGGTCTTATTTATTGAAGTTGATAATCTTTTTAAGAGACATGACAAAATAGTTAAATTTAAGAAATCTGTTTTTTTTTTTTTTTATCCGTAGGAATCGAGCACAGGTATCGGAAGTTTATAATAACTCACACACCCTACTCAACCAACTGAGCTAGACCCCTCGATAGAAATCTGTTTATTTTACCACCAGCCTCAAAAATACATTTAAAATGAATAAATTAAGGATACAAGTAAACAGGTGCCAAATCAACTTTCTGCTCTCCATGCCTCAAATTGATAGCAAAGATTGACAAATATTTAAGGTCGCCGATTGAACTTAGAAAAATCAGGGCGTCTACGTTGCATATATGCAGTCTTCCCCTCTTTAGCTTCCTCAGTGCCATAGTATATCAGTGTTGCATTTCCACCAATTTCCTATAGATTAGGTTAGAAAAATACAAATTAAGTATGCATGCATATGCACCAAGAAACGGGTATAGATCATCACAAAACATTGGTACATTCAATATAATTATCTTGTTTAGAAATTATATAATATTATTTAGCACGGAATATTGATAGATGAAATCATGAATCATGATATACCTGAAGTCCAGAATGGCCATCATCCACTGCATTAAGAGCTGACTTGAGCACCCGAATAGCAGTTGGACTGTTCCTCAGTATCTCCCGACACCATTTTATCGTTTCTTTCTCTAAATTCTCAAGCTAGACAGACCACAGCGAAACATAGCATTCACTGTAAGTACGAGGTTGATGTTGGAGCATGTGTTTCTGCTATTGCTGTAAGTAGCTCCTTAAGTGATTTGTTGACAGTTTAATTACTTTTCCAATTTGTATACAATATATAAATGCTTCAATAGTGAAGAAAGATTTCAGATTGTTTTTAACAAAAGGAGAAATTAGAATCATTGTCAAGAATTCTTCAGGCGGAAAAGAACTTACTGGTACAACAGTGTTGACAAGGCCCATTTTCTCTGCTTCAACAGCATCATAGAACCTTGTGAGAAACCACATTTCACGTGCTTTTTTTGGACCTACCTGTATAAATAAGGCTAGTTTTTATCTTTGGATTGAAAATATCAAAACGATACAGCAAACAAAATCTATCATCACCACCTAGAATAGCATAGTAGTGGAGTGAATTATTAGCAAAATAAGTAGTATTTGATTCTTACCAAACGGGACATGATAGAACTTCCATAACCAGCATCAAAGCTTCCTACCTTCCATAGGTACAAAGATGGAAGGAATTACAAATCCATTATGAAGTATCCTTACAAAAGAGGGAGAGTGAGAGCAATATAACTTTGATTGGTATGAGAAGGAAGAGGGTTCAAGAACCTTAGGACCAGTTTGGCCAAAGATAGCATTATCTGCTGCAATAGTTAGATCACAGACCATATGTAATACGTGCCCTCCTCCAACAGCATAACCTGCTACCTGTAACGTTAGAAAAATAGTCTGCATATAACCAGAGCTAGAAAGAACGAAAAAAAAAAATGATATGATTATTCATTAACTGGAACTTTGAGGCCTAGAGTTGTAGACATTGAAATAACGGGCAGGGGAGCTTATTAAATTTTCCAAAAACTGATATGCATGTTATATTAACCATGACTTTAAGCACAAAAGGAATTGAGTTTAAGGGTCATTTGATGCATATTGAGAGACAGTACAAACAAAACAGCACATTATTGAGTCACAGGACAATTTTTGTGTTGTTAGTAGTTTGATGACCAATCACAGGACTAAAGCTTTGTGTTAACCACCAATTAATACCTAGTAAAATTTACTGTTTGTGTTCTGCAGTGTCCCTCGAGTTGTTTTTGGTTTAAAAATCAAACAGAATATATTTTTTTAATGCTGTCATGTCCCATACTTTTTAGCATATCATATCGACCCTAAGAACAAAGGTTCAAAAAGGTAGAGCGAGTACCATTGCAATCACTGGTTTAGGGAGGCGGCGTATCTGCACCTGCAATAGGAGAAAAGAATGAATAAAAGTAGAGTAAGAAAGGGCACATGGTTTTTTTTTTTCCAATAATAAGCATTAACAATTGTCTCATTACAAATAACCATGGAGAACATGAAGATTCATGGCTCAAAACAGCCAAGGGATTAATTAGAAAAATGTGAAATGAATTAATATACCTGCAAGTCTAAGACATTAAGACTACTGAAAGTTCCATTATTATCAGAATAGCCATCATCAGTCCTCAAAGCCTGGTCACCACCACTACAAAATGCCTTGGTTCCCTACAACATCAATAAATAAATATAAATAATAGTAATAAAAATTGGCAGAAGCAGAAGCAGAAGGAGGTAGGTACCTTGCCAGTGAGAATGACAACCCCAATAGAGGAATCATCCCGGGCATCAGTGAAAGCACGCATGAGCTCCTTCACCGTGTGGGGTCGGAACGCGTTCCTTCTCTCTGGCCTATTAATACTTATCTGCAACAATAACACTTGCACAATACATTAGAAAAAAAATGAAAAACAAAAGCAAGTTAAAGCAAAGAGAAAGAAGGGAGCGAGGGAAGGATAGGTCGTGGGTTCGAATTTTTCGCTAACAAAAAACTAACATATTAACGATTAACATTTGTCCATAAAAAAAAAAAAAGAGGAATTGACCTTTGCTATTCCCTCCCCGACGGCCTTCTCGTACACGATGTCGGTGAAGTCCTTGGCGGAGTGATCGGAGGCGATCCTCCAAACGACGTCGTGAGAGGGGACGTCGCCGTGAAGGCGGTGGAAGCTGTTGTCGGAAGTGCGGCACGAGGCGAGTTCGAGTTGGGCGGAAAAAGTGGGAGAGGAAGAGGAAGCGAGGTGGTTCGTTACAGAGGTGAGCCTTCTGATGGCGGTTTCGAGATCCTTGTTCTCTTCTGCCATTGTTCGTTCTTCACCAATGGTGAAGCACTTGGTTTGGTTTTATTCGTTGACATTCAAGAGTGGTTGCACTAGCGCGCGTCGTGACGGTTGTGGATAAGATAAGGTCAATGGGGGGAAATGTTAGAAATGCACTTTCATAGTCTCATTAATTAATTATTTCCAGTTCAAATTTATTCAACATTAGTATAATTTTTTATTAAGAGTTTCATGCATAAATATTTTTACACCCTCGACCAATAAGGAAATCAGAGTTGATACATAATATGATTTTTACAGTAATTATTATAAAAATTAATAAACTTATTATATAATATAGTTTATTTTTATTTTAAAAAAAAAAGAAATATGAGTTCTGTGTATCTTTTAAAAAAAAAAATTGACACATTTTTTTCGTCCAAACTAAGATATTTTACACATTTTTTGTTATTTTACTTTTTGGTGTATAATGACGAAAATAAAGTTAAAATTTAAGAACTTGTACAAACTATTCAAAATTGTTGGTCACTAGACTACTCTTAATAGGTTACTTTTAGTAGATATTTATTAGTAAGATAAATTGTTTATTAAGGTATTTATTAGATAGTGAATTTCTAATGCACATATTATAAAATATTTAATTTTTTTTATTGTAAGCATTGGAGGGAGGATAATAAATTTTAATGATGTCATTATTGAATATTTGAATTCATTTATTAATTATTGTGCATTGATTTATTATATTTATGAATTTTAATTTAAAAATATCAAAATAAAAAGATTGTATATTGAAATAGTTGAGAGATAATATTTTTTATGAAATTCATATTCAAAAAAGAAAAGATAAAAATATTGAAAATATTTATTTGAAAGAAAGAAAAAAATAAGACTAACACTTTACAAATTATATATATTCTAATTTAAATATTTTTAGTATTATATATATAATTTAGTATATTTTTAGTATTATAAATTAGAATATATATAATTTGTAAAGTGTTAGTCTTATTTTTTTCTTTCTTTCAAATAAATATTTTCAATATTTTTATCTTTTCTTTTTTGAATATGAATTTCAAAAAAAAAACAATCTCTCTCAACGATTTCAATATACAATCCTTTTATTTGTAATTTGTATATTTGACTTTCTTAACTATCCATTATATATCCATTTGTATATTTATGTTTTTGACTATCTTAACTCTCTTTTATCCTTATCTTTTAAATTAAATTTTAATAATATTTAAAAAATTATCATTAATTAAATTAATTTTATATCACAATTTGAATTATTTATTATAAATCTAAAATATAATTTATACATTTAAAAATATTTATTTATTATAAATTTTAATTATATAAAAATAAATATTTATCATATACAATACACAGTTAAAATACTAGTTATTAAATAATTTTATATGATTATAAATTACTCCAAATAGTTTTAAGGCACTTTTATTATTTATTTCTTTTAAAATAAAAGAATAAAATATAATTGTAACTGTTGATTAAAAAAATTATAATTGAGATTTCATACACACTCACACATATATTTAACAATAAATTTTCAATAAAAAGTTGTAACTATTTTATTATCTAAAGTACATCAAAGAATTAAATTCTACCTAAATACCACTTTTATCACCCTGAAGTTCCTTCGCCAAACCCATAAAAAATTACAATTTAAAAGTGAATAAAAAAATTCCTTCATAGTTTTAAACCCAATTTTTATACTAATTCTTTACAGGATTGATTTTCATGATTAAACGAACGAGTTTGGATGTAGAAAAGTTTTGTTATCCATAATAATCTTACTCTACTCAAACAAAATTTTCTCTCAAAAAATACTAGTAGTCTTTACCAATAATATGAAATTTAGTGTCTCTAATTTCTGATTAGATCAATTCATCAAACTAGTCCAGCATGACTTTAATTTTCACTTGTATTACACACACACACACACACACTCCATTTTTAATAAACTTATTTTCAACTCATTTCAATTTCAAACTATTAATTAATTTAAGGCCAATTGTTTCAGTACACTAAAATAGTCTCACATTACTTAAGAAATGAAACTAAGGATAGTTTATAAACATCCACTTCACTTAACCCACCAAAACGTCTTTGTCTTTTAAGGACCAAACCGTGAAGCTCAAACCAATACCAAAATGGATAATACTTCGGATGCGGTGACCCTAACGATATATTTGTCAACTCAAACTTGATAAAATATAATGAAAATGGTTTAAGCTAATTAAAAAGAATTTGAACATAATTGTGTTAGAGAATTGAAAATATTCTTATATTTATCTTTAAGTATTTAAATGGGTAAAGACGTATGTTTTTACTTTATCTTTTTATACTTGTTTTAAATATTGAAATGAGTAATAGAATTATAATTTTCACTTTCATATTTATCTTTAAAACTTTAAATGAATAATTAAAAACAAAAAGTATAAACTAAAATGAAAAGGCACGGTTGGATTTATCAATTGATAGGCACAGTGAATCCTCTCAATTAGAGAAGGCAAGGATCTGCACAACCTTTAATGCTTTATAGTTTATATCCGTTACAATAAATTATATCTAACAGAGAAAAAAAGTAAAATGAAACATATATTCTGTTTCTGAAACATAAGCATGTCTGACCTACCTACATTGAGGAATCAACAGACTGAAGTTTGCTGCGAGTCAGACCATAACATGACAGTTGCCAAAAGTGCTATCGTGGCAGTTTCAACCCGAAGACGATGAGGTCCAAGACTAACAGCTGTAGCACCTGCTTCCATCATCATACTCAATTCTTTCTCAGTGAAATCTGAAGAACTCCATGGCAACATAAACTAGCATTAGTTTGACTTTAACCTCACAGCCAACCTCAACTTATTATCTTATCAATTGAAATGTCCATTCATGTCTAGACATTTGGTGAAACAAAATGGTGAAATTGAACTGCAATAAACATATACTAACCGCCTTCTGGTCCAACTATGATTAAGCCACTAGTTTCCTTTTCCAATGACGTCAATGCACTAAGAACAGGAGTTGCATTCGCTGTTGCAACAAGAGATAGCTTTGATTGTGCAATCTAAGGGACAGAAAATAGACCAAGTTAATTAATGTCATTATGTAGCCATGTATACAAATTAAATTGCTAACAACACTGGGATCAAATCTCTTGTTGCTCTGTAGAATTTCCAGGAAAGAAAAAGAAAAGCAAGCATATACAACAACAGTATAGACATCTAGAATTACAAACATATTACTGATTAATAAGATGAAGGTTATCAGTTATCACAATGTACCGGTTAAAATTCTTCTCAAATAACTGAAATTCATGCCCAAACTTCTGGCTAGGTAGTAAGAAATGGAGAACTCACAAGGTGCAAAAGGTCATCAATCTCTATAGGATGTTTCAGGACCATTTCATGCAGTCGTTGACCTGAAAAAGAGGCAACAATGCAAGGTTCACTGACCAACCAAAAGCAAAATAGGTCATCATCATTTTAGACAGTTTAAAATGTACTTCAGTCTGAATAGCCCAAAGAAAATTCTGATGGGAGTAAAATAAATGTTTAACCTCAAATATACTACTGATAAAATAAATGCAAGTAAAAATATAGTTACATTGTTTGGATGCTGCTAAAATGACACGTTCCAATCTGTCCACCCGATTTTCTGAGATTGATGGAGAACGTTCAGTCATTAGAGGAGTTACACTATTGGCTCCAAGTTCCTATCGCATTTAAACATGAATAAAAGAAAACAACCATAACACATAGAAGCTGTAAGTCTAACCAGATAAAATCTCAATATACTACTGAAACGTACTGTGCATTTCTCTACAAGCCAGTCAGCACGGCCACCCTTTAGAGTACCTAGACAGGTATGGTTCTCGATGAGTGAAAAATTGGATGGAAAAACTCAAGTGTTCAAAATATGCAACAGTTAATAAGTAGTTGTAGTTTGACAGAAAACTACAAGAACTTACCAAAACCAGCAAATACATGCAATTGTGTATTTTGTGGAGGTACTGATATCAAATCACTCGATGCAACAAAATCAAGTCCAGTGCGATCAATGTTCTGTAAGCATCCTTCTACTAGACCTCCTTTCCCATTGAAGAGCTGTACCCTTGAACAGCATGATTAGGATCATCAACAAAATCTTTTTCAGATCAGAGTGTAAGTGTAACGGTAACGCCAGACAGAAATACTGAAACAATGTGCAAGAACTATCTCTTCCTTTACTTCCATGAATTAGTAACAAAGAAAATAGTGTCTGAAGAATCAACCCTGGCTAAACAAAATGCTTGACATAAATCATTGAAAATCAACTGTTGAAGCCACCTTTCCATTTCAGTACAAAGAAACTAGTAACAGACACTACTCACACAAGATTTGTGGACACAAGATGTTTGACATGCATCTACTGGGATTCACTGAATGCCTTTATGCTTCTTTGTAATGTTTGGATAAACTTCTCCATAAACACCTATAGGAGAAGAAAATAAGAAGATAAATGAACTGAGTTTTTCTCATAAGCAAAATAAACTTATGCACTTAACTTTTATAGAAGTTCCCTCATTTAACTTCTCCAAAAGATGAGGTGCTTAAGTTGATTTTAACTTATGGAAGAAGCATAATTCATTTTACATTCTTATTTTATTCTCTTCACAAGTGCGTATAGAAAAGTTTATCCAAACAGGGCCTACAAAAGATTATTTAATTTGGCAAGAGAAATATGAAATTTCAAGGACAAGATTGCCCTCTCTAAATAACGAGCAATTATTAATAAGAATTACCTATCATTGGTGGTCAACCTCAATACTTTTGTCATATGCCAGAATTCATCACCTTGCACGCGTATAACACTACCCTGCATTGTCCCAGGTAAAAATAAATAAACAAATAAAAACTATCTTGAACCAAACCAAATAAAAGGCATACATACTAACCGCATTGATTTTTAAGAAGTGGAAAAGTTAAATAAATGTGAGCAAGCCGTTAAAATGGACTTTACAAGACACGAATTAAGAACTTTCCTTAAACCCTAGCTCGATGAAGCTAAGTGCTGTCTATAAGTTACACCCAACAAGGATAATGACAAATGAGGCGTTGTTAACTGAAATTGATTCCAAATTGAAACTACATTCATTAGTCGAATGAATTCATATGGAATTGCTGAGTAATATGATTTTTAGTATTATGAAAGAGTTGTAAAAGAAGCAGAGAGAAAGAGGAAGAGAGTGCCTTTGAAGGAGGAAGCGTTTCGGAATAGAAGCGGGGAAGGCCACCACGAGACTGGTCTCCATAATCGGAGGAGGAGGAGGAGGAAGAGAATGCACGCACTGCCAGTGTCAGGTTTCGGAGCCATGACCGATTCACGAAGCGGATGCTTACGCCTCCTAGGGTTTGCAACATCTCTCTTCGCACCCAATTCAATTTCAATTTCAATTTTGTGATTATTATTCTTGTCTTCACCAGAAACGGTTGCGTTGCATTTGCAGGAGGGAGAGAAAGAAAAGAAAGGTCATTTCTTTATGGCGGGAAAAACCCACCATGGCCCATAGGTTAGGCCCATGTAGAAATCTAGTCCACAATGGGCTTTGTTATTCTCACCCCCACAAATTGCTATTCTCACCCGTAACCTTGTAAAATTACTCTCCTGTCCCTCTCCATTCCTTACTCCCCACCCCACTCCCTTCTCCTCACAGTCTCCACCCCCACTCTGAAACTCGTATCACTCTCCTTCTCCTCCTTCAGTTACTCACACCCACACCCGTAAGTTGTGTAGATCAACGGAATCATGGTTCCGCTGTGTTGAATGCACAGCAGAATCGTGATTCTGTTTTTTTTGTTTCTTATAATACACAACAAAATCGTGATTCCATTATGTATGAAAAAAAATATGCACAACGGAATCACGATTCCGTGTGCATGTTTTTTTGCATACACAACGGAATCACGATTCCGTTATGTATGCCATTTTCATACACAATGGAATCGTAATTCCGTTGTGTATGAAAAAAAAATGCACAACGGAATCACGATTCTGTTGTGCATGTAGACAGTATTTGATTTATTTTTTTTACTGGTACTCATTTAGTGAACTTTCAATTGTTTTTTTTCAGTAGTAGCAATGGATTGAAATACTTTTATTTCTGATGAAGTTACGATGCCAAGTAGTTGGAAAAATATGATTAATGCAAGTGAAAATGCTTTAGACCAACCCGATGAACAAAATGAAGTGCAAGCAGATGATTATGTGATGGACATTGAACCTCAGCACAATTATCCTGACTTCTCCAATAATTTCATGACTGACAAGGTTGATTGATTAATTATTATTTTTATCTAAATGATATTTTTTGTATGTGTGTTTTGTTAGTGAAGGAATGCATTTTGTTTTTAGGCTTTTGAAGAGCGAGATCACTTGTTGACGTGGGTTCAATTTGTCGCAAAGAGGCTTGGATTTGTTGTTGTCATAGAAAGGTCAAAAGCTGGGAAGAAAACTTTTGTCCTACTGGCTTGTGAAAAGGGAGGAAAGTACAAACAATATAGAGATAAGTTAGTCCGCAAGACTACTGGAAACAAAAAATGTCAGTGCCTGTTTAAATTAAAAAGGAGGCTTATGAAAGGCATTGGTTGAAAACTTTATGCTATTTGCGGTTTTCATAACCATGAAGTCAGTTAAACATTTGTGGGTCATGCATATGTTGGTCGTTTAAGCAGTGAAGAAAAAAGTCTGCTAAATCAAATGACCAAAAATATGGTGAAGCCTGGGCAAATTTTGTTGACAATCAAAGATCAAGATGCTGCAAATGTCACCACCATCAAAATCGTATACAATGAGCGACAAAAATATCGGCGACAACAAAGGGGTCCAAGAATTGAAATACAACATCTGATGAAGTTGATAGAACGTGATCAATATGTTTATTGCTATAGAAGGGTCGACACTGAAGATGTTGTAAGAGATATCTTGTGGGCACATCCAGATTCTATCAAACTTCTAAATTCATTTCCAACAGTGTTGATATGTGATACTACTTACAAGACGAACAAATATCGTCTTCCATTATTGGAGATTGTTGGGGTGACTTCAACAGACATGACTTTCTCAGTTGCCTTTGCTTATTTACAATCTGAGAGGACATACAATTTTGAATGGGCATTAAATAGGGTGAAAGAAATGTTTGTCAAAGATGATGTATTGCCTCAGGTTATTGTCACTGATAAAGATCTTGCATTCATGAATGCGTAAGAGAATGTCTTTCCTTCTTCAACCAACTTGTTATGTCAATTCCACATTTCTAAGAATGTCAGGGCAAAGTGCAAGATGCATGTGGGCAACGCGGAAGAATGGGACAAAGTGTTGGACGCTTGGGAAAGGTTAATGCAATCTGCTAATGAACAATTGTATGAGGTTAACTTGAAAAACTTCACAAACCTATGCTCACATTATCCACTTTTCCATGAGTATGTCCATTGTACATGGTTGATACCTCACAAGGAGAAGTTTGTATAAGCATGGACGGATCGAGTTATGCATTTTGGAAATACAACAACTAATATGTACTTTTCCATATAATTATATTCATTGATTTTAATTATATACTTTGCTTGACATTACTTTTGGTTGCATGATAGGGTTGAAGGCGCACACGCACGATTGAAGAGGTTGCTTCGAGATAGTATGGGAGACTTGTGCAGTTGTTAGGATGCCATGAATAACATGCTTATATTGCAACACACTGAGATTTTGGCTTCATTCCAAAAAAGCATCAATGTTGTGGGTCACAGGTTTAATAACATGTTTTACAAGAAGATACGGGACTTTGTATCAAACCAAGCACAAGAGCTGATATACAACGAGTACAAACGGGTTGACAGCGTTGGTATTGACAGTTATGCTTGTGGATGCACACTTAGAACTACTCATAGTCTACCGTGTGCGTGTGAACTTGCTAGATTCAGCAATATGTTTGGCTCAATACCCTTGAGGTCAATTCATGTGCATTGGAAGATGTTATCCATCAATTCAATTAAGATGACACCGGTGATTCTTGGGGGGACTTGACTTTGACACACGAGGTTGATGCATTGTTAAAGAGGTTTTTCCAACTTGATGTCTTCGGGAAAATCACAATGAAGACTAAAGTCCGTGAACTTGCATTTCCAGATACCACCTCAATGTGTCCACCTCCAGAGAAGGTGAAAACAAAGGGTGCCCTGAAGTCTGTGAAATCTACTGGGCGTGCACCTTCAATGTGGGAGCAAGTCGATGCAATGCACACAATGGTAGGTAGCTCAGGAACTCCTACTGTGCCTCCCAAAGTTGTTAGTGACAATAAGCGGAGCAAAATGATGCCTTATGTTAATGAGTTTCCCGATGAATTGAAACCATTCATCCAAAAAATTATTGATATCAAAGCAGATGAAAATTGCGGTTATAGAGCAATTGCAGCTTTGTTAGGTATGGGTGAGGAATCTTGGGCTCTCATTCGTCAAGACTTGATTCGGGAACTTCAAACATGGTACTCTCTTTATCTTCAACTCTTTGGCACGGAAGAAAGATTGGTTGAACTAATCAGCTCGTTGTATCTCGAAGGTGGACCAACAACCATTGACAAGTGGATGACCATTCTCGACATGGGGTATGTGATTGCTAGTCGGTATAATGTGGTGTTGGTTCACTTATCTATGCTTCAAAGTTGGACTTTCTTTCCGCTTAGGAGCCAGCCTCCGTCTGCTGCACAACAACGTCTTATAGCTATTGAATTTGTTAACGGAATCACTTTTTACAGGTACACATAATATACTAAACTATTAACTATGAAAATTTGTTTACTAAGTTAAGTTTACCAGTTTAATTTTCATTGATTAGCTATTTTTACAAGATGATTGTCCCCTGCCTCCTATTACACCTCAATGGAGAACATACTGCACTGTTGAAGCTCGATCATGGCCAAAATCATACATGCAACGCATGCAAGAATTCAACTCAATATCATTTCATTCAACTAGAGGATCTCAATATGTAGTAGACATTACTAGGGATTCATTTTAGTTAATTAATCCTCTATTAATAATTGTCATTAGAGGACTTTATTTGTGTAATGTTTTGGCTTTTAAATATTTTTTACAAAACTATATTGTATTTGACTGATTGATGGTATTTTAAACATATATTAGGCACTACTACAAAATTTAACCAGGATTGTACACTTGTCAACGAAATCGTGATTCCGTTGTACAAGTGTACAACGGAATCACGATTCCGTTGACAAGTGTACAACGGAATCGTGATTCGGTTGAATAAGGGGGTGAAACAAATGTGTACAACGGAATCGTGATTCCGTTGTACAAGGGGGTGAAACAAATTTGTACAACGGAATCGCGATTCCGTTGTACACTTTTTTTCACCTCTTGTTCAATGGAATCGTGATTTCGTTGTACACTTGTCAATGAAATCGTGATTCCACTGTATAGTGTACAACGGAATCACGATTCCGTTGTACAAGGGTATTTTGGGAAATAAAAAAAATACCTACGTGGGTGGTAAGAATAGCAAAATGGAAGTGAGAATAGCAATTTCCGTCCACAATTCGTGTCAAAACCTTTTGGGCTTATGTAAACCAGATGATTAGATCTGCTTTCCGATGCACAAAATTACGAGAATTTTTTCTGGGTCGCCTTTTTCTTCTTCTTTTTTTTTTTTATTCTACCATTCCTTTTAAAATAATTATTGAAAATTTGATTTCATAAAGTCATATAGTACGGATATTATTATTATTATTATTTAACAAAAAAATCAACTTATTATATATTGGTAAATATAAAAAATATTATAAACCATAAATTAGTATTAAAAGTTTAGATACTTTATTAGTTTATTTATTCATATGTAATTCGTTATGGATTTAATGTAAATAGTAAATACCTAAGTACATCATTTTTTTTGTTTAAAACTAGGTATTTTCTAATCCTAAGAGATTAATTTTTATTCAGATTTATCTGAGTTGACCTTTACTAAAAGATATTATTCCATACACACAAACCTAAATATCAAATCCAAATCATATATTTAAGGGATATGACTATTTATCAATCATATCACACCATATTAGTTAACTATATCTTATCTACATCATCATATTAGTTAACTTTGTTTGCTTGAGTTGTTATAATTTCTATAATACTTGAATTTGATTCCTTTCTACAAATAAAAAATTTCTACAACTACAAAATGATTCCCAGTTTTGACGAGCAAAATCATGCCTGTGCAAGTGGCCTATTATTCTGATTTCCTCTTAACCTTTTTTGGGTTAGTTCTGTTTTATTGCTTCGTTGTGTTGTACGTTGAAATCTTCATATAGTGTTTTGCTGTATATTGTGTAAGGAATGACAACCATCTTCGGATTAAACAAAGGAGGAAAGTTGGTTTCGCTCTTAAGTATATTACTGTTCAGCTTTGCCCGGCCGTTTTCTATTACGCTGCTAATGCTATCTTCATTTTTCTAGACTTTGACTCCCCTTAAGGTAAACATTAAAATTATGACAAGTAATCCTAGGTTTCTAAGTCAAACCTAGTAGTAATTGGAACCAATTTTTTTCCGAATCGAGCAGCCAATACCGTACGGCAATATAAATCCACAGAGAAGCTTCTATGGTTAGGTTGTGGATCTAGATTTCTAAGCCGACTAATCCACTCGAAATGAAAATTCCTTTAATTTGATCATAGTGATTCAGAGTCAGCAGAAAGACACGCCACCATCAATAGCACGTTAAAATCATGCTTGTAGGCCAACTTACTTTCCTTGTTGGTCAACAATGCATGCACTAACTAGCCCATAATGAACTCCAGGGTAAATATGTTAAAAAATAAAACCCAAAAGTTTAGTACATATTTTTATATAATCACTGATCACATAATATGGACAAATCATATATTCCATAACTTATTTTCTATGGCTCTCTCAACTGGTCAACACCCCCTCCCCTAAAAAAATCTTTTGGTTGTTCCAATGAAAATCATGCATCATACACATATAAACATAGGTTGAATTCACATAGAAAAAGCTAAGTTGAAATGTAAACTTGGAAACATGAAGGGACAGAATGACAGAAAACATGAACATTATTTTGCCTCTTGGTTTTGAGAAATCATGTGTTGTACATGGGCCTGCAGCCGCAATGTCCACTGCTAGTTGTTGGTTGAGACATGAGCATGTTTGATATGATTAAAGTCATTCGTGTCCATTCTGCACCCCCCCAAAAAAAGTCATTCATGTTAGACTATTCTCAATCTCAGTGCCTTGGTAATATATCTGGCTTAACGCCATCAGAGAGTACAGTAGTTTTTTATAACTTTGGTTGACGTGGAGGAATGTGAGGCGTGAAATAATTGATTGTTTTTTCTTTCTTTTTTGGGTGGGGAGGGGGTATACCACTATCACTTTGTACCATACGTTTTTGGTAAGACATTTCAAATTGTAATGTTTTTTAATATCAAATTAACAGTAGGTTAAGTGAGAATGGATATATTAGATTGGAAATGGATTCCATTTACGCATTCATGTAAACATGAATCTAAACCGTTGGATACACATGGATGGTTCACATTTTAGATTTGTATTTAAATTGGATTTATGAAGATCTCATTAACATTTTTTATTTCTTTCTATCTTCTTTTTTTATTCATAAGAATTGAAGAAAATACCAAGAGATTTATAACAATTCACGCATACTGCTCAACCAACTGAGTTAGATCCCATCGATCTCTATCTCTTTTTCTATCAACTATTATACCTATAATTTTTTGGAACTGTACTAGTTGGGGTATTCGGCAACACATACAAACCGAATACCCCCCCACAACAGAATCAAGTGTTCGGTACCCAAAGCATAGCCGAACACCCTAACGATGTATGATCCGTTTGGCAGACAGAGTATTCGGTATTTATAAATCCGAAGACCCCTAAAACCCCCTCATCTCGAACCTAAATGATAGTATTCGGCGTCAATGGGCCGAACACTGGTAGAAGTATATACATCATTAAGTAATTAAATACCCTTAATTATCACGTTTGTGATTAAGAAAAGAGTTAAGGTCCTTCAGGGCCAAAGGCCCATGAAGGCCCAAGCCCAATAAGAATATCTATAAATAGGGGATCCACTCCCCAAGGTAAGCTCTCTGATTTCGCATTTATTACACACATTAAATGCTCTGCGCCGAACCCTAACTTGAACGTTGGAGTGTTTATTGCAGGTACCCCACCTTTCGGACAAGTTACAAAGATATTAGAACAGAAAGATATGACGGAAGGTCTCCCTTTATTCCCAGGCAGGAACATTTTGGCGCCCACCGTGGGGCCCGGTAAAACTTTTCCCGCAGCCTCACAAAGAATGGTTACTACTCGAAGTCACGCACACATGGAAGAACGTCTCGTCAACGAAAACCTGGTGGAAGATCAGACAAATCTTTCGTCAGATTTGAGGCAGTTGCGAGCCGACATCTCAGCTATAAAGCAACAGCACGCTCAAGAGTTGTCGGCCCTTCGCCGAGAAAATGCCGAGTTGAGAGACTTGAACCAATCCAGGAGACAAGAAAATCAGAGACCAGACAAAAATCATGAAGAGGAGTCGATAATCAACCTTAGCATGCAGGGTACGACGAATCGACCTTCCTTTTCTACTTTTAACAATCAGTCACGTCCCTGTAGACATCCTTTTGTCTGAGGGATCATGGAAACTCCCCTGCCTCCAAACTGGAAGAACCTTAGTCTGGACCGATACGATGGTAGCACGGATCCAGATGAACATGTAGATGTGTATGTAACCCAGATCAGTTTATACACCTCTGAAGATGCCATTCTATGTAGGGTGTTCCCCACCTCCCTCAAGGGACACGCCCTTAGTTGGTTTACTCGCCTACCACCGAATTCCATTGACAGCTTCGAGACGTTGGTCGCCAGATTCGGCAATCAATTTGCAACTAGCAGACCCCATCATCTAACATCAGTGGCACTAGTCAATATTCGGCAGGAACCAGGGGAATCCCTAAGAAGGTTCATGGAAAGGTTCGGCAAGACTGCTTTAAACATCCGGAACCTAGACTCGGCAGTGGCTATGCACCAGTTAGTAACGGCTCTTAAGCCAGGAGCCTTTGTCAACAGTCTCTGCAAAAAACCGGCTCTTGACATGGATGACCTCAGACGACGAGCAGCAAAATACATGCAGATGGAAGAATTATCCGAATACAGAAGCCAGGTCCAAGCAGAATCCAATCCAAGGAAGAAGGAACAAGAAAAAGATTATCAAGGAAAGGGAAAAGACAAGATCAGCAAAGAGAAGGAGTATCGTGGCTCCAGGTACACAACTTATACCCCGCTTAACACCAGTCGAGCCCGAATACTCGAACAGGCTCTGGCCACAGAAATTTTAGCCATGCCAAAGAGGGCCAACACACCCCTTAAAGCCGATTACAGCAAACAATGCCGATACCACCGCAACAAGGGTCACTCCACTGAAGAATGTGTCGCCCTTAAAGACAAGATAGAAGACCTCATCAAAATGGGACACCTTAAAGATTTCGTCCATGATCCGAAGACCGAAAGGTCTCATTTTTGGAGAAATAAAGACAATGACAGAACCTATAGGACGGACTTTAACCATACTAGAAGAAACGAGAGACAAAGAAGCAGGTCCAGGGAACGACAAGACATAAAACCCTCAAATCCTAGGAGGGTTATCAACACGATTGCCGGAGGGTTTGCGGGAGGAGGAAGTACTTCTTCGGCTCGCAAAAAGCACCTCCGGCTAGTCCGATCAGTCAACATGACTTCAACTACAAACAAACTCAAAATGCCACCCATCACCTTCACAGATGCTGATTTTCAGGGGTCCGACCCAATGCAAGATGATCCGATGGTCATCAGTGTAGACGTGGCCGACTGCACAGTCCGGAAGACCCTAGTAGACCAAGGAAGCTCGGCCGACATCATATACTGGGACACTTTCAAACAACTGGACATACCGGAGAAAAAGCTCATGCCCTATGACGAACCCTTAGTCGGATTTTCCGGAGAGAGGGTTAACACCAGAGGGTGTATAGATTTGGACACAACCTTTGGTTATGAGGGAAAAGAGTACAAGACCATAAGAGTAAGATACATTGTGGTCCACGCCAACACCTCGTACAACATACTACTCGGACGACCATCATTGAACGCCCTTGGAGCCGTAGTCTCCACTCCACATCTAGCCATGAAATTCCCATCAAACCGAGGCACGGTCGTCACGGTCCACGCTGATCAAAAGGCAGCAAGAGAATGTTACCTAGCTAGTCTAAAGGTTACTCAACTAAGGGAAGACGACAGCAAGTCGGTACACATGGTCTCGGCGGCTGAACCCTCGAACCAAACTTTAGATCTCGATCCCAGAATTGAGGACCAGCGAATGAAGCCGAATGAGGAAGTCCATCCATTTCAAATTGGGCAAGAAAAAACTCAAATTACATACCTCGAAAACAATCTATCCGAGGAGGGTAGATTTCGGATTCAAAGGGTAGTAGAACAAAATGCTGATCTCTTTGCCTGGAAAGTCGCCGACATGCCCGGTATTGACCCAAAATTTCATTGCCACAAGTTGGCAATATGCCGAGAAGCAAGACCGATTTCCCAAAAGAAAAGGAAAATGGGAGAGGATAGGAGGAAAGCAGTAGAAGAAGAAGTGTCCAAACTATTGGCTGCCAATTTCATCCGAGAGGTTAAGTATTCCACTTGGTTAGCCAACGTCGTCATGGTAAAGAAGGCAAATGGAAGATGGAGAATGTGCACGGACTACACGGATCTAAATAAAGCTTGCCCAAAAGATGCCTACCCACTACCAAACATTGACAGATTGGTCGATGGGGCAGCAGGACATCTTTGTCTTAGTTTTTTAGATGCCTATTCAGGGTACAACCAAATCCGAATGCACCCGCCAGATGAAGACAAAACAGCTTTCATAACCGAATCAGCCAATTTTTGCTACCAAGTGATGCCCTTCGGCCTGAAAAACGCGGGGGCCACTTATCAAAGATTGATGGACAAAGTTTTCCAAAAACAGTTAGGACGAAACCTAGAGGTATATGTCGACGACATGGTTGTTAAATCTTCCATGCCTGACGAACACGCAAAAGATCTGGCAGAGATCTTCAAGGAAATCAGGAAACATAACATGCGCCTAAACCCTGAAAAATGCGTATTCGGCGTCTAAGGGGGAAAATTCTTGGGCTTTATGTTAACATGCCGAGGCATAGAAGCCAATCCAGATAAATGCGAGGCGGTTATTCGCATGAAAAGCCCGAGAACCCCAAAGGATGTCCAGAGACTCACAGGGAGAATTGCCTCTCTATCACGATTCCTGCCTAGAATTGCCGAGAAGGTAAAACCCATTATGCGACTGCTGAAAACAGCCAAGAACTTTTCATGGAACCAGCAGTGTGAAGAGGCTTTTCAAGAGCTAAAAAAGACCCTTTCGGCCCCTCCCATACTCCAAAAACCAGAACCTACAAATGATCTAGTGCTTTACCTGTCGGTTTCCCAAACAGCCATAAGTGCAGTTTTAGTACAGGAACGGAAAAGTGGTCAGGCTCCCATATACTTCACTAGCCGAGTACTACAGGAAGCCGAGACCAGGTACCAAACGATAGAGAAGGCTGCCCTAGCATTAGTGAATGCTGCAAGACGCCTGAGACAATACTTTCAAGGACATCGGGTGATTGTCAAAACCGATTGCCCAATTGCAAAGGTATTAAGGAAACCAGAATTAGCAGGGAGAATGATTGCATGGTCAGTAGAGCTCTCGGAGTTCGACTTAAAGTACGAACCGAGGGGTCCAATCAAGGCACAGTGTCTAGCAGATTTTATCAATGAACTCCACCCTGCTGAAACTTTTGAAGAAGAATGGTGGACGGTACATGTTGATGGATCATCAAACCAAAGGGGAAGTGGTGCAGGCATCATACTAGAAGGACCCAACCAAATACGCCTGGAACAATCATTACGATTCGGTTTTAAAGCATCCAACAATCAGGCCGAGTACGAGGCCTTATTAGCTGGGCTCAGACTGGCCAAAGAGATGGGAGCCCGAAAGGTACAATGTTGGAGTGATTCGCAAGTAGCAGCCGAACAGATCAACGGCGTTTTCCAAGTCAAAGACCCTCAATTGCTGAAATATTATCATACTTTCATTCAGCTGAAACAAGAGTTCGAGGAAGTAAGAGTGAATCATTTAGCCCGAGAACACAATGATAGGGCAGATCGGCTCGCTAAATTAGCTACTACCCAAAAACCTGGACAATTAAGAACCTTCATCCAGGAGACGTTGCCCGAACCAAGTATAACCGCCGGAGAATGCATGCAGCTTTCGACAGCCAAAAGTACGTGGATAACCGAAATACAACAGTACTTGGCACAAGGACTCCTTCCGGAGGATAAAGAACAAGCCAAAAGATTGCGAATCAATGCTTCAAGATACGTTATGATAGCCGAAGAGTTGTACAGAAGGGGATTTTCCATGCCTTTGTTAAAATGTCTTGAGAAAGAACAAGCAGAATACGTGATGAGGGAGCTACATGAGGGAATCTGTGGCATGCATTCTGGAGCGCGAACGATGGCAACACGAGTTCTCCGAGCAGGATATTACTGGCCGACCCTCAAAACTGACTGCGCCGAGCACGTAAAAAGGTGTAGCCAGTGCCAAAAACATGCTAACCTTATTCACCAACCGGCGGATAAGTTGCACTCCATATCGTCACCTTGGCCTTTCGCTGTATGGGGAACCGACATCCTAGGTCCTTTCCCTGTAGCCACAGGACAACGCAAGTTCTTAATAGTAGCCGTCGATTACTTCACAAAATGGATAGAAGCCGAGCCTTTGGCAATCATCTCGGCTCAGAACGTACAGAAATTCTTGTGGAAAAACGTCATCACTCGCTTTGGCATTCCATATGCAATCGTCACAGATAACGGCCTACAGTTCACAGACAAAAAGTTAAACTCTTTCCTTGAAGGTTTGGGAATAAAGCATAAAGTTACCTCGGTCGAGCACCCCCAAACAAATGGACAAGCAGAAGCCACAAACAAAGTCATCTTAGGAGAACTGAAAAGAAGGTTGGGAACGGCCAAGGGGGCTTGGGCCGAGAAGATACCCGAGATATTGTGGGCATACAGGTGCACCCCTCAATCGACCATCAAAGAAACACCTTTCAGAATGGTTTATGGGACCGAAGCAATGATCCCAGTCGAAGTAGGAGAACCCTCATTCCGAAGACAAAACTTCGAGACTTCCAAAAACGAAAGCTCCATCAGGCACGAACTAGACTTGGTTGAAGAAATACGTGACCGGGCACGTCTCAATGCCGAAGCATGCAAACAAAGGATGACTCGAAGATTCAACTCAAAGCTGAAACCGCGAGATTTTCAAGAAGGAGATCTAGTCCTAAGGGCCCAAGGCGATGCCCGAAGAGATTCCAAAGAAGGAAAATTGGCAGCCAATTGGGACGGCCCATTCAGAATTCGGCAAAACCTCAACAATGGAGCATACAGGTTGGAAGAAATGTCAGGAAAAACAATACCAAGAACCTGGAACTCCACTCATCTTAAATATTATTTCAGTTGATGTATTTTTCACTATATATTTAAAAAGTGATACTTTCTTCCCTCATTTTTATCATCCCTACAAAAATGTAAAGGGATGTACAAATCGCTATTATTATTATTTGAGCACCCCGTTCGGATCTTCGAAAAACGGTTTCCCTCCCGAGTGCTCCCACTCGGCTAAGGATGCACCGTTCGGATCTTCGAAAAATGGTTTCCCTCCCGAGTGCTCCCACTCGGCTAAGGATGCACCGTTCGGATCTTCGAAAAATGGTTTCCCTCCCGAGTGCTCCCACTCGGCTAAGGATGCACCATTCGGATTTTCTTCAAAATGGTTTCCCTCCCGAGTGCTCCCACTCGGCTAAGGATGCACCGTTCGGATCTTCGAAAAACGGTTTCCCTCCCGAGTGCTCCCACTCGGCTAAGGATGCACCGTTCGGATCTTCGAAAAACGGTTTCCCTCCCGAGTGCTCCCACTCGGCTAAGGATGCACCATTCAATAAAGAAACCGCATACTCGAAAAAGAAACCGCATACTCGAAAAATACTTATATTCCTACTTCGTTCAACAATAACACTACAAGTCTTACTAAGACAATTAAAAAAGCGAAATAAGCTAAGTTAAAAATCAACATGAAGAATATATTTTCATTAGATTAATCAAAAAGGGCCGAGCCCATGTATACAAAAAGACAAAAGGCTCTAACGGCCTAAAAACTATAGAATCTTTATATCTTTGCCTACTCGTCATGAACATCGACGTCTACAGTTTCTTCATCTCCCCCCTCATCAGCGGCCCCGAACCCTGCACCATCAAGAGGATTCTCGAGAATCGCATCATCCGGGATGTCATCAATAGGCATCAATTGCCCTTGATAAACATCCTTCTCCATATCAAAGATGTTGCGATCACGAACGTTGTAAAAATGGGTTATCTGCCGCATCCCATGGAGGAAACCAGCCTCGTGTTCGGCAACAATCTTTTCTTCAGCCGAAGCACGAAAACTCTCCCTTGCAATACGTTCCGCATCCCTTTCTTCCCGAGCCTCGGCCAACAGAGCCCTTAGCCGCGCCAGCTCATCAGATTGAAGCTTAGCATCCTTCTCGGCCATTAACACCTTAGTGTCTAATTCATGCACTTTGACCGAGAGGTCCTTAACTTCATCCTTCAAGCGCCCATTGTCGTCGGCCAAAACCAAGTTGGCCTCCAACACTTGCTTATTAGACGCTTGGGCCTCCTCCAAATCCTCCTTTAATTTTTCGGCCTCCCTCAAAGGATTCCCAAACAAATGATAAGCAATGGCGGTCGCCCTCGCTTGAAATTCACAAAAAGCCGACCAGTTGGCGTTGGCATCGGCTTTGCTAAGGATGACCTTCCCAGTATCCGAAATGTCATTTGAGCTCACCATCTTCTTGGGCCGAAAGTCCTTAGCAAAAAACCCTTCGGCAGTCAAAGCATTGATAGCCGATAAAGAAGACGAAGCAGGAAAACCCAAGGTCTGTTGCTTCAGCTTCTTAATCCTTTCTTCTTCCGAAGCCTCACGACTCCGGTGCCTTTTCTTGTGCTCTTTCTCTTTGCTTTTCTTTTCTCCTGCTGGAGGAGGCACAGTGTCTACGGGAGGTGGTCGGGGGGTCGGTTGTTTGGGAATGGAGGGCACGGTAGCAGTTCCGGACTTGTTCCCCACAGCTTGAGCCCGATTCTTCCGGGCATTCCGGTATGAAAAAACATCACCTCCGGCGTCGGCCATAATACCTACACCAAAAACACTTAGTCAATAACAAAAGCCAAAACTTTTAAACACTTGCAAATAAAGAACAAAAATCTTACCACACATATCTGCTAAAACAGTGGAAGAATTTAACAGGGCCACAAGCTGCCTAGCAGGGAGCTTTCGGGGGAGAGACTCTAGAAAAAGGAGATCCTCGCGTTCTGTTTCGGTCATCATGGACTTCGGAAACTTGTCATAACGCCGAGGCTTTTGCTCCCAGTAGAACGGAAATAGGGACTTCCCACTCGTATCATAAAGATGGTGAGTCCCTATATTCGGCCTAACAACTACTTTAAAGAAACCAGTTTTAAAATTCTTATAAGAGGTAGTGAATGACTTGAAAAGAGGCCTTTTCGGTTTTCTTATTAAAGAGACCCATAGACCATCTTTAGGCCGAGTACAAAAATAATATAGAAACACGTTCACAGAAGGCTCTATGAAATTAAAAATACATAGGGCCCGAAATGCCTGGATGGCAGCCCACCCATTCGGGTGCAACTGCGAGGGTGCCACGTTTAAAACCCGAAGCACCCCCATAGTGAAGTCGTCGAAAGGGACCCTTACATGTAAATCACGAAATACGCAATCATACATATAAAAGAAATCCCTTTTCGAGTTACCTTTCCCCATGAACACAAATTCAGGGTTCGGCTCTCGCCGACAACACTGTAAACCTACAGGACAAAATTCATCTTCGGCAATAGAAGACACATCTACATAATTTACAAAGTTAAGGACGCTATTCCTATCGTCATACCGAGACCAATAGGCCCCGACTTCCCCAGCAACCCAGGTATACCCGGGAAAGGTAATGGGTGGAAAAGCTTTTTTCACATGAACAACCCGAGGTTTACGCTTCGGTTTTGCTCCAGAACCCTCCTCCGCCGAAGAGGCAGAAGAGGCCGCAGGACCCATAACATTCTCACCCATCCCCTCTCGGTTTGGAAACGAAGAAGAAGAAGCCGAAGAAGAAGAAACGGACTCAGAAGACGAGGCAGTTGAAGACCCCTCGCCAGAATCTCCACTGTTAGAGGGAGCGGACGGTAAGTCAACTACCTCGGTTCCCCCAGAAACCTCACGGCCAACCGAACTCATAACAAAAAAGAAAAAGAAAGCAAAAGCCGAACCCTCGTACCTTAATTAAGACGAAGAAGAGTGAAGCTAGAACAACTATTCGGCCGAGAGCAAGAGAAGAAGGTTTTAGTGAAATCGTAAATATGAGCAACGAGAATGACATCTCTACCCTATTTATAGGGCCCAAGCCCATAACGGTCCAGAACCCCCCAACCGTTAGATCTGTCAAGATCTAACGGTTCATGTAATGCAACGCTTCGATTCCCCCAACCCAACGGCTTTATTCTGCCTTAAATGGCAGTAATTTCAAAAGGCACAACCTTAGAACACCAGTATCAACCAAACAAACCCCTTCGCTCTTTTTCTTTCGCTTGAGGCTGGGGGGCATGTGTACTAGTTGGGGTATTCGGCAACACATACAAACCGAATACCCCCCCACAACAGAATCAAGTGTTCGGTACCCAAAGCATAGCCGAACACCCTAACGATGTATGATCCGTTCGGCAGACAGAGTATTCGGTATTTATAAATCCGAAGACCCCTAAAACCCCCTCATCTCGAACCTAAATGATAGTATTCGGCGTCAATGGGCCGAACACTGGTAGAAGTATATACATCATTAAGTAATTAAATACTCTTAATTATCACGTTTGTGATTAAGAAAAGAGTTAAGGTCCTTCAGGGCCAAAGGCCCATGAAGGCCCAAGCCCAATAAGAATATCTATAAATAAGGGATCCACTCCCCAAGGTAAGCTCTCTGATTTCGCATTTATTACACACATTAAATGCTCTGCGCCGAACCCTAACTTGAACGTTGGAGTGTTTATTGCAGGTACCCCACCTTTCGGACAAGTTACAAAGATATTAGAACAGAAAGATACGACGGAAGGTCTCCCTTTATTCCCAGGCAGGAACAGGAACAATGATATTTGGACATCTTCACAATATTAACACCCAATTGACATCTTCAATTTCTCTTTATCTCTCTTTTCTTATCATATCGTATTATCAATTATATCAATCACTTACTTCTCATATTTTTCTATCTCTTTTAAGATATTTACATAGGTGTCCGAATATATTTATTCTATTTTTTATTTTTTTTCTCTTCTATATGTGAAATAGCATTTGGAGTGTTCATATATACTTTTCCCTTATCTGACCGTGTGAATGCATTAATACCATGGCAATAGGAATCTAGGTAGAGGCACTTGATGACCTAAAGGCTATAAAGCATATATAGTGTGATCACGTACGATGACTGATTATAAATATAGTTGACTTGGTGAAATGTACTTGTTACGAAGGAAGTGGTGAAAAAGGTGGAGCTTTTGTATTGGAGAGTTGAGGTTTGAATTTAGAGAATTTTCTCATTACCTGAGCAAGGAAAGGTCGTGGAAACTTCTCTTTTATTAGAAGGAAATGAAAAAATAAAAACTGTTTTCGACTGGATCTTCACGATAAAATAATTAGCAGAGGCTTAGTAGAAAAGAAAATTCTGAAAATCTTGTTTCTACATAAAGTTAATTGATATTAGATTGAGACTTTTGTACGTATAATTTCTTGTCTAGATGAAGTTTCCATCACCAAAACCCACGAAAGAGTTTTCTATTGGTAGATTTTGAACCAAAAAGAAAGGATGTCTTTCTGTTCATATTGGTGACGAACAAGCAAAACAAGGAGGAAAATTCGTGGAATTGACAAAACCATGGTATCGATCATGATAATTTGGTTTGGTGTTAAACCACAATCTATTGCTTTTCTCAATTTATTCTAATTATTTTGTTTCGATGATAATAAACATTATAATTTATCACAAGAAACACAAATAAGTAAATATTGATAATGGGTACAGAACACAATCTTTGCAGCTAATACATAATTGGTAAAACATACCTCTAAACAATTGTAGTAAAAATAACTGAAAAATCATTGCTAACACAAGGGGTGACACATGGCTCAAATTCAAATCAGCATGAAAAGGTTCGAAGTTGCAAGAAAACGAAACGGTTATGTATTTGTAATAGCATGTGTACTTACATTTGAAATCAATTTATATGCCCTGGCTTAATTGGTTTAATTGTTTGTCTAAACCCTTAAACCATAATCCAAAACTTTTAAATATTTTGCAGTGCCAACAAAACAATACAGTGAACCAACTAAACCAAATTCACGGTTTAGTTTTATGAGTTTAATGGTAATGCACTGACAGTGTAAAACAGTTTTAAACAATCATCCAATCACAAATCAGCGTTATTATATAATTATTTAAAAGTCAACAAACTTATCATACAAGATGGGTTGTGATTGGATAACCGTATAAAATTATTTACACTGTCAGTACATAGTCCTTTTTCTCTAGTTTTATTTAATCGGATTGGTTAAGTTTATTACCACTCTCAACATAGGGGGCGAATATATAAGAGTGTCATTCTTTATCCATGTTCCAAAAACAGGGCATTTTAGATGGCAAAAAATAGCAAAAACAGAGAGTTTTTGGACAAAGTCACACGTTCATATTTAGGATAAAATTAAAAATAGTTTAAGTATTTGATATTTTGAGTCCATCCTGCACGAGCAACTTCATAAAATCTTATTAGAATAATCAGGACGTAGTCATTTAGGAAAAATTGTTGAACTAATGCAAGAATATTTGGGTGGCAGTGGCATCATATCTTTTGTCCCAAACAAGTTTCATTATCTTTGAATAGTAATAAAGAAACATATACATATCTATCCCCAATCTTTAACATCGATTATAAACTAAGAAAGGCCAAAGCTATAATCGTGAAGCATATCTATAATTTTATGCTTTTCTCTTTTGTCCATCCCTCCCGCACATGTTATTATTCACTTTGGAAACCAAAGTAACTTTCGGTCCATTGTGTTGGTTATATGCCAAACAAGATGAAGACTTTACAGCTGATGCTTAGCTTCATCATGCAAGGTTCCATTGTATTTTATATGACCAATCAAATTGTGAACATGCTACTGTGCCCACCACCGCCACCCCCCAAAAAAAAAGTGCATATACTTTTGATTTTGATGTCTAAACTCGGTCTCAAAATTATGGATAAATAAAAATAAGGGTAAATATCCAAATTTATATCTACTAAAATCGATATACATATTCATTAGTTTACAATATTAAACAAAAAGGAATACATCTTTCAATACAGATTATAAAAAAAAACTCCTATCCGCAGCTGCAAAAGTGAAAAATAAGTGACTGTGAACTAACTCTTAGAATTTCAGAAGTGGCATATATATATATATATATATATGAAAAATATTGCTTATACATAAATTACAAGGGTGGTAAACGAGTGACGCATAGCCTGAATTTGATATAAGAAACCGGCTATGATCTCTCATGGTTTGTGCTTCTGTGTGTAGATATAATCCGTGTGAGCCACAAGTGTTCTTCTCATCAAGCATTCTTCTTCACCAATACCATCACAAGTTTCCTCCACGTCCAACTTCTCCTCTTCCAAAACCTTCAAGCACAAAAGAGAAGAAGATTATTCAATATTCATAATTGAACAATAGAAAAGAGAAACGCATATGATGTAATTGCCATGGTTATGCAGATGATACGATATGATCAATTAAACAAATCAACTCACCCCTTGTTGAGTTTTGATTGAAGTGATAGAGGAAGAAGCAGGGTCACGTCTTGCTGCATATGTGAAGGTTAAGAAGAGGAATAAGACTGCGAAGCAAAGGGTGGCACTAGTGACCTTAGACGACATTTTCATTCTCTGCTAAAAAACACTGCCAACTGCCACTTATATGTGATCACACATCTAGAATAAGAGTCTAGGATCAATTTATATAGATGGTTGGTGTAGGGGCAGGAATGGAACTTTACTCTTTCGATTCTCAATTGTAGAGTCCCGTGTTTTACGTACATCTAGCTATCCCCAAACTTTTCAAAAGAGAATATGAAAGTTGTATAAAATTCCCACTAAAATTTAATGTATAAGAAAGCTGTTACAAAATCACTACCTTATTGTGGTGGGGACTTTTTTCATATTTAGTATGCATTTACTTATTATTTTATATATTTAGAATATTTTTAGTATGTTATTTCACAATAGAATCTTTTTTGACTTTGAATCGGGAATAATACTTATGCTACTTGATCCGTCTCAAATAAATGTATCTCAAGTGCACTGTTGACGTGTTTAAGATGAATTGTTGATTTGAGACTAGACACATGAAGAGTGGTGATGATTATGGTGTGCTATGATAAACTAAGGTTTGAGTTTTCATGAGGTTTAATGAATAGATATATGTAAAAGGAACTTTAATGCTCAAGTTAATAATAATTTCACCAAATTAAATGCTTAACTTATGCAATGAGAGGTTGATGATATTTATAGTGATCAAAGGTGAGTTGGATTCTTTTATACGAGGTCCATAACCTTTCAAGAATAACTATACTCTATTTTGATGCAACGACAAAGTAACTCTAGGTTAAGATGTAATCTAATTTTAACATGTGTACCATAGGCATCCTAACCCCTTGTTTGTAATGGTAGATGGAAATAATTTAGAGTGTTTAGAGAAGAGGTGAGACCTATTGTATTATTTCTCACATATTTCTACTCATCTATCTATTTTTTTCACATTTCTTTTCTATTTCTCTTTAACCAAATATTTTTAATTTTTATTTTATTTCTCACCTATTTTTACTCATTCTTTTTATTTCTATTCATTCTATTTGTCTCTTCTCGAACCTAAATGTTGACTACGATCGACAACTACAATTTGAGTTGAAACATGACCAATTGCGTGGGTTGAGTCGTAAGCTACTAAACCCAATAAGAAACACTAGTTTTTGTTACGACGATAAGATGCACGAATTGCATGAAAGCTGACGTGGAATGATGACAATTTTTTAAAATAAATATTGATTAAAAATTAGAAAAATATAAGATGAGATTTGACAAAACTTACAATCGTGTGGTTTTGATGAATGGATTGAAAGATGATCTGGAATGGTGACAATTTTTTAAAACAAATATATATACAGACGTGTGGTTTTGAGTAATTGCACGAAAGCTGACGAGGAAAGGTGCCAATTTTTTTTTTTTTTTAAATAAACATTGATTAATAATTAAAAAAGATATAGAGTTATAAGGTTGACTTAGTGGTGAAGGTAGAGGGGAAGGGGGGAAGAGGTTATGAGTTCGAATCCCTCCGCTAAAAAAAACTAACAATTAACAATTAACATTTGCCTATAAAAAAATAATTAAAAACATATAAGATGAAAATTGAGGAAAATACTACTGTGTGATTTTGAGGAATAGTTATTCCTAATAAAGTAGCATTTTTCTTAGTTAATAGTACCTAATAACATAATTTATTAAATAAATTGCTAACAAAAAAACTAACAATTAACAACTAATATTTGTCTATAAAAAAAAAATTAAAAACATATAAGATGAAAATTGAGGAAAATACTACTGTGTGATTTTGAGGAATAGTTATTCGTAATAAAGTTGCATTTTTCTTAGTTAATAGTACCTAATAACATAATTTATTAAATAAATATATATAAATAATTTTATATTACACACTTAATAAGTTTTTTTTTATATACTGTAGGCCGGCCTTACAGTATTTAAAATGGCTGATGCTCTTTTGTACAAAAACGAAGTTACAAATTCTTCTGCGGTAATTTTATTGAAAATTGTAAACGTATATTTAACTATCAAATATGATAGTACTATCATGTGATTGGTTTTAATATCAGAAATTGAGAAAGTAATGATAAATTTATTTTAGATTATTGTATTATAATTTTCTGTCTAAAATTTAATAGATAACGGGAAATATATTTTACTCACTCATTTTAAGGACAAAATCGCTTTTAAAGAGTTAAAAAAAAATGCACACGAGGATTGAAATTTTCTGTTTAATCATCATAATGTTCTAGAAAAACACGACTTTAAATGTGAACTAAAGCATTTGGTGGCTCTTGGAATTTAAGTTGTTTAGAATTTGTCAAATGATATTTTAATATGGAGAAAATTATTAAATTGGTCCTCTATAAATTAGGGTGTCACTATTATTACTCTTTTATAATTTTTTCTTGCCAAAATAATTTATTAAAATTTAAAATATTAACATTTATTTTTTATAAAAATAGTAATATAAAAGGAAATTTTGATAATTTTTTTGTATTTTTAATTTTTAATTAATGGATGACATTTGTATTTAAAAAACAAATTAGAAGGTTTACTCTTTGACATCCATACCAAACACAAGTAGAAGGCATCTATTGTGATTTGTGAAATGGACCCAGTAATTGAGAATTTGAGATGATGGACTTTTTATATGCGTGTTATGGATAGCTTCATGTGTTTTACTTAATATTTTTTTTTTCTTCCAAGATAAAGCTTTAAAATATTAATGGCTGTGACATCAACTTGATAATCATAATCTTATTCGTGACAAAACAATCATGAAATGCATCCACATGCGTAGCATCTATGTAATGCAAAATCGATTAAAGTGATTTTTAGAGTTGCTCATGAAATAATATTTGGCATGGCTAATGGGGAACATTAGCAGCTACAAGCAATGAGAAGGCAACCAGTGGCACTATTGCTGCCGGTGAGACTAGATGACGTAAATGTGGCAAAAGAAAAGTTAAGAATGGAAAGCATGACATTTAGAAATGGAAGAAGCTTTTCATTTATTATTCAGCTTTTGCATTTCTAGAGACAATCTAGCTCAGCATCTATCTTTCTATCTTCACGAGTTTCTTCTTAATAGGATTGCCATTTTTTTGGAGTACGTTGATTGTGCAAAGATGCATGCATCGTAACTTTTTTAACTCTGAGAAACCTGAAATTTATGGATTCTAAATTGATAAACTCTATCCATTCGCTCTTTGATGCCATAGATTTGAATAATTTTTTTTATTAGAATTAACAAATGAACTCGTTCTGACCTAATCTCAAACTCAAAAGTTAAGTTCAAGTGTGAGGATCGTCTTGAGTTATTATTACAGGATACTCTCCCATGTACTTACGGTGTTGGGTGTTGGACACTAGTGACTAGGCCATTCTATTAGAATTGAGAACAAACCTACCTCAATGCATAAATAAGAAGAGGATTACAAAAGTCACACATAATAATTAATAACTAGTATTTTGCTCGTATACTTTGTTCACATACTAGGTCGGTGTAGGATGTTAACATTACCAGCTTTGAAGCTTTTATGATTGGACATTTGAGACAGATTTTCGCATAATAGACAATGTCAGAACTGACGAGTCACAATCTAGTGGCGTCTAACGCTAAAACTCAGAAAATTCTGCAATAGCCCAAAATTTAGTATCTAGTGATAGCAATACATGCCCGTAAAATGTCTCCATTTCTCTTCTGTTATAAATGCTAGAGGGGAGGGGGGCCAGATTACTCATTGTGCTGCGTAGTAAGTCTTCCACATTAATGACTTGATTTCGCTTGTCAACACATAGAAGCAAGTAAAGCATATATGCCACTTTTGACTTTGTGTATGTGACCTGTTAGTGATTAATATTGCTGTGGCTGTGTACTTAACCTAGAATATGAGAAGAGAATAGGATCAGATTGAACCTCAGCGCTTGCTTCTACGGCACCAAATTGTTAAGGACTCCTTTATAGATTGGAATGACAAATTTAAGGAAATGAAGATAAGACCGTAACACCAAACTTTTTAAGTGCCTTGAGGGAATAAGTTCTTACCACCAAACTTTTTAAAGGGCAAAGATGGAAAAGAAAAACAAAGGAGACTGGAAGGGTAGGAAGAAAGGAATCATAAAAGGCGCATAAAGGAATAGAGGCAGCGATTATTTGGCCCTACCAAGCCAAAAATACTTGGAAATCTTCATTATTCATTACCATTTTTACTGTTTGAAATAATGACTTCATTGTTCTTACTTCGTCTTGGTCATTAAAAAAGGGTGGGCTAGATGCTATTTGTGGAAGAATTTTTCGGTTCTGACCAAGAAAAAGGCACTTTGAACCATAATCTGATACTAGACTTAAAAGATATCGCACTATAATCTATATTTTTGTGTCATAGTAGTTACAGTAAATGCCTTTCCCAAATAAACTTTCTCTCGAAAAGTTACTTCAGTAATAATTGTGGTAGGGGAAAACAAATTTAAAAGGTTGTGTCAAGTGTCAACTCCACTAACTCTAGATAAAACAACACTAGTCAAATATGTGGTGCTTGTTACCTGAATGAGAGAATCATTTCTCTGTTATCACTTCTGAATTTCCCCTTGCACGCTGTGTTAAGCAATTCCCTATTGTGCTGTGTTTCAATCTCAGGCCAGAATCCAGATCAACTGTAAATGATAATAGTTTAAAAGTAGAATCAGCTGCAAACCATTAGCACAAAACCTCGTAGTAATCTTAGGCCTTGTTATCCAATTTCTGTTATTGTAGGTCCTTGTAATTATGAATGAGTTTTGGACACACCTTGTTCGGCTTAGGAAGGAGAAACAATAATGATTGTACAAATCAATTTGATAATATAGCTGGTTACAGGAACTCAGTGACATAACACCATCGGAAGTAACCAAATCTGATTCAGTCCAGTCTGCACTCAAAACATTGGTCTAAGATTCAGCGTTAAACTGATGTTACATATGGACCAAAATGAAATCCGGTAAGCAGCATCAAGTGCCAATAATCCTCCTAATTTAAGCTAAGTTACCTAACTAGTGCTTATTTACCGATGACCATGAGAAAACATTGCATCCATTTTAGTTACAATAGCAATACTAGTGAAGATAGCATAATATTAATAGGAATTATTCTTCTCACGAGCACAAGTCATATTTTAATCTTGTGTCTATCCATTTCCCGATTGGCATTAAATACGCCATAACACGCATCGCGTATTTAATGTCTATCAATAGAGATGTGATACAAGATTTGAACATAATCTTGTGAAAACTTGACATGAGAAAATTCATCATCAATCAAAGCAAGTTGCAACAAACTGGGCTCCTCATGTGAGAACTTAACCTTTCATTCTAGTAGCAAATTCTACAGTGCAAAACATTAGAATACAAGGAAGTTCTCTTAAAAATTTATATTTTAATTTTTTTTTTAAATAATACATATTGAGCTAAATAAAAGGTAATTATAGGAGTTCAGATAGAATAACATGGCTACCATCTATCCACATGATCATCACCAAATTCCCCATCTTCAAGATCTCCATGATCACCTCTGCGGTGGTCTCTCTTGTGTCTTTTGTGCCGTCCTTCATCTGATTCATGACCGGATGCATGCTGCTCCATTTATCCCAAGAAAAAAGAAAAATACAACCAAAAACCAGAAGATAATCAGTGAACAATAAATGATAGCAATCATGATTTGTAAGACAGACGGGTCATAAATCTACATACACGCCTTGACTTCTTGCGGTCACTACCATGACCATGAGATTTCTTAGTCTTCTCTTTATCCATTTCGTGCTCGGGACTTTGACGCTTCTTCCTCTGTTTTCTATTATCATCTTCAGACCTTTTGTTTTCTTTGGAGGATTGGATTTCAGTTAACTCCATACTGTCACTGTCTGCTTTATCCTTCTTATGCGCCTCATCTTTCCCTCTTTCACGCCCTCCCTCTTTTTCCTTTTTTTGCTTCCCTTTCCTTCTTTCTCTTTCCTCCCTGTCTTTTTCCTTCTTTGCCTGCAAAAAAATTATTATTAGCTACCCAGTTATTCCTTTTCTTTTCACAGACTATATGAACACAGAAAGTCATATCAGTTTAAATATTGTTATCCAGGTTTTGAAACTAGTCCAGGCCTGACTAAAATAGATTCATAATAAAAAAAATGAAATACTACTGCAGAGGGTTTGAAAATTGTGTATATATTCAAATGATTGCGATATGAACATTGTATTTACTTGGAGAATTCACTCATATTCTTTCTTAATGATTGAAAAATATAGTAACAAGCATGCATCAATAGGAATTCATCCACAACTTAAAAGAATAAGATAAACAGCAAAAATTGAACATCAACATGCTTTCATCTGTGATGATACTTCGTTTAGCAAGATGACCAGATAAAAGTAGAACGAATGCATAAATTGGTACACTATAGCATACAACATCAGAAATGACAATTATGATAAATGATATTCTTAGTCATTGGAACTAGGCAGCAATCAATGAGCTGACTGACTGTCCGCCACAAATTTGCACTCCTTTTCTTCTTTGTTCTCCCCTATAATTGTCAGAGGGATTTGGACTTCATATAAAAGATAGCTTTTTATTCATACATAAGAGAAAATGAATGACAGACATAAATCTCAAATGCAGATGCAATGAGCAGAATTTATACCCTTTCCTCTTTTCGTTTCCGCTCACTCTCTTTTGCCTCTTCTTTTAGTTGTGCAATGTACTCCTCAAATACTTCCTTGCAAAGGCTCTCATCTCCAATAGACCTAACAAAACATACCCAATAAAAGTAAAAATAGGAACTTGAATGTTTTATGTTAGGAAAGTTTCAAGATATGTAGGTTAATTCTAAGCAGCAAATCCAAAAGAGCAGCGAACAGTGGACAACCTCAAATATGTTATATAGCAGATCATATTGTGCCTGCTATACCTAAGATAGCAGATACAATATTAACTAATTTATAATACACATTATAATGCTCAAATCTCAATAAGTACATCTGATTTAAGACATTCATCATCACTACTCAAAATTAATAATCGTAATAGTTTACCATAAAGTTTCAATACTCAAAATTTTAAAAAAAAAATAAAAAAACCATTCATAAAAGTCAATGTGTTTGAACAACTTAATCGCAAGTATTAAAAGCATAGCCAAATAAGCAAATTAAAAAAGTTATTACTAAAATAGGATAACAAAGTCAATATCCAAAGGAAAAGACAGTGGTGCAGATGCCAATTAACAAAAGAAAAGGAAACTGGCCCCTTTTCATTCTGGTTCAGTTTTAAATCCGAAAAAAAAAAAGGACCAGATCTAGTCACAGGTCAGATAAAAGAAAGAAGGCTAGAATCTTCCATGAAAACAAAGCAAAACACCTGTGGGGGGGATTTGGCAGGTAAAAGAGCAGACTTAGCAGAAAAGGGTGGTTTTGGCTGAAAAAACTATGGGTTGCTGGGATTTACCCATAACAGAGAGGACATGCCAACCAAACAGCGGGTAATCCGCCCCTAGGGGCAGTGCCAAAAACTATTTGGCTACAACCCCAGTCACCACTGTCATGAGAGAAAAAGAGAATGTTATGGCAGGCCTGTAGGGACCAGAGGTAGCAATACAATGCTACAGCACTATGGTGCCACACTATGAAGCACCGACTTTGACACAGACACCGCAACACGGCTAATGTTCCAAATATAGGACACCAGGACACCACACACAATTACTAAGGATTGGAGCAGGAAAAAAAAATTGAGACATGGAGAGGTGTCCGACTCATGAACAAGGTATGTCGGAGAGTGTCCAAGCTGTGTCGGAGAGGCATCTGAGTCGAAAAAAATATATTTTTTACTTGAGACACGAAAGAAGGGTGTCTAACACGTGTGGAAGGCATGCCCAACAAGTGTCCGTGTTGGAGCAGTGTCGGACACGCCGACACGCCATTCAGCAGGAGTTTTCATGCTTCATAATTGATTATTCTACATTTATTATTGAAAAAATGGATATCAATCAACAGTAATTGTGTTAGAACTTCACTGTACAAGGATTTGGATCCTGTAAAGGTTAATTAAATGTAAGATGACCTAAACTCAGCCGGCTTAATAACCGTAAACAATAAATGGTAAAGTTACATAATTTACAAACTTCTAAAATGACTAAGGTGCATTGGTACACTAAGGTGCATTCATTCCATGATTTATTCCATGTGTTAGCATAATTAATGCATTTAAAGAATCAGCATCATTAATTTTGTAATTAATTGTCTTTTCCTATTCTCTTATATTTATTGATTGGCTTTCCTATAAACCTAGGAGCATAAATAAAATGTACACTCCCTTTGTGTTTTATACACACTACAAATAACATTTCATATATCCCTTTACCTAAATCTGATAGAGACTTAGGTATTTATGTGGTGCCTAAGTCCCACATCAAGTAGTATGGGATGCTCAGTAGAGTATTTAAGTGTTTGGTTCTCCCTCGCCCCCCCCCCCCCCCAGCTAGCTTTTAAGGTAGGGTACCCAAGTGCGTAGGTACTTATCAATTAGCATCAAAGATGGTTGTCGGCGTCTCGGAAAGAGCTACCTACGGAGGGTTCTGATCAGTGGAGGGTTTTGACCAACGAGAAAGTTTAGTGAAGTGTCACTGAGTGAAGTGTGGTACAGTGTGAGCCACCGAGACATCGATTCTCAGGAGTGATGCTATGATAGGGACTTGGGTATTATGGGGTGTCTAAGTTTCTCTTCAAGGTGGAGTGTTTAAGTGCTTTGTTCTCCCCCCTTAACAACTAGCTTTTAAGGAAGGGTTCCCCAAGTGCTTAGACGCTTATCAAAATCTTTACAATTTTAGCATGGTATTTATAAAATGGACTAGGCCTAACTCAACCCCAAAAGTTAGCTCAATAGAACTGTTCAAGCCTTATTATAAAGATTGTTTTGGTCATATTCCTAGTCAATATGGAAAATCTTAACACACTTCTCACCTAAGACTAAACATTTGACAGATGTAGTTTACAAGAATGGACATCCGAAAGAAGCCTAGTAGCATCAAGACTAGATAGGATCAGATGCCATATAAGAAAAATCGATTGGGCTTAACTCAACCAAAAAACCTAACTTAAAAGGAAGAGGATTTGTCCAAGCCTTATAAAGAATGGTCTAGTAAAATTCCTAATCAATATGGAACATTTTAAATGTTAAAGCCACAATATCCACCTTGAAAATAGTTTCTCCCTTTCACTGTTTTGAATTAATGGAACTTGATTACCACCAAAACCATATTTTGTCTTTTAGTTTGCACTCGATCTTCTACATATAGAGTTTTTAGTTTCTAGCTCTTGTTCCATTATGCCTCGTCTTGCTTGTCTTTATGAAGAATGGTTATCTTTCCTTTTATTGGCTTTACTCTAGCATTTTTGCCACAAGTTGGATTTGTTTCATCCTACCTTCACGCAGTTTGGCCATGTCCCACATTACTAGGTACATAAGTAACTATTTCTCACTTGCCTCTACTTGTCATCATCTACTTATTTGTCGTCTGGCTTGTTATCCCTCACCAATTTCCAACTTGACATATTTCCCTAACGTTAACCACCAAAATTATCTCCCAACCCAATGTCATTTGATGACACTGCACTGTCGTGTTTGCAAGTCGCCAATCGCCAAAGTTTCAGTCACCTCATTTGACCATGTTTTCATACTCCAGTATCTAAACTCTAGTTACTCCCTCTGCACCCATTTGAGTTTAACAGGGACATTCAAGTAATTAATACAATGAAATATTTGGCAAAATCAGCATTTGTAATTAATTTTTTTTCTATTCCCTATATTATTGATTGTAATTTCCGATTTCATGTATTTACCATTGTGCAACCCTAAGATTATAAATAAGGATAGCCTGTTGTTTTTTCTAACACAGTTGCAAATAATATTCAAATTCCTCTATGCTACTTAAATCCCTACAATTTCAACACCATGGAATAGAAATTCCCAATTTTGTTGGCAGAAGAAATAGCATGGAATGGTCATTCCAGGCCTTGTTCAATAGAACTCAACACTCCTTTCCAAAAGTGGAAATGGTGATTTCAAGCTCCACTAAATGGGATTTAATTTCTTTTTCCTAATATATTCTCATTTATTTTATAGAATTAAAATTATCCTTTTATTGCTCCGCATCCACCCATCCAACAATTTATCCAGCTTAAGGGAATCATTTTCCAGAAATAGAAATGTATTAGAGAGAAAAGATCATAACTTTTAAAACCAGACCAGATCAGCTGGTTGAAGTGGATCCATGAACTTGTTCACCAACCAGCCCAACATTTGAGCAAACCAACTGGTCATGAACTAAGCAAATAGGTACAAAACCAGTTCAATTCAACTCATTAGTTGGAAAGATTTATTGTTTTTAAAATCTTACCCAATTTATTTTATTATGTTTTACATTTTAAGATTGATACATTTTTAAACAAATTTCCTCATTAGATATACTATTTAGTGAATTAGTGATATTCATAGAGTGTAAGATATAACTATTTTACTTCTGTAATGTGTCATGATGCAATCTGATAATATTTATAAAAATTAATATATAAAGCCCTGATTCAATCCTAATTGGACCTCAAACATTGCATGAACCTCTTCCTTCAACAATTGACTAGTCTAGTTTTGGAAACATTAGAAAAGAAGAAACAAATCATTTATGTTTAATGTCTAAATTTATCATTGATCCAGACCTGAACTCTTGGCTATCTTCAACAAGTGGTCTACAGTCCTCCCACTTTGAAGACACGGTAATGTCCTGCAGTGAAATGGACAAAAGAAAAGCATAAACAATATTCCTTATTTCCCAACCATTACAATACAACAGAACTTAGTAGTTGATGTCCACGATACTGCACCTTGGTAGAATGTAGCAGATGAAAGAAATCATCTGCAAGACGTTTACGCTTCTTGGCTTCCTTCTCCTCCTTCTCCTTCACCCGTTCTAGTAGCTCGTCAAACACTAGCTGCAGGATAGCACAGCATCAGACCATATATATATATATATATATATATATATATATATATATATATTCCAAACCGAGAATTATAAGAATCAAACTCTAAGAAGCTTAACCGTTTTAAGACATATGATACCTTTTATGGTCACTTATTAATGAAATAAATATTGACAACAGACGCTCACTGTAATAAACAATTCATAAAAGTCACTTGGATATGACAAAGAGACAAAACAGAGTAACTTTAGACTGTCTCCAATTATCATAATAACCAGTTTTCCAACTTTTTTCTATTAATTCCTGTATTGAGTGAGAATACTGTCGTAAGTAATCCATGTTCGTTATATTGCCAAGTTTTATGATGGCTGTCGAAGGCATTACAGGAAATCACCTCACCTTAAAAAGACACAATATCAATGTATCATGGGTGTGAATAGGGGTTTTCACGCCATATAGAATCGCGCTCGCAACTACCATGAATCAGATCATCTCTAATGCTATAGTGGCCACAATAGCCACAACATGAAAACATGATGTAAACAGAAAATGGTAGTGATAGCAGTGCTATAGCACACAATTCATTTTAAGGATTAAATGGTCAAGATTAGCTACTAATAAGAATTCCAAAATTCATATTCCGTGTAAGGAGCTAGTCTCCCATTTCTCTAATAGTAAAACTCAGTTCCTATCCCCATTTATATATCCATGTAAGATTGAATGGTCAAGACTAGCTCCTTTCACTTAATATACTCCCTACACGTGTACACATACTTAATAAAAGCATGTAATGAAAAAACCATAAACTAAAGCAAAACTTAGCAAAACTAGTGACAAATGAAAAGTTTGAGGTACCACTCATTGCAATAAACAAACTTGACTTGTGATTAGTATTGAGACATGTATTTAATACTGGAATGCATAAAACAGAAGATAAAAATATATATTTCACCAATTTACCTACCTTTAAGTTGAAATCAGATATTGGTGGAGTGCTAATGTCCTTTGATAAAGCTGATTTGAAGTCTTCAAAAGTCCAGGTTGACGATAATGTGATCTGAGAAGCACGATAACATCATATCCATCAGAAAAGATTTGTTAAGCAGAAACTACAAAAGACTAATACATCATACCTTTGCCAATTTCACTGCATCTTTTATTCGACTTTTTTCTTCATGATACTGTAATATACAAATACAAAGGAAGATTGGCATTTTATGAGAACCACTTTTTATCAATGGTAATTTTTTTTCAGGATGTATGAAAGTAGAAGTCCCCCAGCTCTTTTTAGTCAAGGAACAACCTTATTTCAATATAACAACATATGTCTAATGAAGCCTCATTTGAACCCAATCTGAATTTTACAGCTGTCGGACATCTTTAATCCACCTAGGTTGATGTAAATCGTTATGGATGTACATGCTTCTAACTAAAGATGTTCAGCCTCATGATTTAATGGGAAAGAAATTAAAAGAATCAACAAATAATAATTCTTTTTTATGTTTTATTTTAACAATAAATTGATATCTAAAATGCATGAGATCCTAAAAGGAACAAAAATAAATATATTTTGCCCATGAAATTAGTAGACAAAGTTCAAAACCAACCATAAAGACAGTTTAGCTTACTCACTTGTTTCTCTAGCTCTTCAGCAACATCTTCAAACAAGTCTTTTGGAGTTGAACCCGAGGTGTTTGATGCTACTGCTACATAAGCATGTAAATCTTTCACCTACAAGACCACTCAAAACAATATCATTGCCATCGTCACAATAAAAAAGTTGATCCAAGACAACAAATCAGAAAATAGAAACAAGGTAACAACATTATGTAAGTTAGCAGAAAGATTAAATTTTGCATTTTAAAACAAAACAAAAAAATAAAAGATAAATAACCATAAAATGGACAGTTAACCTTTGTGTAATAATCACGCCAGTGAGTTTTTGCTGTAAGAATGCCTGAAGCAATATGTTCTTCCATCAATTTGCGGAATTCATCACGGTTTTTACGTTCTGTTTTTCTCAATTCCTCCTATTATGTTTGAGAACAGATATGATGAGATTATCCAATAAAATAGAGGAAGCAGGGGATAGGATTCTATTGAGCCCTATACAGGATGAACATAATAGCACCTTTTGTATCTTCTTCTGCTCTTCCTCTTCCTTTTCTAAATCACGTAAATAGTCCTGAAAGGAAATATATAAATTAGATGAACAGAAAAAATCAATATTAAAGATGTTGAATTAGATTGATAATTACTTGGAATATTTCCAAACGATCAATTTTTTCAAGACGAGAACATCTTTCATCAGCCTCTAAGCGATCTTGAACTTTTCGCCACTGTGTACTAGCCTGTCGAGAAAGAGATGGATGTGTCAATAACATCATAGAAAATCTTTAGAAATTTGATGACCTAAAACAACTATTTACCTTTATAAAGTCACAAGATTCCAAAAACTTCCTGTATTCCGTTATATTTCGCTTTCGTTCCTCCTGTACCCTTGCTCGTTCCTGATAAAAAAAATATTAAAGTAGATATTTACTAAAAGCATTTCAAAAGATTTGTAAGTTTTAATGCATTGATCACAGCCCAAAAAACTTCACTCATGGATCCATATCCAGTAAGAAAGGAAACTTTGATCTTTTCTAAACTCTCTCAATTCTTTTGTTATCCAACTCATAACAGACTTCACTTTTCCATAATATAATTTAGCTACAGCTTGACTTAAAGCAACTTATCCTTGAAAAAAAAAGGTTTGGACTTTGGACCCACAATAACCAAATTTTGATCATCCTGAAAACAATCTGAAATAAATCTTACTATCGAGCAAAAAACAGAAAAAATTATTTGTCCAAGTATAGATGCTAGAGACTAACACATTATATATCATCCATGGACATAACATGCATGTGTAATCTAAAGTTTTTATCCAGAAGCAAGGTCAGCATACTTAACACTGAAAAATAAGGGCATATATAGGAAACATTTCAAACAATGCCAAATGCACACAAGTTCTATAAATGGTTGAAGTATGATATGAGGTAGTAGAATCCACCTTGTTTAGAAGTTCCTCCAAGAAGCTTTCAAACATATCCCTGCGATCTCTGTCACGTTCAACAGCCTTGAAACGTTCATCATTTTCAAATATAGACACTGCTTTGCTGAGTGATGTCCAAAACAATCAATAGCAAAGAATAATTATCATTATTATGTAAAAAAAAATCAATTGAAATATCATGAAATAAATAAAATAAAAAACCTCCATCTAGTGGATGAAGTCAACTCCGTGGATTCCTGGAACATAATTTAATATATTAGCAAAAAAAAACTATAAAGGAAGCAATATATAACACAGCTATAAAGAAACATGGAAGCACATAAACATACTTCTAACATTTTTTTAAAATCCTCTCGTGCTTTTTTCTGTTTCATACGCTTTTCTTCGGCTTCTTGTTTTTTCCTCTGATTTAAGTACTGAAAAGAAAAGAGTAATGATGTTATCATTTTATCAACATGTAATTATTCATCCAGCAAATAAACAGTACAGATTGGGCATAGTAGTAAGAATAGAATCTCCCCATCCAGTGCAACTTAATTGTAGGGATGTATAACATGAAGGAGATTGTGCCCAGTAACCTATTCTCTCTTAATAACAATCATGCATAAATATATTCTTATTATATAGATTTGTAAATAGTAATTTGATATAAATTTTCTGTTCTAAAGAACATCTGGACAAATGAGAAGTGTTAGATTAATCAGAAGAAATAATGGGGATTGTGGGCATAAAAGGTACACCGTTCTAGATTGAAATACTCAGACTCAAGCCTAAATAAAAGATGGGAACAAGGGAAATAGATGACATCCCCAGAAAAGATCAAAATAGTTTTTATCCAGTACAGGAATTTGACCCCCATTTGAGCATGCCTGTTTAATTTCCTTATGTTGAAGAGGATTTAAGCTTTTTTATTTTCAAAAGTACATAACAAGTCAAATATATTCTGAAAACATTTTTAAAAAACAGCTTCATAGGTTGTATTTCTATAGTATACATCCAAATCCAATGTCCTACACACCTACAATACCACTTGACAGATATTTGGGGCTATTAAGACAATTGTTGCTCTTAGACATGACTACAGTTGTCAATCTCAGATATTGGCATGGAGTGGCCAACCACCACAAAAGTGCTTTAGCAGGATCAGAGATGGAAGTTATATCAAACATCATAGATACAATCAAATATTTAATAGCATACGTAAATGCTCAAAAATAAAAAGATGTCCATAAATTAAAAGTCACAAATTACAATACTCTAAACACACAATCACCACCAAAAAGGACCATAATGAAATTAAATGGAAAAATAAAAACAGAGAGGCCATGTGAGTGTAAAGAACACAACACAAACAAGAATTGAACATAGGGCCTAAAGAATGCAACATAACATAGAAACAAAAATCTAACAGACTTGTGCATGAGTAGTGGCCACCGAACAGAGGGTGTGTCGGAACAATAAAGGGCATGAACAGAGAGCCAGGAGGGCAGTAGCTGACAAGCAATGGGTGTGACAGAAGAGTAGGACAAGCATGCAGTGGGTCATGGACTGGTTCAAAACAAAGGTGGGTTTCAAATGTTTTTGTGCAAATGATAAGAGAAGAAGGATTTCAAACCCTATATAGTTTCTGATGCCAAAAATGGAGGGGAAATGAAGAAAATGTAAGAAAAAAGTTCTAATAACTCAAAAATGGGAGCAAAGATGGATTTTAACCTGTTTCAGTATAATAGCAGCAACAGCCACAACCACAGGTTTGACAAACACAATTATCTTCACACAATTTTTCTTTCTCTATTATCTATACACTTGACAAACAAATATGAAAGCAGGTTGGACCCATTCAAACACTTTACAAATAGAGCAAACAATTGAGACTTGCTCCTTACAGAATAAAATATGCAAGCTAAAGCAACATGAACATAAGAGGAAAAAATAAATAAGGGAATAAAGGACAAACATAAAAGCAATAAAGTCAGAGTCCTCTCCAAAGTTATTTAAGAATTACCTCATTGAAAGCTTGCTTCCTTTCACCAAGTGTTTTTAAGGCACCATACCTTTTATCGTTAATTATTAAACGCATGGCCTGAAGCATAGAAATGTTTATGTCAAGCAAATCATATAAACGAGAAAAACATTTAAATAATTGAAAATTTTATATATAGGTAAGTGACATTAAAATATATCAATGAAATTACTCTACCCGATCCCAAGTCCAGTCGGATCCAACATTTACAGACTCCAAGAGTGATTTGAATGCATCTTTAGCTTCCTAATAAGGAAATATGATGAATGATTAATGCCCAGGAACATATCACAGATAGAAATATAATATTGATATTTCACTCTCATACCATCTTATTTGCATAAACTAGGGGTTCTGGCTCGACTGCCTTTGTTTCTGCAGCCACATCATTACTTTTATCTCCTATCGAATCATTTTTACCATCCTACAAAATTTACGACAAATCAGCCTGATAAGCACCAGAAACAAAACAAAACTCATCCAAGACATATCAAAATAACAATGAGAGAAGTGTACTTCTTTATCTTCTGCAGGAACTCCATCTGCCGAACCTAGAGTATCTTGAGCTGAATCATTGTTAACATCATTCCTACAATATTTACCACATGCAAAATGAAAATGACATGCCACTAGACAAATGAAATAAAGACTGAACAAGAAACTAGTAGAATAGGCGATACATTGATGTTACAGCAGTGTTGGTATCAGTAACAACAGCTTTATCACTTCCCACGCTAATATCTGATGGTGTGACAGTATTTACAGGTGCCTCAAGTTCATCCACTTTTGTTCCAGTTATAGTGTTTGCAGAAGGAGATGTAGATGGTCCAGAAGGCATCTCAGATTGTAGATTACTTATAGATGTAGTAACAACTGGAGCAACTGAGACAGGACTTGATGGTTCTCCTTGACTGGGTAAAGATGAATTATCTGCATTGGGTGTTGCTTCGGTCACAGAAGGTGTCGGAGAGGGTTGAGGATGAGAATTCAGTAATGCTTCAGGACGTGTTCCACTGACAATTGCTTTTTCAACTTGCTCGCGGGCCAACTTTAAGAAAATAAGTTGAAAAAAAAATGAGTTAAAAAATAAAAGGCAGGAAATAACTGGAAGAATATTTGAAACAGCATTGTTTTCAATGGTGGAAACCTTCAGCTCCTCAGGAATTGACCACTTAGATTCCTTTGTGACCTTGTTGTAGTAATACCTACAGAATATTCATTAAATAAAAAAAATCAGAAATGAACATTAAAAATAGGAGGGAGAAAAAGAAATTAATGAAACCTAGACCCACTTTCTTCCATCAGGACTAGTATACTCCTTCCAGTTTGTTGTTGCATCTACCCTCTAACAAAATGAAAAGAATGCAATGAGTGGATCATTTCTCATAATGAGATTTCTTTTCAAAAGAAGAAAGATTACCATCTCATAATAAAAATTAGAAATTCAAATCTCATAAAGCCAGAATTTGAAAGAAATAAAGAATCCAGGAAATAAACGGGTAAGGTAAAGGATAAATTACTAACTAGCCAACTCGCATCAAGCACTATGACAACTAACCTATTCAATTCTCCTTATACTTTTCTAATTTCTAAGCAGCAAAAAGTCAAGTAAGATTTTATGGAATTTGAAGTTCCTATTACTCCAGTCCCATATGCTTCTGTGTTATGGACTTCAGCAAATAAAAACCAATTGAATATTTCCAAAAACTGGTCATCTGAAGATACAGAAATTTCAGAAGTCGTATATTGCTTAGATAATAGCCTGTAAACATGAATCCTGTGTGACAAATGTCTCTATATAGGAAAAACTTTGTCAAGTGATAGTAGTCAGCTTCCACATTGTTTATTTTTATTTCTCTTATTTTCACAATATTAACAGAAAATCCAGTGAAAAAAATCATTTCACCGGCACCTTTGTCAAGTCTATCTTGCTAATGACTATCCTCCCAACAGAGCATATTGACAGGAGTACTACAGGAGTTATAGGTACTGCACATGATTATCTGAATCTTCATTATGCAACTACACCTTACATTGGTACCAAAAGTCCATTAAATAAATACACCTGTAAATTTCTTTTACAAATATCATTTACAGTAATCTTTCTAAGATCCTAAAATCAGACACTTTTTTTTCAATTTTCCTACTTGCACAATATTAACAGAAAATTCCAAGTGAACCAAACCATTTCACCAGCAATGTTGTCAAAGTCCATCTTGCTAATCACAATCCTCCCAACAGAGCATATTGTGTATAGACAGGAGTACTAAAGGAGTCATAGGTAGTGCACATGATGATCTGAATCTTCATTATGTAACTACACCTTACATTCATACCAAAAGTCCATAAATAAATCCACCTGTAAATTTCTTTTACAAATATCATTTACAGTAATCTTTCTAAGATCTTAAAATCAGACACCAGTAAACAGTACATAGAAGAAATAGAAGGCAACCTAACTGATTGCTGTTATAGTAGAAAACCCAAGCTCTAAGGTGTGAGCCATAGTAATAAAACAAAAAAAGGAACAAAAAATCAACACCCACACCCACACAAAGGAAGATTGGAAGCATTCTTCCGGAATTTGGACAAAAAATTTGCCTCAAAGACATTCACTTCAACTACATTAAAAATCATGATAGTTGAAACTAATAATAGCATACTAGTACCAAAAATCATGCAAAGATTTAGAAGCATGTGATGCACAATTCATCAAGTAACATGACTAGCTATACACTCATTGATAAATCATGAGAAAATTCATGACAAAGGAATTAATGATCAAGACAATAATACAATGATAGAATTTACTAACATTCAAGCAATATAGTAGGTAGAGCAACCAGCAAAGACCCACAGCATATCCTACCTCTCAATAGAGTAGCACAGCATGTACCTGTAAGCACCTTAAAGCTATGGGAGTCACACATGTAGATTTGAATAAGGTAAAATTGAAAAATATGAAGTCCTAAAGGCATTAAAAAAACAACTTTAAAGTGTTTGGAGTGATACTGACAAAGGACAACCATCATATGCTCAAAATCTTTACAAAAAAGGAATTGTGTCTTTTTTTTATATTTGGAATTGTTAAGTTGTGACTTTTGAGTTTATGACTTATAGTTGTATTGACCTTTTTATGCATTTTCAGTTTAAGTTTACTTAAACTTTGGAGAGATTTTAAGGTTATTTGCCTTATTTATGCTTTTTTAAATATAATTTTATATTTTAGGTAGAATCTTTTGATCCGAGCTATGATCCCATGATTTATGCCCCCTCCTGATCTTAGGTAGGATCTTGATTTTGTCAACCTTGATTTGATTGACACTTTATCATAAATAGAAAAGGATAGAATAAGCTGTCTATCATTACCATTCTCCTTATTTAATGTAACAATATAATCTATATATTGTCCACCAATGCATATGAAGTAAAATGGAAAACAATAATCATCTACTGCAGAAATCACGTTAAAAGTAAAAGTATGCACACACACAAGAAGGGGAAAGAAACAGCACTTTCTTTTCAGAAGCAAACCTAAACAAATAAACATAACCTCTCAAAACATAAGCAATCATGAGTAAGAACTCAACAAACCATTTTAAATGCCTTAACCACAAAGAAAGAATCCTTAACGAATCAAAATTATTTTTAAGAATGAACACTGAAAATAAACTTAGGACAACACTGTCTTTTGTCATTCTGTCTGACTTATATAGAACAGAATTTTTATTCTAGATTAAAGAAATTGGAATAGAAAATTCTTCTAGAGCATCACCCAAGGAAAACAAACAAAGCTGATACCAGACAGTCCAACCGGCAATTATCACAACACTGACCTTACAATAAGACGTAAAAGTCAAGATTGATGGTTGCCTGCCTGAGAGAAAATCTGTTCAGTAATGAGTGAGCTAATGGAGCAGATTATTTTCACCAGACTTGGACAAATAGAAAGCACATAACAATTAAACTTGAATATATTGACTCAGCTAATATTGTAATAGACCAAGAGAGATACACATCGCAACTTTTGGCAGAACCAAATAAATAAAAGATCCAGTTGTATGACTAACAAGTCATTTAACAGTATGACAACAAAATCAATCGCATGACTCACCTCAATAGGCGTCATCAATTCAAAAGGCTTCTCCCAGCTAGATACTTTAGTCTTCTTATTGTAATAAAATCTGCAAAATAAATTGAAAATTTAGAACCAAAAATTAACATTTTACTTATTAGAACCGAAATTAAGGAGAAAGAAGAGGGATTTCGGTCCCCTTTATTCCCCTATCCTCCATTGATATTATTTACAGAATATGCTATATCAATGGCATTGTAACCGACCCTATCATAATTACTTACTTTCTTCCAGTAGCAGAGGTATGCTCAATCCAATCCGTGGGGCCATTCTTAGCAAGCTGTGGCTGGACAATTGTAGTCTGAAAGACAGAAATTAAGACTTCATAAAATTCTGCTGTTATAAGAGGCAAAACACTGAATCCATGTTAAGTAAAAAACAAGTAAGATTCGTACCGAAGGCGTGAGAGTTGGAACTGAAGGTTGTCCACCATTGCTCTGAAGAGTTGCACCAGTGGCAATGCTCTGGGATGAAGAACCCGTGGGAGTATGAATTTGAGGAACAGATTGGAATTGGCCGGTAGAATTAAAATTAGTCTGCACTTGACCATAGGTGGATGTTGCAAACTGCATAAATGCAATCCTTAAATCAGCATTTGCATATTAGAGTTTTAGCTTGTCCATTACAAATACAACATACAAGCCAAGACTTTACCGTATATGACGAAGAGAGTGGCATTCCCAGACCACCTAAACCTGGTGTGTACCCATTTGGTGCTTGAGAATCGGGCTGATGCATCATTGATTCAGATGGGATGTGCATGTTTGGACGAGCAACCGGCATTGGAATTGCCTGTGACGGGGGTGGTAACTGTGGGTTAGGTCTCAGGGGTAACTGTTGAATTGGTTGAGAAAATTGGGGCTGTTGATTTTGGGGAGGCATTCCAACACCAATCAGGGAAACACCACCAGGACCAACAGGTTGGGGTTGGTAATGTTGAGAAGGCATAGAAATGAACTGCTGTGGCTGCTGTGGAGGAACAACGGGGCGAAACTGCAGAAACAAATAGGTTCCTCAGATAAATGATAATTTGACATAAAGCCAAGACAATCAATCACAGTTAGGAAAAGAAAAATGCATTACTTGAACAGACATAGGTGGCATAAAATTGCGGGGAGGATCCACTGAACCAGAAATAGGAGGCGGAGGCCGAAGAGGCTTTCATAACAAAAAGAAAACACATTAAAACAAAAGAGGCAGAGGAAAACCAAAATTTTATAGTTCTAGATACTGTACGTGTAAGCCTGGATATTGCGGATTGTTTGACATGTCAGCAGAGAAGCCTCCACACACTAATGCAATAAAAAAGAGTATAGAGTAATCAGTATCCAAGAAACCCCAAAGAAAACATCATGAAAATAAATTTCACTAATTTCGGGTGCCCATGAATTGTAATTGAAAAAAAACATGAAAACCTAAACCCAAAAACAATGTGCCTCAAAATTGACCTAGAGGAGTTCTACGGCCAAGAAAGTTCCAACTTCCAAGATTGAATCTTTTTGGACCGCGGGTAAAGAAAATTAGGTTGCAAGAAGAAACAAGGGTGGCAGAAAGTGAAGGTTTAGAGAATAATTGAGGAAAACATGATGCGATAGACAGAGAAAGTGAGACATACATACCAATGGATACGAGGTTGATGCCTGCGAATGTGTTCTGAATGAAACGGTCGGAGAGATTTTACAGTGAGAGAGATGAGAAGGAGACAGGACTGGGCTGTTACCTTGGTAATGGTAAGTGTCCCCTCTTTATATCTTCCGAAACCAAAACCTTTCTCTCTCCTTTTTTCATTTTGTCTCTTTTATTGTTTTCCTTTTAGGGAAGCCCGGTTAATTATCCAACAAATATAAAAGTGAAATGGGCCACGGCCCATGGTCTGATAAAAATAATAATTAGGCTTGATTAGATTATAATTTTTATTTTTTAATTTAAATTATGTGATGTTTTAAAATTAATTGAATTTTTATTTTAAAATTAAATAAATTGAGTTTTTTATTTTCTTTTATTTAAGACTTTCAACTTTTTATTTTCTATTTCAAATATTTACAAAAAAAATAAATTAAATTGTCTTCTTTTTAAAACTCGTTAATCAAAACATTAAATTTCACTTAAAAAAACTCAAAGTCTCCCTTCTTTAAATACTAAATCCGTGTCTTATAAAATCTTACTAGAGATTGGTTACAACTTCTACCTATTTCACCCATTTACTATCTCTGCTAATTATATATACTTTTCTTTTTTATTTCTTAATTATTATTATTTTAAAACAAATCAATATCAATATATAGAAACAAACATGAAGTCTTAAAGGAAGATGAAATTATGTCTTGCATCCAGGACTTCAAATTAGATATACCTTCCACATATTATACATACATTAAAATAATTTATGAAATGATATCTTATTCATAAATGTACAAATAACATTATTTGTTTATTTGGTGAAGGGAATTTATGGGAAAGGGGCGAAGACAGAAACGAGTAAAGGTCTTTGATGAAGTTGATTAACCGTAAAAATAAGTTTGATGTGCATGGGTCCCACTCAACTGTTTTTGTCTTTTGGATAATGAGTTAAACACATGATGTGAGATGTTTTGACCTTTTTGTCCTTCAATTTTTGGCCTGTCACACAAAATATTTTATTTTAAAGGGTGTAACAGTATTTTTACAAGTTTACTATCTTATTTTCATTTTATTTATCACTTATTTTTCTTCAAACAAACAACTCGACATTTTACTTTATCTTTACCTTGTTTATCTTCTCTCTAATTATCTTTCTTTTATTTTCGTATACTTTATATTTATTTTTTCTAATTATCTCTCATTTATTTTCATCAACTCTATTTCTCTCTTCACAAAGAAACAAAGCTTACAAATAAACTATAAAAGGTACGAGTCTTGACATAAGATTTCATATAAATGGGTCAACCAGGTGGGAGGAAAATTAATTAGGTGTTAAATAGAAGCTTCAGATACATCTAGTTACAAAAAATAAATAAATTCCATCATACTTAGAAAAAAGTAAAAAACAATAATATATATATAAGTAAATTATACTTACCACTCCTAAAGTTTCGTAAAATTATACAAACTCTCCTTACTTTTCAACATTTACAATAATATTTTGTAAAATTATACTAGCATTGTCCTCGACCATGGAGGAGTAGGCAAAACAAGACCAATCATTAATGCACCAAAGAAGCCAAAATCAGAAAGTCAGGATGATAAACGTAGTTGAATTTAAAATTTGGTGATCACATCTTATTACTAAAAAGGCTGAAACTACCATAAAGAGGTATGGTACCATACATAAGCCTAATAAAATAACGTAGTTTGATGTGGGCATCTTTTGTTTGCGATCATACATAGGCATCTTGGTTCCTAAAGGATAGAAACTTTTGAGGCACACAACCATTATTAATAAAGTTACTAAATAATGTTTGTTTAACACACACACATGCATATGTGAATGAAGAGATGAATAATTTAATTTAAATTTTGGATGAAGAGATTGAAGGAAAATAAGGGATAAAATATAAAGTCAAGACTTATTATTTTTCGTCCTGCCAATCAATGTTATTAGGATCTCATTGAAAAAATTCATTTTTTTGACATAATTCATTTTTTTTCTAATTCACATTGGAAATGCATTAAAAATTACACTAAATGTAGGTTAATCCTAATTTTTAATTTTTTAGCCAATACCTTAAGAACATTAATTAACATTTGTCATTATTTTTTTTAATGGTGTAGAATTAAAAATGTTAAGGAAGAATCAACAAATACACACACACACACACACACACACACACACACATATATATATATATATATATATATATATATATATATATTTGTTTTATTTTTGTTATTTTCTTAATTTATTTTATGTAGCATATTTGAACAATCTTTCTCACTTTTCTCCATCTTTACATTTGGGATTCCTTTCTCACGTTTAATTATAATTATAAATATTATCAATATTTTTTAGTGATATAAATATAAAAACAATACTATTAATATATTATAAAAATTATATTTATTTATTACCAGTTTGACCGCATTTAGTGATATATTATATATTATAAAGATATAAAGATTATATTTATTTATTTAGTGATATATATTATAAAAATTATATTTATTTATTACCAGTTTGACCGCATTAACTGTGGTTGAGCTTATTAATCATACTACCAAAAAAAACCTAAATATCATAAATAAGTATTGTCATTGATTTAATAATTGGTCCAATGTTAAAAAAATATAGTACTCTAGTCTATAAATGTTTATTTTTATATAACTAGAATTTATAATAAATAAATATTTTTAATATATAAATTATATATAATTAAAATTTATAATAAATAAATATTTTTGAACATATAAATTACATTATAAACTTTTTGTAAACAATTTTTATTGTAACACAATATTATTTTTAATCATTGATAATTTCTTTTAAAAATATTAAAATTTAATTTAGAAATAAGAATAAAAAAAATAAATTGAAAGAGATAAAGTAAAAATAAAAATTCTTAAGAACATTCTCATTCAAAATAATTATTCTAATTTATATATATATATATATATATATATATATATATAATAAGTATAAGTATAATTACAACAATTATAATATATTTATAAAATAAAAAATTTTGCATACAAGAAATATAAGAAATTTTATGCGATGAATTAAAATTTATAATATCAATATTTTTGTTAATTTTCTAAAAGAATAAAGGTTTTGAATTTAATTATATACAAGTTATTTTTATAATAAATTACATTTTATTTCTAAAATTATTTCTAAAATCTATACACATTTCTTCTATAACAACAATAATAATAGTAATTTTGTATAGATTTTAGAAATGAAAAATATTTTATACAAAAAAGTAAAATAAAAGTGTGATTTAAATAAATTATTATTCTAGTTATTTTAAAAACAAAGAAATAATCTTCTTCTTAAAAAAAAAAACAAAAAAATAATAAAATTGATTTATTTCGTGTTTGTCAAGTTTTTTTAGGCTAACACAAGCAAGCTGATAGCTATATAATGACCCGTCAACGGATTGAATTGAAGCAGCGAGACACGGGAAAATAGAATCGAACACGATGAAGCTGAGACTCAGATCTTTGGAATCCAAAGAAACCCTCAAAATCGAAGTCCCCGATTCCTGTTCTCTGCAGCAACTCAAAGACACCGTTTCTCACACCATCTCTTCTTCTTCCTCTTCTCTGCATCTTTCCCTCAACAGAAAGGATGAAATCAACGCCTCTTCGCCGGACGATCCCCTTCACTCCCTCGGCATCGCCGCCGGCGACCTCATCTTCTACTCTCTCAACGCCACCGCCCTCTCCCTCGAAACCCTCCCCCACAAGCCAGAAGCCGCTTCCCGCGACGGACCCACCATCCAAGACTCGCCGGAAACCCTCGCCGGCGACGCCCCCTCCGTTCCCGCCGCCGAAAAGTCTCCGACTTTGGACGAAGCGGAGACAGAACCGATGGAAATGATTGATGGGTCTGACGAGACGGTGGTGGTGAGTACCAATTCAGAGCCTTTCTTTGTGAGAAGGGTTCTGAAAGAAGCCCTTGGAAACAACGTTACTGATTTCAAGTTATTAGTGTTTGCGATTCACGGTGTTGTTCTTGAATCTGGGTTTGTAAGAATCGACAAGGATTCGGGTATGGCGGTTAGTTGTTCTCACCTTCTTGATGATTCTCCTTCGGCTTTTTCGTCGGTGATATCTTTGAGGTATACCCTGCCTGAGATTCTGGCTAATGGTGCTTCTCATAGTGTGAATTTGAAATTTCAGACATTGGGGCATTTTGTGAATGTTTGTGGGTCGTTGTCTGGTGATGTTGGGTCGAGGTTGCATTGTGTTTGTTTGGATAAACGTAAATATGTTAGGCCCTTAGAGTTGATGCTGGCTAATTCTGAATCTAATGGTAGTGTTAGTGATGGGGGAAATATTCTCTTTGGGAATGAAGTTTTTGAAATGTGGAAGATGGTGAAAGATAGGCTTGCATTGCCACTGTTAATTGATCTTTGTGAGAAGGCTGGGATGGATCTTCCACCTTGTTTCATGCGGCTACCGATGGAGCTTAAGCTCTTGATTTTGGAGCGTCTTCCTGGTGTTGATTTGGCCAAAGTGGCTTGCACCTGTTCGGAGTTGCGATACCTGTCCACCAGCAATGAGTTGTGGAAGAAGAAGTATGAGGAGGAGTTTGGAAAAGAAGGAGAGAGTAGAGGGTGGCTTTTCAAGGATTTGTTTGCTGTGTCCTGGGAAACAAAGAAGAGGTGGCAAAGGGTTCCTTTTCGACGACATGGGATTTCAAGACACAGTATTTTCCCATACTTTCGAATGCCTCCAATTTGGGGTGGAGAATTTGGTGTGCAGCCAGTCTATGGTGTAACATTATCTAGATACCAACCAAGGCGGATTGTCATTCCCCCATGTCTTATGAGAGATTTCAATCAATAATCTGCTGAGTTGAATTCTCCTCATCAGTGATGTGTAGTGCTGGGACCAAATCCTTGGTATGGTTCACCAATTTTTTCTTTGTGTGTGGAAAATAGAGTGAATGCATCAATGACTGATTGTGAATAAATAATGTTTGTGAGTATTGATTTGTAGACCTTTTTTTGGGTTAGTATTCTGAATTATTTGGCGGTTTTACTTGTTTAGTCTTTTGGTTATATGTTCTGAATAAGATGATAGGAATCCGAATATTTTGTTAGGACTTAGGACATAGTTGTTCTTCAATCTTTGTGCGTTGTCTCTGGTTCGTGTTTTCCTATTTATGCCAAATTGCCAAGGGAAAACCAAACTCTGTTCCAGCATATAGATAAAACTGTCTCGGATCATTTTCTCCAAAAATGTATGGACCTCATGTTCTTGCTGTGTACATATTACCGAAGTTGTCTAGTATATAACATATATAACATTATTGATATGAAAGGATTTGAATCTTGTGATGTTACTTACTAAAATAGCCAATTAACCATATGACAAGGGTATGTTATGACTTAGAGAAAGATACATTAGCAAATTTTATGGATAATTAGAAAAGGATATTGTTTACGCATGATTCCTCCCAACAGAAAACATTGGTGTGGGCACATTTTGATGTGTGCTGGGGATAGTTATTTACAGTAATGATACATTCATGCCTTCCTGTAAAATTAGTTGAAGTATTGTTTTGAAGCTGAAAGTACCATGTTTTGATAAATGGTGAAACCAAATTTATTAAAAGTGAGTCAAATTTAGTCATAGTTCGTAGGATGCATGCTGGATGTGTAATGTATGTACAATTTAACTTGATAGACAGATGCAATAGATAGAGAGTAGGATGCTGGACCATTAAGTGCATGGATTACGTGATTACATTGTATCTTGATTCTTGCAGTAATTGGAGTGTCATGGACCAAAATAGGGTACTGTGCATTGTGTGACCTTTAGTTTGTGTTATAGGATTGTCCCTGTATTATTTGTTGGCTGGGAGAAAACAACGAATGGTTAATCCAACTAATCACGGACTCACGGTTCTTGGAATTTCTTTCAAGACCTTGCAAACATAGGCTGAGATTAGTTAGCTGTAATAGAAGAGTTGTTTCTCGCAATACCATTTCAGTTTTCGTATTTGAACTACATAATTATATATTTTAATTAAAAGACAGTGTCAGTGATTAACGAGCCATTTGATTCTATTATCGTTTTCTTACCTTATAAGATTATTATTTATTATTTAATAAAAGAGTAAACCAACCAATTTTGTTCCTGAAACTGCAAGGCACTGCCGCATTAACCCCTGAATCAAGGAAAAGAGCAAAAAAGTTCGTCGGTCATAGTTCAAAAGTAAATGAACATTTTTTTATTATGTAGTTGCATACCATTAATGTCAAGGAGTAATAATGGGTTCTCCATTGTTTATCTTATCTTCATAGTATATCTCAGGCCTCAGCATGACTTCTTTTAATCTTTTAGTTATCGGTACTTTTGCTGAACCAAGTTTCAAAATTAGATACGTACATAATTTGCATGTATGCAGGCAATGGAGATGCTGAAACAAGGGGATGCTGTATTTGCCATGGACCTTGGACTGAGATGAAATCCAGCCTCCTCCGTCAAGGCAGTGAAATAAACTATTTTTTGTATATAGTTTTTTTATTCTGTTGTTAAACTGCTTATGGATGTTATGACAATCGATCTTTCCAGTAAATTCTATATTGAATGAAATGTAATATTCTAAGTTTGAGTGTTATTGTTATATATTATAAAGGAAAGAATAAAGAATAGGAGTATGGCCAAAGGCCAAGTCATTGTCATGCATGACTTATCTGTGGAATGATTGAAATCTTAAGGGAACTGTGTTTTTAAGTTGTACCATTATTGCATAGCTGTGTAATAACTTGGACACTAGAGTTTCTGATCTCGGAAAAGGTGATTGGGCAAAAATTAGTGAAATTACTCCAGAAACCATAGCACATAGATCTTGAAATCATTCAGATTTAGAGTTGGTTGATGGAAAATGGTGAAGAAATAGAGGGAAGAGAGATGAAATAGGTGAAAAATGTAAAAGACAGTATGTTTGGTTGAATGAAAATGAGAGAACTCGCACCTTTTTATTTCCCTGCTGAGATGCACGGAAATGCGGTAGAGAAGGTGCATGATTATTTGGTGGTTCATTTTAAACAGTCAAAAATCGAGCAAATACTGGTGGTTTTAACTGTCGCAAAAAAATTATAATTGATTTTTTAAAATAATAATTGATAATTGATTATAGTCTTTTGATAATTGATTATCAACATGGTACAACAATTAATAATTGATTTATTATTCTTTTTTTTTTATTTCTCTTTGTTAGCAATAGCAACCGGAATTCTAAAGATCAGAGTAATCACACGCACACACACAGACACGAGATTTAACGAGGTTCGGCAAATGTGCCTACGTCCTCGGGAGCAGAGTGGCTGTTTCTATTATTATTATTTGGTCAATAGGGTTACATCAGTATAATATAGAATAAACCACGATACAGACTTACAATATTACCCCTGTACCGTACCGCAGGGCTAAACCCCGCACCCCCAATCCACTTATTTCGTAACCTAACAAGTGGCCCAAACCCAATCTGCTCACTCATAGAATATGAGCCATGCACAACAATCTCCACCTTGGCGAATATTCGGCCCCGTGGAAGATAATAACAAGTCCACTTCATATCCTATATGTCTCTTGGGTTGGGGGTTCCAGTCACGTCTAGCACCGAGCAACATTCAACAAGTCCAAGCAATGCTTGAACTTGTCAGCTGTGACCGCCTTGGTTAACATATCAGTTGCATTCTCTGAAGTGTGAACCTTCCTGAGCAAAATCTGACCAGATGCCATCAACTCCCTGATCTTGTGGAACCTCACATCAATATGCTTGGTTCTAGCATGATACACTTGATTCTTTGCCAAATCAATAGCACTCTGACTATCACAATGCAACTGAACTCCACCTTGCTCAATGCCCAGCTCCTTTGCTAGCCCTGTGAGCCACACAGCTTCTTTACTAGCCTTTGCTACTGCCATGTACTCTGCTTCAGTTGTTGACATTGCCACAGTAGACTGAACAATGGACTTCCAACAAATAGGCCCACCTGCAAGAGTAAAAACATACCCTGTTGTAGACTTCCTGTCATCCAAATCACCAGCATAGTCAGAATCCACATAACCCACAACTGAAGGATCACCCTGTTGACTGCCAAACATGATACCATGCCTTGTTGTACCCTTTAGGTACCTAAAGATCCACTTCTCTGCTTCCCAATGTCGCTTCCCTGGCTTCGACATAAACTTACAGACTTGGCTTACAGCATGTGCCAAATCTGGTCTAGTGCAAACCATAGCATACATCAAGCAACCAATTGCATTGGCATAGGGAACCTTTGACATGTATTCCACCTCTTCATCTGTCTTCGGGCACTGATCTACAGAAAGCTTGAAGTGGTTTGCAAGTGGAGTACTCACTGACTTAGCGTTACTCATGCTAAACTTGTCCAGCACCTTCTCAACATAGCCCTGCTGTGAGAGCCATAGTCTTCTGGACCTCCTGTCCCTGTGAATCTCCATCCCAAGAATCTTCTTGGCAGGACCCAAGTCCTTCATGTCAAACTCCTTGCCCAGCATGGATTTCAACTCATTCACATCACGCAAATGGTTACCAGCAATCAACATATCATCCACATAAAGTAGCAGAAAAATAAAACAACCATCATCAAGGCTCCTCACATAAACACAACAGTCATACTCACATCGCCTATAGCCAATCCGAAGCATGTAAGAATCAAAACGCTTGTACCATTGCCTTGGAGACTGCTTCAATCCATACAGAGACCTCTTCAACTTACAAACTAGCCGGCCCGGTCCATTTTTACTGAACCCCTCTGGCTGCTCCATGTAAATCTGCTCCTCTAGATCACCGTGAAGAAAAGTTGTCTTCACATCCATCTGCTCCAAGTGCATATCTCAACTGGCTACCAAGGCTAACACTGCCCTGATAGAAGTATGCCTCATGACTGGGGAGAAAACCTCATCATAGTCAATCCCCTTCTACTGTGAATATCCTTTTGCTACTAGGCGAGCCTTGAACTTTTCCCCTTCTTTTTCTGATACTGGAGGTTTCCTCTTGTACACCCATTTGCACCTTATGGCTCTCTTGCCTGGAGGAAGCTCAACTAGCTCCCATGTCTGATTCTTTCGCAAAGACTCCATCTCTTCCACCATAGCACCCATCCATCTGTCTTTCTCCTGGCTGTTCATAGCCTCTTGAAAGGTAGACGGGTCTCCTGAACTGGTGAGAAGTGCAAAAGAAGCCAACTCTTCAAACCCATATCGGACAACGGGTTTAATAGTGCGACGTTCTCTATCTCTGACAAGAGTGTACTCATGCGGTCCTATTGGACTAACTGGTCTAGGCTCAGGTGCAGGTGTGGTCTCAGGTCTTGGACTGCATGGTTCTGCCTTCTTAGGAATCACCGGCAGATGCTCAAAGTCCACCTGAACCTCCACGGAGCTAGGGGAAGCTCCATTTGGCACTGGCTCATGTGTCTCAACTATCTGTGGCATCATGGACTGCTCATCAAACACTGCATCCCTACTGATCACCATCTTCTTCGAAGCTGGATCCCAAAACTTGAACCCCTTCGCGCCTTTGGAATAACCTACAAAAATACACTTTTTCGACTTTGGATCAAGTTTAGATCTTTCATCACTGGATATATGCACAAAAGTAGGACACCCAAATATTCCTAAATTGTTAAAATCAACCGGGTTACCTGTCCAAACTTCCTCTGCAACTTTCCCATCCAATGAAGCTCGTGGTGATCGGTTGAGCAGATAACACGCCATGTTCACCGCCTCTACCCAAAAGCCTTTGGAAAGGCCAACATTCAACCTCAGACACCGGGCCCTTTCAGTAAGGGACCTATTCATCCTCCAACAATCTCCCCCTCAAGTGTGAGTCTCTTCCACATGGTAGCTCCCCCTCAAGCAGAAGTCATTTTCAGCACGAGTATCCAATGATGGCGCTTCTAGAGCTTAAGCATGCTCTAGTACCTTGAACCGCCGCCTCCACCGTTTCACGGCCACGAGACACGCTGCCTGGCCTCCATGTATGGACCCACCACCAGGAAGACTTACGATACAAGGGATCCCCATGTCCATGCCCGAATCCATCGCCAATCCACCATACTCGTCCAAGCCGGTCACCTGCAACACCATTCTGTTGTGGTGTTTTCCGCACTGAGAAGTGTCTTTGAATGCCATGTTCCTCACAGAATTTCTGAAACCGTAAGTCTATGTACTCCCTGCCATTATCAGACCTCAAGTACCTGACTTTTATGCATGTCTGGTTCTCCACCTCAGCCTTCCATAGCTTGAAGTTCTCAAAGACTTCAGATTTCTGTTTCATGAAGTACACCCAGACCTTGCGAGAAAAATCGTCAATGAAGGTGACAAAATAATGGGAACCACCGAAGGACGGATCTCTAGTAGAACCCCACACATCAGTATGCACATAATCAAGGATTCCCTTGGTGGTGTGCTTCGTAGCTTTAAACCGCACTCTGGACTGTTTCCCAAGCACACAATACTCATACAAGTTTAACTTGCAGCTCTGAACTCCCTTCAAGAGTCCTCTCTTATGAAGCTCCACCATCCCACGCTCACTGAGATGGCACAAACGCATGTGCCATAATCTGGTAGCATCATCATCAGACTCAACAGATGCAACGCGCCCTACAACTGTGCTTCCTAGCAGTCTGTAAATATTGCCTACAGTCCGCTGTGCTTTCATGACAGTCAACGCACCCTTACACACTCTGAGGGTATCCCGATCTCCATCAGTCCTGTAACTGAAACCATTGGCCTGCAAAGTTCTAAGTGAGATCAGATTCTTCCTCAACTCAGGGATATGCCGAACATCACACAACGTTCTCACTCCACCATCATCCATAGCAATATGCACCTGTCCCATTCCAACAACAGCACAAGCTTTGTCGTCACCCAAATAGACATTGCCAAAATTGCCCGACCTGTATGTGGTGAACCATTCCCTATTGGGAGTCATATGGTAAGAACATCCAGAATCAAGAATCCACGCATCTGTAAGCTGACTGCATGAAACCGAGAGAACATCTCCCTCACTGTAGTAGTCTGAGTCGTCAGTCTCTGCCACATTCGCAGAGCGGGATGCCCCTTCACCAAACTGCTTCAACTTTGGACAATTATTTCTGAAATGCCCTTGTTGTTTGCAATTGTAGCACATAACTGATTTGCCGTGTCTGGTTTTGGACTTATTCCTCTTCCCAAAACCCCCTTTGTCTTTCGTCCTCCCACGTTCTTTATTCCCCTTTGCATACAGACCCTCGCCTTGAGAACACTCCCCTGCATTCTGTTTCCGTTGACAGTGGGACATAAGTGCAGCCGTGATCTCCTCCAGACTAATGGTGTCTTTCCCGTACGTTAGGGTGGTTACTAAATGCTCGTAGGAATTAGGCAAAGAACACAGCAGAACTATTGCCTTATCCTCGTCCTCAATCTTCACATCAAGCCTCAGTAAATCACTGATAATCTGATTGAAGACATTGATATGCTATTGCAAATCAGAACCCTCCTGCATCTTCAGCCCATACAATTTCTGCTTCATGTACAGCTTGTTCGTCAGGGACTTGGACATATACTGACTCTCCAATTTCGTCCATACTTCCCCCGGAGACATCAGGTCCATAACGTGGTACATGACCTCGTCTGCCAAACACAACCGTATGGTTGCCACAACCCTCTCCTTTAACTCCTCCCAATCCGCATCCTCCATGTCTGTAGGTTTCGTTGCGCGCAGCGCCTTTTGAAAACCTTGTTGTGCCAACATATCCTTAACCCTCCTCTGCCACACTGCGAAATTCTCAGTTCCATCGAACTTTCCCACTTCGAATTTCGCACCAGGGTTAAGCGCCATCTGATACCAGTTGTTAGCAATAGCAACTGGAATTCTAAAGATCAGAGTAATCACACACACACAGACACGAGATTTAACGAGGTTTGGCAAGTGTGCCTACGTCCTCGGGAGCAGAGCGGCTGTTTCTATTATTATTATTTGGTCAATAGGGTTACATCAGTATATATAGAATAAACCACGATACAGACTTACAATATTACCCCTGTACCGTACCGCGGGGCTAAACCCCCGCACCCCCAACCCACTTATTTCGTAACCTAACAACAAGTGGCTCAAACCCAATATGCTCACTCATAGAATATGAGCCATGCACAACACTCTTTTTTCTAAATTGTCAACTAATTGCAAATTATTTTAGAAGTAGTAACTATATTTATAATAGTCAATATACTTACTATACAAATATACATAATAATTTGTGTGATTGGACTATCAATAGATTTTAATTAAAATATCTAATTTTATGATATTTGGATAAAAAATGTGTTTTTATTTAGTTAAAAAATAAAAAAGTAGAGAAAAAATATTTTATAAAAACAAAAGAAAAATATTTTTTCTTTAATTTAAATTTATTTTTTATATTTCTTCATTTACTTTCATATGTAGTAACTCTATCACACACTCACACAAAAAAAAAAAAAAAAAAGAAGTTTGAGTTTGATTGTAGTGCATTCTTATTCTTATTGTGTGTTTGATAGAGATTAAGGAAATAGAGGAAGTAAATATAAATAGGAGAGAAAATAAGAGAAGATAAATTTATAAGAAATAGAAGAGAATTTTTGATTGTTTAGTTTAAGAGAAGTAAAAAGAGAAATATAGTAGAAACAAGAAAGAGAAATTTTTTTTTTTTTTAAAAGTAACATAGTTGATTATATTATTTTACATAATTGATTATACGACCTCTAAAGAGCGTGGTATGTTGTCCTTTAGGCCATATAATTGATTATTTGGATTAGCGTTGATAAAATTGATTGTGAATGAAATTGATTTTGTAAAATTGAATTTGGTTAAAATTGATTTTAAAGTAATGTTATTTATGTTTGGATGTTTATAAAAACAAGTTGGGAGTAAAACGACGGCTTATGTGGGAGACTTAAATAGGTCTCCCATTATGGGAAAGAATTATTGTCCGTTAGATTTATTAATTTTATATATCAACCATTGAGATTTTTTTACTTTTTTGAATTTTTTTCTTTTCATTTTTTTTAATTTCCAAATTTATCCCTCTATCTCCTCCGTCTACGACAACACATCCCCCTTCCATCTCCTTTGCCTTGTTCCTTTCCCCGCTCGTACTCTCCCTCTTCCTCTCTGACACAATAGAAAGCCAACACAAAGAGTACAAATCACACGTCAAAACCAGCCCACGCCAGTATGTGTTAGGCCTTGATTTGCAGCTGGTTTTTTCATCAAGTCACTGTTTAGGGAAAACTCATATCTGTTTTTTTTTTTTTGAGTAGTTGTTCATGGAAAACCCAAATATGTTTTTTGTTCGAAGTCGCATATCTCCTTCGTTGCCATCTCTTGCGCGATCCGCGACGCGCTTTCTCCTTCTCCATCGCCTCCTTCAACGAAGGTGCGGACCTAGCCGCTCCAACTCGATCTCCAAGACTCCAACACTGCGATGCTCCGACGAGCAGCGTTAGTGGTGGCCTTTTCGTGGTTAGGCCTGCCGCAGATGTTGCGATCAAGTTCATCGACAGCGTCGTTGCCGCCACCATAGTGCTTGTAGCTGTTACGGTGTTTGGGGGAGGAGGAGCGGTAGAGAGGAATGAGAAGAGAGAAAAGGGTAAATAAAAAAGAAGGAAAAACCATCCCACAATCAGTAGATGAAACCATTACAAAACAAAACAAAAAGAGGGAAAATTTTAGAGGAGTATGGAAGATGGAGAGAGAGGGGTCAGCGGTTGAGTATGGAAGATGGAGAGAAATGGGTAAATTTGGGAAAGACAGGAAAAGAAAGAGAAAAAAAATAAAAAAGAAAAAAAAATCTTAACCATCCATTTAAAAAATCAATAAATCTAAGTGATAGTAATTATTTTCCACATTGGGAGACCTGTTCAGGTCTCCCACGTATGCCGTCGCCGTAAAACTCAATATAATTTTTTTTATTTAACGCAAAAGGTGTCCAAAGTTTGAAATCAGAATTAATTTTTGACTCTTATATGATATGAAACCAAATATCTATAATCAACTTTGGACTCTGAATCAATTATCCAATGTGAAATCAAATACGCACTATGTTGAAATGCATAATTGATTATATAATATCTTCCACAATATTTCAACGCTTTTCTTCGCATCTCATAGGGGGAGTTCACTTGCATGGGCTCCACTATTTTTTAAATATTTTCTTGTTATTTCTAACCAACCAAATGAACACTTTCACTCCTTCTGTTTTTCATGTTATCTTCATGCTACCAAAAAGATCACTAGTGTGAAAAGTTTTAACCTATATACTAATAAAAAATATTTTTTAAAATAATTTATATTAATATAAAATATGTCCAAATATCGTCAAGTGTCATTATTTTATGTGTGGTGAATCCATCATTTTTTTCTTATTTTTTATTTTTTTTATCTCTTTACTCTCTTTTTTATCCTCTGTGTTTGAGAGCTCACAACCTAATTATTATAAAAATCAACAAATATTTTTCATTGACAGTCTATAATCTATAATTAAATGATAATAATGTGTTTGAAAAAATATAAACTAAACTTACCGTTGTTCTCTTTTGCCATGTTGGTCATTTTGAAAATCCGAATAGTACTCCAGAAACGGCAGAGTTTTGGACTGGCCTCGGGCGGCAAAAAATATTTTAAATTTCAAAAAATGAAAAAGATGGGAACTAACCGTGGTTACCAAGTTAGGTTACGTTGGATACAGACAGCTCAACCAATGCTCACGCACCGTGAACCAACCCTGGTTACAGATAACGACAGCACAGCGACCCCATATATCTTCCTATAAAACCAATCCCAAATCCCGCAAACGCTCCTCACATCCAGATTTCAAAGAAGGCGTCTTCATAAACGCCTTTCTTCTCTGTTTCGTTCTCTCTACTCTCCTCCCCTTCGAATTCGCTTTTTGATCTTTTTAATCAGCGAAAATGAGAGAGTGCATCTCAATCCACATTGGTCAGGCCGGTATCCAGGTCGGAAATGCTTGCTGGGAGCTCTACTGTCTCGAGCACGGCATCGGGGTAAGTCTCCCATCTGAAGATTCTTTAGCGTTACTTTTTCTGGATCTTGATTCAGATCTGTGTTGTGGAGGCTTATTTTGTTGTTTTTCGTTGCTGCTTTTCGCATCCATTTCTCAGATCTAAAGAACTTTAAACGTTATTTTTGAAATTTTAGCCGTTAATTGTTTTTCTCTTAGATCCGTGCATTTTTAACTCTAGCTTGTTGGCATCGTGTTTGAAATCTGATAATTTTTCCGTTTAATATTTATAGATAGATCTGTTTTCTTTTACTACTGTGTTTTCGAAGTTTGAATTCGCATATTTTTCCGTTTGTTCTGCCATATCTGTCTTGTTATTATAGATCTGTAACATTTGTAACCTGGCTGTTTTGTGCATGCTGTTCAACTTAAAATGTGCTCTTGTTTTCTGTGTTCGGATCTGCATGAGTAGCTAGTGAGTGATTTTTATTAGGTCGTTTTGATTAAATCGTTCTATTTAGAGGTTAGATATAAATGTTTGTGCTTCTGGATTCATCGTTAGCTCCTTGTTGTTGGTGTCGTTTTTACTTTTATTTGGCACAATTAAAAGTAGTTGTTCTTAATTCAATTTACCAACAATTACGTATATTTATGGAACGTAAATTTCACTATGTGGTGGTTTTTCTAATGTGATGTGATTTGAAAAATATTTAGTTATGGAACGCTGACGTTTATAATTTCTATACAGCCTGATGGACAAATGCCAAGTGACAAGACAGTTGGCGGTGGTGATGATGCTTTCAACACTTTCTTCAGTGAGACTGGTGCTGGAAAGCACGTGCCACGTGCCGTCTTTGTAGATCTTGAGCCCACTGTTATTGATGAGGTCAGGACCGGAACTTACCGCCAGCTTTTCCACCCAGAGCAGCTCATCAGCGGCAAAGAAGATGCCGCCAACAACTTTGCCCGTGGTCATTATACCAGTAAGTCACAACATATATATTATATGTGGATTCCTATAATTCTATATCTGGTTATTATTATAACTTAATTATACCTAATGTTGTTTTTTTTTGTTTGCTACCTTTTCAGTTGGGAAAGAGATCGTTGATCTGTGTTTGGACCGCATCAGAAAGCTTGCTGACAACTGCACTGGTCTCCAAGGGTTCTTGGTCTTCAACGCCGTTGGTGGAGGAACTGGTTCTGGTCTTGGTTCCCTTCTGTTGGAGCGTCTCTCTGTTGATTATGGCAAGAAATCAAAGCTTGGTTTCACTGTCTATCCCTCTCCTCAGGTGTCCACCTCTGTTGTTGAGCCATACAACAGTGTCCTCTCCACCCACTCTCTCTTGGAACACACTGATGTCGCAGTCCTTTTGGACAATGAAGCCATTTATGACATCTGCAGGCGCTCCCTCGACATTGAGCGTCCCACCTACACCAACCTTAACCGTCTTGTTTCTCAGGTAATGATTTGCATGTCAATATGTAATTTCTTGTAATCATCAGTGATTATTATTATCAATTAACTTGATGTACTGTTCAGTGGATTAATTGATGTTTCTTTTGGGGTTTAGGTGATTTCGTCTTTGACTGCTTCACTGAGGTTTGATGGTGCCCTGAACGTGGATGTGACTGAATTCCAGACCAACTTGGTCCCATATCCCAGAATCCATTTCATGCTTTCATCCTATGCTCCAGTTATCTCTGCTGAGAAGGCTTACCATGAACAGCTCTCAGTGGCTGAAATTACCAACAGTGCTTTTGAGCCATCATCCATGATGGCCAAGTGTGATCCTCGCCATGGAAAGTACATGGCATGTTGCCTGATGTACCGTGGTGATGTTGTGCCCAAAGATGTGAATGCTGCTGTTGCCACCATCAAGACCAAGAGGACCATTCAGTTTGTGGATTGGTGCCCTACTGGTTTCAAGTGTGGTATTAACTACCAGCCACCTACCGTTGTTCCTGGAGGTGACCTTGCCAAGGTGCAGAGGGCAGTTTGCATGATTTCAAACTCCACCAGTGTAGCTGAGGTGTTTGGTCGCATTGACCACAAGTTTGATCTCATGTATGCCAAGCGTGCCTTTGTCCACTGGTACGTGGGTGAAGGTATGGAAGAAGGTGAATTTTCGGAAGCTCGTGAGGATCTTGCAGCGCTTGAGAAAGATTATGAAGAAGTGGGTGCTGAGTCTGGCGATGGCCAGGAAGAGGACGAAGACTACTAGAAGAATCTACTTCAGATTCTTGTTCTTGTGGTCTGTTTTCTGTTGTTGTGTTTGATGTTCAGATGTCCCAGTACCATTGTGGATTTAATTTGGATGCATTGCTTTTATGCTTCGCTGCTTCTGTTACAGACCTAAACTGAATGGCAATATATATTTTGATCATATTCCGAAGTATTTTGTTTTAGTTGCGTCAAATGACCTTTTTATTTATTTATTGGAAAAAGATTTTTTGACACCTAGAGAGAGAGAGAGAGTGAAAAAAGAGAGAAATATATATATATATATATATATATATATATATATATATATATATATGATAGGTAGAATAATGTGATAGGAAAAGAGAGATAGAGAAAAGTGATGAGTGTTGAATAGATATTTAAAAAAATTGGGTGTTCAAATATAATAATTCTTATTTATTTATTTATTTTTGTCTATGCACAGATACAGGCACGGGAGTGTGGTAGTTGGTTAAGCCTGCTAGTTTCACTAACGCAATGGGTTATAGGGCCATTCTAAGGTGGGAAAGTTGTGTAGGTCTCCCACCGTGAGAAAGAAACATGATGTGTTGGATTAGGACATGTCTTGAGATAAGTAAAAAACCATGGTAGAAATGTCCACACTGGAATAAATTTTTAAAAAAATAAGAAAAAAAAGAGGGGACTGAAGTGGTTCACCACCATGCTACGCTGGGGACGGAGGCCAACACCTTCGAGAATCGTCGCGTCGGGTGCGCGATCTCGAACTGCTTGCGGAAGTTGAAGTAGCGAACATGCCGGGAAAGGAGGCCAGCACCTCCGAGAACCGCTGCGCGGGGTGTACGATCTCGAACTGTGCGCGAAAGTCGAGGTCCACGAAGTAGCGCCACACGGCGGCTCCGGATTGGACCACGTCGATGAACTCGTGGCTCCCGCCGGAGCAGTCCTGCACTGTCTCGCACACCGCCACGTCGTGCCTCATCTCGCGGAGGAACGCCGCCACGCTTCGCCGGAAGAGCGACGAGGAACAGGAAGAAGGGGCCACTCTCCTTTGCGGGACTTGGGTTCGGTGGTGGGTTCACTGTTTCGTGGGCGTTGTTGACGATTGCGGGTGAGGCGGAGACAAGGGTGGAGTCTATGGTGGAGGGATGCGGCCTCCTTGGTGCGGTGGTGATGGCTGTTCACTTGCAACTCCACCGTTGCCGCTGTGGAAGACAGGAAGAGGAACGACGAAGGAGAGAGAAGAAAAAAATAATATATTTTTTTATTTTAATCTGGTGTAGGTAATCCTACTGTAGTCTCACATTAATCTCAAAAAAATTTCACATCCTACGCACCATGTTTGTTTCCCATGGTGGGAGACCTACACAACTTTCCCACCTTAGAATGGCCCTGGGTTATATACCAGTTTTTTTAAACTTAATGTGATTTTTAAAAAATGTTTTTTTTTTAAAAATAATTTTTAAGAAAAAGGATTTGCTTTTTAAAAAAATTTAGACAAACATATGAAAATAGAAAATTATTTATTTTAGGGAATTTAACATAGGGCTAAAAAATTTGACCTAAAAAAAACTTAATAATACTTGTGAGTCACTTTGCCATCGTTTAGTGGTAATTATACATTATACATAGAAAGAGGAATATATATTTTTTGTCTAGGTCACTATAATAGTTAGCCGGAATAATTTTAAGTATAATTTTAAAAAAAATATTATAGTAGTAATTATATTTATAGATAAATTTAATATTATTAACTAAATCAACTTTAATTTATACTTACTCCATTCTTATATATAAGATTCTTTTAATTAATTTATATATTTTAAGAATTGATTAATTTAGTTATTTTTTATTTCAATTGCTTTTCTACCAACATACTCCTTTAACCATTTAGTTGACAAATAATCTTGTTCTTTAACTATTTAGTGAGGGGTTCTACATAGTTTGTGTGTATAAAAAAAATCTATCAAAAGAAATCAACTCCTTAAATAAATTTTAATACATCAAAGAATTAGTTATTGACTTTCAATCAAGGAGTATTTCGAGTTTACCAAAAAAAACAAACTTCGATTATTTTTGCATTACTAAATTACTCAACATGTAAAAATTAGTTTCATGTAAAATTTAATTTAAAAATAAAAAATGAATACACAAGTAGGCCAACAGATGGCATACTATCCTATTGTAAAAAAAAAAACTTTTGATGAAAAAGAAATAAGACAAATAAGAAAGAAATAAGTGAAAAATAAAAATATGAATGTATTTAATAGAAGAGAAGAGAGAAATAAAATGGTATATAATTCATTCTTTTTATTTTTTACATATCTTCATTCACCTATTCATTTATTCTCTATTTTTTTTTTCATTTTTTTAAGTCAAACAATTTTATTTTATTTCTCACCTCTGTTTTCATTTACTTTTACAATTTCCATTTACCTATTTCGTTCTTTATTACCAAGCTGACGTTAGTGGCGAAAACCCTTCTCCTCTTGCGAAGAGAAGCAAGGAAGTAAGGAAGCGTAGGTTATTCCAAACACACTAATCCAAAATCCCTTCTCCTTTTGCGAAGAGAGGAAAGCCCCAGTTTGCTTCATTAGGTAACTCGCTTCTTATCAATTCTTCTTCCACCTAATACTCTACTCTTCTTTCCATTCAATTCCTCCATTCTTCTGCCTTTGCGTTCCCAGGAAAAAACGAGCTTTTTCGTGCTTAAAATTTGAAAACAATAGTCGTTTTTAAAACTTGCACCGTTTTAGCTGATGTATGTCGCTATTATAGGTTTTCTGTGGTGCTTTCTGGCCAAGTTTGTCATGCATTTGAATTTGATTCTAAATCTTAATTTGGTTTTATGTTCTCTAGCTCTTTGTTTTCTGCAAATTAGTCTCCTTGGCCTTTTCAGTTGCCAATGTATCAGTTTTGTTTTGAATAAATAGAGGTGACCAGAAAATTCTTGCTTCAAGTGGAGTGTCTGAAGTTTAAACTATATGGCAAGCTGATTTTATTTTATTTTTTTGTTTCAGCCAAAGGAAGAAGTGAAGGAATCTAGTACTTAACTGAACACAATGAGTGCAGTGTACATTTCTCTGAACCTTTCAATTTCTCAATCATGTTACAAGCCTAGGCAATTTTTCAATTTGGAGAGAGAGAGCACTTTGGTGGGAAGAAGTCCTGTTATTCAGATTAGATGCCGGAGGGTTGTGAGTGCGTGTCTTAACGTGGATGTTGATGCACCTAATACCAGGAAGACGACATTGAAGAAAACTAAGGATGTGATCGAGATGGAGGGGAAGTATTTGGTGGGAACATATGCAAGAACACCAGTGGTACTTGAGAGGGGGGAAGGTTGTAAGTTGTATGATGTTGAAGGGAGAGAATATTTGGATTTGAGTGCTGGGATTGCTGTCAATGCACTAGGCCACGGGGATGCTGACTGGTTGAAAGCTGTCGTTGAGCAAGCCGGTACCCTTACTCATACCAGCAATATATTCCACACCATACCTCAGGTTTGAGCATGTTATTATTTTTCTGTTTGTCTTATATGTTATATATCAATGTCTTCATTTGCATAAAATGGAAAACTTTGTGTTTACCAAGCAATACCTTTGGTGTGGGCATACAATGAGTTTTCTATTTTTTATCTGACTTATTTTTATATCATCTTTTGTGTAGATATCATGAAAAAAAATTGGAATAAACTACTGCTATTTTTTTGGTTTGTTTGAATTAAGACACTGGTTTTCTTGGAAGCAATTAAGCAGGGCAACAAATTTACTAATGTTATTGTGCACGTCTATATCATAGCTTTATTTTTTTTATCTATTTATTTGTGATTGTTTATAGTTGTTCCATTATGCTTTACTTTGGTTCATTTCTTGTAACAGCATGTTATGTGTCTGCAGTGTTGCATTCTACCTTTATCGGTTTCTATAATTATTTTGGCATTGATGCAGGTAGAACTTGCAAAGCGTCTTGTGGCTTCTTCTTTTGCTGATCGTGTATTCTTTGCAAATTCTGGAACTGAAGCAAATGAAGCAGCTATTAAATTTGCAAGAAAGTATCAGAGGCACACAACTACTAACGGGAAAGTTCCAGCAACAGAGTTCATAGCTTTCAGTAACTGCTTCCATGGGAGAACCCTGGGTGCACTTGCTTTGACTAGTAAAGTGCAATACAGAACACCTTTTGAGCCTGTTATGCCTGGAGTGACCTTTTTAGAGTATGGAAATGCTCAGGCTGCAGTGGAATTAATTAAGCAGGGCAAGATTGCTGCAGTTTTTGTTGAACCCATCCAAGGAGAAGGCGGAATTTACAGTGCTACAAAAGAATTTCTACAGTCTCTGCGTAATGCCTGTGATGAAGCCGGGGCACTTCTTGTGTTTGATGAGGTATCAAATATCTAATATTGATATGTAACAGTCAGACACAAAATTGGTTTTCACTTTTGAAAAGATTGTCTAATATATTACTCTTGATGACATTGTCACTTGAAATGGTTGGTTGGTTTATCTATGCCTTATTATTGATTGAATTAGATTGCCTGGCACCATGACTTAGTAAATCCACAAAAATTTCTTAGTTCAGAGAGTGACAAAGTATAGCTGTCATATTTTGAAGTATATTTATAACATATATTTAATTATTCCATTTGGTTGTTAATACTATTCTATTTAACTATCATATGCTTTCTGTGATTTTGTAGGTTCAATGTGGTTTAGGTAGATCAGGGTTTCTTTGGGCCCACGAGGCATATGGCGTCTTCCCGGATATGATGACCCTTGCGAAGCCACTTGCCGGAGGCCTACCTATTGGAGCAGTCCTAGTGACTGAGAGTGTTGCTTCTGCTATAAATTATGGTGACCATGGAAGCACTTTTGCAGGAAGCCCTCTTGTTTGTAGTGCTGCTCTCGCTGTTTTGGATAAAATATCAAATCCTGATTTCCTGTCATCTGTATCTAAGAAAGGCCTCTACTTCAAAGAACTACTTAAGCAGAAGTTAGGAGGAAACCGGCATGTGAAAGAAATTCGTGGTGTTGGTCTACTCATAGGAATAGATTTAGATGTACCTGCATCGCCCCTCGTAGATGCATGCCGAAATTCTGGCCTTCTAGTGTTAACTGCTGGAAAAGGAAATGTTGTCAGGCTTGTCCCGCCATTGATCATAACAGAGAAGGAGCTGGAGCAAGCGGCTGACATTTTGTGCCAAACTTTACCAGTTCTTGATAACTAGGAGTGTAGGACAAAGAGTATTGGCCTTACTATACTAGCAAAATAGAACTTATTTGGTGGTGTATTGTTGAGTAGCTGAGAGTCACATGACGTTGCCTAACTTACCAGAATCCGTGGATAATAAGGCTTCTAATAATAAAGCAGCTAAGGAATCATCAATATCATCACCTCTAAGTCGCATGAATTCCCAGGAAGGTTATAGTACTTGTGTCTTACCCTCTAGCTAGGCATATAACTATAGTGTAACTTAAAAATATGATGGGAGGTTCTGTGGGAATGGATAAGACCAGCTCAAAATGTCAAGGACAGAACAATAGTATCAAAATGAAAGAGACCGAATAATAAATATGAAAACTTAAAGTTAACAGGTTAAAATTACCTCTTACATTAGGTCATTTTTTCTGCTTTACCAAGTGCCTGTATGAAACAGGCGTTGAATACGTGCATTATGAGAGAATATCATGTCAAAATGTACAAAATACGTAAAGCCACCCTTATTTGCTTCACTTAGACGTGCATCAGGAAGGCACGGATGTGAAACCAAACATACAGTAACTATGAGATAGATCACCCTAGTTAGAACTATGAAAGAAGCATTTAAAAATGTTAGCATTTTAAAGGTTACTATCGTTGTGGTTGTTACCTTTCACCATCGTCGTGGTGAAATATGCCTCGTTTCATGTATAAATTTTCTATAGTTGTGCTGTCCCTTATATTTAAACGAATCTTAAGTCTCAAAATTTAAATAAAACATTTAATAAATAGAATACCAAATTTTATATAAATAAAACTAGGACTTAATAAATATTTAAATAAAATATTAATGAATATAATACCGATTTCAATTTGGACTTAATTATAATAGGTATTAAGATTCATAGATCAAGATGAGGTGACATTAAGAGAAGATGCACGACTTGTAGCCTCAGCCTCAGGGACGGATGGAGAGGGGGGCGGGCAGGGGCGCCAGCCCCCTTCACTCGGGATTTTTCATGTATATACATATATATTTTTAAATTAGTTAGTATAAAATTATGTAAAATTAATTGTGTAAATTATTATTATAATACTAGTTAAGATTAATTAGTATAAAATTGTGTAAAACTAGTTGTGTTATTATTATTGCAATAGTTAAGATGATAACTAGTGTAAAATTATGTAAAACATTATGTGTTTGTTGTTATTGTGGTAACAGTTAATGTTATTATCATTTAAAATAAAAATTAATTTCAATTTTATATGTAAAAATAATAAATATATTTTAAAATTATTATTTATTAAAAGTTAGAAATTTAAACAATTATAAAGGAAGAAAAAAATCCAACCCCCATTTAATAGGGTTCAAGATCCATCTCTGCAGTCAGCCTAATCAGCCCAGTGAGGAGGAGGATTATTAGATTATGTTTGTTTACCCAGGGTCTAGTTCAATTGGTTGAGCATAGTGCTCTTTAACGTGCATCACATGATAATTTTTTGGATGACTACTATAATGATTATTAGGTTATGTTTGTTTACCCATGGTCTAGCTTAATTGGTTGAACATAGTGCTTGAGTTGTTATAAATCCTGCGGTACTTATCTTTGATTCTTACGGATAAAAAAAAATTGTTAGTTTTTTTTGTGTGTTAAATTACAATTTTGGTTTCCCCTTAATTCATGATCTATTATCTTGGTCCTTCTAATTTTTTTTTGCAATTTTGATTCCCTATTTTAGAAAATTCGCAATTTTGGTCAAATCTTCAATTTTGTATATGTTTATTTCTTTTATTTTTTATATTTTAATTAATTAATTTTTTTATGGTACCTTAAGTCAATATGTTAGGTTTAGGGTTCAATTGAACCAAAACAAAAGAAATAAAACATATGCAAAATTGAGGATTAGACCAAAATTGCAGATTTTCTAAAATAGGAGACCAAAAAAATGAGGACCAAAATTGCAAATTAGCAATTAGAGAGGGACCAAAATTGTAATTTAGTCTTTTTTGTGTTTTTTTAAATGTTTTTTGTATGGTTTATGAGTTATACTTATAATTATTTTTTCTGAATTGATACATATAATTAATTTCATGTTTTTTTTCTTCTTTATTTTATTTGACTTGTTTTTTAGATAAACATTTTTATTAATATTGGTAAATAATTATATAATTGAAATTAATTAGCATAATTAATGTAATTGAAATTAATTGGCATAATTAATGTAATTAAATTAATTGGCACAATTAATATAATTGAAATTAATTAGCATAATAAATGTAATTGAAATTAATTATGATCATTAATATAGTTAGAATAATTAATTATTATATTAAAAACTGAGGGGGTTTAGCTTAATTAGATGAGCATGGTGCGTGAGTTGTTGTAAACCCTTCTGTATCTATCTTTGATTTTTATGGATAAAAATATATATTATATTAAAAAGTTCTGAAAATAATTTTTTATAAAAAATATGTTTTTTCGACATTCAAGTTTGTGTACCAATGCCTTTCTATCAGAAAAGTCTTAGCTAAAAAATGAAAACTATTAAGTTTTCAACCCCCACTTTCACACCAATTTAGGGGATATGGGTTTTTAAGTCTCGCTGAAAAAAAAAATTCTTCCATTTTTTTGTTTTCATCACTGTCTTCTTTATTTACATTCAAATAAACAGAGTTAAGATTTGTGTTAAGGATAATGGTAAAAGTTCATTTAATGCATACTATTAAATATTTTTAATTTCGTAAACAATTAGATATTAAATATTTTTAATATTTTATAAATAAATAATACTTTCTTTTTATATAAATACTTTTTAACTTATACTCTACCATTTGTCTTAATTTAAATGATTTTATGATAAACTCATCCCTTAAAATATTACTTTGATAACGTGCATGTAAATAAACTAAATGCAAATATAAGTTAATCTTGCACAATTGATTAATATATTTCATTGGATTACCTTTTCTAAAAACATTTATAATAGAATAATTCAAAAAAGTTCACATGATATTTTTGGTAAGCAATTAATAACGTTTGCTGTTCTTCCGGTTAAAATGACAACTCGTAAAAAAGAGAAAAATTCTTTTTTCTTCTTACGTAGATTTGATCTCATATTAGAGAATCAGAACCGAAGTCAAACCAAGCTCTTGTACTAGTCAAAGAAAAATTATGGACAGTTATTGCAGCAACTTTTTAAACCTACCAAGTCATTAAAATATGTTTTTTTTCACATCTTATTTTTCGAATTTATCATTTCATATTTTTTTCATCATATCACATTAATTATTGTATTTATTATTTTTAGTGTATTCTCTTTGTCTTTCTTTACCCATAGGATAATTATTCTTAAAACGATTGAACAACAACAAACAAGATGAAGTAGAAGAAGTAAACAAACAAATATTAGCGTGGTTCCATTTCTTTTTATGGTGATTATTAGCGTGGTTCCTTAGCCCATTAAAAACATTGTTACCAAAAAAGAAAAAGACCATAAAAAACACACCCTCAATCTTTATGCCTACAAAGCTACACGACATTTAAGTGAGATAAGAACTAATTAATACTCCTCCGTCTAAAAATGAGGATCGCATTTGAAAAAAAAATTTGTCCCAAAATGAGTGTTGTATTTAGATTTTCAATGTAATATTAATTACTTTTTTTCACTGATACCCCTAATAAATGCCACTTTAGCTTTTCAATGCAATATTAATAATAAGGTTAGTTTTGTAAAATTATTTCTCTCTTTCTTCTTTTTAATAGCTTTTTCTTGGTCTGTGTAAAAAAATCTAGGACAACACTCATTTTGGGATAGATGAAGTACTTGCTAAAAAATGTAATAAGAGTCACTTGTCTTGAATTTTTTTTAACCACCGAGCAAGTGAATCAATTGGTGTGAGATTACTCAAACTTAACCAGAGTTCGAGTCTTAGGTATGCAACTGCATTGAATAAAGTGGTCTAGATAAAAAAAATTAAATGTTTTTTAAGTAATAAAATAGTTATTCAATTGTTTTAAACATATTAAATGAAATAATATTTTATACTAATTTTGATTTTTTTAATCATTCAAATATAATTTTTTTATAGAGACTATAAATATTCTCTATTAAATATAATCTTGTTTAAGTTATGTAGTCATTATGAGGGTCATACTCTCTATAAAGTATTTATTAATGTAATTGAATAATTAAGACTCAAATTCGAGACTATTTATTTATCTTATTCAAATATAACTTAATGTTTTATATTTATTATTTTTTGTTTTTATTAATCAAGTGCCTTATAAAAAATGGGGCCCCTGCGCTATACTTTAAAGCCTTGAGTTAGCTATATGATAAGGGCAAGAAAGAGATACCAAATTGGGTTGGGATTTCTTAAAATTCTCATAGTGTTTCCTTGTTCATTCTTCAGTGTTGGAGTATAAGAAGACAAGGCCATTGTGCTATAGCTAATTAACGAAGGAGTATCAGTGGGCAGAGAAACGACCATGGAATCGCAAGGAAATGCTGTATATAGCTCTAAACATGATGATGATGGTCGCTTAAAACGAACAGGTGTAGTATCTTAACTCAAACTCTGTACATAAGAAAAATTATTTTATGGTTTGATATCACTACAATCTGTACATAAGGCGATTATATGTTATATAGAGATTGGTGCATGTAATAATTTCTCCGGTATATCTGGTAATGAAAATTTGTTTCAGATATTATTATGTGAATTAACTTTTGTAATGGTGTGTATGGGCATGAAGGAACATGGGTAACTGCGACTTCACACATAGTGACGGCTGTTATTGGGTCTGGGGTGCTATCACTGGCATGGGCCGTTGCTCAGTTGGGCTGGATTGCAGGGCCTGCCATTCTGATAGCCTTCTCAGTCATCACTCTCTTCACTTCTTTTCTGCTCAGCGATTGTTATAGGTACCCTGACCCTGTTCATGGAACCAGAAACCATAACTACATGGAGATGGTCAAAAATATTCTAGGTAATTTCAAATTTGGATCTGTTTTGCTTTTTGGGTTTTCTCAGAGTAATCTATATCCCCTTAGAAGTGATAGACCAATTTCTTGTGATTTTGGCAGAAAAAGAGGTGGGGGACATAATTTTTGTTTTTAATAATAATATTCTCTACATTGACAATATTTTAAAATAAAAAATAATTTATCAACATAAATTTAATGTCTTAATTAATGAATGCATTAATTTTATTATTTTTTGAAATTTGGGTCTATTAAATTCATGTTTTTAAAACTGAATTAGTCTTTTGACCAGCAATAAATTTACGGTTTCAAGGTCTACCTAAGATAAAATTGGACAGAATTAAATTTTTTGAACCTGACTGTATATTTTATATAATATCTTATTTAGATAAACTTCTTCATAGATAAAATGAATTAAACTTATCTCATAAATTAAAATCAATTTATACTCCCTCCGTTCCAAAATGAGTGTCGTCCTAGATTTTTTTACACATACCAAGAAAAGCTATTAAATAGATGAAAAAGAGATGTAATTTTACAAAATTAACCTTATTATTAATATTGCATTGAAAAGCTAAAGTGACACTTATTAGGAATATTGGTAGAAAAAAGTAATTAATGTTACATTGAAAAGGCAAATGTGACACTCATTTTGGGACAATTTTTTTTTCCAAATGTAACACTCATTTTGAAACGGAGGAAGTACAATTTAACTTTTATAGAAACTCTCTCACTTAACTTCTCAAAAAGCATAGTACCTTGATTTTAACTCATAAAAGAAGTTTAATTCATTTTGCTTTTGATTTTTTCTTTCATAAATGTTTACAGATAACTTTATCTAAAGAAGACTTAAATACTTTGTATAGTACGAATATTTATAAATAAAAATAATCATTTAAAACCTATTATTTTTATAAAAAATAATTAAAAATATTATTTTAATGATAATTTATCAATATCTTATACTTAATATTGAAGGAAGTTATTTGAATAGTAAAGAAACTATTTTTTTTTTCGTTAGGTCATTTTCTTTTGAAGGTGATTGACATTGTTGCATTGTAATCTTTGTGTTTCTTTCTCTCCAGGAGGAACTAAATACCTGTTTTGTGGATTGGCCCAGTTCGCAAATCTTGTTGGAACAGGCATTGGATACACCATTACTGCATCCATTAGCATGGTGTAAGAACCTAAGAAATCTTCAACTTATTTGTAAAGTCCCGAGAAAGGACATAATGTATTTGGTTCATTGTACTTAAAGTCAAAGCCACGAATATACTTACATTATAGATTTATAGTATATTTTTGCAATTTGCATCCAACATTGTTAAAAACTTAAAATCATAGTACGTGTTTCTTAGATATTGTTCCTTGTTTGTTAACCAGGGCCATCAAAAGATCCAATTGCTTTCACAAGTATGGTCACGAAGCCAAGTGTCATACATCAAATTACCCTTATATCATCATCTTTGCGGCCATACAGATTATAATAAGCCAAATCCCTGATTTCGATCAACTTTCAGGGCTCTCTATTATTGCTGCCGTCATGTCTTTTGGTTATTCTTCCATAGGCATTGGTCTCTCCATAGCCAAAATTGCAGGTTTGGCATTTAACACAAATTTTATAATATACGTTGTAGTTTCAAATGTTTCAGCAAGAATGTAAGGAAAAATATATTCTAAATACCAGTACTCTCATGTCAAACACTATAAGAATATCAATAAATAATGTATGCACTTTTTACTGTGTTTTTTTTTTTTTTTTTTTTTTTTTTTTTTTTTTTTTATGTTACTACATTATTAAGAACAGGCATTGTATGCACTTTTTACATTATTAATAAAAATATTTACCAATAATTATTTTTTGTTGAAAAATCTAGCTGATCACCTTTAATGGAGCCTCATTTTCCAATCACCTTTTTTTTTCATATTCACAAAACTCTAACCTAAGGCTTTGCTTAAGGTATCGATCTTAGTTTTATTTGGACAAATGACATGTTGGTTTTTACAATGTTACTACTATTTAATTACAATACAAAGAATTATGTATGGTAAGTTTGTTAACTTTTATAAAAATAATAATTATATTAAAAATCATATAAAGGATAATTTCTAACTTGTTGATAGTGTAAAAAGTTTTACACTCATAATACATGCCTATTAAACGATAAGAATATTTTGAATACTCTTAACTATGTTATCGTAATTATTTTTTTTACTTTTACTTTTTAACTTCTATACTAATATAAATTGAAAGAATTTAATAGACATGCATTGTTAGTGTAAAAATTTTTACACTAGTAATCAATAAAAAATAATATTTAAAATGACTTTAAAGATAGTTATCATAAAAATTAACAAACTTACCCTACATGACTAAACAACAGTATAAAAAATCTTTATACAGTTCATATATTATTTATTCAAATTGAAATACAAAAATAATTAGACAGTTTTTAATATTTTATTACGTTTATAATGTTTCGTACTCGTTTAGGAAAGATTTATTTGTATTTTTATTTTCTGTTTTCATTTTTTAATTACAAAATAGTCAATTTTTTTTTATTTGACACATAAATAACAATAAACTAATAATATTGGAATGTTGTGCATGGTTCTGGAACATAAAAGGAGGAAGCCATGTCAAGACAAGTCTTACGGGGCTCATAGTGGGAGAAGACGTGACTAGCCAGGAGAAGCTATGGAACACTTTCCAAGCGATTGGAAACATTGCTTTTGCATATGCCTTCAGTCAAGTACTTGTTGAGATACAGGCAAGCTATATATCTTAGGCAAAATTGGTGCTTATCACATTTCACACTATTGAAGCATTATTAGTTTTTTTTTTTTTTATCGACAAATGTTAGTTGTTAATTATTAGTTTTGTTAGGTAGGAGGATTCGAATCACGACCTCTCCCCCTTTTCCTTCTCCCTTAATCACCAGACCAATTTTATAACTCCATTGAAGCATTATTAGTTAACATTTACGAATTCTCTTATAGCCAAATTTCTAGCTCTGAAACTTCCCTAGCTTCTATGATATAGTGATAAAAAAGGTAAAACTTGATTTCAATTTGTATTTTCAAAACAGGACACATTAAAATCAAGTCCACCAGAAAATCAAGCCATGAAGAAGGCAGCCATAGCTGGATGCTCGATCACCACACTGTTTTACATGTTATGTGGCCTTCTAGGTTATGCAGCATTCGGGAACAAGGCACCCGGAAACTTCTTAACAGGATTTGGGTTTTATGAACCATATTGGCTCGTTGACATTGGTAATGTCTTCGTAGTTGTTCATTTAGTGGGCGCCTACCAGGTAATTATTTTATGAACAAAAGTTGCTAATTATTTTATCAGTCAATTTAATTTCTGGCGTTACTAAATCAGTTAATTTGCACTTTGTGTGTACACTACAGGTATTTACACAACCAGTTTTTCAGCTTGTGGAGAGTTGGGGTGCAAAGCGTTGGCCAGAAAGCAAGTTGATGGCACAAGAATATGATGTGGGCATTCCATTGGTTGGGAAATACAGATTCAACGCATTCAGGGTGATATGGAGGACAGTGTACGTGATATTCACAGCAGTGGTTGCAACAATATTTCCCTTCTTCAACAGCATTGTGGGTTTGCTTGGAGCTATTTCCTTCTTTCCCTTGACCGTGTATTTTCCAACAGAGATGTATCTGGTGCAGGCTAAAGTGCCCAAGTTTTCTCTAGTCTGGATTGGGGTCAAATTGTTAAGTGGATTCTGCTTGATTGTCACTCTTATTGCTGCAGCTGGATCAATCCAAGGAATCATCGCAGACCTTAAAACCTACAAGCCCTTCAAGTAGTTTTAGCTCTTGGGATGAACAATCGTTCGTAGCAATGTTCTTGGTCATTATTGATCAGTTGTTTGTTTGGATAGATTTTCTTTCATAATATATGGATTAATAATGCTTTTAGCTCCTACAAAATTTCAAATTTTGTTTTTTGTCCTCAACCTCTATAATTAATAGTTTTCGTCTCTGTATTTTTAAAAATATAGTCACTAAAGCTAATACTTTTTCCCTTATGCAAAGACTGAAATTTGACTATTTAAAAAAGTAGTATTAAAAAAGTATATGAACTGAAATTAATATTTTAAAAGTTAGAGGCAAAAATCAAAATTTAAAAATTTATAATTCTTTGTCTGTTTCTTGAAAGATTCTTTTTACTGGTTTATGTTATTCATATAGGATGAAAATTTTCCGACAAAACTAGTATATTTTTTCTTTATTCTTTAACATATTATTCATCAATTAAAATATAGACAAGTGTCTGTGTATGTGTCTGTGTTGTTCTGTACGGAAATTTTTCATACTATATGATAATGCCCTTTTAAATTTAAAAAAAAAAAAAAAGTTCTTTCTTTTTTTAACTTAAAAATCCCAAACAAACCAGCTTTCTATCTTGGCGCATAAACTGAGATATGATACTTCTTGAGTTTCTTTGTTCAAATAATAGAATACTGTTCATTTATCAAAAAAAAAAAAAAAGGAATACTGTAACTGTAACCAAATCAACATATCACCATTTGATGGTTCCTTCTTTCTTTTTTTTTTTTTTTTTTTTTTTTTTTTAATTAATGTTCAAGAAGGTATAACTATATAAGACCTTCATTGTTTGCCAAGTTCGTCTAGAGAAGAGCGATTAAACTTATAACAGGAAAATAAAGAATTACGAGCAATGCTTCTTTTGATGGAGCTTTCATTTAGATTTAAATTATACATAGCATTTATGCAAAGTGGAAAAGGCAGATGTAAAGAATTGAGTCAATGATGAACGCAAAATAGATATAGCAAGTTCATCCTGGATGATATTTTACAATGGAATGGAACTAAATCAACAAAGGCCAAGTAAACAGAAATTTGATATATGCAACTAGATTCCTAAGAGCTAAGTATGTGTAAAGTCTTGCCTTTAGTTTAGCCGAGGTGCTATCTGAATCTGAGATATCCTTTCGTCTTCTAGGAGTGCGTAAGGGTCCACATATTGTGGAGGTGATATAGCCATCTTGCTTGCATCATGGACAAATGTTGGTCCAAAATACTGCAACAGTAAACTAAGGATCAAATTCAAAGCCATCTCTCAAACTTTAAAGGCATCAATCACCACAAAGAGACTCAATTCAAAAGTGAGGCTTCAAGTGTAAGAACAACATGCCACAAAGAGCAAATATATTTCCACTAAGAAACAATTGTACTCACAAATTGGGAGTTTTGTCAGTTTACTAGACAACGGGCACACAATTCATAGATATGCAAGTTACATCATTGCCTGTGTCTGTGAACTATATAACTATTTACATCACCAGCTATTAAAAGTGAGATATTTTATTTTTTAAAGAAGTATATAGCTTATAGGTTCTGAATTGTCAATTTGTCAATTTACTAGGCTATGTTCTGTCCGTCAAATTGTTATTCGCTTTAATAACAAACACGCCAATAGTTGAAAGAAAAATCATGTTGTCATTGTACAAATAATATGGCCAGGATACTAACATGCAAACAGTATGAACCATATATATAAAAAAGGGATGCACACATCACATCAGTTGTCAGGCCAAGAACTTACAAAGTAAAGAGCAGAGAAGGTTGCAACAATTATGAGGATCAACGGCCCAAATCCCAAGAAGAATGTTCCTCCAATTGTCAAAAGAAGTTTAGCACGAGGTATCAAGCCCTGAAATGGATAAATATGTAAGTGGTTTCTTGTGATTTCACCCCAAAAAGGAAATTCAATTAGATCAAAGCTCACTTCAAAATAATACATTATTAGTTCTGATTCAGTGGCATTTTATTTTGCAGAATAGGATAGATGTTTTCTTCATATCTATCAGCCAAAAGACTCTTCATAAATTAGGCAGTGCTGCAATTGCTACCTTCTCCTATAGTAATTCAACGCAAAATAAAGTGCATCAATGCCTACAGTGGTCTAACAGAGGGCCTTTGCATACTATGGACATCATGTTAATTTCTTAATACATATTGTTATTATAATTACTACAACAAAGTGCCTGATGAATGTTTTTTTCAAGTTACTAATGCCCATTTGACACTTCTCACAAATTTAGGGTGTGTTTGTGTAAACAAATTAATTAAATACTTATTCAATAAGTTATTATAAGAGTTTATTCATAAGCTTGATTGTGAAGCTTAGTAGAATAAGCCAAAAACAGATTATTTCGATAAGCTTCTATATTAGGCTTATTGAAATAAGCGAAAAAGAACTTATAAGAAAGTCACAAGTCACCACCATAACCACAAATAAGCTCTAGCAAACATTCCATTAGTCCTAAGCAATTGCAACTCATCATAAGAAGCATGGAAGCTGTATTTCTATATGGAGATTCAGATATGAAAAATTCAAAACTTCAATAGCTTATTATTTTCTTAAGTCATAAAATAATAATTATTTATTATGGAGAAGTTAAAGTACATACTTTTAAGCTATTTATGACGAGACAAGAAATACTATTTGTTAGAATTTAACTTGAGAAACCATACGTCTCTCTGGAATTAAGAAAGTAGAGTTATTTATTGCAAAATTTATAAGATACAATTTTATTTTGAAAATTATTTTAAATTCTTACTAATTCTCTACACTCTGCAGAAACCATTTGAATTTTAAGTTGTAAACATCATACCAAACATGTGATGTCTCAGCCACTATTTGAAGTTCAAAATATAACAGCCAGATCATGTGTTTGATGATTTGAGTAACAAAACCAAAAGTTTATAGCAGCAACTGCCAGCAAAAAATGCTACTGACGTCACTCATTATTGGACTTACTATCTCTATAATTGGTGACATATAAATAATGATTAAAAAATTATAGAATGTTTTGGGAATAAAGTTGAAACCACCTCCCCATTCTCCACTCTCTTGTTTCTCATTAATAAAAAGCTTTGAATTAGTATTCTTTCTTTAACACCAGCTAACAAAGACAAACTACTGGCAACAAAACCTTTGAAACGAAATCACCAATTGTTAAAGATTATATTCAAGGAAAAGGAATGTCGACAATGAATCAACCTCAAGACCTTCACTGTTCAGTGCCATAGATCGTTCCCTCTGATTGTCTAGACTCCTTTCAACATTGGTTGAGACAGCTTTTCTTTTTGGGAAACCTCTATCCTCTTCATTCACATACACCTCTTCATCAAGTTCATAGTTGCTTTGTTTGTAATCATCAAGCAATGATGTAGGGGTCATACCTCTCCTCTTCAACTCCTTCATAAATAATGACTCTGGAGGCTCTTCACCTGAAAACACAACAGAAGCAACATGAAGCCACAAAAAGGCAAAGATAGTCACTCGATGTTCTCTTTAATCAGTTTTAGATTATAATCTGAACCTCTTCACCACTATATCTACTTATCTTGCCAAAACATAATAGCATACAGTTTTTCTTGCTAAGCAACACATGAAAGGCCACACAAATGAACATGACGAAAGCACAAGAACTCATCATACACTAGTTGAAGACACAATAAAAAAGTGAAAAAAAAGAAGAAGAAAGTTTTAGTAATCTAATAAGAAAACAGAGTGAATATCACAAATACGAATCATCAAACAAACAGAGTTCAGAAATTTTAGTACTCTTATGTATTACTTCAAATTAACAATGATTCTTACTAAAACAATAATTATAACAATTATTCCTGTCACTAAATGAGAAATGAAAATTAAAAACAAAACAAACTTGCCATTGTTTTGGTTATTTGTCTCTTGGGAACTACAGCAGACCCTGAAAGTGGAAGATTTAGAAGCAGTAAAAGTTTGCAACTTTGCGATCCTTTTGTTGAAATAGCAGGGTATGTGATTGTTCCACGCAGATTTTCTGGGAAAATTGGATTGGGAAAGGGAAAGTTGAGAGAGGGTAGGTCTCAAAGAAGCCATAACTAACAACCAAACTTGGAAGAGAGAAACCCAAATGGTTTGGTGGCAGAGAGATTTGAAAAAGGCTTCTTCTAGAGGAAGTAGCAAGTGGAGCAGAGTCTGCAGCGGCTGGAGAAGCGCATGTTAGAGTGAGACAACTAACGGTGGCTAATGTGAACCAGGGGTTGATCTGCGTTTGTGGCTAGAAAGAACTAACAACTCGTGGATTTGCGGTCAGAGGCTGCTGACAACGTAGACAAAATAATCATGATTTTTGTTTCGCGAATGGATTTTCTTCACTATTTATTTTATTATTATTATTTATTCTCATAAATTCCAATCATTTCCTGATAAAAAAAAGAATCCCTGATAAAAAAAAAATTCCAATCATTCTGTTCCTTTCACGAAAATATGGGAAAACTTTTCGGTAGTGATGTTATTCAGTTAAAACACAGTTTGTCTTTTTTCGGTAAAATTTAGAAACAACTGTACTGCATATAATAAATATTTATTTTATATGATTAAATTTATAATAAATGATTATTTTTTTATAGAATAATAAATAAATATTTTTAAATATATTAATTATATTTTAAATTTATTCTGAATTACTTAAATTATAATGTAAAGTTATTTTTAGTTATTAACAAAATTTTAAAAAATATTAAAGTTTAATTTAGAGAAAAAGATAAAAAAAACATCATATTGAATTATATAAATAATTAAGAAGATCAAATATGTAAATAAAGATAAAAAGAGAGTAGTTTGAAATGATTAAGAGATAATTTTTTAAACTAATTTATTTAAAGTAATATATGAAATGCACAACCAAAATAGAGAAAAAGGAAAATAATGATAATGTCTAATTAAGAATCACTCTCTAAATTGTGCATTTTAATTTATAATATATGAGTAAATTCAAAAACTATAATTTAAATTTAATTTCAATAAAAATTATTTAAATTTTAAAATTTAATACATTATATCAAATTAAAGATATCCTTTTTAAAAATAAAGTAAATTTTAATTTTAATATCTGATAATCTTAGTTAATTCTAATTTGAAGTTGTTTTTTAAAATTTTGAGTTTTTAATTCACTGACAGTAAAGACTTCATCTTGATTCAAATAATTTTATTTTTATATATTTTTTTCAATTTTAAAAGTTTTATTTCTTTAATTCATTCCTACTTGATACAACATAATATTTATTATTGATAATTAAAATATCTACTATTTTCTTAAATATACTTTTATTTATAAATCTAAAAATACCTGTACATTACACGAGAAACTTGTTAATTTATAATATAATATGAAGACTCCATCTAGAGTTAACAAAGACAAAATAATTTATTTATTTGAAATAAAATCAAATTAATATTTGATATCTAAACAATTGATAGTACCAGATGAAAAAAGAATCTAAACACTTGGAAATTGGAATTTAGAAGATTGTAAAAATCATGATTCTTTCGGAATTAGGCTTAATTTATTCTTATCTCGCGATATAGTTTAACTGACTATAGGTAGCCAGCATTAGCAAGCAAGAGACACATAGTCATCAGGGGAGATCCCTTTCGTAAGAATATTAGAATATCATGGAAAGACGAAACTGAGTAGTAGAGTAGCGTGCAAGGTGAGAAGCTTTGCCATTGTAGCATTCTGGTGGTTCATCACTATCAATCAAATTTGATAAATCAAATATAATTGCCAATATAACTGTATTAGTGACTTACAATGGGCAACTCACGAAGTGTAATTCACAAGCATCTCTTGAAAGAGGTTTCAAAACTTACTAGAGTTCTACAAATTCGAATTTATAAACTTTGTTGTTTTACATAAGGACAAGAAACCAATAATACAATACTATCCTATCCCAAGCCTAGAAAATACACAGACACGTGTCCTTCAATATTTTTGCAACCTTGCATTTTAGATAACAGTCTTCACCTGAATAGACTGGAAAGCCATAGGAGTGGCACGTGTTGGATCAACATCTGAGACCACTAGAACAACATCTCCTTGGCTGATCAATCCTCTAGATTTCATAAGTTGGACAGACTTTGAGATGTTGGATTCAGCATCATCTGACAAATCAACCAGAAGGGGTACAACACCCCATTGCAAAGTCAGAGCCATGCGGGTACTGTCATCGTTGGTGAAAGCAAAGACAGGAGGATTCGGGCGGTTGCGCGATAGAAGTGAGGCCATGTGTCCATGCGTTGTGTACACAAAGATGGCATCCACTCCAAGGTTGTTGGCTGCAGAACAAATGGGTCAAATTTTATTGTGATTGAATTCATAATAGAAGGAAGTGGCAAGAAGAATATGAAGTACCCATTTCAACAGCACAATTGCATATTTGCTCAGTGATGCATTCTGGCAATGATACTCCAAGTTGGTGGTGGTTGAGAAGACTTTGTCTGTTTTCCTCCCGACTCCATGATTCCATTCTACTGCTAGTCATATCCAAGACAGCTAAAGCTTTGCGTCCATATGATCCAATAGCTGACTCACCAGACAACATCAAAGCATCAGCATACTGTCGAACTGCTTCAGAAACATCTGCTACCTATTGCACAAAAGCAAAAATTCATAAGAGGTAACTTCAGCAATCCAATAGGGAAACTGGAAACATCATAGATGGGAATTCTGCCCTAGTTTCCTAGTAACAGTTATTCTCAATCTAAGATATTGTCCATTCAACCAAGTTGATAATAATCATCCTGGATGTAAAAATTGATTTTACCTCAGCACGTGTTGGTGTTGGATACTCAACCATTGACTCAAGAAGCTGAGAAGCTACAATCACTGGCTTGTTTAATTGTCTGCATACGTAAATTATATCCTCTTGGACAGTAGGAATCTGTTCAAGTGGTATTTCGACCCCAAGGTCACCCCGAGCCACCATGATTCCATCAGAAGCTCGCACTATTTCCTCCAGTTTATGAAGGGATTCTAAGCTTTCTATCTTTGCCAAAACTTTTATGGATCTGAAACAATCATATAATTTGTGAGAACATAACTCTGAATCAAAGTGCTTACATAGAAGAAAAGAATGCTGATGTTTAAACGAGTTAATTAACAGTCGAATAAATATGCTGTTAACATCAGTAATGACAGAGAGGAAGCTGACCACAGAAATTAATAACTTAATCTATGCATTTCTTCAATCATTTCATAAAAGTTATGATGAATGTACTGAATGTGCCTGTTTCATTTAGGATTTAAGAAAAACCCAACTTATGATGTTTCTATTGGTTGTAAGTATGTAACCTATATGATTGCAGCTTGAAGATGAAAATATGACACCACTAGGGTGATAATGCAAGGTCATCTCCATCATAATGCAGTGCAAGTGTTGCACACCAGTGTTCTTATAGCACTTTAAAGGGAAAACAAGGAAAATCAGTAGACGTAATGATACTGGCAGTAGAATGCTTGTAATACTTAACAGATTCCTAGCCACTAGCATGACATTTCGTACTAAAAATTATATCAACATCTTTTTAGAGGAGTTAAAGGTTGCATTGCATTATATTGCCAAAACCATATAATTATTCTTTTGAGGACTTGTGCTTCCTTACTTGGTTGACTTCGTAGAGAGGTAGTTCTTTAGATCCTTAACAGAATCAGCATGATTGACAAAGGATAAGGCAAAAAAATCAACTCCCTCTGCTATACCAAAGTCAATGTCAGCCCAATCCTGTGGATAAAAACAATTCAAATTCAGACGAGAAAAAAAAAAACATATAAGGGGAAGATTTTCAATTCATAGTTATCAATTATTCAAAGAAAAATACAAAAAGAAGAGGTTCATACAGACAAAATCATTATTAGTTTTAGTAAATTATGAATGAATATGATACGTTCAGTTTTGAAGAAAGTAGCTTCTCTGCGTGCTGCAACTGAAACTTGTATAAATAATTATACTGATTTTGTAAAATGAAAAAGTTTATAGCATTGTCTGAGTTTAACAAATTTATTGCATTTATGGTGGTTGAAGGAACATCAGTCTAACCAGTTCTTCCAGATCTTTTGAATGGTTCTGAGGAGCAAAACTTGGGACTTTGGAAGGAATAATATATTATGCAATTTATCCATGTATTGACAAATGCAAGAGCACTGATTCTTGAGGCAATATGTTATTTCATCATATTTACAAAAAATATCAAACATGAGTTTTGGTAACAGTTGACATTGTTAGCTTAAGGATGCATCCAGAAATTCAATGACGTATATATAAAGAAGTACTTGCAGAACTCTAAATTTATCCTTCATGATCTTCATTAAATGAGCAGGGGAAGAAAAAGCTGCAATATGTATACCTTTGTCGATAGAGTGGGCAGCTTGCTATTCCCCTTCACAAGCTTTCCATCTCTCCAGAAACTAAATTTGGCTCCAGGCAGGAAAAGACCGGCATCTATGCACTTGCAATGCAAATCATTTCCAGTCTTTTCAATGACTTCAAAGCATGCCATTCCACCATCAATTACAAGTTCATCACCGACTTCAATACCTGACAGCCATTAACTAAGTTCAGTACTCACTTTAATGCATAAATTCATTGCAAAAGAAAAGGAAGGGTTGACTCTTCACTTGTTAAGCAAAACATCATCATCACCTTCAGAAAAACCTCTATAGTTCGTTTGAACAGTGAATGGCCGAGAACCCTCAAAATGTTCAGCAGCAAACACCCAATTTGATCCTTCCTGAGATTGAAACAAAAAAAATAGACAACCTTCAATAATGTGTGGCTCCAAATTAGCTAACTCCACTAAGTGTGATCATAGAGGAAAGCTAGCACAAATAAGCCTTTCACACAACAATAGAAACATAATCTCTTATAATTTGGGTTTGTGCCTAACACAATCCTAAAAGCTAGCTCATGAGGTGTGTGTTGTTGCCCCCTACTTACATACACTATTTTTTTTTTTACCATATATCACTGGTCAATGTGAGATATTCAATACACGCCCCTCAAGTTGAGTACTGGATATCTTGGGCGTGAAGTTTGGAGAACTAAACATCCGTGAGTGCTCTAATATTGGCCCAGTAATGAGTGGCCCAAAAGAACCCTGGGAAAGGCTTTGATAACATCTTATAATTTGAGTTTGTACTAACTCAATTCCAAAAAGCTAACTCATGAGGTAACAGTTACCCCATTTATATACACTATTTTTTGCCATATCACTAGTCAATTAAATCTCCAACACAATCCAAATACATAAAGCCAACCTCTACTTTGACCGAGGAAGGAGCTCCATGATCAACAACATGAATCTGACTACCCTCAGTGTCAATCATCACAGAAACACAGAACCCTTTCTCCTCATTCAACTTCTTGATCTTCCTAATCACATCACGATGCCACTCCCTAGTGCCATGGCACATGTTGAGCCTGGCAACACTCATGCCTCCCAAAGCCAAGTTCTCAAGATCCTCCAAAGAACTGCAAGCAGGACCAACCGTGCACACGAGCTTTGTCTTCCTCAACCCCGCAAAGCCCTTCACCGTTAACTCTGCCTCTGAAACCACATCCAACCCAAAAGCACCCTCCAAAGCCTTGCTCTTCGATCCCTCCACACCCACTTCCACAGCTGCACGAACCTTAAAGTTAAACCTTTCATTCCCCTTCCATTTACTACCTTTGTTGAAACGAAATCCGAGGCTAATGACTCGGCCACCGAAAACCCGATTCTTGAAATCAAGAGGAGGGTTCCCTGCAACACTCACGAGACTTAGATCGCTCGCTGAAGCAACCATTGACTTCAAAACCATCGCCGCAAAGAGAAGTTAATGGAAGCCTGTTGCTGGGAACAATATAGGTCTAAATCGAAATGTGGTATCAAAGATTTGAACTTTACGAGGATTTAGATGTGGGGTTTGAAGGGTTTTGTTGTAAACTCCGCCAATGTTTTTTCGTACTTTGGATTTTGGCTGCGGAAGAAACCGGGGAGTTTACCGAAAGAAGTAGGTTTGGCCGCGCGGAGAATATTTAATGGAACACAAATGCTGATCGAGCGCTTCATTCATTAAAAAATTATTATATTATATTAGTGACATAAAAAAAAATATTTTATTTTTTAAATATTAAACATCTAATATATATTTTTATTTTTATTTAAGCACCAGGTGGTCCTGACCTTGACTGTCCTGTAAGTATAACAGTACCAGGAATAACAGGTTGTTTATGTTTTCATTATTTGTCATAAAAGGAATATTATATGAGAAAATAGACTTATAATTTTAAATAGTTTTATATTGTTATTTAATTATAAATTATCGCATATAATAAATTTTGTTGATTTTTATAATAATTATATTAAAAGTCATACTAATATCGATTTCTGATTTATTGACAATATAATTTTTTTTAAGAATTTATAATTACTACAAAATTTTCAAATATATTTTAAAATATTATCAATATTAAATTAAGTTTAAATTCTATATATTATTAGTCTAAAATTTTTACACCCTTAACAAATTAAAACTTATTATTAATATGACTTGTAAGATAATTATTATAAAAAATAATAAATTTAACATATACTATAATAATTTATGATTGAATAATAATGTAAACATCTTTTACACTATTCTCATAAAAATGAATTTTTCACACTATCAATATATATTACTCATAATTATTATAAAATGAATTGTTCACGCTATCAATATAAATTTAATTTTCATGACCAAATACAATTCAGTTAATTTGTTTTCCGGTCATAACAATGCTATTCAATTAATTAATTTTAAGTTAGAACAAATTATCAAATTGGGCCGAGTGATGAACAGCCAAATTCAAAAGCCTAACTTTAGTGACACAAAACACGAGGTTTCGTTTTTTTTTTTTTTTGACCAAAATAAAAAAACACGAGGTTTCTGTTCAGCTGTTGTGTGCCTCTCTCACTCTCTGATATGTCCAGGTGTTTGCGCCTGATACATATTACTTGGAAGGAATATGTATTATCCAACCAGCCTAAAAAATTAGAATTATTAATTATTTTAATTTTTAAAATTCATAATTATCATCGTCAATTATTTTAATTTCTAATTTTATGGATCAATTAACTTTGTTTGATTTTGTTATATATTAATTTTTCATTTTAATAATCGTCAATTATTTTAATTTATTTTAATTTCTAACTTTGTGGATCAATTAACTTTGTTTGATTTTGTTATATATTAATTATTTTGGTTCCTAATTTCAAGAATCAAATTAACTGATAGTTATTAAATTTGGGAACTTTAGTAAAAAAAATAAAAATTGGGAACTAAATTGTTGATGTTACCTTTTGCTATGGGAGTGTATTCTTTGATGGACCAAGCATTCTTTGTCTTTGTTAATTATAGTGAGGGTATCTGGCCATTCAGTGGGCCGAATCCCTTCCAGTATAGTCGAACTATATGCATATAGTCGATTAATTTTAAAGATGAACACCCACGAATATATGCATAATTATTTAATATTCAAATGCTATAACTACAATTAACATTGCTTGAATAAGTAATGATATTTGTATAAGTAACATCACGTCAAATACTCTAATTTCAATTTTGTTAAACATCATGTCTTATTTTTAAGCAACTCCCAAAAGTAACTGTAATCGTGTATTATAGATACTCTAATAATGATAATTTCAGGATTACATTAGTTGATACTTACCGAAACTAGAAATTAAATTTACTTTTTTTTTATAAACATCAGAAACTAAATTAGTCGATATTTATAATTTTAGAAGCTGATTTGATATATTATTCTTTATTCTTAAAAGTTAAAAGTATGGTGAAACTGAAACAGTATTGGAACACATGTATAGTACTAGCAGCACGTGAGTCTTGTGCACGAACTGGATATAGTTTGCAACAGTGAGCTTCTCCAAGCGTATGAACTTCCAACAAAGGTCCCCAACTTGGCCACATGATAAATGACAAGGCAAAATAATTAAAATATATACTGCAATCCCCTTTCTAAGAAAGTCCTGCTCCTACGTGTTGGATATGATTATTTTATACACATAGATATTGATACATACCAGTACACATGTGGATAAGATACCATACCATATGCAATTTAGTAAGAATTGTTGCACATGATATATAGAGTGTGAAGCTTTAATTTCACAAACCAAACTGTTGACGATTTCAAATTTTATGTCCTATCCAATTCACAAAAAGACAGTGTCGTGTCGATAGAGCATGCGACATCAACCAATATAAAACATGACATTAATTATAATTAAGCACAAATTATGCATCATATTATAAGGAATTAATCTGCGTACCGACTTTGGTTTTAGTACTTTGGCCTATGTTCTTCAATGACCTTCTGCACTAGAAAGTAGCAACATGCAGTTTCAAATTATATCTTTCGAGAAGTGACGAGCTAGGTGTTACCTTATTAAATAACTAATTTCTATTATGAATATGCAGGTGTTGTCACGTCACTCCTATATTTGTTATTATATGTATCAAATTATTACCTATAAGTCTCATAACGATGAAAGCCATGATGAATAAAATCATTATAAATTGTGATATAAGCAGTGAGGTGAATCTTTTACGTCACTTCAAAACCTATTTCATCACGCAGCCACGATAATTAGCAATTTCATGAAAGTAGTTATTTAGCCAAACTACTTACACTCCCTGCATACCAAAATTTCAGAGATTCCAATTTATTTTGATGTATTCGTTTACTCGGACACTAATTTTGTATCATATTGTTTAATGGAAAAACTATATAATACTTGTTTTTTCTCATAATTATAGAAATGTTATACACTTGTTTATGTGGATAATTTGGTGGAAATTAAATAGAATCCAATGCCCCAATATGATTCTCGGATATGATTCATCGCATCACAACCAACACAAACGACAAGGGTCTAAGAAGAGCAGGTTCCAAAAATGCTTTCTGAGTGTGCAGCTCCTTGGACTCATGTAAGGTCACGAGGGATTTAAGCCCATCCAAAAGCCAGTTTATAATTATTGGGTGAACTGCACTGATGTCACATGGCATGCAACAGTTTGGTATAATACTATTTTAAATCATGAAAACAAAGTGGATGACGGAATTTGAAGAAAAAAAGTAGATTCTAATTAAGTCAACTGATAAATAGGATAATTTGGAGCATGTGAGGAATATGGATCACGTTGCTGCTACTTCTATCTTTCAGTCAAAAACAACGGCAGTGTTTATGATGCTCCTATTTTACCATACAAAAGACTAAAACTGAGTCTGTAAAAAGTATTGGGAGTGAGTGATCAATAAGGTAACTGAAATAATTAATGCTATTTTATAGGCAAGGCAACCTTGTGTATTAGAATCCACTTTATGTCCCTTTCAAGATAAAGGAGAAAGAAAATAATGTCAGTACGTTAGACTTAGACATGTCTTAACTCAAAGTAGGTAGAGTTGAAAACATAAGAAAAAAAAGAAGATTGCAAAATCTCTAGTCCTAGTCGCGTCCTAAGTTACCCCTAGTATTGTTTACGAAGATTGGTTTTAAGTCTAACTTTTAATTTTATAAAAATCCTAAAATAAAACAAAATAAAAAAGGATATCAATGTCAATATTGTCTCAATGAATTGACTTGATGTTGAACTTAAGCACATATATTTAGGAGAGGCTTTTACAGGACCCAATTCCCCGTTAAATTAGATGCTTCAACGTCACAAGTTTGACTCTCCCATACATGTCTGAATGTCAAGTTGGGTTTGGTAATTGTAGAGTTTGGCCCCCAAATCACGCATTTACCTGGTCTAACTTTAAGCATATTCTCAGACTCTTCTGCAAATATTCTTATTGCTGGCATGTGAAAATTGAATTTTGACCTGAGAGGTATGAGTTGCTTTGACTTTTAACTTAATTAATGATTAAGTTAAAAATGTCATTATGTTACAACAATCCCATTTAACTCAAATTAGATTAATTACATGTGTAATGTACGTCTAAATGTCTAAATATTAGTATCGTAGATAAAATATGTCATTTGAATCCCATAGTAATTAAATCTGCTAGTTGCCAAAGTTTAGTTGTTTAATTTCTTAAACTACTTCATTGTTTTGAACAGTAAATAATTAACATTATATTTAATTTTGTATATATAAAATTATTTTCATTTTGTTGGGTTTGGATTCCTTTCCTATGTGGAAAAATGTCTAAATATGCAAGTCCATTTTGTCTCTTTAATTATGTTGAGAGGTGTTAAGGAGAGACTCATTATACATTTGAGTGAGAACAATATATAGCAAATAGAGAGAAAAGAGAAAAACAGTAACCAACTCACATACTCACATGACAGGCATCGTCTAATTGTATCTAGAGATTTGTCCACCGTTGGATTGCATTAATTTTTGGTCAACAGGTTTAACATTCATGATTTTTGGTTTTCAACAGTTGGATTGAATTTTTCTCTCTTCTTCGGGAGAAGCTCTGTTCTCTCTCCTTTGTGAGACGACCTTTCTAGGGTTTTCCTATCCTTTCTGAGTGTTTTTCTTCTAGGGTTTTTACCCGCTTGCGGCGTTGTTTCTGTAGAAGGGTCTCTCGATGGATGATAAGGATGTTGAGAAGAATATAGCGGAACTAACGCTGGTGGATGATGAAGACGAAGGGCTCACTTTCCATATTGACAAAGAACCAGGGAAAGTGACAGATGTCACACTGTGTGTGGTTGGTAGATTTGCTTCTGATAAACCGATTAGGGTGCACATAATGAAGGAAAGGATGGCGGCTCTGTGGCGCCCAGTTAAAGGAGTGGCGGTTACTGAAGCAGATCAGGGGATTTTTCTTTTCCAGTTCTACCATAAACTGGATCTGGAAAGGGTTTACAACAGTGGTCCATGGTCTTTTGATAACAACCTTTTGATACTAGAAAAGATTCAGGCAGGGGAACTCCAAAATCAGGTGCCGCTTTTTCACATCCCTTTTTGGGTTCAAGCTCATGACATCCCAGCAGGGTTTATGACACTAGTTGTGGGTCAACACCTTGGAAACTACATAGGCCATTTTATGGAGTATGATGAAAACAACAACAAAGGAGGTTGGAAAAAGTATATGCGTATCAGGGTGAACATTGATATTAGAATCCTGCTCAAGAAAGAGAAGAAAGTTCGAAAACCAGGAGGTGAATGGAAGATTGTCCGGTTTAAGTATGAGAAAATGGGCATATTCTGTTTCGCATGTGGATTGATAGGTCATAATGATAAGTTTTGTCCACTGTTGTTTGAGAAGAAGTGGATGATGGGACCAGAGATTGGAATGTTGGTTTGAGGGTATATATGAGAAGGAAAGGGGGAGTAGAAGTTGGTCGATGGTTGAAGTCAGGGAATGAAGGAATGAGCTCGGAAAAGCAAGGTGGAACCAGCCTAAACCATACAGGAACTGAAGGTGTCTCCATGGGTCATTCACCTGCTGCTAACAAAGCAGAAATTGATCGGGGAAAATAGACTACAGAGGAGGTCATCGCCCCCAATCCGTATCAGATAGTGGTTAGCAACAAGGCATCAAGTTCAGGGATGACCAATGGGAGTCAAGCTGAAATTCTAAGTCTAGGAGGAAAGAAAAGGAGAAGATGTGAAGATGAAAGAAAAGGAGAAGATGTGAAGATGAAAGCATAATCCGGAAGGAGGTTGATCATGGAAGGATGGAGGTTGAGGCCATAAAGGCTGATGATGCAGAAGCCCAAACCCAGCATTTTTTATTAGCAGGACCTGGTTCCCAGGCCTGCCAGGAGAAATGAAAATCTTAAGTTGGAACTGCCGAGGCTTAGGTAACCTTCTGCTAGTTCCAGTTCTGAGGGACCTTTCTAGGGTCCATAAACCTGATGTGACATTTTTTTTTCCAGAAACTCTTGTTCAAGCTAGTAGAATTGAGGAGATAAGATGTAGATTGGGGTTTGAGAAAGCTTTTGCAGTTGATAGACTTGGTAGAGGAGGGGGATTAGCGTTGTTGTGGAGGGATACAATCAAGGGGGAAGTTATAAGTTTCTTGCAAAACTTTATAAATTTGAAGATTGACGATAAAACAAAGGGTACTTGGATTCTTACAGGTTATTATGGAATTCCCGATCGTACAAGGAGAAAGGAATCTTGGAGTTTATTGAGATCTCTTACAACCACTTTTGCTCATCCTTGGTGTGCTATTGGGGATTTCAATGACATTCTGTCTGAGGAGGATAAGTGTGGTCATGTCGAGCACCCACCTTGGTTGATTCAAGGGTTCTGCGAGACTATCAGTGACTGTGGGTTGGAAAATATTCCTCTGGAAGGTTACCCCTTCACTTGGGCTAGGGGAAGAGGTACAGAGAGAGCTGTCGAAGAAAGGTTAGACAGAGCTATGGTGAACGATGCCTGGATTTCTCTGTTCCCGGAAGCAAGACTTCTGAACTTGTTGGCTCCTTTCTCTGATCACTCTCCCATATTAGTTTGCTGTGAGGAAGAACATACTCTCCATTTTAAACAGCCTTTTAGATTTGAGAACTCCTGGCTTAATGAGGAGGAGCTATCTCAAGTTGTTCACAATAGTTGGGCAAATTGTCACCTTGCAGATGTTACCCAGAAATTGGCCAGTTGTGCTAATGACCTCAACAAGTGGGGGCGGAACCTAAATTCCAGATTTAAGGACGACATAAACAGATGCAAGAAGGAGTTGGAGTATTATAGGAACAAGAATGATCAGTAGGATGTCTCTCGGTTCAGTAAGTTGAAAGAAGAATTGGCGGATTTACTTGTCAAGGAGGAATGCTTCTGGAGGCAAAGATCCAAAGTTTACTGGTTGAAGAACGGGGATCAAAATACCAAGTTTTTCCATGCTTCTTCTACTGCTAGGAGGAAAAAACAAATTAACTTGTTTATTTAGGGAGGACGGTACCATAGCGGAATCTCAGGAGGATCTTAAGAACACAGTGGAGGATTATTTTTAAGGTTTGTTTGTCAAAGAAGATTGTGATTCTAGCTTGGTTGTAGATGTTGTCCAGCAGCGCCTCTCAGAAGAGGACAATCAATTGTTGTTAAAGCCTTTTTCTTTGGAAGAGTTCAAGGATGCTCTGTTCCATATGGACCTAGACAAGTCTCCTGGCCCAGATGGGCTAAATCCTGCTTTCTACCGTCGGTTCTGGGATCTATATGGACCTGATATAGTTGTTGCCTGCACTCATTGGCTGGACCAAGGTGTTATTCCTTCCTCGATGAACAAGACTAACATAGTCCTCATCCCCAAACGTGATAATTCGAAGAGTATGAAGGATCTCCGGCCCATCTCCCTTTGTAATGTTATATATAAGATCCTTTTAAAAGCTTTAGCTAACCAGCTCAGGAAGGTTATTGGTAAGTGCATTTCAGAGGAGCAATCAGCGTTCATACAGGGGAGGTCGATCTTTGATGATGCTATGGTGGCTAATGAGGTTATCCATCATATGAAATGTAAGGTTAGGGGCAAGCGAGGAGAGATAACTTTGAAGATTGACATATCTAAAGCTTATGACCGAGTTCAATGGCAATTCTTAAAAGATATGATGATGAAGCTCGGGTTTAATGAAAAGTGGGTGCAGTGGATTATGCTTTATGTTGAATCTGTTCAATACTCTGTTATAGTGAACAATGAATTGTTTGGTCCCATTTGTGACATTGTAGTTTCCTAATTGTATGATTAAGTGTTTGACTAATAATGCAAGAGAAAAATTAAAATTAAAATTATGTTGAAATAATATAATAATTTACTTAAGTTCTATGTTGTGTTATGTGCTGTGGTATTACTCTTGGTTTTTTTAAAGAGGTGTTGGACTTAGAGGGTGTGTTGAAAGATTTTCAGGATTTTTTTACATGAGTTCCGTAAGTTGTAGAAGAAAATAATAAGAAAATGGAGTGTATTTAGAGGAAGGGTGGAGACAAATAGCAAAATTCTATGCAAATCTTCTTAATAAACATGCAAAGCTTCCTGTTTCTTCCATTCTCCTTCATTCTTATCTTCCTTTTTCTATAAGTTTCTTCACCGTAAGTGAGAGATTTATTTCTACCTTAACTTGAAGCTTGATTTCTTCTTTCCTAGAGATTTCTTAGCTAATTTTAAGTTGGTAAGTCTAGTTCCTTCTTATTCTTAATTTCTAAGTAACTTCTTCATCACTTCCCAAGAACAAGAGAAATAGGTCTTGGTTAGATTTTAAGAGATGAGAAAAATCTTGATTTTTGAGTTTACTTTGATGTTGTTTTAGGTGTCTCCTAGTTGATTTTATAATAAAACTTGAGGACAGATCACTCGAGAGTCTCAAAGTTGTTATCTCTAGCTTTTTCTTCTTCACGGTTTGAGTCAAGAGCAGTACGTAAGGGAAGCTTCATAACTGTTTGAAATAATCTGGTGGTGATATGTTTGGAATTCTGTTTCTATTTGTATGCTTTAAAGATCTGTTATGATGATGTGATGATTTTTGCTCTCTTGATGTTTTGATGATTTGAGCTGAGTTTGTTGTGATATCATGTTATTGTGCTTTGGAATGATATTGTAAGTGATGGAAATGTTTTCAAAATCTTTGAAATATGTGTTCGTAATGGGTTTTGAAAGGTTCTGGGCTCTGCAGAAAACTCCACATCCAAAGAAAACATCGTCCATCTACCTATCCTATAACTAAAAACAACGTCCAATGATCTCATTGAATAAAAACAGCGTCCAATAATATCATTGTATAAGACCAACGTCCAATGATATTATTGTATACTACCAGCGCCCAATGATTTCATTGTATAAGACCAGTGTCCAATGATCTAGTGTCTAACAACCTCGTCTAGCGGTACCTTAGGTTCAGTAAAGTCTGACGTCCAGTAATGGTGGTTGTGAAATTCTGAGGGTGTGTTGAGCAGAGAATCAGAACCTAGTCTTGTTATGAACGAGGATGTTGGATATGCCACTATTTTGGTTCTAGAACTATGTTAGGAAATTCATATTTTTGGTTAACATTGATGTTGAGTTGTGAGTAAGGACTCAAGTGTTGAGAATGCCTTACTTGTGTTTATTGAACTGCTGGATGGGTTCATAAACTTGATTTGAGAAAAATGGTGAATTTATAACATAGAGGGAACGTGTGGCAATCAGAGTTATTGAGTTGTGTATGATATTGCATAAGGGTAGACACGTAAGTTGAGGGTGCTAGGTGGGCTCTCAACCTAGTGCTGGAGGATTTCGTGATGGCCAATGGTGGGCATATATAATAGACAAGTGGGCGAATTCCTAAAGATGGAAGGTTTTGCAAACCTGACAGAGGTAAGCCAATACCAACACTTAACTATATTCGATTAAATTCACACTTCCTCCACATGGTGGCTCAAGGGACTCCCTGAATGGTCTAAGTTGAGACTAATGGTAGGGGATGGGGCCTATGGGGACCGCCCGAAAGTTGTTGAAATCTCCATGGAGTCGAGTCAGCATAATGTTGCATGATGATATTGATATATGGAATGATACCTGAAGTGAACTGAATATTTATTGTGAATGATGTTGATTGAAATTGTGTATATTCTATCATTCATTTTATAAGTAAGCTTACCCTTGCAATTTGTGTTTGTATTGTTTTACTGCAATGATCGTGTGGTTAACATGGGAGCAGGTAGCAGTGATGGTGCTGGCTCTCATGCTAGTCATAATCCTCAGATTGGACGATCCTCAGATTGGACGATCCTCCTGTTATGTTGATTGGACGATTCTAAGATTGGACGATCCTCCTGTTTTGCTAATTTTGTTCTAGTATATATGTACATATTAGGGGGATCAGCTTAGGATTTTGTATAAATATTAAGATTAGTGTGAATGTTCTCTACAAGGGGATCTTTCTTCTGATGTTGTATGTATCCTTGTATTTTAAGGTGTAAATCGGTATATTATATATTTGGACGATGTGGTGATGAACGTTTTATGTAGGTACATATGTATGTATTTTAAATGTGAAAAATTTATATGTTCTTTCACATGATAATAATTAAATAGAGAGTTTAGTATAACATATCTGTAACGAAGTTTTTGGGTCATTACACAATTCTTCCGGGGAAAGGCTTGAGTCACAAGGACCCTTTGTCCCCCTATTTATATATCATCTACGTAGAAGGATTATCTTCCTTGATCAAGAAAGCTAAAAGTAATGGTTAGATTCATGGGATAAAGGTGGCTAGAGGGGCTCCCATGGTGTCATATTTATTTTTTGCTGATGATTGCTTGCTGTTTTTCAGAACTTCTATGCAGGAATGTCAAATTATGAAGAACAACCTTAACTTGTATGGAAAAGCTTCCGGCCAAGCCTTGAATTTCTAGAAATTAGAAGCTTACTTCAGCAGAAATGTGGATCAGCAACTCTGGGACGATATTACTTCTCACCTGGGGGTCAGAAAAAGGTCAAATGGATGGTAGATATCTGGGTCTACCATCCCTCATTGGAAGAAACAAAAGTTATGCTTTTAAATATGTCAAGGATAGAATGTGGAAGAGGCTCAACTCTTGGAGGGGTTAGCCATCTCAGCAGCGAGAAGAGAAGTTCTAATCAAGGCAGTGGCGTAAGCAGTCCCTAACTACTACTTCAGCATCTACCTTCTTCCTCTCTCTCTTTGTAAGGACATCCAGAAAATGATAAATTCCTTCTAGTGGGGTGCTAGACGTCGTGACCATAAAGGGATCCACTGTTTATCATGGGACAAAATTGTTGTTGACAAGGAGTTTGATGGCTTAGGATTCAGAAACATGTATGGGTTTAACCTTGCAACGCTGGGGAAACAAGGTTGGAATCTTTTGACCAACCCAGATACTATGATAGGAAGAATCATCAAAGCCAGATATTACCCGAGGGGGGAGTTTATGGACGCGAAAGTGGGACACAACCCGTCCTATTCTTGGCACAGTATCTGCAGTTCCCGAGCTTTGATTAAGGAAGGCCATAGATGGAAGATAGGGGATGGGACCAGTATTAGAGTGTGGAACGAACCTTGGCTGTGTGGTGGTACTGACAGGAGGTGCCTTAATAATCCCATCTTGGGGGGAACATCTCCTGGTGAGCAACTTGATGAAAAAGGGAGAAAGAGCTTGGAATGAAAGTCTTGTCAGTATGCTGTTTAATGATACTGATGCGAATGAAGTGATAACAACGCCCTTATATAGCCATGTTGACACTGATGTTAGAATTTGGGCTATGGAAAAGATGGCAGGTACAGTGTGAGAAGTGCCCACAAACTTCTTATGAATAATATTTTTGATTCTAACGCTTACCAGTTAGAGGGGAGGTGGAATTCCATATGGAAGGTTAAGGTTCCCCCAAGAATGAAGATGTTGTTGTGGCGGGTGTGTAGAGATGTTGTCCCAACTAGAGTTAGACTTAGAGAGAAAGCTGTTGATTGCCCATCTATGTGTATTCACTGCAGTTCAAGTTTGGAAAATGCGGCCCGTTTGTTTTTCGGGTGCCAGAAATCTCAAGATTGTTGGGAAGAGCTAGGAATTTCCAATCAACTAAACACTGTTTTCAGTCACAGCCACTCGGCAAAGGATGTGATATTCCATGCTCTGGGATTATTAGATCATGCAAACCAACAACTTTTGGCTGCTGGTGTTTGGAGTATCTGGAGAGCGAGGAATGACCAGTTATGGGACAATAAGATGCATACGACAAAGCAAATTGCTATGTGGGCAAAACAATTCCTGTTTGATTGGGTGAAAGCTGCTGAATTGGATGATAGAAGGTATGGTAATGCTGTTATAAACCACAACACACATTGGACAACTCCACCACCTAATTTTGCTAAATGCAATACTGATGCAGCCTTTTCTGTTAATAATGACACGACCAGCTGGGGTCTCTGCTGCAAAGATGATTCTAGAGCTTTTGTGCTAGCCAAATCTGAATGGAGCAATCCTTGCACATATGTTATGGAAGGAGAAGCTTTGGGATTACTTAAAGCTCTCAACTGGCTGTTGGAACTCAATCTCACTCATGCCATTTTTGAATTGGACTGCAAGTTAATTCTAGATAAACTCAACAATTTTGCTAGAGATGATACTGAAGTAGGAGATATTATACATGAGTGTAGGAAGATACTTATGCAGAATCCTAACTATACTGTGGTTTTTGTAAAGAGACAAGCAAATACTGTTGCACACTTGCTAGCAAAGGGAGCAACATCAAGCTAGGCTCAAAGTTTTCCATTATATTCCCTCTTGTATTTACCAAACTATCATGAATGAAATGCCTTGATTCTGTTTCTGTAAAAAAAAAAAAAAACAGTTGGATTGATGTTTAGAGGGCATGGAGTGCAAGATAAATTGCTTGCAACAACAACTCTTGTTTTGGATGTTTTTTATCTTGTTTTTTATTTGTAAGCATTGGCGCTTAGTTATTTTGACTTATTGTAAGTATTATTTTGTGTACTTGTTGGAAATTCTTTTGTATCCTTCATAGTAGAGTTATTTATTTAGTTTGAATGAATTGTAATTTTTATCCTTTCATTGAGAATTTTTCACCATAAAAATCTTTGTGTCTCCTATGTGTTTGTGTTGTTTTATTTTCTGCCATATAATTGTTAGTATTCTTTGCAGATTCTTGCAGGCCGAGGAAATTTGTTTCCGCTGCACATTACTCATTATTGTTTCTGTTACCTGTTTCCCATCACATTTTTTTTTATCATATACATATATCTTAAAAATATTCTTTTCAAAATCAAAGAAAATAATAAAATTTCTCATTTTAATTGCAAGAATGATGACCCAAAAAATTCATTTTTTTTTATTTATGGAAAGGTGGAGCAAAGAAAGATACTCTGACTATTTGAAATGATATCTCGATATCCTCGACTAAAAATAGACGGTTATCTCTCAAAGTTAATCATGGGAGAAGAAATATGTATATTTGGTAGCATTTCTCCTCTATAAATATTTTCTTAATTAAGCATTTACGACAGTATCTTTTAATAACAAAAAAAAAGTATCTTTTAATAACTTTTTCACGTACTCAAATACTTTGAATAATTTTTTTTTAAATCTCTATATATAATTAAATATTTATTATTTTTCTTTCTTTTTTATAAAAATATGATGTATTTATCATTTTAGCATGTTTTCATTATGAAAAATATTACAAAATTTATTCAATCTTTTATAATAAAAAACAATTGATGATTGACATAAAATATCTACATTAAAAACACGTATTTTTTGGTAGACAATTTGTTTCAAATTCATTAAAAATTTCATATATTAATTCTTGAATATCTATTATGATAAAATATTTTTGCTGATTTTGCAATTATGATGCATGTTCTCTCTATTTCTCATGATAAAACTCTTTGCTATATTAAGATTAAACTCTTAAAACATATATCAACATAAAAATAATTAGTTGTAACAATAAAATAAAATAAAATAAAAAGAAATAATCTATATAATAGGCAAATATGATTGCCTTGTTACCAAAATCCTATTTTTGGTCTTTTATATATAAAAAATATATGGGACCATTTTTTCCTAATTATAAAAAACACAATATCATTTTCAAATTATTAATTATTAATTTTTTTTGTATATGCTTAATTTATAGTAAAATCTATTAATAAAATATCCTCTCATTTCCCATAAAGGTAGGTGTATTTATTGGATATTAACAATATATGTCATACTTATTAGTTGAAAAAATTATTTCTTGAATTACGAGGAGTATCATTAAATATAACTACCACTTAAACCATTTGATTCTATGGATATTCATGAAATAAAATTTAAAGTTATGATATTATTAATTAAAATTAACTAATTTAATTGCTTTTATTGATTTTAATGAATAAGTTATTTGTGTCTTATATATACTCTCCCTTTGTCCATTAACAAGAATCGTGTTAAAAAAATAGATTATGTACCAACAATGTAAATTAATTTTTTATTTTTATTTAATCACAAATTACGATATATGATAAGTTTGTTGACTTTTACAATAATTACTTAAAAGTCACATCAATGATAATTTGTAATTGTTGACAATGAAAAACTTTTGCACTATCAATGGATAGTCGTTAAACTCTTGAAAATTCTTAAAATAAGTGTCATTTTAAATTTTTTTAATGTAATATTAATTATTTTTTTATTTATATGCTTGATAATATTTCTTAGAATGCTACTATTGTGTTGTATCGTGTCCCGTAAAAAAAATTAATAATAAAATTAATTTTATAAATTTATTGTTTTCTTTCCTTTATTTATTAACTTTTTTAATTTGTGTAAAAAATTTAAAATAACACTTATTATAAAAAAGAAGAGAATTAGGTAGTAGACAGTCCCAAGCCCCAACCCCAACCCCAACCCCATAGGGCAGGTGGTTTATTTATAAAGTTTTAATTAATCTTTTGACTTTCACAGAGCAGGCCAACCAAGAAACCAATTAAATAACAAACCTGACAGACAAAGGGTAAAAGTGACAAATGGACAAGAGCAGAGAGAAGGGAGTTTCAACAAACCTTGGGTTGGCACCATCACACCACTCACTATTGTATTATTATATATTCTTCTCATTCCATTCACTTGTTCTTTCACAATTACACCCAAACCCAATCCTCTTCTTCTTCTTCTTCCTCTGCAAACTGAATATTCCTCTTCCCACAAATCATAACACATTCCTCTCTTTCCCTTCTCTCTTCTCTTTCCAACGCTTTCGCACCCTCGCGCGATTAGCAAATTCCGTTCCACCAAAAATTGAAGCAGAGAAGGGCAAAAGATTTGATCTTTCAATCGAGGGGTTTCTGAGGATGAGGCTCAACGGAGAGATCTCAAGCGGAGAAGAAGAAGAGGAGAAACAAACGGGAACGACGACGTTTTCCGCGCAGAAAGTGGTGGTTGGGTACGCTTTAACGTCCAAGAAGAAAAAGAGCTTTTTGCAGCCAAGTTTCACTGGCCTCGCACGGTAACTATTTACCTTTCGCCTTTATCTGCATGCATATTCATAAGGGTCTTTTATTTTATTTTTGGGTTTTGTTTGGTTTTCTTGTTTTGATCTTTTTTCACTTGTTTCGTGTTTTGATTGTTTAGCGTTAAAGCGGCTTTTGCTTGCAGTGGTGGGGTTCACAGCCACACGTTGTGTCTTTGTCTGTGTAGTATGTAATGGTGGAGCAATTTTTGCACCATGCCTAATGGCTATCACTTTCGTGACTCGAACCCGGGCAACTGTGTTTTTCTTTTTTTGTTATTTCTAAATTTATTTTAAACTTGCCGATTTTGCTCATGCGTATCTGCTATGACTTGGTCTTTTCTCAATTCTAATTTAAATAGGAATATTCCAACATTTTATGCTCTGCTTTCCTTTGTATTTTGTCCACATGGACAAACCAAGGTCAAGTCTTCGTACATGGTTTTGTATTCTTAATTTAAATTAATTCACATAATTGCTTGCTTCTCTGGAATGTTAAATTTACATTCTTGTCCACAAATGTTGTAGTCTGTTGTCTGTTCACTGAAAAGACTGCTGCCAACTGGGCATCAGAATTAGAGTATAGCTTGTGTATATTATTCAATATTGTTGCGATTTTTATCGTTTAGATTGAATTATTATTCATTACCTAAGTTCTGTAAAAGTTAAACAACAAAAATATAATTTAATGATTATTATTTTCATATATTTTAAAATATTGTTAATCTTGACCTATATCAGTGAAGTACTAACTAATTAATGAATGATTTTTTGATAAAATTATCCTGTAAAAATTTATGTAATTGTCTAAGAGTAATTTTGGCTTACACTGGTATAAATAGATCCTTTCTCATGATTGAGAGTTCCTATCATATAGACATATTTTATAACGTTTAACATTGATCCTATATTATTTAGCAATCATTATTTTACATCAAGATTTGCTTGATATATACTTTTCAAATATATGAAAATGTATGAAAATAAAAACAATTTGATTATATTCTTATTTTTGTTCAATTTTCCCAAAACAGGTTGTTATAATTCAATGATTTGATCTATAAAAATCATATCACATTCCATATAAAGCTATTTAAATTTAATGGAGCAATGTTGTTAGTTCCTATACTAGTGTAAACCAATATCTCCTTATAAGTAATATATAGGCAACATATCAAGTAAGAGTGTGAGGGCGTGATAAGAGTTAATCTTGATCATTTAATCTTGCTTGGATATTCAAAATTAGTTTGAGGTAAAACAAATTTTGATCATTTATGTGTGGTGTATGTATTATTACTATGAAATATATTTGGTTTGCAGTATATCTGAATAAAACTACTAATAAACTCTTTCGCTACTATCTTGACACTCTTAATAGTGATGCGTAAAAAATATGTAATTATGTATGATTCAGGAACAAGGGGATAAACTTTGTTGCTGTTGATCTAAACAAGCCACTACCAGAACAAGGTCCTTTTGATATTATCTTGCATAAGGTTTGTGACATTTCTTTCAGCATTTTATCATTATTGACATTTCAAATTCTTCATATATGGCTTCTTTTTTTTTTTTGGAGATTTCATTTATGGTTCAATAACAGGCTATTAGCATTTTAAGATTTACTTCTGTTTTCCTCTTCTCTATATTATAATCTGACTGGCAATTTGTTCTTTCCAGTTGGCAGGGGAGGAGTGGCGTGAGATTATTGAGGTTTGTGAGCTCCTGACACTTCTACCCACTTTCACATTGTGATAGCAGTCTTGCATTGCTTTATTATTTTTCGTTACACACATTCGTGGCATTGCATGAAAATCGTTAGTATCCTTAGTCTGGGAATTAAGCATGAAATGGCGGTTATGGACTGGACAACCAAATCTTCTGGATTCTTAAAAGCTTATTATTGTCTGACATAATTTGCAGAGTTCATGCTCTCCTCATCATGAATCATGATCAGATAGTTGAAATCAGTCCCCAAGTGTTCAAACAAGTGAGGATTTACTTTTGTGATTAATCTAAATAATTTGGTTGGGCATGGCTGGAGTTTGTTACCCAAAGAACGAATTATTATCTCTATCTGTTATTTGGTTCTTTGTTTCTTAGTTGAATATGTTGTTTCTTTAATACTTTTGATAGTGATTACTACAGTACTATGGCATGGAAAACAAATTTCTTATAGGTTAAAAGCCAATAATGCTACACACCAAATGCATCCATTTCTTATGAAAGTTTTATCTTTTGTTTCTTCCATCTTCTAAAAAGGTTTGCTTGACAGTTTAGTGAGATGATAAATTACAATGATGATCTTTTTCTGCTACAATTTTCATAGCTAACTGAAAATATGTAATTGGTGATTGTTTCATGCTTTCTAAATAGTTTGTATTTTGATGGAGTTTTCCCTTTTTAATTTTGAAGGATTATAGGCAAAAACATCCAGAGGTAACTGTCCTTGATCCTCCGGATGCAATCCAACATTTACACAATCGCCAATCCATGCTGCAAGATGTGGTGGATCTCAACTTATCTGACTGTCATGGTAACTTGTTTACTTCAATTTACTAGAATGAAAATTCCCATTGAAAGTTTCAGGATAGTACATGACTCTTTAATCAGCAGTACTAGAATCATCAGCAATGTAGCATACATCATGCTCTTGTATTGAGCTAGTTACTATTTTTTATTTTATTTTTGGAATGTAGAAATTATTGGCTTTTCAATTTTTCAAGTTGAATCTGTATTTCATGTATGACAAACTAGGTTTTTGCAATACCAGTATCTGCATCTATGTATTGACTACTACTGTTTTTAGGCAAGGTTGGTGTTCCACGTCAGCTAGTTATCACAAAAGAGAATGACCCCTCTAGTATCCCTTTTGAAGTCACTAAAGCTGGGATGAAGTTGCCATTAGGTATGTATCTTTGTTTAATCTTCTTTTCCTGGTCATTATTTCTAGGGATGGATCTAAATTTCCATTTAAGCCACATGATTGGCATGCGTTCAGTCAACCTCTGCATTGATGGGTATTGAATGAAAATAGCTCAGAATATTTGAATGGACTTTAAAGAACGTTGTTTGTATCTATTGGATATTTAGTTAGTTGACTTATGTGTATCTTAAAAATCTTAACCCCCCTTTTGTACTTTTCAGTTGCAAAACCGCTAGTTGTGGATGGCACTGCAATGTCACATGAGCTATTTCTTGCTTATGATGAATTCTCTCTTTCAGAGCTTGAACCTCCATTGGTTCTGCAGGAGTTTGTCAATCATGGTTTGTGAACTGATCCATAGACCATGATCTTTTTGTGTTCAATTTACATTGTTATCTAATATCTTTATTTCCCTTTTTTTTTTAATTTTTTTTGGGGTTGGGGGTTTACAATACAGGTGGTCTTCTCTTTAAGATTTACATTGTTGGGGAAACCATAAAGGTTGTGAGGCGTTTCTCTCTTCCTAACATCAGTAAGCGTGAGCTATCAAAAGTTGCTGGTGTATTCCGTTTCCCAAGAGTTTCATGTGCAGCAGCTTCTGCAGATGATGCTGATCTAGATCCTGATATTGCTGGTGAGACTTGGAAAACTACCCTTCGCCCACCAGCACCAAAAGTGGAACATTTTTTTAAAAATAATACTATTACCTTTCTTTTTTCTTTCTTTTTCATTTTTCCAATTTTTGGCTTATGTCAAAGGTGTGCTTAGTTATGGACTATTGTTTTATCTTTTACATTCCACTTGATATGGATGTCCCTTCTAAAGCTTTATAAAGGCGTACTGAGAGCATGTTTGGGACATTAGAATTCAGCTGTTTTTCAGAAAAATAAGCTGTTTTAAAAATAAGTAAGATGTTTGGGGTCTTAGATTAAATTTAGAAAAAGCTTTTTTTTGAAAAAATAAGCTGTTTTTATCAAGCTGAAAATTTGTAGCTTGTGATTATTTTCCAACATATTTTTTTCCTTTTCAGCTGTTTTTAAACTCTTTTACAATGTAAAAGCTGATTTTTTGTTGCATCTAAACGAAATTAATTACTTTCAAACCACTTTTCAGCAAACTTATCCAAACAAAAAGTGATTCTGATTATAATCGATTATAACAATAATCGATTATATATATAATCGACTATTGAAATAATCTAATTTTTGCAGCTGTCCCAAACACACCCTGAATGGTTGAGACCATTAAATCATGTATATTGGCTATTACAGAGTGAATCCCATTGTGCAGCAACCACTACCTCTATCCCCAGGCCTTTATGTAGTTTGGTGATTGTGTGAGTTACTACATGCATCTAATTGCTTTGGCATTAATGGCTGGAACTAGTGGCTGATTTCTACTGTGACACTTTTGTTACAGAACATCCGCCAAGACCTTTATTGGAGAGGCTTGCAAGGGAGCTTCGTCAAAGATTGGTATTGTTGTCATTTCTTATTCTTTTTCTTTTGCAGTCATTTTTCACTTTCAGATGATATACTAAAACTAAATTGCATCATTGTCTCTAGGGACTCCGCTTGTTCAACATAGATATGATTCGAGAATATGGAACCAAGGATGTGTTTTACGTCATCGACATCAACTACTTTCCTGGTAAGTATAACTTGTTTGCATTTAAGCACGTTCCATTAGTCTATGATTGTGTTGGTGCATAAATTATGTGGTGCGGTTGTTCTTGTGAGCTTCCTCTGTCGTAGAGTTTCCCTATGTCTCAATGAAAAAAATGTATTTCGTGGTTTCGTGTACTGTAGGTTGCTTAATTACGTCCAAGTAAGATATTGAATTTGAACTACATTCCTGAAATCAACTAGCTCTACATTGTATTATAGTCAGTCATAGTATTATAGTAAGAAATATAATTTATATAAATAAAACTTTGTGAAGTCAGAATATTTTTATCACGATGTTTTGTGGATTACGGATTTGACATGATCTCAAGCCATATAACACGTTTTGTACAAAAAGCCGTGACATTGGTTGTTTGGTTTACATGAAAGTTTCTCTATGCTTTTTTGACATGCTAATGATTTACACCAAAGCTGAACTTTATCTGCAGGATATGGAAAAATGCCGGAGTATGAGCAGGTATTTACAGATTTTCTACTTAGCCTAGTGCAGAGCAAGTGTAAGAAGAAACTTACTACCTAAACTAGAGCAAGTTAGTAGATCCATTGAGCAGGGCTGTTCTTGCTGGTGGCTTTCTTAAAATTTTATGCAAACTACTATGGAATGTCAATGAAGCCACCAAAATGTTGGAAAAGGTTGAAATATGGCTGTCTAATCTCTCTCTCTCTCTCTCAATAATGAGCGAAAATGCCTGTATTGTAAGTTATGCATGCCTATCCAAATTAATGCAAATTTTGGTGGTGCTAAATAACTGCTAAGATTTAAATCTCATTCGTATAAGTTCCGAATGGTTGATTTTATTTCCTTTTCAGAATTGTTTATGTTTATTCCACGGGGTAAAAAGATACAAATGTTCCTAAATTTGGACGATAATATTCTGCAATCGCAAGACCATGCAAGCGTGCATTTGTGATATTAATCCAATGTCAGATATATAAATAACATTTTTCACAAAAATAACATAATTCACGTACCTTAATTGCCACTTCTTTTCCCCTTTTTTCTTCTATTTTCCTTTTCATTTTTAACATTTTTTGACAAAAGGCTTAAATACTATTTTAGTTTCTGATAAATTTTTGAATTTTGTTTTTGGTTCCTAATAAATATAAAATAAAAAATTTATTAAGGACCAAAAAGTTAAAAAATATTAGGGATAAAACAAAATTTGAAAATTTATAAGGGACTAAGAAGATATTTTATAAGGTTTGTGAAAAGCATTTATGTTGTTTGGTCAAGTGTTGATATTTTATGTAATAAGATTGACTGAATAATTGTGATATTATTAAATGAATCATACATGATTAAATAAATTAGTGTAAAATTTTATTTAACTAGTACTTTAACTTGAGTATTGCATAGGACAATTTTTTTTATATAATAAATATTCATAATAAACAATATTTTTTGAATATATAATAAATTATATTATGATTAAAATTAATAAATATTTTTAAATATATTTTTTAAATGTAAACTATATTTTAGATTTACAAATTAATAATTTAAATTGTGATATAAAATTATTTTTAATTATTGATCATTTATTTAAAAAATTATTAAAATTTAATTTAGAGTTAAAAATAAATGGTAGATTAAAAGAGATAAATGGTTAAGAAGATCAAATCAAATATACAAATAGGCAAATGCTAACCAGGAGAAAGGTTTTTATTAGTAGTTGGAAAATTGTGCTGTCAATATTTTTTTTGCACTTTCCTTTGAATTTTACAATAAATATTTTCTTCTTTTAATTCCTTAACTAGTGCTCTAAGGACACTGGTTAGCAAGACCCATACAAATAAATATGAAGGGAAGGTTGTTTGAGATGATTGAAAGATTTCTTTTTTTGTTAGTTGGTAAAGTAGTGTGTGAAATGTCTCTAAAGAAAAGAAGAAAATATTAAAAATGTTTAAGTGAGAAAGTAGAGAGAGTCCAAGTTGTGTATTTTGTTTTTTTAAAATAAAAGTTGTGTTAAGGTGAGTTAGTAGAGGTTAACATTCCAACTATGTTGGCACCCCAATCCTTACTACACCTAAACAACACAATCCAAAATATATTAATATCATAATAGAACAAAACACTTGGGAGGGTCATACTATACTTAAGGAACTGAAACTATATGAATCTATAAAAAAGGAGTCCATTTCTGTAGCTAAAGAAGTTCATGAGAAATAAAATCAGGTGGTGAATTTCAAGTTGTGTATTTCAATTTAAAATGAAATTTAATAATTAATTTTAAGGATATTTTTATAATATTAGGAATTAAAATGATTAATAATTATACTTGGAGACTGATTGGACCTTTTACTCCGTAATAAAAGCAAGTGGGCTCTTTTTAAATAAATAATGATACTTGTATAAATTTATATGGATTTAATTTTTATACATGGTTTGTAAAATAATTTTATTATGTTATTTAATCATGTTTTATATTTTATTTAATAAGATTGACTGAATAATTGAGATATAATTAAATGAATCATACGACATACATGATTAAAGAAGTTAGTGTAAAAACTTTATTTAATTTATAATCATATATTTCCCACGTGTTAGTCTATGTAAATATTGGTATAAATATATTTGTGAAAATACAAGAGGTAAGTGCTCATATATTAATAATTTGTGTAAATATTTTATATTTTTCATGCTTTAAAATAATAGATTGATTTGCATTGTAATTTGTAGCTTCAGTGCTTCACCATGTTGCTTATCGGTGAACATAGTGCCCGGCAATGGGCTTGACGCATTCAGGGCATCAAGTCCACAGGCCCAGTTATTCTGTTGCTTAGTCTGGTCCAATAACTGGCAGATTAAACAGATGATTTTAGATTTATCTTTGAAAAAAATAGTAATTACTTAGTCTGGTCCAAGTACGTGTTCCTTTTAGATTTATATTTGAAAAAAAATTACTTATTTTTTTGGTAAATTATCTAAAAAAATCATGTAAAAACAAGCCATTATTTCAATAAAACAAGCTTGTAAAAATAAGCTACTTTTTAAAATTATATCTAATTATAAACCACCTAATTATATGTTGCGTAACAATTGATTTTATCATTTAAAATTTTGTTCATTTGGATAATAATATTAAAAGAAAAAAACAAAATCAATCAAACAAAGGACTAATTAATTTATTGAAAAACACTGATGGTGGTATTAACGTATGTTTAGAAAACACAAATAATTTATTGAAAATAATCAATTTTTAAAAATATTTATTATCAGTTTTTAATTAACCGCTAATAATATATAGTTTATTTAATTATTAAAAGCATTAGTTACTAGTCAAGTAAATATAAATATTTAATATATTTTTAAATAAAATAAAAATTTATAAACATATTATTAATATATAATAAAAGGGCCAATTTATATAAATAAAGCGGCTAATGATAAGACATATGTTAGCAATTATTTCGAAAACCGTTAATGATGTTATTAATAAATTATTGTTTTTTATATAAAATAAATTAAAAAAATTAATAATTAATAATTAATTATAAATTAAAAAATTAATAATTTAATAAAAATAAATAAAATTTCTTATATAAATGGCAATCATATAAAACTACTATAAAGGAATTATAATTTTTTTTATAAAAAATCAAATTACCAAATTATCAAATAAATATAATTATGATATAATTATCACATGTTTAAATAACAAATAAATATATTATTTAGCATATAAAAAAAGGAAATAATTAATAATGATAATATTTATTGAATTATGAATGTTTAATAAATGTTATAATAAGTAAGTAATATAATAATTATTAAGTTATGTTAAAATTAATTCATTTTAAAATGATTCTTTTACTAAATTTTGAGAGCTTTTGAAAAATACTTTTCTAGTCTATCTTTTTCAAACATGTGCTTTCGCTCATTGTCTTTAATTTAAGTGTTCGATTTCCTGTGTGTTTAAAAGTAAATTTATGTATGACCAGAAGTTACTAACGTCAAGTTAAAAAAATTGAGTAAAAGTCTAGTTCTTAATAAGTACACCTATATATTACTATTAATCTGTGGTTCCTCATTAAGTCTTTCATATAACAAGTTAATCTCTTAGTTTTCATACTTTTAATATTTTAAGGATTTAATTAGAATGGACTTTTAATATTTTAAGGATTTAATTAGAATGGACTCACTATGTAAAGATTTTTTTATACTATTATCTAATCATAGATTAACATTTATTGTTAAAAAGATTAACATTTATGGTAAGACTGACTTTTACTATAATTACTTTTATAGTCATATCTTTGATATTTTATAATTGATTAATCAATAATGTAAAAATCTTTACATTAACAGAATGTTAAAATTAAACTTCTATTTAATTCGTTCATTTAAACAAATTTTACCAAACAATGAAACAAAATAAATATCGAAAACAATGTGTGGGCTAAATTAAATAAAGGGAATAAAATAGTGGAAATTTGTATTTTAATAAATCAATAATTTATAAGAGATTAAATTGATGATAAGTGTATGCTTCAAAAATCAAAATCGACTGAAGTATATAAAACGACCTAATTAGCTCTTGCTTTAGTCTCGCAAGCAAAAAGCTTATTTAGTATATTAGTATTTATAAATTTTCATCAACAATATTTGGCATAAGGAAGGGTGAAAACCAAATTCTACTATTAATATATCTATAAAAATGGTTATCTTATAACTAATTCTGTAATTATTATTTTTATACAAAATCAAATATAAGTCCTTATGTATCTAAATCTGGGTGACATGTTGCGAGAGCGAGTGTAATGGTTAGTGGGAAAGAGAATAGGAGATTTTTAGTTTATTTTGTTTTTTAGAAGAATAAAATTACATAATTATCCTTTAATTTATACTAGTTTAAATAAGGGGAAAAATTATTTTTTTGTCCAACAGAAAAAAAGTGTTGGGTGTTAATATACACCTTCTAATATATATATATATATATATATATATATATATAACTTGAAAGTCAAACGACATGTTTTGGTGACTAACGACAATATATATATATAACGTGAAAGTCAAACGACATGTTTTGGTGACTAACGACCATACAAGTACAAAAAGTCTAACTATTCAATACTTGCCGAATAAAGGAGGGAAACACACCAATGTTTGCGGCATGATTGAAGAAGATTGTGACACGCATCCATGACAATGATACTTGAAGTGGAAGTTTCGAAATTTTAATTATAGGAGAAATTGTTGGAAGAACAATTCAAATTTTCACTTTTAACGATATAGGTTTTTAGGAATTTGGTTCCTCTTTTAATATTAGAATACAAGGTGTAAAATAGAGAGGATCACTACTCTAAGTGAGAGGGAGTCATGTTGTAAATTCAGTGGCGGATCCAGAAAATTTTCTTAGTGGGGGCAAGAAATAGTTTCGGGTTAATTATGTTTTTTGTCCTAAACTTTTTTGCAATTTCACTTTTAACCCCTAAACAAAATTTTAGTATTTTTGGTTCCTATACTTGCTTATAATATCAACGTTAGCAGCTCAGTGACTTGTCACATCATCAAAGAGTTTGATGGGATAATCACGTGTAATTTTTTTTTGTTAAATTGTGTTTTTAATCACTCATAAACTTGTTAGACATCATCAACTAATTTGAACATATGAGATATTAAAAACATAGTTTACTAAAAAAATTACACGTGATTGCCCCCGTCAGACTCCTTTATGACATAACAAGATACTGAATTGCTAACTTGACTGGTTACATTATCAATTAACATTGTTACTCGACAACAGGAACTAGAACTATTAACAGAAAAAAATTATAGGGACAAAAAATGTTAAAAAATTTGTTTAGGGACTACAAATGAAATTTACAAAAAAGTTTAGGGACCAAAAACACAATTAACCAATAGTTTATAATAGTATTCTCACAAAAAAAAAATATCACAAGCTTTTACAAAATACATAATGTCATGAAAAAAGAAATCCAAAATATTTAAGTTTCTACAAATTACAATTGCCTTCTAAACATTTTCATACTTTGAAAATATTCTATGATTTTTTCATTATCAATATTATAAAAAATTAAAAGGATAAAGTAGTAAAATTAGTATCAATCTATTCTTTTTTTTATATTTTTTTACATTCTTTTAAAAAAAATGTCTTACGGGGGGCAATACCAAATTTTTAATGGGGACAATTTTTTTTCTTTTATTACATATGTACAAAGAAAAAAAAAATTCTTGTGGGGGGCAATTGCCCCCACAATGTTATATGTGCATCCGCCAATGGTTGTAATATGATTTCAAGATAATGAATATTCATTGAGATGGATTTGTGAACGCAGGCAAGAGGTGCCGAGTCATGTTAAAAGTGTGTTTTTTTCGCTATTTCTATTTAAAAGTTAAATGAAATATTTTTTTTAATAACATTGAAGTATATATAAATTGATTTTGTTTATGAAAAAAATTAATTAATTTATATTTATATTTTTTTATTTTATAAGTATACTTATTTAAAAATCTATCCACATTGAGTCTAACTAAAAATATAACTTTTAACTAATATAACTAAAATTATTATATCAATTAACACATAAAGAATAATATATGAAAAATTTAAACTTTTTCATATAAAAAAAATATATAGGTATAATCTAATGCAAATCATCTAATAAATTTTGGCTAGTTTTAGCATAGATATTCATCATTAATCTAAATTACGAGTATACCAAATAAAATAAAATTAGATAAGATGGTATATAAGCACAAGTAAGTTGTCTTGCAATGGCAAATGGGTGCGCCTCTTCCAATATAATATTTATTTTAATGTCCAATGAGAGCTATCGGTGCCACTCTTCCAATATAGCATCATATAAATTTGAAAACTAAATTACATTAGATGTTAATATGTATAATTGTATTAGAGAAAGAAAGGCAATTTTTTTTTATTGCGAAAGAAATGCTATTTATTAACCGTTATAATAATTTATGATTGATTGATAATATAAAAAAATTTACATTGTTAATACATAGCTATTAAACTCTTGTATTATTAAGCCGCCTTTCATTAAGTGCCATTCTTTCATATGAAAATTTTAACTTTACTCATAAAAATAATAATTAAAGAGACATATCCTTTAGAAACCGATTTAGGTCCCCCAATTTTTTTTTTAATTTTTTAAAAGTGGTTTTTAATTAAAAAAATGTGTTTGCAAAAGAATTATAATAATTATGTGACTTTTCAAAATAAAAATATCTAAAAAAAATTAGTACTTCTCTCAAAAGTTAAAAAAATATTTTAAAAAAATTAAAAAATTACATCACAAAATCACTTTTTAAAACTCAAATAAATATCCTTAATTGAAAATTACTATTTGATATAATTAATAATTTTGGTTAATTTTATCATAAATTTTCATCATTAATATAAGTTACATATAATAGCATATGTATGATTATCTCGCAATAGATTTGATTATACTATATATGAATTTAATTTTCATATATTATTAATATAAATTTTTTTATACTGTAAACTAAATAATTAAATTTATTCTAAATATAACTTTTAAAATAATTAATACAAAAATCAATAATCTTAATTATCATATATGACAATTTGTAATTATTTATAAATAGGGTGACAATTTTTACACTATTAATATATTCTAATTAATTAAATTTTACCATATATACAATATAAACAATTTCTTTGTAAATTATTTAATATTTTACCATATATACAATATAAAAAAATTCTGTGTAAATTATTTAATATTTTTTTTTGTCCAATTTAGTACAGATTCATCTTCATCATCATCAGCCCCCCTCCCTTTTGCACTTTATAATTTCGAATATCCTGAACCATCATACTGCCAGCTGTTTCCGATGAAGAAATCAAGAGCCTCTTATATAGGTTTATATATCAAGAATTAATTTCTCATCAATGGGTATATACCTCTTAATGTAAAATTTATGCTCAAAATTATTTTAAAAAAACATTCGGATTACATTTTAAATAAATTCTATCAAAATCAATTGTACTCATTTTTATTTTTATAATAAAAGAGTAAGAGTACTAACAATGCATTTAGATGCACATCTCATAGCACATTTAATGTGATTTTTTTAAAGTCTCAACACAACACAAGCGACAGCTGTAGCTTTTGCATATCAACATACTATGAAACACACGCTAAATAGGTTTCCATAACTTCAAAATGTTATACTTTCAAAGAGAGATAAAAATGATTTCGCACTTTATAACACACATTTCAGTAAAAAAGAATAATTATACTCATATACTTATTTTCTCTTTAATCTCTTTCTTTTACGTTATTTTCTTCTTATCTTATATTATTTATCACTGTAACTTTCTTTCTCCGAAGCAAAAAATAATAAACGAAGCAAAAAGAAAACCGTAACTTTCTTTTCTTTTCTCTTCTCTATCTCTCTTTTCATCCACCTACCCCCCCTCCCCCCCAACCCAAAAAAAAAAAAATGGGTATATGTGTTTATCAAAGTTCCAAAACGAAAAATTGTAACTAAAATCAATTTGAATAATCATATTTAATAATTTAAAATTAACTCTACAAAAAATAATTTTGCCAAAATCAAAACAAATCAAACACGTAAAAGTAAACAAATAAGATGCCCTTTATTTAAATAATTCAAACAAAACTACAACACTACAGTCCCAACTACATAACAAAGAAATAATACGAATTGAAGGGAATACATTGTAACAATACATGACGATGATAATGAATTGACGATGGTTCAAGACATGTCTGGAATATCCGAATTGAACCCTAATCAGTGCTAACCATGTCACACACATGAATGATGAAACTAGCCTATATTGAAATTAAAACAACATGAATTTTTTAAAACAAAAGGGCATCTATCACGATCCAATCCACAAGGGATCAAAAGAAACCTGCATCAGGTCCTCCATATCCTCCTCCCATTCCCATGTTAATAAACCCATGGCCATGGTGGCGCATCATATTCCCATCATGAAACATAAAGTTCTGAAGCATGGGTGGCTGAATCAGGTGTGGGGGGCACACCTGAGGTGGCAGTGGGTGTGGCTGATGCACAAGGTTGTTGGAATTGGAAGAGGAAGAAGCAGAAACCCCAGGAAAAAACTGATGAGTCGGGTTTCCAACACTCTGAAACATAGCCCTATCAGCAAGGCGCGCCACCTGCTTCTTCAGCTCCTGCAACGCCCCCTTGTACTGCTCCACTTGGGCCATGCTCATCTCATCGACGGGCCTGGCCCACCACAGCTGGGCTTGGGATTCCTTCTTCACCAGATTCAGCTCATCGGCGCGCTTCCTCTCCTCGTCGAGCTGGTTGTTGATCTGAGTCAGCTGCGCGTTGAGCTCGCGCACGTGGGCCGTGCGGTGGGCCTCGATGAACTGCATGGTGCCCGAGTCCGTCTGTGGGGCCCGCGCCAGATAGCGGTCAATGACAGCGTCCACGTTGGGGTGGCCGAAGGAGAACACCTTCTCACCGGGCGAGAACACGATGAGTGCCACGTCAGCGCCGCAGAGAGTGCAAAGCTCACTCGCTTTCTTGAAAAGTCCACTGCGGCGCTTGGAGAAGGTGACTTGAAGGTTGCTCTCGTTGCTCATTTTCTTCATCTCGATCTTTTGACGACCACGGCTTTTCTTTGCGCCCGACATGGTTGGTGGGAGGAATGAGAAAATGAAAAAGGTTATAGACTTAGGGTATGCAGTAATGTTACAATATATGGAGCAGACAAAGGTGGCAGAGTGAAGGGTTCAATTTATACACATTTTTGTGTCTGTCAATGGATACACTCGAAACAATTCGAAACCATACGCGGCTCTTGAGACTCTAATGTAAATCACAAGTTTTCTTTGCATTCAATTGGTTTTTGGATTGAGAGATTCTGAAAATCCCCTTTGCATGGCGGATATGGAAGAAAATTTAATGTAAAAAAAAAGGCAGCTCTACTAGGAACAATTCATGTTTTTATCTTAATCGTATTCAGCGTTTTCTCAGATAAGACATAACTGGATATATATATTTCCCAGCTGTCATGAATATATTCCTAATCTTATATAGATGAACTGTTGAGTGAAATGGAAGGGTTAGTTTTTCACAAAGTTACAATTAGTGTCTCACATTATTTTAAACAGAATTGTCTTTAAAAGATGATACATGTAGAGAATTAAAAAAAAAAATTAAGATGAACTTTTGAATAAACACTTGTATGAAAATAAAATGAATTAAGCTTTCTCATTAGTTAACATAAAATAATTTATAGAAATTATCTCATTTAGCTTTTTATTCTTCTCCTATAAGTATTTTTGTTGAGAAATTTATCTAAACAATTGTCCTTTTCATTTTCTGAGAATTTTTTTTAAAAGAAGAATCTAGTTAAAAAAGTATTCATAATATAGTAAATCAAAAGTGATACGATTAATTAATATTGCATCATTAAAAAGAATAAAACTTTTAAAAATTTGGTTCCGATATAAAAAGAAAATATTAGCTATTCCGAAAAAAAAATCTTAAAAAAATGTGAACTTATTATTTTTTTAAAATATGTTTGCTTTTTTGTTATTTTATTTTTTTTTAAATAAAAAGGAACAACAGAATAGGTGTTTTTTTTTTTTGGTAAGACATAACAATCCTAGGTGTTAAATCAATTACTGTGGTGCACCAAAAAATTAAAAAAATTGGATTTTTTTATTATAATTATCTTATAATTTAAGAAGTAATAATTAATTAATTAATTGCCTAAAAAAAAGAAGTAATAATTAATATTCTGAAGTAAATGTGTTAAATTAATCATTAATTAATAATATAAATTATTAATGAATATGTGTGAAAGTTAATTTATATAGGCTTAATTACTTTTTATTAAGGAGGTCTAGCTCAGTTAGTTGAGCATAGTGTGTAAATTATTATAAACCTCCTGGTACCGTATTCAATTTCTACGAATAAAAAAAAGGCTTAGTTACTTTTTTATCCTACTACTTATTTATTTTGTTCAATTTTGTTCCATTGTTAATTAAAGGTTCAATTAAGTCTCATTATTTTTAAAAGAATCTCAATGTAGTCCTTTTTGTCCTTTTAGCGACGGTTTTAAATCATCATTAATTGTAAACATTAACGGTGAAATTGTATGGAAAGGACCATATTAAGACTCTTTTAAAAATAATGGGACCTAATTAAATATTTAATAAATAGTGGGATAAAATTGAACAAAATAAATAAATAACGAGATAAAAAATATAATTAAACCTTTTATATATTAAATATGAAATACAAATTGAGAAGGTTCATTGCTATTTGTTTATCACGTCATTCCAAATGTCAAAGAAATAATCATTATTAATATTTTATGAAAATTGTTATTATTATTATTATTATTATTATTATTATTATTATTATTATCATCTTTCAAACATACATTATTTGAATCAATTTTAATTTATTTTTAATTCCCAATGTATAATCTCAAATAAATAATTAATGGGTACCAAAAAGTCGTTGGTTCAAATGAAATTGGATTAGAATTCCTTAAGTAAGATTTTACAGATCTTTGAGTCTAACACTATCAATATTTAAATATTACATTGAAAATTTGATCAATTAGAAGTCAAGTAACACCATTAGGAAGGTCTTTTTCTATAGGAGCATTTCCATTAACTCGAATTTGAAAATTTTGGTTAAATTAAAATAGTCTTTTTAGTAGTTGATGTCTTTAGTAATTGTATCTTTATATATATCACAAGAATACAAAGATGACGTTATAATTATCTTTGATATATATAATATAATATTTGTTAGAGTTAATTACTTTTGTTATTTTTATTAATAGTAATACTTCCTCTATGTTGAAATAATTGTTGTTTCGGTAAAAAAAAAATAAAAAATTACTTGTTATTTTAATAATATTAGGAAAATATTTATTATTTTAGGATTGTCTGTTAAATCTTTTACTTACAACTTTTAGTTAGATTGTGATAACGTGAATGAATACACCTCTTAGGATTATATATATATATATATATATATATATATATATATATATATATATATATATATATATATATATATCAGTACACCTCTTAGATATGAGTTATTGCCTCGTATTCAGTTACCCTATATCATAACAAAAGAAATGTTAATTTAACAAGTCAGATGAACTTTTTCATAAATACTTATAAAATAAAAAGATTATAAAATAAATTTATCTTATGAGCTAAAATCAACTTTATATATTTAACTTTGATAAAAGTTCTTTCATCTAACTTCTTCAAAAATTGAGAGGTACATAAGTTGATTTTAACTAACAGAAAAGTTTAATTCGTTTTACTTTTTTATTTTCTTTTTATATATATAAATACTTATGCAAAAATTTATCCAAATAATACCCTATACATATTAGATTAGTACAACTTTTATTTGATGAAGGAATTAACTTTGTTCAAAAACAAATTAAGAATAACAGGATGAAGAAAACATTAACTCATTAATTATTTATTTGAGATTATACATTGGAAATAAATAACAGATAAAAAAAAATGATTGGAATAATGTTTGAAAGGTAATAATATAAAAATAGTAATAATTAATTCCTAAAATTAACGACTATTTATCTGACATTTGTCATGAAATGACAAATAAACAATAATGGGCCTTATTTTTATTAGCATTTCATATTTAATAAATAAATAAATAAATTTCCATACATTCATTAATAAATTATATTATTGATCAGTGATTACTTTAACACATTTATTTCAGAATATTAATTATTAGTTCTTAAATTATAAGATAATTATAATAAATAAACCATTTTTTTTTTATAATTTTGGGGTGTCTCACCATTTAATTTGATTTAACACTTAGCAATGCTATGCCTTATATAAAAATTCTAATGCAATGACTTGATTAAAAAAAAAAACTCACCTGTTGTTTTTTATTTAAAAAATTAAAAAAAAACACAAAGTAGACATATTTAAAAAAAAAAGATTAAATTACTCAATTGGTCTCTAAATTATTTAAGATTTTTCAAGTAGGTCCTTAAATTAACCCTGGTTATAATTTGTTATTTTTTTTGCAGTTTCAAGCCATCATAAACTAATCTCATATGCTTTTTTTTTTTTTTTTAATATGGGGACCCAATTGAAAATTATTTTAGTTTACAAACCTACTTGAAAATTCCCAAAGAAAGACCAACTGAGAAATTCAATCCTTAAAAAAATAATTTGTTCTCATGTGTTTTTAAGAAAGTTTTTTTTCTCTTTTGGAAATAACTAATATTTTTTTCCTATATCCACAATTATTTTTAAAAGTCAATTTCTTTTTAATAATACAATATTAATTAATCGTATTACCTTATGATTTACTATATTATGAATGCCTTTTAACAAGATTCTTCTTTTAAACTTTTTTTTTTCAAAAAATGAAAAGAGTCTTGTTTGGATAAATATATCAATAAACACTAATAAAAAAGAGTAAAAAACTAAACAAGAGAGATTCTATATACACAGACAGACTAATGTTAATTAATAAGATAAACTTAGTTTATTTTATCCTTTTATTTTCTTTTTGTATAAATGTTTATTCAGAAGGTTATCTCACCAGAACAAGGGTGAAGATTATTTGTGACAGCTGGAACATATAAAGTTACGTCATACCTTTGATAATTGAAGTTGAAGGTACGTCATAGCTGAGAAAATGCTGAACAAAATTACGATAAAACATGAATTGTTACGAGAGTTGCCTTTTTTTTTTCTTACATTAAATTTCCTTCCATATACGGCATGCAAAGGGGATTTTCAGAATCTTTCAATCCAGAAACCAATTGAATGCAAGGAAAACTGGTGGTTTACATTTGAGACTCAAGAGCCGCGTATTGTTTCGAATCATTTCGAGTGAATCCATTGACAGACACAAAATTTGATCAATTAGAAGTCAAGTAACACCATTAGGAAGGTCTTTTTCTATAGGAGCATTTCCATTAACTCGAACTTGAAAATTTTGGTTAAATTAAAATAGTCTTTTTAGTAGTTGATGTCTTTAGTAATTGTATCTTTATATATATCACAAGAATACAAAGATGACGTTATACTTATCTTTGATATATATATATATATAATATAATATTTGTTAGAGTTAATTACTTTTGTTATTTTAATTAATATTAATACTTCCTCTATGTTGAAATAATTGTTGTTTTGGTAAAAAAAAAAATTACTTGTTATTTTTATAATATTAGGAAAATATTTATTATTTTAGGATTGTCTGTTAAATCTTTTACTTACAACTTTTAGTTAGATTGTGATAACGTGAATGAATGCACCTCTTAGGATTATATATATATATATATATATATATATATATATATATATATATATATATATATATATATATATATATATATATATATCAGTACACCTCTTAGATATGAGTTATTGCCTCGTATGCAGTTACCCTATATCATAACAAAATAAAAAAAGAAATGTTAATTTAACAAGTCAGATGAACTTTTTTTCATAAATACTTATAAAATAAAAAATAAAAAGATTATAAAATAAATTTATCTTATGAGCTAAAATCAACTTTATATATTTAACTTTGATAAAAGTTCTTTCATCTAACTTCTTCAAAAATTGAGAGGTGCATAAGTTGATTTTAACTAACAGAAAAGTTTAATTCGTTTTACTTTTTTATTTTCTTTATATATATATAAATACTAATGCAAAAATTTATCCAAATAATACCCTATACATATTAGATTAGTACAACTTTTATTTGATGAAGGAATTAACTTTGTTTCAAAAACAAATTAAGAATAACAGGATGAAGAAAACATTAACTCATTAATTATTTATTTGAGATTATACATTGGGAATAAATAATAGATAAAAAAAATGATTGGAATAATGTTTGAAAGGTAATAATATAAAAATAGTATTAATTAATTCCTAAAATTAAATACTATTTATCTGACATTTGTCATGAAATATCAAATAAACAATAATGGGCCTTATTTTTATTAATATCAAATAAATAAATAAATTTCCATACATTCATTAATAAATTATATTATTGATCAGTGATTACTTTAACACATTTATTTCAGAATATTAATTATTAGTTCTTAAATTATAAGATAATTATAATAAATAAACCATTTTTTGTTATAATTTTGGGGTGTCTCACCATTTAATTTGATTTACCACTTAGCAATGCTATGCCTTATATAAAAATTCTAATGCAATGACTTGATTAAAAAAAAAAACTCACCTGCTCTTTTTTATTTAAAAAATTAAAAAAATAAAATAACACAAAGTAGACATATTTAAAAAAAAGATTAAATTACTCAATTGGTCTGTAAATTATTTAAGATTTTTCAAGTAGGTCCTTAAATTAACCCTGGTTATAATTTGTCATTTTTTTTGCAGTTTCAAGCCATCATAAACTAATCTCATATGCTTTTTTTTTTTTTTTAATATGGGGACCCAATTGAAAATTATTTTAGTTTACAAACCTACTTGAAAATTCCTAAAGAAAGACTAACTGAGAAATTCAATCCTTAAAAAAATAATTTGTTCTCATGTGTTTTTAAGAAAGTTTTTTTTTTCTTTTGAAATAACTAATATTTTTTTCCCATATCCACAATTATTTTTAAAAGTCAATTTCTTTTTAATAATACAATATTAATTAATCGTATTACCTTATGATTTACTATATTATGAATGCCTTTTAACATGATTCTTCTTTTAAACTTTTTTTTTTCAAAAAATGAAAAGAGTCTTGTTTGGATAAATATATCAATAAACACTAATAAAAAAGTGTAAAAAGCTAAACAAGAGAGATTCTATATACACAGACAGACTAATGTTAATTAATAAGATAAACTTAGTTTATTTTATCTTTTTATTTTCTTTTTGTATAAATGTTTATTCAGAAGGTTATCTCACCAGAACAAAGGTGAAGATTATTCGTGACAGCTGGGAAATATAAAGTTACGTCATATCTTTGATCATTGAAGGTACGTCATATCTGAGAAAACGCTGAACAAAATTACGATAAAACATGAATTGTTACGAGAGCTGCCTTTTTTTTTTTCTTACATTAAATTTCCTTCCATATACGCCATCCAAAGGGGATTTTCAGAATCTCTCAATCCAGAAACCAATTGAATGCAAGGAAAACTGGTGGTTTACATTTGAGACTCAAGAGCCGCGTATTGTTTCGAATCATTTCGAGTGAATCCATTGACAGACACAAAATGTGTATAAATTGAGCCCTTCACTCTGTCACCTTTCTATGTGCCATATATTGTAACATTATTGTAACCTTGCCTTTTCATTTTCTCACCCCACCCACCATGTCGAGCGCAAAGAAAAGCCGTGGCCGCCAAAAGATCGAGATGAAGAAAATGACCAACGAGAGCAACCTTCAAGTCACGTTCTCCAAGCGCCGCAGCGGGCTTTTCAAGAAAGCGAGTGAGCTTTGTACTCTCTGCGGTGCTAACGTGGCACTCATCGTGTTCTCGCCCGGTGAGAAGGTGTTCTCCTTCGGCCACCCCAACGTGGACTCTGTCATTGACCGCTATCTCACGCGGGCCCCACCTACAGACCCGGGCACCACGCAGTTCATCCAGGCCCACCGCATGGCCCGTGTGCGTGAGCTCAACACGCAGCTCACTCAGATCAACAACCAGCTCGACGCCGAGAGGAAGCGCGTCGAGGAGCTGAATGGTATGAAGAAGGAGGTGCAAGCCCAGCTGTGGTGGGCCCGGCCCATCGATGAGATGAGCATGGCCCAGCTGGAGCAGTACAAGGCAGCGTTGGAGGAGATGAAGAAGCAGGTGGCGCTCCTTGCTGATAGGGCTATGCTTCAGAGTGTTGTAAACCCGACTCATCAGTTTTTCCCTGCTGGGGTTTCTTCTTCCTCTTCCAATTCCAACCTTGTGTATCAGCCACACCCACACCCACTGCCACCTCAGGCGTTCCCCCCACACCTGATTCAGCCACCCATGCTTCAGAACTTTATGTTTCATGATGGGACTGGGAGCATGATGCACCACCATGGGTTTAATAACATGGGAATGGGAGGAGGATATGGAGGACCTGCAGCAGGTTTCTTTTGATTCGTTAAGATATATATTATCATCCCTGGATCGTGATAGATGCCCTGTTTGTTTTTAAAAATTCATGTTGTTTTAATTTCAATATATAGCATAGGGTTAGCCTGTTTCATGTATGTGACATGGCTAACACTGTTTAGGGTTCTAATATTTAAGATATGTCCTAAACCATCATCCTCAACGTCATGTACTGGTATAAAATATACTATTATGAAGAGGAATGATATTGGGACACTATCGTTTTATATTTTCTATTAACACATGTCATTTTTCTCTATCTCTATTACATTAAAAAGTAATGATATATAAACATTTATTTATTTTAAATATTTCATCAATATCTTTTATTTTTTTCTATCTCTCTCTTACTATCACATCATAAATCCTATCACACACACACACACACACACACACACACACACACACACACACACATATATATATATATATATATATATATATATATATATATATATATATATATTCTCTCCTTCCCTAAGTGTTGGATAACATATTAGGTGTCCATCAAACATTTTCCTTATATCAAATTACTTATTATATATGTATTTTTCTCTTTTATCTCTCTCTCATAGGTGTCTATAGGTTGTTGGATGTCCAACAATAATTTTTTTAATATAAAGGATTCATTTATACATATAGAGCAATAATTTTTAGACACTATTATTTTAAACACTTCATCAATACTTTTCTTTCTTTTAGGGGTATAAGTGAGTACGAATCGACCTGTAAACATGATCAACCCAACCCAACACAATTAAGTTTTAATGGGTTGAGTATTGAGTTTGTTTGGTTTCATTTTGACTTACCCAATTATTGTTGAGTTGAGTGTTGGGTTAATGAGTTCCAAATCCAGTTAACCCTACCCAACCGAATGTACATATTAATATTAATAATTATTCTAAAATTATTGTGTTATTTGACACTTGTATTATATTTTTCTTGTGATAGTGTTGAATATAGACAGTTGGACTTGTATTTTAATTTGGCTAAGCATTGGAGCCTTTGATAATATGACTAATTTTTTATGTGCTTGAGTTGAAATAGTCTATTTTTGAGTCATTCTAAACTTCTTGTAAAATGTACACTGATATACTTTGATTTTGCATGTTTATTGTTTATACCAGCTTTTGTAAATATGAGTGTCTTGATTTTAAATGACTTGAACTAATTAGAAATTTCATTTTTAATTGTAATTGTGTGATTGTAATCAAATGTTAAAGGTACCTGTTGGATTTTAAACACCAGTTATGAAGTTACTCTTATCAATATAGTTCCAGTCTTATTTTTTATATGTGAAACTCTCTCTCTCTTTCTCTCTCTAGTTTAGCTAGAATTGTAAAATGATAATTTTTTATTTAAATCTTTCATATTGTATTTTGAATATTTTTTCTATTTTATTTATTTATTTTTTAATTTCTAAAATATATTAATATTTTAATCAATCGATTCAATTCAGCTACCCAAGCCAAACCAACCCAATCTGCTTGGTTCAGTTTAGGTTGCTTATCAAAATACAACAAATCCTTGATTATATGATGAGCAGGCTTGGTTTCGATGATAAGTGGAGATCGTGGATTAAAGCTGCAGTTTTCTCAAGCCATATCTCTGTACTAGTTAACGGCAGCCCTACCCAAGAATTTCAGGCTCAAAGGGGATTGAAGCAAGGGGACCCTCTTGCCCCCTTTTTGTTCCTAATTGCTGTAGAAGGATTATCTGGACTGGTTAAAAACGCAGTGGAGGTAGGAATATTCAGATGCTTGCGATTGGAAGAACATGTTAAATTCTCGATTATGCAATATGCAGACGATTCTGTTATTGTAGGGGAGGTGAATCATGACAACTTATGGGCCCTTAAAGCAATCTTCAGAAGCTATGAACTTATCTCAGGTTTGCGAGTTAACTTTCACAAAAGCAGTTTTTTTGGCGTCAACATGGATGTGGTCTTTTTGGACGCAGCAGTAAATTTTCTACACTGTAAGTCAGCGTCTTTGCCCTTCAAAATTTCTTGGCCTGCCTATTGGAGCAAATCCCAGGGTATGTCATACATGGGACCCTGTTATTGATCTTTTTCACAAAAGGCTTGCATGCTGGAAGGGGAGACATCTCTCTATGGGAGGAAGAATTGCTCTCATTAATTCAGTGTTAAGTAGTCTCCCACTCTATTTTTTCTCATTCTATAAAGCACCAATGAAAGTAATGAAAATTCTAGAGAAGATACAACGGAAGTTTTTATGGCAGGGATGGTCGGAAGCTCAGAAAATAAACTGGGTATCTTGGGATCGAGTCTGTCTACCTAAAAATGAAGGGGGACTAGGAGTGAAAAACTTAGAACTGTTCAATATCAGTCTACTCTCAAAATGGAAGTGGAGATTTTTAAAAAATCATTCAGCTATGTGGTATTCTCTTCTGAACTTCAAATACGGAAATATCTAGTCTGGAAACTATCTCCAATCTCAACACATTCGGTCTTCAATTTGGTGGAGAGATATATCGCGGATTGACACTCATCCTAAATGCCCAAGAGAGTGGTTCTCTGATCAGATTATGAGAAAGGTGGGGAATGGTGAACACACGTCCTTTTGGTGTGATAAATGGCATGGAGAGTATAAGTTCAAAGAAGAATTCCCACGCTTATTTCAAGTGGCTGAAGGTACAGATCGTTCAATCCAAGAGGTAGCTGGCTCACAAGAGGAGGGGATAAATTGGTTATGGAGATGGAGACGCCCCTTATTTGTATGGGAGGAAGCACAATTACAGACTTTGGTAGCTAAACTACAGGGGTGCCACTTAAATTTGGGAGCTATGGACTCGTGGATATGGAAAGCAGATCTGTCCAACGAGTTCTCTGTTTCTTCTGCTTATAAGCTTCTGATAGCACAACACCAATTAAGTCTTGGTCTCCAAAATCAGTCACAGGTGATGAAGAATTTATGGATGTGTGACATTCCATCCAAGGTACTAGTTTTCTCGTGGAGACTTGTTCTTGACAGACTCCCTACATGTTTCCAATTACAGAAGAGGGGAGTTGAAATTCAAAACTTCCAGCAATCTTGCGCTTTTTGTCATGCAGCTTCTGAAGACGTCAACCACCTATTTCTGCAATGCCCTTTCTCATTTCAGGTCTGGATGGAAATATTTCAATGGTTGGGGATATCAATAGTCTTTCCCCAGGATATTTTAAGCTTCTTTGAGCAGATGAGGTCTCTTATTAGGGGAGTGAAATACAGAAGATTGAAGTACTTGTTTTGGCACGCAACTTGTTGGTGCATATGGAGGACAAGAAACAATGTTATTTTTAAGGCAGAAGGAGCAGATCCTAAGGGAACTGCAGCAACTATTAAGGCTTATCTTGGCAATGGCTTCTTTATAGAAAGGGTCCTAAACCGGGGTTATTCTTTTCATCTTGGTGTGTCAATCCAATTGGTTGTTTATAACATCATTAACTTTTTGAGTTCTTTACAGGGTGTTTTTTTTTTTTTTTTTTATATCCTGTGAGAAAGGGTCTTTTGATTCTTTTTGGTGCAGGATTATAGGAGTATAGTATCATACTGTACATCCTGATCTTGTCTATGTATATCCTGCTTCACCTTTATATTAATATATACCTTTGCCTTCCAAAAAAAAAAAAATACAACAAATCCAACCTAAACCAACCCAATCCAATATGCTCTCCGATAGGTTTTCATTCTACATAAGTTGCTTGTAATTTAGATAAGTAGCTATTTTGAATAAATTATTATTGGATAAAATAAATATTAATTCGATAATTTTGTCTAAGTTAAAATGTATCTGTGTTAAATTAAATATTAAGTTGGTATTTTTGTCTAAATTAAAATGTGTGCACTCATGTGCACGTGTGTCTTTATCGATATTGATATTCATTTATAATTTAAGCAAAAAAGTGTTCAACGCCCTAAATTTTACCTCTTTTACAAATAGATATTTTAAACATTAGTGTCATCCTAAGTGATCCTTAAATTTTACTCCATTTACAAATGAATACCTTAAACTTTAATTTCATCTCAATTAATCCTTAAACTTTACTCTTATTATTATTTTTATATAAATTTCAATTACATCTCAATTATTTCTTAAAATTTAACCCTTTTATAAAAAGCCTCGTATATGAAAGTGGGAGGGGAGAAATCAATAACGGAAAATATCTCAACCGTTAATTTATTTTAATCTCAATCACTTATTAATTTTATTTTTATAAATCACTTTTCCTAACATTAAAACATAATAAAATTTAGAATTAAAAGATTAAATAAACTTTTTTATTGTCTTTTATTATTTGCCCTTTTTATTTCTTCTAAATTTATATTTTTATATTTTAATATACGGACAAATAAGTTGGAAAAAATTAAAGAATGATTAATATTTAAGATAAATAAATCATAGGATTTTCATTTTGGTTAGTATTTTAACTCTAACTTGATAGAAAAAATATTTGTAAAAAGGATAAATTGGATTGAAATTAAATTTTAAAGTGACTATTTGCAAAATTTCTAAAGTTTAAACATCAATCAAAGTAAAATTAAAGTTTATGATATCAATTTATAAAAGTGCTAAAGTTAAAAGATAAAATTAAAGTTTAGGTTGTTCACTTGGAAAATGAGTTATAAAATTTAAGGGGTTTGAATACTCTTTTTTTCTATAATTTATATTTTAAATTATCTTTTTAGTGTTGAAACGAAATACAAAAAGCAAGAAAGGAAAGAATATCAAAATTTAGTATTATATTAAAATTGAGGAAATAATTAATTACATTTTTAATTGAGTGGATCTTGAAATATTAAAGAATATCAACAATTATTGTAAAATTTAAGTTTCGAACAACCACTATATATTTCTTAATTTTTATATTAATTTTTAATTATAATAAAATATTATAAACCATTTTAAATTTCACTCAATATTTATAAAATCATTACTTGTTATTATTATTATTATTATTTTTCATAAAATATATTTTAATAACTAAATTAAAAAAAATACTTATATATACAAAATAATTTTTTCTTAATTTCTATACTTCATTATTAATTAAAAAGTATTATGAATTATTTTTAAATTTAATTATATATTTAAAAATTATTACTTTAATTACTATTATTCATGAAATATATTTTAAAGCAACATTAACTAATTTTAAAATAAATAAATAAATAAAATTTAGCATACGTAGTAATTAATAATAATATTTAATGTTACTAATTAATATTAAAATTATCAAAATTATATAATAAATAGAATTAATGTGTGAAATTTAATTCTTTATTAAATATAATTATTTCCATAAAATTTGATTAGATCTGATGAACTACTATTAGAAAGTTGGTGTTTTGATTAATGATTATGAATATTTCAAATCTGCTTTGCGATAAATAAAGATATAAATAGATAGATAGATAGATAGATAGCTAGATAGATAGATAGATAGATAGATAGATTGTTCATAAAGTTAATGTCTTAAAAATCGGACTTGTCTCGATCAAGGTACTGGGTTGATGAGTTACCAGTTGAACTCATGGGTTAGTAGTTAAACCGTATAAACCAGTGAAAGTAACCTAAAATATAAGTATATATTTTATTTGTGTCATAAGTTTATTAATTAATATGATCGTCTAGTAATAAGAATTGATTCACTGAACATTTTCAAGTCTTGGGTTCGATTCTTGAGTGTGTCATATTTGTTGTATTTTCATTAAAGCTTACATTTAAAATAATAATAATAATAAATACATGTGAACCGTTCGGGTCACTACAACCTACTGGTTTAATCGAAAAACTTACCGGGTCACTACAACCCAATAGGTAGCTCATAAGTAGTAATATAATATTTAATGTTACTATTTAATATTAAAATTATCAAAATTAATATTTAATAACCAAAATTATATAATTTTTCTTCATTAAATATAATTATAGTTGTTAAATTTGATTAAATCTTATCAACGAATAATATAAAGTTCGAGTTTTGATCAACGACTATGAAAATTTCAAGTTTTCTTTACTATATACTAGATCTTAAACCTATGCAATGCACGGATTTGTTTAAATTATATATTTATATTAAGTATTTTTTAAAAATATATGTTTATAAATAAAATTATTATTTTTTAAATATTTAGTATTATTGTAAATATAATTATATTAAAATTAAAAAAGATGATTAATTATAAATTTAATTGATCAGAACTTGTTTTCCAAAAATATCAAGTCTTACAATTATTGGATGGTGGTGGTAGTGGTTGTTGGAAGTAATGGTGGCGATGGCAATGAAAGTAAAAGTGTGTTTATTATTTATTGTAAAAAGAGAAATGTTATAGGAAGTGAATCTATTAAACAGATGAAAAAGAGATAATTATTTATTTCAAAGAATTAGTAATTTATATATTAATTTTTTAGTTAAAAATAAGTAATTAATAATTACTCTTACTGTGTGCAACATTGTACATGTTAGAATAACCCATTAATAAATTAAAATAGACTATATATATTATATACAAGCAAAATAGACTTGAGTACAAGTATGGATGTAGTATTTGTGTAAGTATGTAAATAAACATTTTTTTCCTTATAAGTAATAATAATTATTGCATTTATTAAAAATAATATTTAACTAATTTAATAATATTATATTTATTAAATACTATAAATATTTATATTTAATAATATTTATAAATATTATATTTCCATTCACACCTACACACACACTTATAAACAATTTTTTCAATTTTTATTACTAAATAATATTATTAATAAGTACATTTAATGTGTATATAAATATATAAGCATTAAATTTTGTAATAATTAATTTATATTTAATAAACATAATATTTGATAGTATTATTAAATTAATTAAATATTATTTTAATAAATGCAATAATTATTTTTTTTGATAGAATAAAATTCAATAATTATTATTATATAAAGAAAAATGTTTATCTATATACTTATACAAATACTACATTCATACTTGTACTCAAGTCTATTTTACTTGTATATATAATATATATGAAGTATAAATGTAGTATTTGTATAAGTATATAAATAAACATTTTTTCCTTATATAATAATAATTATTGGATTTATGAAAATAATATTTAATTAATTTAATAATATTTTGAAATATTACATTTCCACACCCACCCATGCACCCACTTACACACACATTTATAAACAATTTTTTCAATTTTTTATTAGAAAATAATATTAATAATAATTACTTTTAATGTATACATGTATGAGCATTAAATTTTGTAATAATTAATTTATATTTAATTAATATAATATTTAATAATATTATTAAACTAATTAAATATTATTTTAATGAATGCAATAATTATTATTATATAAGGAAAAAAATGTTTATTTACATACTTATACAAATACTACATTGATACTTTTACTCAAGTCTATGTTACTTGTATATAATATATATAGTCTATTTTAATTTATTAATTTGATTATTTTAATATGTTTTATTATGAACAATCATGATAAAAAAATTTAAATGTATTGTTAAATTTAAAATAATTCAGAACAATTTATTTAAAATAATAATTATGTATAGAATTTAGATTTTTTTTTTCTGAATGCAGACTATCTCCAAACCAAGAGCCAGAGACTATTTATTCAAGATACATAGATATATTTAAGGGACCGGTCTCTTCCAATTAATGTTATTTCATATACACATATCTGCCTTTAAATATTTCGGTCACTAAAGTCATGAGATTTTTTTTAGAGTGTTTAAACATCTGTTCGATGGTTGTTGTTAGCGACCAATAAAATTTGGTCACTATTTAACCTTTTTCTTGTAGTGACCACCACACCATGTTGGTGGAAATAAATTATTATATTTATAATTATTTATCAATTTATATATATTATATTAATATAAATTTATTATTTATTTTATAATATAAATTAGTTTATTTAAAAATAATAAAATTTGTAATGTATATTTTAAAATAAATATATATAGGTATTATTTTTAATTTAATAATGGATCTTATATATATATAATCTAAACATATATAATTTTATAATATTATTAGGATTAATTATAAGTTAATAAATTATATATAAGTGGGAGACAACTCTCACATTACAAGTTGGTTTTGTAGAGTTAAATTAGGCCCAAACCCAAAATTAATCTAAAATGGCATTAGAGCTTATCCTATTGATTGTTGTTGGGCCTATCGGGTCATTCGTTATCGGGTTGTTATCTGACCACCAATAGATGTTTAGTCCTGCAAACTTCACGCTTGAGATGTCCAATCCTCAATGTGAAGAGGTGTGTAGGAGATCACACATTAACTAGTAATATGACCAAATTAAAGTATATAAGTAGGGGACAATCCTCACATTACAAACCAATTTTGTAAGATTGAGTTAGACCCAAATCCAAATTCTAAGATGATATAAGAGTCTATCTTAGCTATTGCTGTTGGGCCTATCGGGCCACCCATTATCAGATTACCTGTAGATGTCCAGTCTTGCAAATTTCACACTTGAGATGTCTAGTACTCGACGTGAGAGAGGTGTTAACTGAGATCATATATCGACTAGTAATATGATCAAATTACAGTATATAAGTGGGGGGTATCCTCACTTTACAAGTCAATTTTGTAGAGTTGAGTTAGACCCAAATCCAACATATAAGATATTAATTGTTTATTTGAGATTATACTTTGAAAATTAGGAATAGATTAAAAATGATTGGAATAATGTATGTTTGAAGATAATACTAATTAATAAAATTAATAAATACTTGTGCATTTTACATAAAGTGACAAATAAACAATAATGGGCCTTATTTATTTGTATTTTCATATTTAATATTTAATAATTTAATTAAGTACCACACATTCATTAATAAGTTACACTATTGATTGATGATTACTTTAACGCATTTACTTCAGAATATTAATTAATTATTCCTTCTTAAATTATGAAATAACTTTAATAAATCAACAATTTTTTTTAATTTATGGGTGCATCACTATTTAATTTAATTTAACATCTAGCAATGTTATGCCTTATGAAAATTCTAACGCAATGACTAGGTTAAAGAAAACTCACCTACTTAAGCTGTTTTTTTTATTTAAAAAATAAAAAATTAACATAAAACAGACATATGTGTGTGTGTGTGTTAAAAACCACTTATTGAAAATAATGATAAAGGTGTATTAATTGGTAAAATATTAAATATATTGTTTTTAATTTTTTTCTTTGACTATTATTTTTAAAGACAATAGTAAACATAAAAACCACTTATTTGAAAATAATGATAAAGGTGTATTAATTGGTAAAATATTAAATATAATGTTTTTAATTTTTTTCTTTGACTATTATTTTTAAAGATAATAGTAAACATAAAAACCACTTATTGAAAATAATGATAAATGTGTATTAATTGGCAAAATATTAAATATAATGTTTTTAATTTTTTTCTTTGACTATTATTTTTAAAGATAATAGTAAACATAAAAACCACTTATTGAAAATAATGATAAAGGTGTATTAATTGGAAAAATATTAAATATAATGTTTTTAATTTTTTCTTTGACTATTATTTTTAAAGATAATAGTAAACATAAAAACCACTTATTGAAAATAATGATAAAGGTGTATTAATTGGCAAAATATTAAATATAATGTTTTAAATTTTTTTCCTTCGACTATTATTTTTAAAGATAATAATAAACAAAATCATTAATAATATATTATATATATATATATATATATATTTAAAAAAGAATTTGTTCACATGTGTTTTTAAGAAAGTTTTTTTTTTCTTTTGGAATAATTAATATTTTCTTCTTATATCCACAGCAATTTCTTTAAAAGTTATATTCTTTTTAATGATTCAATATTAATTAATCGTATCACTATTGATTTACTATATTATAATTGGCTTTTTAACTAGTTTATTCTTTTAAATATTTTTCCAGAAAATGATAAAGTTTTTGTTTAGTCAAATTTATCAATAAATACTTATTAAATTAAATGAGTTAATTTTTTTTGTTACATGAAATTTAGGAGGATATATTTTCTTATGAATAATTAAAAAACAAAGAATTAACACAAAGCAAACATAAATAATTAAGAAGATTGTACTAATAATCTTTAATTACATAAAGAATATATAATTCCAATAATTTAATTACATAAAGAATATCTCTATCTTTCTATTGCATTATATTATATCACTTAATGTACCTCTACTTTTAGATTTCAAATAGATTTTTGGTGTTCAAAAATCATTTTGCAAATTTTATGCATCGACAGAACAAGGTTAATTATTACTTACAACTGGTAAATATTTAGGTACATCTTATCTGAGAGAATGCCGAATAAGATTAGGATAAAACATTCCATGTTATGAGAGCTCCATTTTTTTTTACATTAAATATTTTGCCATAAACGCCATGCAAAGGCGATTTCCTCAATCTCTCAATCCAGAAACCATTTTAATGAAAAGAAAACCGCGGTGCTTCCTGTTTTAGTCTCCACGTGTCGCTTCATGCATCCATTCCACAGACACAAAATGGCTATAAATTGAACTCTTCACACCCTGCCACAGACACACCTTTTCCATAGCGGCATACCCTAAACCTAAACCTATAACGTTCTCATTTTCTCGTCCCTTTTTTCCGACCATGTCGAGCAGCGGAGCAAAGAAAAGCCGTGGCCGCCAAAAGATCGAGATGAAGAAAATGACCAATGAGAGCAACCTTCAAGTCACCTTCTCCAAGCGCCGCAGCGGGCTTTTCAAGAAAGCCAGTGAGCTTTGCACTCTCTGCGGTGCTAGTGTGGTGCTGGTTGTGTTCTCGCCCGGTGAGAAAGTGTTCTCCTTCGGCCACCCCCATGTGGATGCTGTGATAGACAACTATCTCAGGGGGGCCCACCACCGGACGCGGTCACCATGCATCAGTACATCGACGCACCGCATGGCCAACGTGCGTGACCTCAACGCGCAACTGACTCAGATTAACAACCAGCTCGACTTGGAGATGAAGCACGCCGAGGAGCTGAATGGCATGAAGAAGGAATCTGAGGCCCAGTTGTGGTGGGCCCGGTCCATCGAGGTGTTGAGTGTAGAGCGACTGCAGCTGCTGAAGAAAGCCATGGAGGAACTGAAAGTGCACGTGGCCCGTTATGCTGATATGGCATTGTTACAGAGTATTGTGAATGCAAACTTGGGCCCTCATTTTTACCCTGGGGCTTCATCCTCCACCAATCCCAACATTGTGCAGTATCAGCCACAACCACTGCTGCCACCAACTCAGCCTCAGGTGTTCCCTTAGCATATACAGGTGATTCAGCCTCCCATGCTGCCGAACTACATGTTCCCTGATGGGAGCGTGATGAACCATCATGGGTTTAATAACATGGGAATGGGAGGAGGATATGGAGGACCTGCTACTGGTGGTGGTGATTTTGAGATCTATCATCCTCGATCCCTGGATCTTGACGCCATTTTGTTTTTAAAAGTTCATGTTGTTGTTGTTGTTTTCAATTTCAGTTATAGTTCTGGCTTAGCTAAGTTTCATGTATGTGACCTGGTTTAGCACTGGTTAGGGTTCGGATATGTCTTGAACCATCATCATCACTGTCATGTATTGTTGGAACGTTTTCCCTTGATATTGTTTCTTTGTTATGTACTTGGAACTGGAGTGATGTACTTTCATTTGAATTCTGTTTAAATAAAGGGCATCTTATATTTATTTGCTTCTCGTGTTTGACTTGTTTTGATTATAGCGTTAATTTTAAATTATTCAATATGATTATTGTTCAAATTGATTTATTTACAATTTTACTATTGGAACTTTGATAAACACATACACCCCTATTTAATTTGGAGGTGTGTAAGTGAATGAAAAGAGTGATAGAAAAAAGAAAAAAAAAAGAGAAAAATGAAGTTACAGATATGATATGACGAGAAAAAAGTAAATAAAAATAAATTGATGTAAAAAAAAGAGATTAAAGAGAAAATAAGTATATTACGTAAGCAACCATTTGAGAGTCAATCAGGGGGGAATGAGGTGCTCTGCTAGGGTTTTTGCATCCTAGGTTTTTTACGTGGTTTTCATGCAGCCATGGGGGAACCTCTGATCCCATGGAGTTTTCTTGCTGTGGACGTAGACACTCCACCTGTTACGAATACGAAAAATGAAGAGGAAAAATGATCTTTTGCTCAAACTCTCAAGCATACATGTGATATCCCTGTGAGTCAACTTCCGGTGCCATGCTTAAAGGGAGATGCTATTGCTTTGAAGATTCCAGAAGAGGAATACTTAGCGGGTTTAGAGAGTTGTAAAAATAACCTGCATGGACGTTTGGTTTTATCTAAGGGTGAAACTCCCCCGAAGCTTCAAGATCTGCGCTTAAAGTTGTGCAAATTATGGAACCCTTTGAGGCATTGGCGGATGATTTCTCTGGGGAAGGGGTTCTTTGAGTTTTCTTTTTCATCCATTGAGGATTTGAGACGGGCTCTTGCTGGAGGTTCTTGGAATCTTGCACCAGGGGTTCTTCGTCTTTTCTCATGGACTCCGGATTTTAATCCTAGTTTGGTAAGACAGTCCAATGCACAGTGTTGGGTGCGTATTCTGGGTTTGCCGCAGGAATATTGGCGTCAAAGAATTATTTTTTCTATTGCAAGAGGGATTGGGGTTCCTCTAGCAATTGATGAAGCAACAACCTCAAGATCTTTTGGGCATTTTGCACGAGTTCTTGTAGATCTGGATCTTAAACAAGAACTGTAGGATCAAGTTCTTGTTGAACGTGATGGTTTCGCTTTTTTTGTGGAGCTTGTATATGAACGTTTGCCTGCTTTTTGTGATGCCTGTAAAATAGTTGGGCATACAATTGCTAATTGTAGACATTCTAATCGTCATGAAACAGTTAAGAAGGTTGATAAAACCTTGGAAACAAAAGGGAAATCAGTGGCGAAATATGTTCCCAAGAAGCAGTCTGGAGGAGATGCTGATACAAGTCATGTTAACATAGTAGTTGCTTGTGCTAGTGCTAAAACTGATGCTGCTGGTGCAAAAGTAGGTACGAGTCGCTTTAGCACAGATGTTGCTGTGCCCGTAGTAGCTGTAAATGCAGAGCTGGATAGATCGAAAGAAACAGATGAAGGTGTATATAAGGAAGGTTTAGTGGAGGACACAGATGACTCTTCGAGATCTTCTGCAGAGGATCTTGATCTTCAAATGATAAATCACTACAAGAAGGAGTTGGTTCTTGCTAAGTCTGGTATGGAAGGAAATAATACTCCTTCTCGTGTGTCAGATTCCTTACCCAATTCTCTGGAGGATTTAAATGATACTAGACAACAATATCCACCCTCTGTTCAGAGAGAGATTAATTTGGTGTCCCAGCTTTGGGGGGATCGTGTGGAAGAAGAGTCTATTCCAGAGTCACCCAGGCCAAATATACAGCATGAAGATCAACCTTTTGAGAAGGTTATGTCTAAATCCCAGAAGAAAAAATTGCGCCAGAAAAACAAGGGTAGTGGTGCTAGGTCGTATAACCTTAGAGGGGGTCCTAAAGCTTTGGCTTGATGAAGATCCTCTTTTGGAATGCTAGAGGCCTGGCCAATGATGAGACTAGGTGGGTGTTACGCAATCTTTGTGTTTCGCATAATCCTATGCTATTGTTTCTTTCAGAACCTTGGACATTGCTGGATAGATTTCCAGCTTCTTTTTGGTCCTCCCTTGGTTTAAAGGTTTTTGCAGTTAATAAAAGGAACTCTTTGGCGCCTAGTATTTGGTGTATTTGTGCTTCTTACTTATCTCCAAATATTATTTCAGTGTCTGACCAGTTCATTTCTTTTTCTGTTGATTGTTTCAATCAAACAATTTTTGTTGCTGCTATTTATGGTGCCACTTCATATGTCAAACGTCGCAGACTTTGGGCGGATCTTTCACAGTTACAACAAAATTATACGGGTCCTTGGATGTTTATAGGAGATTTTAATGCTGTTATTGGGGCGCATGAGAAGAGTGGAGGGAATTTACCTTTGGCAGCTTCATGTACATATTTTATAGACTGGACAAATGCTAATAATTTAATACATATTCAGACGAAAGGCAACGCTTTTACATGGTCCAATGGGCGCACAGGGAGACAACATATTGCAATGAGGCTTGATAGATCTAGCCAATTAGACCATTTTCCTCTCTTGGTCTCGCTTCAGAAAGGTATTTTAGCTCATCCTTCTCCTTTTAAATTCTTATCCATGTGGGCAGAGCATCATGATTGCAGAAGACTTGTGAAGGAGGTTTGGGAAGTTCCTGTTACAGGTTGTCCAATGTTTATTCTTAAACAAAAGCTGAAGAATCTTAAGGCAGCTTTGAGAACTTGGAATCGTGAAGTTTTTGGCGATGTGCATGCGAATGTGAAGAAAGCAACTGAGGCTGTTGAGGACATTCAAAAGCTTTATGAGTCTGGTTGTTATGATGACTTAAGGGGTTTGGAGGATAAAGCCCAGGTGGAATTGCAAAAGGCTTTAGCTTTTGAAGAAGCTTTTTGGAGAGATAAGTCTAGGATTAAATGGTTTATAAATGGGGATCAAAATACTTCTTTTTTCCATAAGATGGCCAATTATCAAAGAACGACAAAGAGTATGTCTACCCTCAGAGATGGAGAAAGGATTTTGGATACTCATCAGGAGATTAGTCAGCACATTTTGCAGTTTTATTCATCTTTATATGCCTCAGATTATGCTTGCTTGCCAAATGATTTGATTAAGACCGTTATTCCCTCTTTAGTTTCTGCAGAGGATAACTCGATGCTCACTAATATTCCTTCTTTTGATGAGGTGAAGGCTGCAGTATTTGCTTTGAACAGCTCTAGTGCCCCTGGCCCTGATGGTTTTGGGGGTTGTTTCTATCATACTTTCTGGGATATTATTGGCAGAGACGTTTTTAATTCGGTCTTGCAGTTTTTCCTGCAAAGTTGGATATTACCAGGTATGAATTCCAATTTGGTTTCTCTTATTCCTAAGTTTTCTGGTGCTGATAAAATTGAAGATTTTTGTCCAATTGCGCTGGCAAATTTTCAATTTAAAATCATCACTAAAGTGCTGGCAGACAGGTTGGCAGAGATTGCTCCTAAAATTGTTTCTAGTCAGCAAAGAGGTTTTATCAAAGGGAGACACATTTCAGATTGTATCTGTACCACATCAGAGGCTATTAACATGCTGAATAAAAGAGTATTTGGTGGTAACTTAGCCATTAAATTTGATATTAAGAAAGCCTTTGATACTCTGGATTGGGGCTTTCTTTTGGAGGTCCTAAACTCTTTTGGTTTTAACAGTGTTTTCTGTAATTGGATTAAGATTATTTTACAGTCAGCTAAACTTTCTTTTGGGGTTAATGGCTCTCCAGTTGGCTATATTTCTTGTAAGAGAGGAGTGCGTCAAGGCGATCCTTTGTCCCCTCTTTTATTTTGTTTGGCTGAGGATGTTCTTAGTAGAGGGATTTCTTATTTGGCTGCAAATCATTATCTGTTACCTATGGCAAGTCCCAAAGGTTTTTCATCTCATACACATGCACTATACACGGATGATATTATGGTTTTTTGCAGGGGAACCACTAAAAATCTCAATAACTTGATGTTGCTGCTAAAATTTTATGGAGATGCCTCGGGACAACATATTAGTCCGGAAAAGTGTAAGTTCTTTTCAGGATCTATGCCTTGTGGTAGACTTAATAGTCTTCGTCAATGTTTGGGTTTTGGAGCTGGTTCTTTGCCATTTATCTATCTTGGAGTTCCTATCTTTGTTGGCAAACCAAGAGCTCGATATCTTAGTCCAATTGCAGATAAAATCAAAGCAAAACTTGTCTCCTGGAAAGGCTCACTTCTCTCTATTATGGGGCGAGCTCAATTGATTAACTCTGTTATCTCAGGTATGGTCTTGTTTAGTTTTCAGGTGTATTCTTGGCCATCATCTTTGCTGAAATCTGTTGAATGTTGGTTGCAGAATTTTCTATGGTCTGGGGATATTAACTCTCGCAAGCTGGTTACTGTAGCTTGGAGTAAAGTTTGCAGACTGTTAAATGAGGGTGGATTAGGCTTAAGATCTTTGGTTGTGCTTAATGAGGCGTCCATGTTAATGTTGATGTGGAACTTTGTGCACTCAGATTCAGATTGGGCTGTTTTCATGAGAGCTAGATTTTTAAAGCATGGGAAGCCTATGGTCAGTTATAAATCATCTTCAGTTTGGATTTCAATGAAGCATAAATGGCAGCAGGTTGTTGAAAATACAAGATGGGTTGTCAATTCTGGTGATAGAGTTAATTTTTGGACAGATGTTTGGTGTCTTGATACATCTTTGGCTGATGCGCTTAACATTCCGAATCACTATAGGAGATTTTTACAGTCCTCTGTAAATTGTTTTGCGATTAATGATCAGTGGAATTTGCCTGCAGTAGTGCTGGAGAAACTTCCTCATTTACATGATATGCTGTCTAATATTATTGTTCCTTCGTCTAGTGACATGGATGCTGATCAAGCCGTTTGGAGGCACTCTGTTGATGGACTTTTATCTTTTAAAGCTGCTGTTTCATATACTATTTCCCCTGGATAGCTCTGTTCTTGGTCTAAGGTACTATGGCTCAACTCTATTCCTCCTTCTCACAGTTTTATTCTTTGGAGGCGCATACATAATAAGATGCCCACAGATGAGTGTCTTCGTGCTAGAGGCTGTGTGGTGGTTTCTGTTTGTAGTCTTTGTGGTGCTTCAGATGAGACATCTGATCATCTGTTCCTGAGATGTGATTTTGCTGGCAATATTTGGATGTGGTTGCAATCTATCATTAAAATCAATTTTGATTTGTCCACCTGCTTGTCTGTATTGAATTCTTTGGATAAGGAAATCGGTCAAGTTAAAGAAGTTATGATATCGGCAGTGGTACATGTTTTTTGGGTAATTTGGCTTTGTAGAAATAGTTTGAGATTTAGAAATACTCGTATTACTTTGCATCAGGCTATTTCTATGATCTTCTCTGCTGCTTCACTAATCGGATATCTGTCCAAGGGATTTGCTCGGAATACTATATACGATTTCTCCCTTTTGCAGAATTTTTTGGTAAAAGCTAAGTATAAAAAGCATGTGGAGGCTAAGCAAGTTGTCTGGTATCCGCCAGCCTGTGGTTTTATAAAGTGCAATACGGATGGGGCCTCTAGAGGGTCTCCTGGTCATGCAGCTAGTGGGGGAATCTTCAGGGACAGCTTCGGTGCATTTCGTGGTTGCTTTTCAGTATATATAGGTGTAAAGTCTGCTTTGCATGCAGAGCTTTTTGCTGTCATGATGGCAATTGAACACGCATATTTGGTGGGATGGACTAGGCTATGGTTGGAATGTGATTCTACATTGGTTTTAGCTGCTTTTACTAATGAGAATATTGTTCCTTGGGAGTATCGAAGCAGGTGGAAGCGATGCCTTAGATTGACTTCTCAAATGCACTTTCAATCCTCTCATATATACAGAGAAGGAAATCAGTGTGCTGATAAGTTGGCGAATTACGGAGTTGAACATGGTCTGGAAGTTACTTGGTGGGAGTCAATTCCACATTTTATTAGTCTTTGCTTTTTTCGCAATTGTTGTGGATTGCCCTCTTTCCGTTTTTGTTGATTTTGTTTTCATGGGTTTTGGTCTAGTCCCCCCATGTTTTTCTGTTGGATTCTATTTTTCCTTTGTTATTTTATACTGTGGTTTGCGGGCTGATGATTGATAGGCAAGGGGGTGCCAACATAGTTGGGATGTCTTTGTTCTATTTTGAGGCTTCGCACTCTACAACCCTTTATATAAAAAAAAAAGTATATAAGTATAATTATTCTTTGTATTATGTTTTACAAAGTGCAAAGTCATTCATACCTCTCTTCAAAAGTATAACATTTCGAAGTTATAGAAATCTACTTAGAAGTATAATTATTCTTTCTATTGTGTTTTACAAAGTGCGAAGTCATTCCTACCTCTCTTCAAAAGAATAACATTTTGAAGTTATAGAAATCTAGTTAGAAGTATAATTATTCTTTCTATTGTGTTTTACAAAGTGCAAAGTCATTCCTACCTCTCTTCAAAAAGTATAACATTTTGAAGTTATAGAAATCTACTTAGTGTGTGCTTGATGTTGATACGCAGAAGTTACAACTGGTAGCTTGTGTTGAGATTTAAAAATTAAAGGTAAATGTGTTGTGAGACACGTATCCAAATACTATATTATTAGTACTCTTTTTATTTTAAAAATGAATAGAATTTATTTTTATATCATAAAATGTAATTGGAATGTTTATTCAAAATTATTTTGAATATAAATTTTACAATAAAAGGTATATAGCCGTTGAGAAATTAATTCTTGGTATAAACCTATGTATATGAGAGGCTCTTAATTTCTTCCTCTAAATTACATAGTTGGCAGTATGATGGTCGATGAAATTCAAAATTATAATTAAAGTACAAAAAAGGTGAAAAATAATGAAGAGAATAAATCTGTAATAAAATTGACAAAAAATATTAAATAACTTACACAAAATTGTTTATATTATATTATGGTAAAATTTAATTGGAATTCATTGATAGTCTAAAAACTGTCACCCAAATATAGATATGCCATATATAATAAAATTATTGACTTTTGAAATAATAGTTTTCAAAGTTATATTTAGAACAATTTTTAATTAGCTGAGTATATAAGATTATTGACTTTTTTGAAATAATAATTTTCAAAGTTATATTTAGAATAATTTTTTGATGACTGACATTTTATCATGACTTAATTATGTGTTCTTTTAAAATAACTTATTTTTTTAAAAAAAATAATAACTTTCTAAAATAAATTCAAAGAAAAACATTTTTTAAGAATATATAGTCAATTGCCAAACATGTCAATGGCGGGAAAAAAGTAAATGTCTAAATTTGTTATTTTTTAAATTCAATGAAACCTCTATAAATGGAGTCAATTTCATTTACTTGGAACAAGTTTAACTTGAATATAATGGGTCAAATATAGTTTGCAGGCTAGGCTTTGACATGACTCTACTGACTTGCATTCATGTTGACAAAATTAAACACGAGTGATCCACTAAACACTTGAAGATTTTTTTCTTGGGGGTCTAACACTATCAAAATTTGAATATTACATTAAACATTCACCAATTAGGTTAAGTCAAGTAACACCACTAGAAGCGATAAAGGTCTTCTATAGAAGCATTTTCATTAATTTAAACTTGAAAACCTTTTAGTAGTTATTTTTGTGCCTATTAATATTATCTATAGTACATAAGGAATTCAAAGATGGTACTTCTATTATAATTATCTTTGATATAATAAAATATTTGCTTGAGTTAGTCTTGTGATTTTTTAATGATATTAATACTTCCTCTATTTTGAAATAATTATTGTTTCAATAACTTTTTTTAAATTGCTTGACATTTTTATAATATTAAGAAAATATTTTCTCAACTGTGTTCTTTTTTTTTTCTCTGTACTAATTCTCAATAACTATTATGTAGTTTTCCAATTTATTTTATCAATTTAGTTCTAAGCAATTTCATTTTCTTTGATACATATCATATAGTTATGAAGACTTTTGTTTGGAATAAGTTTATTCATTAGTTTATGCATAAGCTAATTTTAATTTATAGAGAAACTCATTTCATTTTTTTTCTAATTTTTTTCTCTTAAAAATATTTCTGAAAAGTTTATCCAAATAGACCCTAAAATAAGATAGTTATTTTAGGGAGGTGATTGTTTTCTTTGCCAAAAAGAGTGATTTACAACCATCACCGGAGAAATCATTGGATATCAGTAATAAGATTTCTTTTCATGACAAAGTCCTTGACAATAAGACAAGTTTACCAACCAGGGAGATAATGTATCTTTTCGTGGCAACAAGTTGATGCCAAAAGTGTATTTGGATGAACATGTCTTTCAGGAGCTGTGTGGCCCTTAGCATTATGTTCTAGCACTGAAACTACTAGGTAAGAATAGTAATGATGGAGATGTTAACAAAATTGTAGTGTTTATAAGGGCTTTGACATTATGGACATAGATATTGACTTCTGTATGGCCAAGTTTGACATGGAATAAGATAAGGAAAAAGTGATGAATGAAGGGCGCGCCCTAGATGATATTTGATTATTATATCTGGTAATTGCACATTAGAGTCTAGATTTTGTTTCACCAGTAGCAAAGATAGAGTGTACCCTAATATAGATCCACTTTCCTAATTTAGTTTATTATTATGAAATTTTTGTTGGCCATGGCTTCGACAATTGGCAAGCCTATAAAAGGTGGATTCTAATACCTTACAGGTGGAGAGAGGAAGATTTGCCAAAGTTTTTGTGGAAATAAAGTTTACCCAACCAGTGTGGGCAAGGTTTGGCTGAATGAACACTAGTAAAATATAGAGTATATGAAGGACTGCTCATCATTTGTGCACATCTTGCGCTACTATATATGGATACCTTGCTCGAAATTGTGTCACGATTGGGAAGATACCCAAAACCAAGTACGACAATAATCAGCCTGAATTGCACACTCATGTTGGCGACGGGGTTATAAAGATTGTAACAAAAACTATGGCGATGAGGGTAAAAAAATAATAATTCAATTGCTAATAAGGATTTTGTTAAAAAAAAAAGGAAGAATATCCAAACTAGCAACTGCTTTGATGGGTTTGAAAATACAAAAACCAAGGAATTGATGGATGCAAGAAAAATGGAAATAATACATGCAATTATTGGGCATAGAAAGATAATGAAGATAAACTAACTACCAGTAACCTGTAGGCCAAAGCTTTGGGGCAAACAAAAAAGAAGCTCAATTACCCCATATACTCCTATGATCATTCAATGATCCAACCAAATAGTTATTTATGAAAAATATAGTAATGACTTAGTCAAATGTTCAATACATGATGTTCGAGATGGTACTCACGTGGTAGCCATACGCAAAACCACATTCCAAAAGTGTTATTACGTACCCCTTTATGCAAACAATGCTTGGACCTTCATCACCAATCCTTAATACACCAAAGGTCGAACATATTAAAGAGAATCATTACAGGTTCATTGATGAACCATTGTCATAAGATAAATGAATACAAGTTATGGAGCAAGGCCAAGTCCTTGCACGTGCAACACAATAATAGGTAGTGGTAGAAATGTCAGGAATAGGAGCTTTCAAAGAAGTATATATCCTTTCTTGGAATATTAGAGGGATGAATAATAACAAAAGGAAAGAGACACTTGTTGGACCTACCTTTGTAATCATCATTGAAACTTTATTATATTCCATTTGAGAGAATGACAACCTTTTGGCACCAAGCAAGTTATAATCTAGTTGCTATTGTGGAGGCACAAGGGCATGCTTGGGGTATTTGGGTTTTGGTGGATAATGGGACTAACTTTAGGGTCTATGCTTTTGATATTAATTAGCAGTCCTCATTCAATCATGCTCAATGTACTTTGTTGCTCACACTCATATCATAACTCCATTTTTCTTCGGTGTGCGGGTCTTCCCCAAACTAGGGATCCAAGACCATTTTGTTTTGAATAAGAAAACCCCTAGTTGCCCTGAAAAAGGTGAAAGAGGAAAATATGAAATTTAATTAGGAAATATTTTGTAACATTTTTAGGTGAAAAAGAATTTTTTTTTTTTGAAAGGCAAATAGAAACTATAATATAAAGAGAAGGTAATTACATCAGTGCTCTGTACAAGATGTACAGTGTTTTAATTACATCAAAAAATGCTTAAGGGACAGACGTCCAAGTCACTGCTGAACCAAAAAATTGATGAAAGGAGGTTACAAGCAAAAAATCAATGTTGCAGGCCCTGAATTGGGTTCATACACCATGAAGAGAAGAATATACCCGGTTTATGACCCCTCTTATATAAGAACCACCGCCAAGAAATGGCCTTTATGGTTGGCAAGATACTACCCAACTCCATGGACCCTTCCCTGAAAGCTATTATGTTTCTCAGATTCCACAAACTCCAAGATGTTATATGCCAAAACAGATACTTCCATCTACGTGTCTTTTTCCCTTTGATAAAGAAGCCCAAGTGATCATATAGTTGTATGATGTCCTGAGGAAGAACAATTTGAATGCTCATCCACCTAAACACCTCCGTCCAGACTTGAAATGAAACTGTACACAAAGAGAACAGATGATTTCTAGTTTTAGTTTCTCTATTGAACAGGTAGCAAGATGTCTCCAAATTTGGAATGTTAATCCCTCGTCTATGTAATTGGTCACAGGTAGGTAGTCTGTTTAAGCGTAGTCTCCATGAGAAAACTAGCACTTTGGAAGGAACATTAGACTCCCAGAAATACTTAAGGAAAGGTAATTCATTTTGAATTCCCAACCTAAGTTGATGTTGAGCCATCAAACTCCTGTATGTTGTGGCCACTGAGAAACCATTCGGTCCATTTAACCTCCAACCCCATGAATCTAAAACTCCAGGTTGGAGCTTGACATCCTCCAAATTTTTGCACAAAAGGGATAATAGGTCTTCTTCCAATGTAAACAAAGGCCTGTGCCATGACCAAGACCACAACGTCACCGCATCAGAGCCAGCAGCCAAATATGAAATAGAAGCAGATTTATTTTCTGCTATGCTGTATAGTCTTGGAAAGTACTGTCTAAAGCTAAGATCACCACACCATTTATCTGACCAAAAGGATGTTTGGTCTTCACTGCCCACCCTTCTAAACACCAACTCATCAAACCGGCCCTGTGATCCTAATGGAGAATGGATAATACTCTGGATGTCTCTCCACCATATTGATGACTTGACCGCAGATCCTTGAGAAACAGAAAGATCATTAATTTTACCATATTTGTGAAGTAACAGTGGATACCAAAGAGAATTCTTATCGGTTAAAAATCTCCATTTCCATTTGGATAGTAAGCTAACATTGAATAACTCAAGATTTTTGATACCAAGACCCTCTTCTGTCTTTGGTAAACAGATCCTGTCCCAAGCTACCCAACAAATCTTCTGAGATTCAGCTACACCATTCCACAAAAAACCTTTTTGAATGCTAACAAGGGTCTTTATAACCTTTTTTGGGGCATTGTAAAAGGAAAAAAAATACAATGGAAGACTACTCAGGATTGAATTAATAAGAACTATCCTGACTCTTATAGACAAGAATTTCCCTTTCCACCCAGCCAGTTTTTTTCTTAAATTTAGCAATCACAGGATCCCAAGTTGAGCACAAGCGGGGATTTGCCCCTATAGGTAGGCCAAGGAATATAAAGGATAATGAGTCAACCTTACAATGTAAAAAGGTTTCTGCTGCTTGGAGATAACCAGGATCTATGTTGACTCCGTACAGAGAACTTTTATGAAAGTTAACAATTAATCCTGAAACTAATTCAAACCCCCGGAATATAGCTTTAAGTGCCCAAAGGTTATAATGATTTACCTCACCCACAATGATGGAATCGTCTGCGTACTGCAATAGAGAGAACTTAACATCATTCCCCACTGTAAGCTCCTTGAATACCCCACTAGCCACTGCCTTTCTGAACATGCCAGCCAAACCCTCTGTTATTATCAAAAAAAGAAAAGGAGCAAGAGGGTCCCCTTGTTTTAGGCCCCTCTTAGCCTCAAATTCAGCAGTAGGACTACCATTGACAAGGATAGAGATGTTACTTAAGGTGAAAAAGAATATTAAGTCTCTCCAGAAAGGGTTGCAAAAAACTTTGGAGAGATAGTGGACTCCTTGAGGCTACTACAAGTTAAACGCTAGCTTTAGCAGCAATATGATCAGATTCTTTAAAAGGAAAATTTTTTTGGTACCAAAAGTCTAGGAAGCAACAAGTTAAACTTAGGGACAAGAATACAAAAATTTTCCATGCTCAAATTGTTACCAGGAGGATACATTAACATTTTTTTTTTTTGCTCATTGGTGCAGGTTAACTCTACCCTTTTCATATAGTGGCAAATAACCCTTGCTTAAGAAAGGATAGCATAAGACAACTCCTACAATCAGTTATGAAGGATGAGGTATCCAAAGCTTTGAACTCTATGAAGCCATACAAAGCTCCAAGACTTAATGGTTTTCAGGGTATCTTCTTTAAGCAGTACTATTAACAGTCGATTCATGATGATATCTGGACGTTGGTAAATGACGCTTTCGTGATGGGCCATTTCCCCCTAACTTTTAAGACCCTAGTTACTTTGATTCCTAAGGTCAATTCTCTAGGTAATCTTAAGGATTCAAACTAATTAGTTCATGCAACATTGTTTACAAAATTATCACCAAGGACGCTGTTAATAGTCGATATCCATTATTAAATGACATCATTAGCCCATTCCAAAGTGTTAAGAATAACTAATTAGGAATATTAGTTTGTTACAAAATAGCTCTATAAATAGAACACTCTATACACTCTCATGTATCTTTTATTATTTCTTAATCAAACACTATGAGTTACTTTGTTGGTACTCCTTTACTCTTCTTTTAGCTTTATATTTGATGTGGCCACTCATCATAAAACTCAAAGAAGAGTAAAGGAGTACCAACAAAGTAACTCATAGTGTTTGATTAAGAAATGATAAAAGATACATGAGAGTGTATAGAGTGTTCTATTTATAGGGCTATTTTGTAACAAAACTAATATTCCTTTTTTTTTTTTTTTACAGAAACAAAGTAATATTCCTAATTAGTTACTCTTAACTCTAATATTCCTAATTAGTTATTCTTAACATAAAGTAGTCTTTTTTCCGCGTAAGGACACCTTTGATAATGCAATAACTCTACAAGAGCTTGTCTACATTTGTGCACGACTCCAAGAGAAAAAAAAATGTGATATTCAAAATTAACCTGGAGAAAGTTTATGATAATGTTGATTGGACATTCCTGTAACTAAAGTGTATACAAATATCTATAGAGTTTAGAATTATCTGGTGTCTAAGGATAACAAAAATACTTATATCTGCAGATAAAATTCACAACAAACAGAAAATGGATAGTTAAATGGGTATACGAGAATAATTTAAATAAATATATCCGTATTTGTTAATAAATAAGAGCAGGGATGAATATCGAGGTACCCACCTCGTAAGTATCCATTAAAATACCTGTTATAATAAAATTGCTTAAATGTCCTTGTTTAAATACATGAAATTAAAGTATTTTAGTTTATTGACTTTTGTTTGGACTTATGAGATTGAAATATTGTACCTTATTAACTTTTGTTTGTACTTATAAGATTAAATTATTTTATTTTATTGATTTTTGTTTGGACTTATGAGATTGAAGTATTTTAACATTTAAATTTAGTTTCTAAATTGAAGTATATCTTGGTTATTGTAATTGTGTAGAATATTTGAATAATTTTAGTTTTAACCTTTCAACTATTTTTTTTAAAGAAAATTTTAGAATAAATAAAAAATTATAGTCAAAGTTTTTTTTAAGAAAGTCAAAGTGTTTTTTAAAATATATTTGAGATGTTTTTTTTTTTAAAATATCCATAGATACACGCATACTTTCATGAGTATGGGGTAGACATATGGAGGATATTTATCTGGCAGAGAAGGTAACATGAGACTATTACATGTGTCCGCCCTGCCCATTAACGTTGCCACCCTTACTAATGTCAATAGGTCATGTCCCATATATGTGTATGTGAGTATGTGTGTGCGAGAGGGGTGGTATCAAATTATTCTAAGAGTAACATTTGATAGAGTTATAATTGCCTTTTTAATTAGTTTCTTCTTTTAAATATTTTTTTTCCAGAAAAAGATAAAGTTTTTGTTTAGACGAATTTATCAATAAATACTTATAAAATTAAATGAGTTAATTTTTTTTGGTTACATGAAATTCAGGGGGATGTATTTTCTTATAAATAATTAAAAAACAAAAAATTAACACAAAGCAGACATAAATAATTAAGAAGATTGTACTAATAATCTTTAATTACATAAAGAATATATAATACCAATCATTTATAATGAAGTTGTTTAACCTTATCTCTATCTTTCTTTTATATTATATCACTTAATGTACCTCTACTTTTAGATTTCAAATAGATTTTTGGTGTTCAAAAATCATTTTGTAAATTTTATGCATTGACAGAACAAGATAAATTATTAATTACAGCTAGTAAATATTCAGGTACATCTTATTTGAGAGAATGCCGAGTAAGATTAGGATAAAACATTCCATGTAATGAGAGCTGCATTTTTTTTTACATTAAATATTTTTCCATAAACGCCATGCAAAGGCGATATCCACAATCTCCCAGAAACCACTTTAATGCAAAGAAAAACTGCGTGCTTCCTGTTTGAGTCTCAACAGCCACATGTCATTTCATGCGTCCATTCCACAGACACAAAATGGCTATAAATTGAGCTCTTCACACCCTGCCATAGAAACACCACCTTGTCCATAGCGGCATGCCATAAACCTAACGTTCTTATCATTTTCTCATCCTTTTCCAACCATGTCGAGCAGCGGAGCAAAGAAAAGCCATGGCAGCCAAAAGATCGAGATGAAGAAAATGACCAACGAGAGCAACCTCTAAGTCACATTCTCTAAGCGCCGCAGTGGGATTTTCAAGAAAGCCAATGAGCTTTGCACTCTCTGTAGCGCAAGCATGGTGCTCGTTGTGTTCTCGCCCGGTGAGAAAGTGTTCTCCTTCAGCCACCCCCATGTGGATGCTGTGACAGACCGCTATCTCAGGGGGCCCACTACCGGACACGGGCACCATGCATCAGTACATTGACGCGCACCGCATGGCCAATGTGCGTGACCTCAACAGACAGCTGACTCAGATAAACAACCAGCTATATGTGGAGAGGAAGCACGCCGAGGAGCTGAATGGCTTGAAGAAGGAAGCAGAGGCCCAGTTGTGGTGGGCCCGGTCCATCGAGGCGTTAAGTATGGAGCGACTGCAGCTGCTGAAGAAAGCCATGGAGGAACTGAAAGTGCACGTGGCCCGTTATGCTGATATGGCATTGTTACAGAGTGTTGCGAATGCAAACCCGGGTCCTCAATTTTACCCTGGGGCTTCATCCTCCACCAATCCCAACGTTGTGCAGTATCAGCCAGAACCACTGCTGCCACCACCTCAGCCTTAGGTGTTCCCTCAGCAGATGCAGATGATTCAGCCTCCCATGCTGCTGAACTACATGTTCCCTGATGGGAGCATGATGAACCCTAATGGGACCCTGATGAACCCTCATGGGTTTAATGACATGGGAATGGGAGGAGGATATGGAGGACCTGTTACTGGTGGTGGTGGGGGTGGTGGTTTCTTTTGAGATCTATCATCCTCGATCCCTGGATCTTGATGCCCTTTTGTTTTTAAAAGTTCATGTTGTTGTTGTTTTAATTTCAGTTATAGTTCCGCCTTAGCTAAATTTCTTCTATGTGACATGGTTTAGCACTGATTAGGGTTCGGATATGTCTTGAACCATCATCATCGTCATTGTCATGTATTGTTGGAACGATTTTCCTTTGTATCGTTTCTTTGTTATGTACTTGGAACCGGAGTGATGTAGTTTCATTTGAATTCTGTTTAAATAAAGGGCATCTTATGTTTATTTGCTTCTCGTGTTTGGCTTGTTTTGATTATAGAGTTAATTTTAAATTATTCAATATGATTAATAGTTCAAATTGATTTTAGTTATAAGTTTTTTTTATTGGAACTTAATTTGATAAACACATACATCCCTTTTAATTTGGAGGTGTGTAAGTGAATGAAAAGAGAGACAAAAAAAAAAAAAGAAATAGAGAGAAATGAAGTTACAGATATGATAAATGATATGTTGAGAGAGAAAAAAAAGATAAGAAGAAAATGATGTAAAGGAAAGTGATTAAAGAGGAAACAAGTATATAACTATAATTATTCTTTCTATTATGTTTTACAAAGTGCAAAGTCATTCATACCTCTCTTCAAAAGTATAATATCTTGAAGTTATAGAAACCTACTTAGAAGTATAATTATTCTTTCTATTGTATTTTACAAAGTGCAAAGTCATTATTCATATCTCTGTTCGAAAGTATAACATTTTGAAGTTATAGAAATCTACTTAAAAGTATAATTATTCTTTGTATTTTGTTTTACAAAGTGCAAAGTCATTCCTACCTCTCTTCAAAAGTATAACATTTTAAAGTTATAGAAATCTACTTAGCGTGTGCTTGAGAGTATGTTGATACGCAGAAGTTACAACTGGTAGCATGTGTTGAGACTTAAAAGATCAAGGTAAAATTGTGTTGTGAGACTCGTATCCAAATACTATATTAATTTTTTTTTGAAGTCCCAAATACTATATTATTAGTACTCTTTTATTTTAAAAATGATTAGAATTTATTTTATATAATTTATTTTTATATCCTAAAATGTAATTGGAATGTTTATTCAAAATTATTTTGAATATAAATTTTACAATAGAAGGTATATAGCCATTGAGAAATTAATTCTTGGTATAAACCTATATATATGAGAGGCTCTTAATTTCTTCTCTAAATTACACAGTTGGCAGTATGATGGTCGATGAAATTCAAAATTATAAAGTGCAAAAAAGGTGAAAAATAATGAAGAAAATAAATCTGTACTAAAATGGACAAAAAATATTAAATAATTTACACAAAATTGTTTATATTGTATTATGGTAAAATTTAATTGGAATTCATTGATAGTCTAAAAACTGTCACCCAAATATAGATTTGTCATATATAATAAAATTATTGACTTTTGAAATAATAATTTTCAAAGTTATATTTAGAACAATTTTTAATTAGCTGAGTATATAAGATTATTGACTTTTTTGAAATAATAATTTTCAAAGTTATATTTAGAATAATTTTTTGATGAGTGACATTTTATCATGACTTAATTATGTGTTCTTTTAAAATAACTTATTTTTAAAAAAAAATAATAACTTTCTAAAATAAATTCAAAGAAAAACATTTTTTTAAAGAAGATATAGTCAATTGCCAAACATGTCAATGGCGGGAAAAAAGTAAACGTCTAAATTTGTTATTTTTTAATTCAATGAAACCTCTACAAATGGAGTCAATTTCGTTTACTTGGAACAAGTTTAACTCGAATATAATGGGTCAAATATAGTTTGCAGGCTAGGCTTTGACATGACTCTACTGACTTGCATTCATGTTGACACAATTAAACACGAGTGATCCACTAAACACCTCAAGATTTTTTTTTGGGTCTAACACTATCAAAATTTGAATACTACATTAAACATTCACCAATTAGTTTAAGTCAAGTAACACCACTAGAAGCGATAAAGGTCTTTGATAATCGCTGTGCATACTTACTTTTGCACTTAATTTTCACAGCAATTATATCTCACCTTCTTCTCATTTATTGCTTTGATTAGTCCTATTTAGTTAGAAATTACTTCCTTTTAGGATTTAGTTTTCATGTAGTTAGTTTTTGGATTTTATTAGCTTTTTAACTATGTTTTTGCAGAGTCCTGGAAGAAAAACTGAAGATGAGGTATTCAAGACATCTCGCTCAGCGAGCTGATGCTGCCGCTTAGCGAGAGAAGTCGTTCTGAAGAGGACACGTGGCAAGTTGAAGGCTAAGCGAGAAGTTCTGTTCGCTTAGCGGGATTGGAAGCTGAAGAGGCAACTTGGACACGTCAAGATCGCTTAGCGAGTTCATTCTCGCTAAGCGAACTAACCTCTCTGCCTGAAGGAAAAATTTGTTTTATTGCAATTCGCTTAGCGAGTTGTAGCTCGCTAAGCGAGTTGTGCCTTTATGCATAAGTGACAAAACAGATATTATTAGCTTATTTAAAGTATCTTTTCATTGGGATCATCATCAGATCATTCTAGGGTTGTGTGTTGATGGCTGAGGCTCTCACCTAACACATTCCTTCATTCCTTCACCGTTTTCTCTTCCATTTTTCCTTTGTTCTTGTAATTTTTGGTGGCTTCTCATAACAATGATGAGCTAACTTCTTTGTAGTTGGGGATTTGGTGTACTAGTAACTCTCATGTAATTACTTTTACTATCTATTTAATGAATATTCAGTGTTAATGCTATTCTCTGTGTTTAATGTTAGTTATTGGCTTGATCATCCAATCACTTTTCTATTTGTTTTTATTGTCATTGGGAAATGCTTTGAAAACTGAGATTTGAGAATGGTGTCTAATGAATGTCTCATCTAGGAATGGAGTGATGTTTGTTAGTCTCTTAATGATCCTTGCTCTTAAACAAATCATTTAACTTCACTTGCTAAGGGATTAGGAGTAGAGTTAAGTGCTTTAGCTTCTTTCACTTGAGGAATCAAGGTTAGAAGACTTAAGTGGGTTGAGATGGCACTAGGGTTTTCATTAAGTGGAGAAAAATCATTTATATTACTGAGATGTTTGCCAAGTATCACCAAATACCCCAACTAGTTCCATTAATCATTGTTTTCAGCCGCTGCACACAAACTGTTTGATCTTTTGCTTTCTTGAATCCTGTTCTATTTTTAGTAATTTATTTTAGAACTTATAATTTATTTTCCTAAACCATTTTCACCAAAACAACATATTCTTTTGCCTACATGTTGATTTTACACAAAAATCTAGTACGAACAAGTCCCTGTGGAGACGACTTTGTACTCAAATTTCGAAAATACTACACCGATTGTTGCGCTTGCCAAAAAGGTGAACATTCTTCTATAGAAGCATTTTCATTAATTTAAACTTGAAAACTTTTTAGTAGCTATTTTTTTGCCTAGTAATATTATCTGTACTACATAAGGAATTCAAATATGATTCTTCTATTATAATTATCTTTGATATAATAAAATATTTGTTTGAGTTAGTCTTGTGATTTTTTAATGATATTAATACTTCCTCTATTTTGAAATAATTATTGTTTCAATAACTTTTTTTTAAATTACTTGACATTTTATAATATTAAGAAAATATTTTCTCAAATGTGTTCTTTTTTTTTTTCTTCTCTGTACTAATTCTCAATAACTATTATGTAGTTTTCCAATTTATTTTATCAATTTAGTTCTAAGCAATTTCATTTTCTTTCATACATCATATAGTTATGAAGACTTTTGTTTGGAATAAGTTTATGCATTAGTTTATGCATAAGTTAATTTTAATTTATAGAGAAACTCGTTTCATTTTTCTTCTAACTTTTTTCTCTTACAAATATTTCTTCTAAGTTTAGGGTCTATGCTTTTGATATTAATTAGTCCTCATTCAATCATGCTCAATATACTTTGTTGCTCACACTCTTATCATAACTCCATTTTTCTTCGGTGTGCGGGTCTTCCCCCAAACTAGGGATCCAAGACCATTTTGTTTTGAATAAGAAAACCCCTAGTTACCCTGAAAAAGCTAAAGGAGGAAAATATTAAATTTAATCAGGAAATATTTTGTAACATTTTAGGTGAAAAAGAATATTAAGTCTTGTAGAAAGGGTTGCAAAAAACTTTGGAGATAGTGGACTCCTTGAGGCTACTACAAGTTAAACGTTAGCTTTAGCAGCAATATGATCAGATTCTTTAAAAGGAAAACTTTTTTGGTACCAAGAGTCTAGGAAGCAACAAGTTAAACTTAGGGAAAAGAATACAAAAATTTTCCATGCTCAAACTGTTACCAGGAGGACACATTAACTTTTTTTTTTGCTCATTTATGCAGGTTAACTCTAACCTTTTCATATAGTGGCAAATAACCCTTGCTTAAGAAAGGATAGCATAAGACAACTCCTACAATCAGTTATGAAGGATGAGGTATCCAAAGCTTTGAACTCTATGAAGCCATACAAAGCTCCAAGACTTAATGGTTTTCAGGGTATCTTCTTTAAGCATTACTATTAACAGTCGATTCATGATGATATCTGGACGTTGGTAAATGACGCTTTTGCAATAGGCTATTTCCCCTAACTTTTAAGACCCTAGTTGCTTTGATTCCTAAGGTCAATTCTCTAGGTAATATTAAGGATTCAAACTAATTAGTTCATGCAACATTGTTTACAAAATTATCACCAAGGACGTTGTTAATAGTCGATATCCATTATTAAATGACATCATTAGCCCATTCCAAAGTGTTAAGAATAACTAATTAGGAATATTAGTGTTAAGAGTAACTAATTAGGAATATTAGTTTGTTACAAAATAGCTCTATAAATAGAACACTCTATACACTCTCATGTATCTTTTATCATTTCTTAATCAAATACTATGAGTTACTTTGTTGGTACTCCTTTACTCTTCTTTTAGCTTTATATTTGATGTGGCCACTCATCATAAAGCTCAAAGAAGAGTAAAGGAGTACCAACAAAGTAACTCATAGTGTTTGATTAAGAAATGATAAAAGATACATGAGAATGTATAGAGTGTTCTATTTATAGAGCTATTTTGTAACAAACTAATATTCCTTTTTTTTTTTTACAGAAACAAAGTAATATTCCTAATTAGTTACTCTTAACTCTAATATTCCTAATTAGTTATTCTTAACACAAAGTAGTCTTTTTGCCAGGTAAGGACACCTTTGATAATGCAATAACTCTACAAGAGCTTGTTTACATTTGTGCACGACTCCAAGAGAAAAAAAAAATGTGATATTCAAAATTAACCTGGAGAAAGTTTATGATAATGTAGATTGGACACTCCTGTAACTAAAGTGTATACAAATATCTATAGAGTTTAGAATCTGGTGTCTAAGGATAACAAAAATACTTATATCTGATAAAATTCACAACAAACAGAAAATGGATAGTTTTTTTTTTTAAATCAATACATAAATTTGCCCCTTGTCACAAATCCCGAGCCAAATAATAACATTCAAATTTAGAATCGCAATTTCAGAGCCACAATCACCGCACTTGCAGTTTGTCAAACCAATAGCAAGACCTCAATATCAGAACCAAAATTAAATATCCCAACCCCACCGCATTAAATATCCCAATAGTCGGTGCCATAAATACAGTCCAGTATTCCCTACCAGATTAGCCAGCCGACTTATTTGTTGTATAGGCATCAACTTCGAAGTTAAACTTGTCTGCCCAGAATACACTCCCTGGTGCTACTGCCCACTAGTTGTAAGAATAACCAAAAGTGTCATTTTTCCCTTTAAGCCACATCCATGCTGTGTATGTAATTCGCTGTTTAAGAGTGTCTTGATCAAAGGAGCCTTGTCTAAAAATACATTCATTTCTCAGCTTCCAAACACACGCCACCATAGCAGCCCACACCACCCTCCACATATTTATTTGTTGATTTGAGTTCAGGAACTGTGTATGCTGACAGAAGTGTGACTCTGGAGTTTGTGGCAGCACTGTAACCACGTGGATCCACTTATAACACAGTTTCCAAATGACATGAATCTTAATACATGTGAAAAAGCAATGTTGGAGTGATTCTTCCGCTTCTACACAAAATGGGAAGATTCCATCAAGGGGATCAGACAAGATATTTCTGAGAAGAAGATTGTCTTTCGTTGGCAGTGCATTCAACATCAAATGCCAGATTAAGAAAATACCCCTAGGTTGAATTTTGAGCTTCTAAATCTGCTTCATAATTGGCACTTGGTGGTATCCTACCTGCTCTTCTTGTATTGCAGTATACGCATCTCTCACTGAGAAGGCCCCAGATGCCTCGTCTCCCTACCACCAATTATCACTAATATCTCTTTGCACTACTACATTCCTCAAATTCTCTTGTAACTGTAACAGAAGCCCATTTTCCCATTCAAATAACTCCCTTCTCCACCCAAAGTCCCAACACCACTCATTTTCCCTCCAAAACCCCATATTTTTTATAACCTCATTTTGTCTAGGAGAAATAAGGTACAACCTCGGATATTTTTCAACAAGACACCCATCACCTAACCAATTATCAAGCTAAAAGCAGGCTTGATTTCCTTCTCCAATTTTCCATTTAACCCTCTTGTCAAACCAACTAGATTCACTACCACCACCACACATTATAATCAAATCCCTCCACCATAGAGATACCTTGGTATTCCAATCGCTCCTCAGAAGGCCCTTCCATCCTTCATATTTTGATTCTAATACCTCCACCTATAGAGTCTCCCTTTGGTTGAACATAGCCCATCTCCACTTAGCTAAGATATGTTTGATGCCTAGACCCCTCTCTTCCTTTGGACGACATATTCTATCCCAACATACTTTTTTTTATCCAATTCACCCCCCAAAGGAAATTTCTTTGAATGGAAACAATGGTTTTAGCTACATCATGTGGTACCTTAAAAAAAGAAAAAAAGAAGATTGGTAGAGAGGTTAGTATGGAATTGATCAAACACACTCTACCGGCAAAGGATAATGATTTGTGCTTCCACGGGGCCAATTTCTTTTTGAACTTGCCTATAATGGGTTTCCAAGTTTCCACCCTCCTTGGATTGACACCAATTGGAATACCTAAATAAGTGAATGACAAGGACAAAAGACTACAATTGAGCAAATTTGCATATCTCACCCCTTCACTTCTCTCCACCCCCATCACACCAAACCCACTTTTGAAGAAATTCACCTTTAAGCCAGAGACTAGCTCAAAGCACCTCATCATGCTTTTAATAACCACAACATTACTAAGAGATGCTTCCTCCCAAAAAATAGTGTCGTCCGCATATTGCAACAAATTAACCTCCACATGCTTCCTTCCTACATGAAAACTTGAGAACAAATTTCTTGAGGATGCTTCTCTCATCATGCCACAAAGACCTTCCGCCACAATGGTAAAAAGAAATGGAGCCAAAGGGTCTCCTTGTCTAAGTCTTTTTTTTCAATGAAAACTCACTAGATAGGCTTCCATTGACAAGGACCGAGACCATAGAAGTATTCAAGCAACTTTTTATCCATGATATCCATTTTTCTTTAAAGCCTAATCTCTGTAGCATATAGAAAACAAAATCCCAACAAACAGAGTCATATGCCTTTTCGTAATCAACCTTGAAAATGAGACACTTTTTCTTCAACCTTTTGGCTTCATCAATGGCTTCATTGGCAACAACAACACTATCTAGCAAATTCCTTCCTCCCAAAAATGCACTCTGTCTTCTATCAATAACTTCATTAAGCACCCTTTTCAATCTATTGGCCAATATCTTTGCTAAGATTTTATACATGCACCCCACTAAGGAAATGGGTCTAAAATCTCCCAACTTTTGTGGTTCATCAACCTTCAGTACAAGAGTAATAAATGATGAATTGCATCCCTTTGGAAGCACACCATTTTGATGAAATTCACCTAGAAATCTCTTGACGTCTTCTTTGAAAAGATGCCAAAATTTCTTGATAAAGTTGAAATTTAGTCCATCTGGGCCCGGGCACTTCGAACTTCCACAATCCCAAACCGCTTCTTTAATTTCATCCTCCTCAAAATTCCCCAATAACATGCTATTATCTTGGTCGGATATTTGTTTGAAAGCTATCCCATCAAGCTTTGGTCTATTCCAAGTGTCTTCACAAAACCTTTCTTCAAAAAACCTTCTAGCCTCTTCCTTCACTCTCATCGGTTCATCAACCCACACACCATCAACAACAAGTCCTCTAAGCGTATTCTTCTTTCTCCTCCAATTTACTATGTTATGAAAGTATTTTGAGTTGCAATCGCCTTCCATATTCCATCTCAATCTCGCTTTTTGACTCAAGAGGGATTCACAATAATTAGACACCCTCCAAAATTGCTCTTGTAGCTCCCTTTTCTTTTTTAACTCCTCCTCTTCAAGACTAATACTCTCCCCTTTCTCCTCAATCTCATTCAACTCCCTTTGAATTTCTTTAAGTCTTCTATCCAAGTTACCAAAGTTCTCCTTATTCCACATTTTTAGCTCCCTCTTTATCCCTTTTATTTTTTCTTTTAGTACATAGGCTCCCCATCCATGCACCTCCATCTTCCTCCAAGCATCCTCCACAAAGTTTTTAAACCTCCCATCATCAAACCAACAATCCAACATTCAAAAAGGTTTTGGCCCCCAATCTATGATGACATTCTTCAAGAGCAGAGGACAATGGTCTGAGATATTTCTCTCCAAAATATATTGAGAGGACCCTGGCCATTTAGCAAGCCAATTCCTATTCACCAAAATTCTATCAATCCTACTCATGGCTTTTCCATTAGGGCGAACCTAAGTAAATCTTCTTCCCACCATTGGAATGTCTTCCAATCCCATGTCAATGATAAACTGATTAAACTCATTTCTTTCACCCCTCCCTATATGATCCTCCATTTCGCCCTGCCTTTCATGTGCCCTTCTTATGCAATTAAAATCACCAACAACACACCACAATTCGGAGTTGCTGCTGAACCTCATATGTTTTAGCTCTTCCCACACACTTCTTTTTGAAACCACGTCACAAGGTGAGTACACATTAACAATGGTAATGATGCACTCCCCTTCCTTCCACAAACCTTCAACCAGCAGAAAACCAAACCCCACATGTAGTTTCGACACCACTAGATTGTCCTTGTTCCATACACAAAGTAATCCACCAGCTGTATTGATAGCTGGACTGTCCAGCCAAGCAATTTCTCTATCCCCCCATAAAGCTTCACACAGTTCTAAATTAATTTGATTTCTTTTTGTCTCTTAGATACATAAAAACTGAACTTCCTCCTTAACAACTAGCTTCCTAATAGTCTTCCATTTTACCCTCCCCCAAGTCCCCTCACATTGTATGATAAGATCTTCATGGGCATACTAACTGATCCCCTTGCAGTTGGCCTTCCGGAATAGGCTCTGTGCATTTTTTGTCTCTATCCTCCATTACTACAAATCTGGAAATTATTTCTCCATCTTGACCCCCAAATGTCACACCCATAGCTTTCCCTATTTCCCATAATTTATGTGCTTCAACCGAATCACTTCTCGACCAAAAAATCCTATTGCAATTATTTATGTTGCCATCCGAGAGGATATTACTAAGGGATTGGTTTGCCAGTCTTCCATCTCTCCATTCATCAAACGCAAAATTAGTAGAATTAGGAGAAGAATGACACTTTCCTAGCGATCCTCTGATGACCCCCTCCTGTAATTGATATTAGCTCCCTACTGATTGTGCATCTTCTTCTTCCTGTCCTCCCCTCTGTGAATGAACGTTTGAATTAAAATGTTCATCCACCTCCTTGTAACGTCCCTCGAACTCTCCCCTTATTCCAGGTACAGATGTTACGACAAGGCCCATGCCTTTACTAGGGGGTGTATTTTTTTGGCCTAGTATTACACTACTCACGTGACCACCCAAGCTAATACCCCTCTTTACATTTTCAGCAGTAACCATATTATCGAGATTTTGGTTACATGCTACCTCGTCAGCCCAAGAAGAGTGGGTCAAGTTCATTTCCTTGTTATCGTTTTGGGCTTTCATATTTTTATCATTATTATTCGGCCCATTCTGTTCTTCTTTAGACCCACCATGGTTTATTTCTGCTCCTACCCCCTCTTTTGTCAGCATCATTTGAATTCCCTGCTCCTTTTTCTTCTTCGTCACTTCGTTGCTTAGATTCACTGTTCTCATCGAGCCCAGAGCTACCTCTTTCCCCTTATGTTTCTTGCTTTCCGCTTTCCTACTTTTTGCCTTACCTATTTTATGATAGCTTGCCTGTGTTGAAGTACTCTCACCATACCCCATATCCCCTTTTTCCGCTGACGTCCCTGTCACAATGACATTGCTACCGTTCGTTTTGACCTTTTCCCCCACTTGGTTGCATAGGTGGTTATTGTCCGCTGGATATTTGACAGAAAGATCTTTCGGGTACTGTCGGCATGGAGCACTGACAACACTGTCTTCTTTGTCATCACCACCTGCGACACGGACCTCTTCGCCTCTTAGATCTGGATAATTGTAGTCGCACTTTGAATCAGATGATCTACACTCCATTGCAACGTCACTTTCCATGGAGGATCCCGCTTCGTTTGAATTTTGCCACTTCCATAGTCAGCAACTACACTTGCTTTCAGTCACCGTTCATTTCCTCATAAATAAGGACCTGGTGCACGACTCCGTTGAACCGTATATGCTTGCTGACGGCTACACGTTGTGGAGAAGCTAGTTTGGTGAGTATACGGATGGAATCAAGTCTATGTTTTGTCTCCGTCTCAGTGTCCATCTTAATGTATTCACCATAAGTACCAACTAGTTGTTTGAAGCAATCTTCCTCCTACATATGAAATGGAACTCCCCAGCACCTTAGCCAAGATAGTCTATTCCCAAAAGTGATGCTTGGATCCCATTTCTAAATGGAATGAAAAAGAGACAATACACTTTCCTTCTCCTATTGACACTGCTGTTGAATGTCTTCCTCCTTGATTCCCATGATTAGCACTAAATCATCCCCAATATACTTCAATTTAACATCCCCCGTGCCTTGTAACACATACACATCACTCAGCCGGTCAAACATTGTTAAGTCATTCAGCCTACCAACAAAACATGATTTTAACCATTCATCATTTTCTACTTTCGCATTAATATCTTGGCCTCTCCATACGACTCCTTGCGTTTCCTTCTTGGCTATCCATTTTTGGTTTCTTCCTGTTCCTCCTTGTTTAACAACCTGTGCGTAGTTCCTACTGGGTTCCCTTTGAGTTTCTTGTTGCACTTTGTAAGTTGCCGCAGGTCTATCAGTCTTAACTGGGTTTCCTTTTGAATGATCCTTTAGTCCTTTCTCAAAGTGTTGAATGTTAACACTCATTTGGATATTCCCAAAACAAATATGGTTCAACTCTATCTCTAGAGTTTTCACATTCTGCACATTCAGGAACCTTACAAATCCGTAGCGGTTGCCCCATCTATCTCTTCTCTTTGGCACGGAAATCTCCCACACTCTTCCCCATCTCCGGAACACTTTCCATAGGTCTTCCTCGTTGTATGCATCAGGAAATTTTGAAAAAAAGAAGGTAGAAATAGTTCCCAGACGTTTCTCTTTTACTCCTCTCACAGTGTTTCCCCAAGTTGTGTTTCCTTTCCCCGAGTTTCCCAGCCCACCTCTCATATGCGCATAGTGCTCTTTATTTTTTGTTAGGAACCAAAAAATGGATAGTTAAATGGGTATACGAGAATAATTTAAACAGATATATCCATATTTGTTAATAAATGAGAGCAGAGATGAATATCGAGGTACCTACCTCGTAAGTATCCGTTAAAATACCTGTTATAATAAAATTACTTAAATGTCCTTGTTTAAATATATGAAATTAAAGTATTTTAGTTTATTGACTTTTGTTTGGACTTATGAGATTAAATTATTTTAGTTTGTTGACTTTTGTTTGGACTTATGAGATTGAAGTATTTTAACATTTAAATTTAGTTTCTAAATTGAAGTATATCTTGGTTCTTGTAATTGTGTAGAATATTTGAATAATTTTAGTTTTAACCTTTCAACTATTTTTTTAAAGAAAATTTTAGAATAAATAAAAAATTATAGTCAAAGTGTTTTTTTTAAGAAAGCCAAAGTGTTTTTTAAAATATATTTGAGATGTTTTTTTTTAAAATATCCATAGATACACGCATACTTGAATGAGTATGGGGTAGACATATGGAGGATATTTATCTGGCAGAGAAGGTAACATGAGACTATTACCTGTGTCCACCCTACCCATTAACATTGCCACCCTTACTAATGTCAATAGGTCATGTCCCATATATATGTACGTGAGTATGTGTGTGCGAGAGGGGTGGTATCAAATTATTCTAAGAGTAACATTTGATAGAGTTATAATTGCCTTTTTAATTAGTTTCTTCTTTTAAATATTTTTTTTCCAGAAAATGATAAAGTTTTTGTTTAGACGAATTTATCAATAAATACTTATAAAATTAAATGAGTTAATTTTTTTTTGGTTAGATGAAATTTAGGGGGATATATTTTCTTATGAATAATTAAAAAACAAAAAATTAACACAAAACAGACATAAATAATTAAGAAGACTGTACTAATAATCTTAATTACATAAACAATATATAATACCAATCATTTATTATGAAGTTGTTTAACCTTATCTCTATCTTTCTATTACATTATATCACTTAATGTACCTCTACTTTTAGATTTCAAATAGATTTTTGGTGTTCAAAAATCATTTTGTAAATTTTATGCATTGACAGAACAAGATTAATTATTAATTATAGCTGGTAAATATTCAGGTACATCTTATTTGAGAGAATGCCGAGTAAGATTAGGATAAAACATTCCATGTAATGAGAGTTGCATTTTTTTTTACATTAAATATTTTGCCATAAACGCCATGCAAAGGCGATGTCCACAATCTCCCAGAAACCACTTTAATGCAAAGAAAAACCGTGTGCTTCCTATTTGAGTCTCAACAGCCACGTGTCGCTTCATGCGTCCATTCCACAGACACAAAATAGCTATAAATTGAGCTCTTCACACCCTGCCACAAACACACCTGTCCATAGCGGCATACCCTAAACCTATAACTTTCTCTCTCATTTTCTCATCCCTTTTTTCCAACCATGTCGAGCAGCAGAGCAAAGAAAAGCTGTGGCCGCCAAAAGATCGAGATGAAGAAAATGACCAACGAGAGCAACCTCCAAGTTACGTTCTCCAAACGCCGCAGCGGGCTTTTCAAGAAAGCCAGTGAGCTTTGCACTCTCTGTGGCGCAAGCGTGGTGCTGGTTGTGTTCTCGCCCGACGACAAAGTGTTCTCCTTCGGCTACCCCCGTTGTCATCGACCGCTATCTCAGGGGGGCCCACCACCGGACACGGGCACCATGCATCAGTACATTGACGCGCACCGCATGGCCAATGTGCGTGACCTCAACGCGCAGCTGACTCAGATAAATAAGCAGCTCGACGTGGAGAGGAAGCACGCCGAGGAGCTGAATGGCATGAAGAAGGAAGCTGAGGCCCAGTTGTGGTGGGCCCGATCCATCGAGGCGTTGAGTATGGAGCGACTGCAGCTGCTGAAGAAAGCCATGGAGGAACTAAAAGTGCACGTGGCCTGGTATGCTGATATGGCATTGTTACAGAGTGTTGCGAATGCAAACCCGGGTCCTCATTTTTACCCTGGGGCTTCATCCTCCACCAATCCTAATGTTGTGCAGTATCATCCACAACCACTGTTGCCACCACCTCAGCATCAGGTGTTCCCTCTGCAGATGCAGATGATTCAGGCTCCCATGCTGCCGAACTACATGTTCCCTGATGGGAGCATGATGAACCCTAATGGGACCCTGATGAACCCTCATGGGTTTAATGACTTGGGAATGGGAGGAGGATATGGAGGAGGACCTACTGGTGGTGGTGGTTTCTTTTGAGATCTATCATCCTCGATCCCTGGATCTTGATGCCCTTTTGTTTTTAAAAGTTCATGTTGTTGTTGTTTTTAATTTCAGTTATATGTTCGGCTTAGCTAAGTTTCATCTATGTGACATGGTTTAGCACTGATTAGGGTTCGGATATGTCTTGAACCATCATCATCATTGTCATGTATTGTTGGAACGTTTTACCTTCGTATTGTTTTTTTGTTATGTACTTGGAACTGGAGCGATGTAGTTTCATTTGAATTCTGTTTAAATAAAGGGCATCTTATATTTATTTGCTTCTCATGTTTGGTTTGTTTTGATTATAGAGTTTATTTTAAATTATTCAATATGATTAATTGTTCAAAATGATTTTAGTTACAATTTTACTATTGGAACTTTGATAAATACATACACCCCCATTTAATTTGGAGGTGTGTAAGTGAATAAAAAGAGTGACAGAAAAAAGAAAAGAAATAGAGAGAAATGAAGTTACATATATGATATGACGAGAAAAAAGTAAATAAAAATAAAATGATGTAAAAGAAAGAGATTAAAGAGAAAATAAGTATATAACATATAATTATTCTTTGTATTGTGTTTTACAAAGTGCAATGTCATTCATACCTCTCTTCAAAAGTATAACATTTCGAAGTTATAGAAATCTACTTACAAGTATAATTATTCTTTCTATTGTGTTTTACAAAGTGCAAAGTCATTCCTACCTCTCTTCAAAAGAATAACATTTTGAAGTTATAGAAATCTAGTTAGAAGTATAATTATTCTTTCTATTGTATTTTACAAAGTGCAAAGTCATTCCTACCTCTCTTCAAAAGTATAACATTTTAAAGTTATAGAAATCTACTTAGTGTGTGTTTGAGAGTATGTTGATACACAGAAGTTACAACTGGTAGCTTGTGTTGAGACTTAAAAAATCAGTTTGTGATGTGAGATGGCGTATCCAAATACTATATTAGTAGTACTCTTTTATTTTAAACATAAGTAGAATTTTTTTTATAGAATTTATTTTATATCATAAAATGTAATTGGGATGTTTATTCAAAGTTATTTTGAGTATAAATTTTACAATAAAAGGTATATACCCGTTGAGAAATTAATTCTTGGTATAAACCTATATGAGAGAGGCTCTTAATTTCTTCGTCTGAAGCACAGTTGGCAGTATGATGGTCGATGAAATTCGAAATTATAAAGTGCAAAAAAGGTGAAAAATAATGTTGAAAATAAATCTGTATTAAAATGGACAAAAAATATTAAATAATTTACACAAAAATGTTTATATTGTATTTGTGGTAAAATTTAATTGGAATTCATTGATAGTCTAAAAACTGTCACCCAAATATAGATTTGTCATATACAATAAAATTATTGACTTTTGAAATAATAATTTTCAAAGTTATATTTAGAACAATTTTTAATTAGTTGAATATATAAGATTATTGACTTTTTGAAATAATAATTTTCAAAGATATTTAGAATAATTTTTTGATGAGTGACATTTTATCATGACTTAATTATGTGTGCTTTTAAAATAACTTATTTTTAAAATTTTTTTTTATAACTTTCTAAAATAAATTCAAAGAAAACACTTTTTTAAGAATATATTGTCAATTGTTAAACATGTCAATGGTGGGAAAAAAGGTAAATGTCTAAATTTGTTATGTTTTTAAATTCAATGAAACCTCTATAAATGGAGTCATGACTCTACTGACTTGCATTCATGTTGACATAATTAAACACCACTGATCCACTAAACACTTCAAGATTATTATTATTATTATTATTATTATTATTATTATTATTATTATTATTATTATTATTATTATTATTATTATTATTTGGGTCTAACACTATCAAAATTTGAATATTACATTAAACATTCACCAATTAGGTTAAGTCAAGTAACACCCACTAGAAGCGATAAAGGTCTTCTATAGAAGCATTTTCATTAATTTAAATTTGAAGTCAATTAATAAACTAAAATAACTTTTTAGTAGTTGATTTTTGTGCTCAGTAATATTATCTGTAGTACATAAGGAATACAAAGATGATACTTCTATTATAATTATCTTTGATATAATAAAATACTTGTTTGAGTTAGTCGTGTGATTTTTTATTGATATTAATACTTCCTCTTTTTGAAATAATTATTGTTCCAAAAACTGTTTTTTTAAAATTACTTGACATTTTTATAATATTAAGAAAATATTTTTTTTCAACTGTGTTCTTTTTTTTTCTCCGTACTAATTCTCAATAACTATTATGTAGTTTTCCATTTTATTTTATCAATTTAGTTCTAAGCAATTTCATTTTCTTTCAAACATCATATAGTTATAAAGATTTAGGGCATGTTTGGATAAGTTTATTCAGAAGCACTTCTAAGAAAAGAAAATAAGAAGAAAAAAAATGAAATGAGTTTCTACAAATTAACTTATATATGAATAAGCTAATTTTAGCTTATAGAAAAGTCCATTTCAATTCATTCTTATTTTTTTCTCCTAAAAATGCTTTTGGAGAAGTTCATCCAAATAAAACCTTAAAATAGGATAGTTATTTTAGGGAGGTGATTGTTTTCTTTGCCAAAAAGAGTGAGTGATTTACAGCCACCACTGGAGAAAACCATTGGATATCAATAATGAGATTTCTTTTCGTGACAAAGTCCTTGACAATAAGACAAGTTTACCAACCAGGGAGATAATGGATCTTTTTGTGGCAACAAGTTGATGCCAAAAGTGTATTTGGATGAACATGTCTTTCAGGAGCTGTGTGGCCCTTAGCATTATGTTCTAGTATTGGAACTACCAGGTAAGAATATTAGTTAATGTAATGATGTAGATGTTAACAAAATGTAGTGCTTATAAGGGCTTTGATATTATGGACGTGGATAATGGCTTCTATATGGCCAAGTTAATTTGACATGGAATAAGATAAGGAAAAAGTGATGAATGAAGGGCCCTAGATGATATTTGATTATTATATCTGGTAATTGCACATTAGAGTCTAGATTTTGTTTCACCACTAACAAAGTAACAACGATAGAGTGTACCCTAATATAGATCCACTTTCCTAATTTAGTTTATTATTATGAAATTTTTGTTGGCCATGGCTTTGACAATTGGCAAGCCTAGAAAGGTGGATTCTAATACCTTACAGGTGGAGAGAGGAAGATTTGCCAAAGTTTGTGTGGAAATAAACTTTACCCAACCAGTTTGGGCAAGGTTTGGCTGAATGAACACTAGTAAAATGTAGAGTATACAAAGGACTGCTCATCATTTGTACGTCTTGCGCTACTATGGATACCTTGCTCGAAATTGTGTGACGATTGGGAAGATACCCAAAATCAAGTACGACAATAATCAGCCTGAATAGCGCACTCATGTTGGCAATGAAGCTATAAAGATTGTAACAAAAATTATGGTGATCATGAATGACTTTCCTACAATTAAGACATGTATTAATAATCATGAGGACTCGTTACATAGTTATTAGTTTGTAGTTATGTTTAAAAAACATAATTCAATTGCTAATAAGGATTTTGTTAAAAATAAAAAGGAAGAATATCCAAACTAGCAACTGCTTTGATGGGTTTGAAAATATAAAAACCAAGGAATTGATGGATGCAGGTAAAATGGAAATAATACATGCAATTATTGGGCATATAAAGATAATGAAGATAAACCAACTACCATTAACCTGTAGGCCAAAGCTTTGGAGTAAACAAAAAAGAAGCTTAATTACTCCATATACTCCTATGATCATTCAATGATCCAACCAAATAGTTATTCCTAAAAAATATGGTAATGACTTAGTCAAATGTTCAATACATGATGTTCGAGATGGTACTCACGAGGTAGCCATGCAAAACCACAGTCCAAAGGTGTTATTACATACCCCTTTATGCAAACAATGCATGGACCTTCACCAACTATCCTTAATACACCAAATGTCGAACATATTAAAGATAATCATTATAGGTTCATTGATTTTTGTTTTGATCAGCCAAAGAAAGAGAATTTTATTAAGAGGTACCAGAAGTACCCCGTGAAGGATTAACAACATACAACTTGAAAAGACCCTTAATGTATGATGTTCATTGATAAACCATTGTCATAAGATAAATGAATACAAGTTATGGAGCAAGACCAAGTCCTTGCATGTGCAACACAATAGGTAGTGGTAGAAATGTCAAGAATAGGAGCTTTCAAAGAAGTATATATCCTCTCTTGGAATATTAGAGGGATGAATAATAACAAAAGCAAAGAGACACTTGTTGGATCTTAATCGTAAAATTAGACCTACCTTTGTAGTCATCATTGAAACTTATATTCCATTTGAGAGAATGGCAACCTTTTGGCACCAAGCAAGTTATAACCTAGTTGCTATTGTGGAGGCACAGGGGCATTCTCGGGGTATTTGGGTGTTGGTGGATAATGGGACTAACTTTAGGGTCTATGCTGTTGATATTAGTCCTCATTCAATCATGCTCAATGCTTATTTGGGAGCAGGGGCGGAGCCAGAAATTTGGCTCGAGGGGGGCCAAGAAATTTGTTTTTTTACATACATAAAATATAAAAAAAACTTTAATATTATATATATATATATAATATTTTTTATAAATAAAAATAACTATATTAAGTCTAAAAATAATACTATATTTGATTTTTTATATAAGAAACAATAGATACATTTTTCTAGTTCTAATTATAGAAACATAGATTCATTTTCAAATGTATTAATTTTATATTTTCTTTTATACTCTTACTTTATTACAACAAATTTTATTAATGAGACACTCAATCATTTCACAAGTAGATGATACGTTCATTGACCTATTAACATTTTAAGTCACACTCATAAGTGGAAAAAATTATCTTTTGAATTACGAATAATGCTATTAAATATAACTACTGCTTAAACTATTTAATTTTATGGCATTATTAATTAAAATTAACTAACTTAATTGTTTTAATTGGTTTTGATAAATTAGTTATTTGTTTCTTATATATGTGAATAAATGTGATATATGAGAAAAAAAATAAATTAGATGGATAAAATAATTTGGGTAATTATATGTGAACATCTCAACATCACAAATACTCCACTAAAGTCTATAATTTTTTTTATTTGTATTTCTATCATGTTATGTTACTTATCATACCTACACTTTTCTCTCATCTCCCTTTCTAATATATGTTAATTATATGTCAACTAATATAGTAATATAACTTCATGTATTATTTTTAATATTTTTTTTATAAATTTTAAGGGGGCATAATTTTTTTATATAGTAATATATATACTCTTCTAAAAAATTTTGGGGGGGGGCATGGCCCCTGCTAGTCCCCCCTCCTTCCGCCCCTGTTTGGGAGGTCAAGAATGAATGTGTATTGGACTATATGAAAGTCTAGTCCCCTCCCTCCATGGTCGGTTCTTGAGCTATATCTAAATAATCTATATGCTCCTCCATATATTATCTCTTTATGCTCCCTCAAAGACTTTCCTTGAAGCCTTTGAAGAAGTACTTTGTTGCTCACACTCTTATCACAACTCCATTTTTCTTCGCTGTGAGGGTCTTCCCCAAACTAGGGATCCAAGACCATTTTGTTTTGAAGTTGCCTAGATGACACATGATGATTATCTAAAGGTAGTAGAAAAAGTATGGAAGCATGGATGAGAAAACCCCTAGTTGCCCTGAAAAAGGTGAAGGAGGAAAATATTAATCAGGAAATATTTTGTAACATTTTTAGGTGAAGCCTGAAAGGGTTACAAAACACTTTGGAGATCTAGTGGACTCCTTGAGGCTACTACAAGTTAAACGTTAGCTTTAGCAGCAATATGATCAGATTCTTTATAAGGAAAACTTTTTTTTGGTACTAGAAGTCTAGGAAGCAACAGGTTAAACTTAGGGACAAGAATACAAAAATTTTCCATGCTCAAACTGTTACCAGGAGGATACTTTAACTTTTTTTTTTCTCATTTGTACAGGTTAACTCTACCCTTTTCATATAGTGGCAAATAACCCTTGCTTAAGAGAAAGGATAGCATAAGACAACTCCAACAATCAGTTATGAAGGATGAGGTATCCAAAGCTTTGAACTCTATGAAGCCATACAAAGCTCCAAGACTTAATGGTTTTCTGGGTATCTTCTTTAAGCAGTATTAACAGTCAATTCATGATGATATCTGGACATTGGTATATGACGCTTTCGCGATAGGCTATTTCCCCTTAACTTTTAGACCCTAGTTGTTTTGATTCCAAAGGTCAATTCTCTAGGGAATCTTAAGGATTCAAACTAACTAGTTCATGCAACATTCCTAAGGTCAATTCTCCAGGTAATAGTCGACACCCATAATTAAATGACATCATTAGCCCTTTCCAAAATAGTTTTTTGCCAGGTAAGGACACCTTTGATAATGCAATAACTTTATAAGAGCTTGTTTACAATATCTGTGCACGACTCTAAGAGAAAAAAATGTGATCTTCAAAATTAACCTGGAGAAAGTTTATGATAATGTTAATTGGACATTCCTCTAACTAAAGTGTATACAAATATCTAGAGTTTAGAATCTGGTGTCTAAGGATGACAAAAAAATACTTATATTTGCATATATATGCGGATAAAATTCACAATGAACAGAAAATGGATAGTTAAATGGGTATACGAGAATAATTTAAACAAATATATTCGTATTTGTTAATAAATGGGAGTAGGGATGAATATTGAGGTACCCTCCTCATAAGTATCCATTAAAATACCTGTTATAATTAAATTACTTAAATGTCCTTGTTTAAATATATAAAATTAAAGTATTTTAGTTTATTGGCTTTTGTTTGGACTTATGAGATTGAAATATTGTACATTATTAACTTTTGTTTGTACTTATGAGATCAAATTATTTTAGTTTGTTGGCTTTTGTTTGGACTTGTGAGATTGAAGTATTTTAACATTTAAATTTAGTTTCTAAATTGAAGTATATCTTGGTTAGTGTAATTGTGTAGAATATTTGAATAATTTTAGTTTTAACCTTTAAACTATTTTTTTAAAGAAAATATTAGAATAAATAAAAATTATAGTCAAAGTGTTTTTTAAAATATATTTGAGATGGTTTTTTTTTTAATATCCACATATACACGTGTACTTGCATGAGTATGGGGTAGACATATGGAGGATATTTATCTAGCATAGAAGGTAATAGGAGACTATTACTTAGAGTTGTTAAAATGGGCCAGCTCGGCCCACCTTGGCTTGCTTAATTGGTGGGCCAACCTAACATGGCTCACTTCTTAGTGAGTCCATAAAATGTTAGCCCAGCCCACCTAATATAAAAAATAATGAAAAATCAATTTTGTTCTAAAAAAAAAAACAAATTCCAACTTCTATCATGCTTCAAATTCAAAATTTTATAAAAGAATATTATGTTAGCAACAAATATTATCAATTACAATAAGTTTCAAGTCTTTTAAATTTAATAAATAACAATTTTAAGAAATAATTAATTATCTTAGAACCTAAAAAGGGATTTTTTTAGTAGTTAGCCAACTTGTGGGCCAACCCGGCCAACCACGGGTTACCCGATGGGCCGGATCAATTTTTTTTTGCTATTATTAGAAAATTCTTTTTTTTCAATCAAACCCGGCCCAAACCCGTGGTGAGCTGGGTTGATCCACGGGTGGCGACCTATTTTGATAGTTCTACTATTACTTGTGCCCACCTTGCCCGTTAACATTGCCACCCTTACTGAGTGTGTGCGTGCGAGTGGGGTGGTATCAAGTTATTCTAAGAGTAACATTTGATAGAGTTATTTCCCTTAATAACTTTTTGTATATATTAAATTTGAACGATCTAACTATTAAATTAAAATTTCTTATTGAATAGATGAAGTCTACAATTTTTTTTATATAGTTAAAAAATTATTTGATATTTTATTAAATATATTCAAATTAATGATTAATATTCTTTTGTAAAATATAAATAAATACTGTCTATAAAATTACCTAATTACAAATATCTAATTTTTCTAATATATAATAATCATTTTAATTCAATGGTTTAATTTTCTTTTGGACTTTCTAGTATATATTTTCCAGTGCAAAATGGCCATTTAATCAGTTTGTTTGATTTAGAAATGGGGGACTTGATGGGTTTCATGGATACACAACGCATGAATATATATATAGTCACGACTTTTTTCAAATTTTAATTTGTCTACTTTTTAGTTTTTACGTACCAAAATGTAATGATAGGTGAAGATATATGTTTCTATATACATTGGAATTCCTTTCATAATTTATATAATACCATATTTGTTTTTTAGAATTAATACCATAATTTCGATACATTAAAAATGGAGGAGAATATTTCAAAGTCTTGAAAATTATATTCTTTAACTTTTATATGCAACTTAAAATATGAAGTTTTATGTATTCAAAAGTAATTAGAAATGTTAATATTTACTGTCATTCATTAATTCAGAAGTCACGCACTAATCTCCTATAAATAGGGAGACTTGTAAACAGTGATAGAGTACTTTTATTTATCTCTACTTTTTTTTCATAATATTTGTTCTATTTTAAAATGATTGCTGTTTTAGTATTAAAAAAATTTATATTGATTGATGTTTTCAATTTTTAAAGAAATATTAAAACTTTTATTTCAAATTTGTTTCAAACAAATTATATTAATATAATAATTTTTTAATACTGTCCCTATCAACCACCATCATTAATCCCCTAAGTAGTTTTAGAGGTGGAGTATCAAAATTGGACCTATATTTATTACTAAATAAATAATTTATTATTATAAAATCAACCAAACAATAACATTAATTTATTATAATAAATTAATTTATTATTAATAATAAGAGAAATAATTAATATATTAATTTATTAAAATACCAATTTGTATTTAATAATTAGTATATATATTAATAATTTTATTAATTTATATTCTTTAATAAGAATACTAATTTATAAATTTATTAATTATATTTATTAATTAATGTATTATTTTTTATGAATTAATTACTATATTATTAAATATTAATTTATTAATATGCTGAATTATAAATTTATTAATTTGTGTTTATATATATTAATTATTATATTAATTTATATTTATTAATTAGTATCCTAAATTATAAATTTATTATTTTATATTTATTAATTAATGTATTAATTTCTATTTATTAACTAGTATACTAATTACTATTTATTAATTAATATATTAATTTATTAGTATACTAATAAATAATAATAATAAATTAATTTCTTATTATAAATTAATATATCATTAAATTAATATATTAATATTTAATTTCTTATTAAATAATAATAATAATATAAATTAGTATATTAATATACTTCTATATAAATATAAATATACTATACTGGATATAATATAAACATATGGCTTAATTACAATTTTCATCCCAAACTTTTCACTTTTAGGCAAATTTTACCCCCAACAAATTAATTTGACACATTTTACCCCCAATTTTTTGAAAAACTTGCAAATTTTACCTTCCATCATTTTGCTGATGTGGCATGCTAAAATAATTGTACTTTTTACCCCAAACATTTTACTTTTTGACAAATTTTACCCTTAACTTTTCACTTTTGGGCAAATTTTACTCCCAACTTTTTATTTTTTGGTGAATTTTACCCCCAATTTTTATGCTTATGTCAGTACAACGGTAGAAGGTAAAATTTGTAAGTTTTTAAAAAAGTTTGGGGTAAAATGCGCCAAATTAATTTGTTGGGGGTAAAATTTGCCAAAAAGTAAAAAGTTAGGAGTAAAAAATGCAATTAAGCCTAACTATATAGAAGTAGGTTAATTAAAAAAATATTTTTTAAAAACATTATTGATTACCAAGGGTATGGACCATTTGCCACAAAGTTTTTCTAGCTTAACTAGTGATCTTGAAATTGAGTTTTAAGTATGCAATTACATTAAATATTCATACATGGAACTTTGTTGTTCATAGTTATACCGGTTCAAGCAAGATTATTTTCATAACTTCCTTAAGAATACATGTGATCTCATAAAAAATTAAATTAAAATAGTTATCAAGTTAAATTTAAGATATATAGTATTAATAAAGTTTAAAAGATTGTTTGGTTGGTTGGTTTTATAATATTGTTATTTATTTAATAGTGATAAATACATGTACAATTTCAATCCTCTGTTTAAATTAAATAATATATAGGCTTAAATATATTTTGGGTATTTGATAAATTAGCAAATTTTATTTTGGTTCCCTTATAATTTTTTTTTTGAGTTGAGTCTCTAATAAAACAAAATTTTTATTTTTGATCCTTATTATTTTATTTTAATCCTTCTAATATATATATATATATATATATATATATATATATATTTCTTTTGAGTCCCTAAAATATATAGATAATTTGTTATTAGTCCCTATCAAATATTTTTCAAAGGAACTAATACAAAATAAACATAATATTATAAGAAATAAAAAAAGGAAAAAAATAAATGAATGAAGACGTGCATGAAGACCCACGACACAACAATATTAAGCCAAACAAATAATCAGCGACTGAATGAGATTGGATTGGATCATGCCCGTAATCGGACCCAGAGGGCCAGAGATAGTAGCCAGTCACATAAAGGACATTGTTAAATATTAAACGCATCCCCATTTTTGTTAAGTACATTCCCTGTTTTATTTTTTAGACAAAAATACCTCTTACAAAAATGTGCTTCCATTGATCATGATACACAACAAAAAAGCACTTCCATTTTGACAAAAAAAAGTGGTAACACTTTTGAACCCCTTTATCTCTCACTCTTATAATTATTATTGCCTCATTTGCCTAAAAAATGAAGATATTGCACTATTGCTAATACAGGTAAGTCATGATGGACAATCACCCATAATTGTAGAAGAGAAAACTAATACGAGTCTCTCTTGCTTCTCCTTATTGATTGCTTTGTTGAAAAAATTGATATAGACCTCTCTCATTTCTCTATCTTTTAGCATGTCATTCTCATAGATACTCCTCCCTGCTGAGCTTGCATTATTTGTTCCATAAGTCCATGACTTTCTCCATTGATTCCTATCAACTTTCCATTTCTTGCTAGCTATTTATTATCCTCTAGTATCCACAACTATTGAAACAAGCTTGTGTTAAAATGTTGAAATTTCATGCTTTTGAAAATTAATTTCCAAAAGTGTTAAAATTTTAACACATTTTAAAAATCAATTTCTAAAATGTATTTAATATATTTCGGAAGTTAAATACTGGAACATCTGCTAATTACTAAAAGTATATTCCAAAAATTCATTTATGGGAAAGATAGTTTTGTCAAAAAATATAAAAACGCAAAATGAGTGCGGATAGAAAAAAAATGGTGTAAATAGAATTGCCTGAATAGTTCCCACGATACTAAGTCATGGGCAAGCCCATTGTCCATGATTTATAAATAACACGTGAACTTGATTCTCATTAAAAAAAAAATCATGAATAAAATACGCTTTTCTGAAAACTAATTTTCAGAACGTATTTTTGGTTGACGATGGAAGTTCTAAAATTTTATTTGATAATATATATTAAATACATTTCAGAAACTAAAGTTCGCAAGTGAAAATTTTAATACATTCTAAAATTTAGTTTCCAAACGTGTTGAATCAATTTTCTCACAAGACAATTACTAAAGGTACACTACTACAAAAAAGGCATTTAACATCGTCGAAATGACATCGGTTGTATGAGGACCGATGTAAAAAAATGTGCGGTGGCATTTTTGTAAATAATTGGACGTAGTTAACATTGGTTGCCTCATAAACGATGTCATTCGTCTTCATTAACATCGGTTATACCTCATAACCGATGTCATTTGTCTTCGTTAACATCGGTTATACCTCATAACCGATGTTATCCATGTCAGTACTAGAAAATATACATTCTACATCGTCCATTTAACATCGATTATGTGAGAAATGATGTTAAAAAATGCACGGTGGCATTTTTGTAAATAACTGATAGTCGTTAACATCGGTTATCTAATAACCGATGTTGTAAATCATTATTGACATCGGTTATATTTAATAACCGATGTTGTCAATGCTTGTTGACATCGTTTCTATATGACAACCGATGTTGTCAATGTTTTCTAAGCCTTCTAAAATCAGTTTGGTTCTCAGTCTCTGGCACGTCCCTCACTTTCGTTCGTCTCTGCCATCCCTAGTGCTCTCACTCTTTCGTTTGTCCAACCCTTCAACCAGCGTCACCGTCGCCCTGTGTCACCATCATTGTCGCCCCTTGTCTTCTATTTGCCCCGTCGTGTTCACAAACCCTTCTCCCTCGCACTGACGAACCACCATTGTTCGTTCTCTTCCTAACAAACACCACCTCCATTGCACTACACTGCTCCATCACTGCCATTACTCTCAACAATGAAGAACTCGCGCCGTTGTTGAAAGGGTCAGTGTTATTGTTGTCGCAACCTTCGACTTCTCTTCCTCATTACGCAGTTGTTGCGCCAGGTACCCTCTTCGCTATCTTCTTTGCCTCTTGTTTTTGTTTTTTTCTTCCATTGATTTGCTTCTCTGACCACTGATTCTTCCAGCACTTTGTTCGCACCCATTACAAGAAACCATTTTTCCATTTAACGCACCTCTGTTGGCCAGTGCGTGTCCTCTAACCCAGTCAGGTAATAGCTCACCTTTTGTTTGATGCTTTTTGCCTGTTTGATTAAATGCCCCAATAGTAGTTTACTGGATTTATTCTGGGATTTACGTTGTTTTGGGGTTGTTTGCTGGGAATTATATGTTAAAGGGGATGTGGTTAAAGGGGTGCTGTGGTTAAAGGTGTTATTCTCTAACAGCTAGTTGAGGCTGTGGTTGCAACTCTGTTTGTTTGACGTGATTGAAAATTCTAGACATTTTGAAAGTTTAAATTGATTTTTTTTTCATTTGTAAAATGTCTTATTTGGGTAAACTAATTTTTTTTTTTTATAAATTATCCTCTTGTTGACTTGCAAACCTTGCAGTGTTTTTTATTCATGTGAAATTGAGTACTTGATTGTTTTTTATTCAGAAAAAACTGAGAAATACTCAACTAGGACAAAGGGAAGAGAATTTTTTTACCAGCATTGACAACAAGAGGGCTACTCCTGTAAGTACAGAAAACTTGCTATCAAGAGTTAATATTTTCAGTTCTAATGATAGAACTGCAGAGAATGAGAATGATTTCTGTTGTGCGGTTGTGCCTTTCTTTTAGCTTTCCTTTCAATGCATCAAGTTTCTATTTATGTATTTATTTTGGCAATATAAATAAAGATTGAACATCAAGACCTCCACTTGAATTCTACCCAATTTTCACTGCTTGAGTTATGCTAAGTGGTACATTGATCTATAACTTTACATTGAAAGTAAATTTATTTCTTAAAATAAACTAGAAGCTGCCCTAATAATTGTCTAAGTGCAAGGGACCCTTTCTCTGAATTTACCTATTTTTTCTCATTTGAATATTTTTCCTAGGCAAATAATTTGATTATTATGAATTTTAGTTCTTGGTAGGAGTGGCATTCTATCTAGGTGTATATTAAGGATGTAATTATACTACTCTAACGTCCATAGTAAAAACAAGCTAGGGATATATTTTAAAGTGTTAGCAAACTCTGGGAAAAGACTAAAATATTTTAAAAAGTCTTTATATTGAGATTGGATTTGGTAACATGGAAGCCATGTACTAATGTTAGTTTAGAACTTTGTTGTTACTCTTTGTTAGCTACTTAGCATTTTATTTTTCTTTTCCTTTATATTTTATACTTTACCAAAAGGAAATACTGAGATTGATGTTTGTTATTATCTTATCATTTCTTCCTTAGTTTTAGGCATTATTACTTAATAATTTGTTTTACAATTTAACACCATAAATGGCCATATATTCTATGTTATTATCAATTTCCAGCACTTCTATTTATCTTTTAAGATTTGAACCATAAATGAAACACGATTTAATTTGCAGACTCTTTTTCCTTTGTTGTTTCCACCGTCATCACTGCACTTTTTGTTATTGTTAGTGAGCATCTTTTCAGGTACGTATCTCATTCTTACACTTCAGTACTTGTTACAATTATAATAATGCTTTATAACTTGTTTGTGTAATTTATGAGTATTATTTTTTATTCAAGTTAAGCATTATGAGTGAACCTTAGTTTCCCGTTTGAGGTTCAATACAATGATTAATACGGATAGTTTGGATTAATCGTTGTATTGAATCTTGAATTGTCCGTTTGGACAGTTTGGGAATAGTCATTTTTTTATACTTGATTCATACATGGAGGTTGAGTCTCTTTTGTTAAATTTGATGAAATTTCGATTTAGTGCATTTCATTTTGTTCTCCGGGTGCATACTTGATTGTGGTGGAATTTATGTCACCACTTTCATGTCGTGTACTTGGAGATCAATGCGAAATGCTGTCGAAAATTCGTCAAATTTAACAAAAGAGACTAAAGCTCTATGTATGAATCAAGTATAAAAAAAATGTCTTCCTGAATGGGATAGGGCCACACCTTTTATGAAAAAGTGAGATCTTCATGCATGTCACAGAAGAGGAAAGATGGATCGAAGTTGGATGAAAGCTATTCGCATCACTGAGGAGTATGAGAATGGGGTTGAAAAGTTTTTGGAATTTGCTCAACAAAATTCAGCGAATATGGGGGGAAAATATTATTGTCCTTGTGTTAACTGTCTGAATGGGAGACGACATGTCATGGACGACATAAGGACACATCTTCTTTGTGACGGGATTCTTCAAACATATACAAGATGGATATGGCATGGTGAATTCATAGACATGCCGACGGTGTCCCAAACTGAGTCTGTTGTTGATGTTGAAATGGGAGATCGATTAGAGGATATGATCCGAGATGTTGGACAAGAGTCTTTTCATCAAGCACATGCCCCTTTGTATGATGCATTGGAAAGTGATTCGAAGAAGCCTTTGTATGTAGGGTGCAACAACTTCACACGGTTGTCAGCGGTGTTAAGTTTGGTCAATTTGAAGGCAAGATATGGGTGGAGTGATAAAAGCTTCACTGATTTGCTTGAGGTGTTGAAAACGATGCTTCCAAAAAATAACACGTTGCCGAAAAATAACTATGAGGCAAAGAAGATACTGTGTCCGGTGGGTATGGAGTATCAGAAAATACATGCATGCCCTAATGATTGCATATTGTACAGAAATGAGTTTGAACATATGCATAAATGCCCCATGTGTGGAGTGTCACGGTACAAATTGAAGGATGACGCGTGTGGTAGTGATGAAAGCACAAACAAAGAGTCCCCAGCAAAGGTGTGTTGGTATCTTCCAATAATTCCAAGGTTTAAACGATTGTTTGCTAATGGAGATGACGCAAAAAACCTGACATGGCATACAGATAGTCGAAAATGTGATGGATTGCTCCGGCATCCGGCTGATTCTCCCCAGTGGGACAATATTAATCATTTGTTTCCAGATTTCGGGGAAGAGTCAAGAAACCTTAGGCTTGGACTTGCTACCGATGGAATGAATCCTTTTGGTAACTTAAGTACTAACCACAGTTCATGGCCTGTTTTGCTAGTAATTTACAACCTGCCTCCTTGGTTGTGCATGAAGCGAAAATACATTATGTTGTCTATGATGATTTCGGGTCCAAGACAGCCAGGAAATGACATTGATGTTTATCTAAGTTCGTTGATTGAAGACTTGAGAAAGTTGTGGGACGAAGGGGTTGATGTCTTTGATGGGAATCGCAAGGAAACCTTCAAGTTGCGTGCAATGGTATTTTGTACCATTAATGACTTTCCAGCATATGGGAATTTGAGTGGATATAGTGTTAAGGGGCATCACGCATGTCCTATATGTGAAGAAAACACAAGCTACGTGCAACTCAAGCATGGAAGAAAGACAGTCTACACTAGGCATCAGAGATTTCTCAAACCATATCACCCGTATCGGCGATTGAAAAAAGCTTTCAATGGAAGATAAGAGGATGTAAGTGCACCGATACCTTTGACTGGAAAGCAGGTTTATGAGCGGGTGGAGGAAATCCAAAATATCTTTGGGAAGACGCAACAGAAGGATGCAAGTGAGAAAAGAATATGGAAGAAGAGGTCGATATTCTTTGATCTTCCATATTGGTCCGATCTAGATGTTAGACATTGTATAGATGTTATGCATGTGGAGAAAAATGTGTGTGATAGTTTAATCGGCACGCTTCTTAACATTAAAGGCAAGACAAAGGATGGTCTGAATGCTCGGCAAGATTTGGTTGAGATGGGTATACGTGAGCAGTTACATCCAAGGTCAGAAGGTAAACGAACATATTTGCCCCCAGCATGCCATACTTTGTCCAGAGAAGAGAGAAAAAGTTTTTGTCAGTGTCTACGGGATGTTAAGGTGCCACAGGGATACTCTTCAAATGTAAGGAGTCTTGTATCGATGAAGGATCTCAAATTAGTTGGCTTAAAGTCTCATGATTGCCACGTCTTGATGCAACAAATTCTAGCCGTGGCGATACGAAACATCTTGCCTAACAAAGTCAGGGTTGCCATAACTCGCCTGTGCTTATTCTTCAATGCAATATGTAGCAAAGTAATTGACCCTGTAAAGTTGGATGACTTGGAAAATGAGGCTGCTATTATCTTGTGTCAGTTGGAGATGTATTTTCCTCCTTCATTTTTTGACATCATGGTTCACTTAATTGTTCATCTAGTGAGGGAGATTAGATTATGTGAACCCGTTTATTTAAGGTGGATGTACCCAATTGAGCGATACATGAAGATCTTAAAAGGGTATACGAAGAATCAATACCGTCCTGAGGCATCCATTGTTGAAAGGTACATTGCAGAAGAAGCTATTGAGTTTTGTTCAGAGTACATGGAGAAGACGAAACCTGTCGGGGTTCCTGAGTCTCGTCACAAGAATAGAGTGAGAGGTAAGGGTACACGAGGGTTACTTGTTGTAACCATGGGTCTCAAGGCACTGAATGAAGCACATTTGTATATATTGAATAATACCGATGAGGTGACCCCATACATAAATGCACACAAAGAATTTGTGAAGGCAAGTAACCCAAAAATGAACAAGAATTGGGTGTTGATTGAGCATAACAAAACTTTCTTAAACTGGTTTAAAGACACCATTTTTGCTCTTGATGATCCTTCTGAAACGTTAAAGTGGTTAGCAAATGGGCCTAAGCTAAATGTTCCAACTTGGAAGGCATATGATATCAACAAGTATTCATTCTACACGAAGTCACAAGATGACAAGAGTACAGTTCAAAACAGTGGGGTTAGTCTTCGGGCTGAATCAGAACACTCTTCTAGTGCAAAAGATAACAACCCCAAATTGGGGTCCATGTCTTACTTTGGAGTGATTGAAGAAATCTGGGAGGTTGATTATACTATTTTCAAAGTGCCTGTTTTTAAGTGTAATTGGGTTGATAGCAACACCGGTGTGAAGACTGATGATTTGGGATTCACTTTTGTAGACCTTACAAAGGTTGCTTATAAGGACGAGCCTTTCATCATGGCAGAACAAGCAAAACAAGTGTTTTATGTCGAAGATCCCTGTAATGCAAGGTGGTCAGTGGTTCTACAAGGAAGAACCAGCGGTGTTATTCATGAAAATGATGATTCAACACTTGATATTTGTGAGCCTCCCTCTTTCTACACACGCATGCCTACCATCATTGAAGAAAATGAGGAGGATGGCGTACACGCAAATCGTCATGATCATGATGAAGGCTTATGGGAGAACATTCCTACCTAACCATGTTATATATAAGTAATGTCTATGTTATTGTATACTTTAATAATTTTGTCAACTTATTTTTTATCTCCATTTACAATTTATAAACTTTGTACAATTGCAAATAACACTTAATTTTTTGTTTGTTTGAACAGGCACATGGGTACACCACCAGGTTCCCCTCATCCTGAGTCATCAGCTCCTTCTGAGTCTACGTCCAGGAGGACTAGACAATCCACACAACTCAAAAAATTCACTGCTAAACGCTTGTCTGGGGAGAAGCCACGAGTTGATGTCGATCCTGCAACTGGGAAAGCTTCAGGTCCAAATAGATCACATTTCAGGACCTATTTGGGGATTGCTGCCCGAGACAGGGTTGATATTACATATCAAGATTGGCACCATGTGCCGGAAACTAAGAAGAACATGATTTGGGAGGACATTTTGGTATTTGCAATAAACTCTTTATGTTATAGTAATTGTATGTATTTAACTTGCATATTATTGTTATTGACTGTTACATATGATTCTCTTTTGAAGGAACAATTTGATATTCCAGAAGCGTCCAAGGCTAAGAGGAAAATTATTTCCTATGTGGGAACAAGATGGAGGCAGTTTAAGGCAGACCTTACAAGGAAATATGCACTTAAAAAAAAGAAGGGTGATGAGGAGGAAGAGGTACATGAGGATGATGATGACATTCCTTGTGTAAAATTTGGCATTGAGAAGGACATGTGGAGGGAATTTAAAGCCAGCCGTAATACTTCTGCTTGGCAGGTAAGTTGTGGGCAATGTTTTTTAATTTGTCTATATCAAAATTTGATTAATTATTTTGCTGAAAGTATGTCTTATTATTCACAGAAAATCAGACAGAAGGCTCAAGAAATCCAGAAACAGAACAACATGCCACATGTAATGTCTCGTGGGGGTTATGAATGGCTTGAGGAAAACATGATGGCCGAGAAGATGAAGAAAAAACAGGCTGAAGCTGCTGAATCTGGGAGTACAATTGTAGTTGATCCTCCATCTCCCATTAAACGACATGTGAAGTGGAAGAAGGCCCATACAAAACATTCTGGGCAGATGACATCTGAGGCAGCACAACATGTTGCTGATAGGATTGTAAGTTATTATGCAGCTTAAAATGTAACTACATATAGTAACAACAGAAGTTGACTCCTTTATCTTTTTTTGCTTGTAGGATTCCTAGAGGAGCAGTGCATACAGGGTACCTTTGTTCCCCATGGACGTCAGGATATACTGACCACTGCTATTGGTCGACCGGAGCACGGTGGTCGTGTTCGTGCTGCTGGAGTTGGTGTGACCATTAACCATTACTTTGGACCACTATCACGTGGCTCGCATACTTCTTCATCCATCACTGCAGAGCTTGTGGCTTCGTTGAAAGAGAGCTTGAAAGAGAGCTTCAGAGAGGAGTTTAAAGAGGAGTTTAAAGAGGAGTTTAAAGAGCAGTTAAAAGAGGAGTTTAAAGATGAGCTAAAGAGAGAATTGTTAATGGAGTTGAGCCAGATGACCTCCCAGCAGCCGCCTGAGCATGTTCACCCATATGTAGCTCCTTTCGGTGCCCGTGTTAGCACGAAGGGGAGTTGTGCTGGTACTGATATTGATCCCTCAGGGGAGGAGCCTGGCACTGACACAACAGCTGAACAGTGTGGCTTCTATGTTGATGAGCAGCCTCCCCGCTTGGTGGCCATTGGGAGAGTTTATCATGGGGCTTCAATCATACACCACACGTGTTTGACGGATGATATGGTCAAGGTGGGGTTGAAGAGGTTCTAGATGCTACTGCTCGAGTCCCTTTACCGACTAATAAGGTTCAATTAGTGGGGGACGCCCTCAACACCTTTATTGCATGGCCGAGTCATCTTGTGAAGCCTGTTTCATGGGAGGTAGCACGGGAGGTAGCTTCTTTAATTGATTTTATTTTTTGGTATAATCAATACAATTGAATAGAATAAATTGTTGACTACAAGTAACTTGTATTTATTAATTGTGTAGGATTGTAAACAGAGACCAAAGGAACCAGTTGAACCTCATGATAGGTCGGTCCCTGATGATGATCCATTATTAAATTTGGTACAGGTTAGCCTGTTACTTTTCAGACATCCTTTCCAGGTGTCGTGGGATGCGAGATTGTTTGGGGTGCATAATGAACAGTTCCCCATCTACATAAATCATAGTGATGTTGGGGAGATATTGAGTGGCAATCAATATCTTAATATCAGTATTATACAGTTGTGGATGACGTAAGTACATTTTAATTTTAGGTTAATTACCTATTTAATTGTAAGTGATTAACAATTTACATTTATTTGAACAAAAATAGGTTTTTGAATGACTTATGTATGGAATTCGAGCATGGTTCTGTCTATGGACTCCTTGAGCCTCAGAGCATACAGAGATCAGGGAATACGAGAGATCATGCTCAAAATTACATTCAAAGATGGATACATGAATCTCAAAAAGAAGTCTACCTAGGAGCTTACTTAAATAAGTAAGTAAAATTTCATTAATAAATGCATTTAAATAATGATTGCATTGTTACTAATAACTATTTTCCAATGCAGCCAACATTGGCAACTCCTGGTTATTTGTCCTAGGTCCAATGTTGTTGTCTGGTTTTGTTCCCTACACAAGAAGCCCGATGTAGACATCAAAGCCACAGTTATAGGGTACGTTTAAATTTGTAACAAATTGATTGTATCGAACCTATTATACATGAATATCTTGGTCTTACAATTATATTTGCATGTTTCTTTTAACCAGTGCTTTAAAGGGCTTGCAAGGTAACCAACCAAGTAAATCGAAGAAAATTGATTGGATAAATGTAAAAGTAAGTAATTTAACCAATGTTTGAATATCCAAAATGTTTATTTAGTTTTTTTTTTTACAATAATTTGTCTTAAACACTATTAAATTTCATATTGAATTTAGTGTAATCTACAAAGCGGAGGCACTGAGTGTGGCTATTATGTCATGCATTGGATGTGGACCATCATCCATGGGGGATTCAGGGATAACTGGGAAACGGTAATATATTTGTTTACTTTAACAGGTTTCATTTATTATAACTATTAATATTCGATGTGATTAACTAACATTTGTTTATATATGATGTAGATATTTTGCGATTCTCAACCATTGGAGGCAACGACAATTGAAGATATTCGCATTCAGTGGGCACGATACTTTTTGAGAGTTAGAAATGAAACACTGAACAAATTAGTAGAATGTTAGCTTATTAATGGATTCTATTTGTATATTGGATATATTGCTTAATGTTTGTTTATACATTAATTAGTATTTTATTTATAACAATATAAAGCATAGATAATTGATTATTAATTATACAAATTGCCTGGGTCTGGATTTTTCTTTGAAATTACAGGTTTGGTTCAATCTAAAACAGAACGCTAATAAAAAAAAAACTGCATAAACAACATCGGTTATGGTAAAAACCGATGTTGTTAGTGCACAAACAACATCGGTTGTCCCAGAACCGATGTTATTTGCGCACAAACAACATCGGTTATGGCAAAAACCGATGTTGGTAGGTGCATAAACAACATCGGTTCTGGGACAACCGATGTTGTTTGTCACCTAACAACATCGGTTTTTGCCATAACCGATGTTGATTTCAACACATATTTTGACTATTCTGGCACAAACAACATCGGTTTTGGGATAACCGATGTTGTTTGTCACCTAACAACATCGGTTTTGGCAAAAACCGATGTTGTTTTCAACACATAATTTTCACTATGTGAGCATCCTTTTGACATCGGTTGTGCTCCGAACCGATGTTGTATTGTATTTTAACATCGGTTCAACAACCGATGTTGAAAGTTGTCCACTTTCAACATCGTTCGATACAACATCGGTTAATAACCGATGTTAAAAGCCTAAAATAACCGATGTTAAATGCCTTTTTTGTAGTAGTGGTATCCCTCAATTGTTAAACGTACCCTTTCTTTCATTTTTTTTAAGGTTTCTTTCATCTTTTTTTAATAACTTTATTTAAATTTCTTTTCACATGTTCAAAGAAGTTATTAGTTATATATAGCTGAAATAGCCAGAAAGCAAATATTCTTATGAAAAACACAGCTTTTCTCCAAATAAACAAAATGATCACATATCCATGGAACTCCAAATGATCCAAGTACAACATATATGATATACTTGGTTGACATGATTACAGAGTACACTATACATAAAAAAAAAAAAAAAATACATTGCACTCAATCATATAATGAGAAGAACCTTTTCACGATTCTCATTTCTTGTGGAATGCTTCAATGGAGCAGCTGATGTTTTTGGTCTAACATTTGAAAAAAGTTCTAAACATTACAATTAACTCTTATTCTATTTCTTTTTTCTTTTTATAATAACTCTTTACTTCAATTAAGTGATCATGTCAAAACAAAAATATGTAACATTATCAAGCCATGTCACCACCATATCATTGTCACATTATTATTTGACATGTCATCTACCAACATTACATCATAAAAAAACTATTAATTTTTTAATGGATGTATCAAAATAACACAGCTGCATTATTTGGAGGATCCAATTTATTCAATTGAAACTTTGGGACTAAAATTACACAACTACGAGTGATTAAAGGTGCATTAATTTAAGTCTTTTAATTTTTTCAAATATATTCTTTACTATTGAATGAAATTCATATAAAGATTATTAAGTAATAAATGAGACTTGTTAACAAGATGGTGAAAGCTACAATCTTCAATGATCTCCTATAAATTTCAATCAATAATAATTATATGTTAATATTATGAAGAAAAAGAAATAGTCACTTTAAAAATTTCATCCTTTAAAATGAGTTTGCTCATCTTATTTCAAATTAACTGAACGAAAAAAATAATTAATTGAAATCCAAAATGACTTTCGAATACTCAATTTTTTTTTTTAATCGAATACTCAAGTTCTATGCCAAAATATGAAAATTTAAATATAAAATTCAATTAAAAATTACAAACAAAAACCTTTGAATAATACCTACCAATATAAATTTCAAATTCAATTCGAGGGGACGATCTTGGGTTGCATGAGTTGCTCCAGTTGAAGGTCTCTATTGAGGAGCTCAAGAAGAACATTGAGAAACATGCTAGCAAATTCATGATTGAGCAACACTCTAGTAATAATAATAATATACCTTCTTCTTCGTCAATTAATGGGCTTGGGCTTGGTCCACTTTCATGCTATGACGCCTTTGAGAACAAACCTGCAGCTCCTGCTGGGAATGGCATTGCTTCGTCACTTCCTGATGCCTATTATCTCACTTTTCGAACTGGCTATCTTTGATCTTGTTTTGTTCTTTTTTGGTTTCTTTTGGATTCAGAGGGGTGTGAATCACAAACTGGTACCTCACGAGTTGTGTATTTCCTATTGTTTATATCCCTCTTTTCAATAAAAAAAAAAACTGGTTTTTATCCCTGTTGAAACTAATTTGTCCTTTATATATATTCATCAAGGACTCTGGACTCCAGGGGAATACAATTGATACATATATACAGTAGTAGTAGTAGGAGACTATATATATTTTTTGGAAAATGCTTAATAGTACGAATTAAATTTTGTACTTTAAATACGAATGACGCGGCCTGTTTTACATCTTTTTCAAACGCTATTCTTCTTCTTATTTTGTTATTTCCGATCCCCTTTAGTTTTTGTTTTCTTCAGCTGATATAATTTCAATCGAAGACCATGCTTCGAGTTGCAGCCATCTTCCTCAGTTGCGGTCCAATGAAATAATGTTTTAGCCTTTTAGGCCATTAGCAATGCACTGGTGCAAAGCATTAGAAACTACTACGTTCAAATTTAACACAAATTAAGCATATCTTATCCTTTTTTTCTTCTGATGATGATACCTTACGTTTAAATGTCACATAGCATTGTAAGAAGATTTTCAGAGTTAGAAAATTTTGCTGAGATTGTTTCTTTAGTTTTTGGTGCGAGATAGGAAGTCTACCAAGATTAGATGGGATATATAATCAAAAGTTTGTTAATTTAATTTCTTTTAATATTTAATTTATTATTTTTATGAGAAATAATTACACCTTACATATTTTATGCATTTCGTACTTAAATTCTTCGTGCTATATAGCACTACTCATATTTTTTTTCTAGTACAATGATAACTTGTGATGTTGTCAAACCTAACAATAATATGAGATAATCTGCAATTAGAAAGTTCTTCAATAAATAGGTAAAAGTTTTTATTTCACTAATTTGAATTATATACTAAATCAGTGGTGTGTCTGGTGCAAAATGGATATTTTGGTTAAATTCTTTTCCTCCTAAAACCATTTCTTCTCCAAGGTCAAAGGTAACAGATGACCGCGGATAGGTCACATATACTGACAATTCAAATACAACTGTACCTGGAACAATCGTAAACACCTGGACACTTATCAAACTGAGATTTAAATCATGAATTGCCAAGTTAATTTTTCAATAGTAAATTATAATTTGTTTTGATTCATAAGATTTAGAAATAAATAAAAGTAATGAAATAATTAAATAGGATAAGTTTGAAACTGCTCTTTTAATTAATTTTTATTTAACAATTTAAGTTTATGTGATTTTCAATTTCTTTCATAAAAATTGGTAAAAAAAAAAGTAAAAAAAGAAGAAAAAATAGTGAATCATTGAATTGTGTGATTCGTATCAATGATACGAAATTACATCAATTCATTCATGTATATATATTATAAGATTCAAAGTTATTTGAAATTCATTTTATACGAATCAACAGCTGGCCATATCGTATCAAATTGTGCTATGAACAAACTTGAAATTAAGAATATGTATGTTTTTTCTTTTGAAGGAAGAAATATGAATGTTTCTTGGGGCCTAGGAGAAAGGGGAAAGAAATTAAAAAGACATTTTACAGACTTAGTTATGTGTAATAAATGAGATATTATGTGTAATAAATTAACCACACATTATTGTCAGACTTAGTTAACCACACGTTATGAATTGATGGAGTAAACTTTAACTCTTTAACTTTTTTTTTTAGAACCATTTATTGATTTAACTCTATATGTACCAAAAAATATTTTTATAAAGACTTATTTGATATTAATTTGGTCTTTCAAATTTTTGTGATATCAAATAAATTCTTATATATTATAATAGATACAATAATGATCATTTTGAATCTTTAAAAAACTTATTTGATATTATAAATCTTTTAATAACTAATATTATAAGAATATACTTTAAATGATTAACATAAAAAAACAAAGCTACACATGCAACGCACAAATATAAAATCTAGTGTGTATGGCTGTGTGTATTGTGAACACATGAATAGCAAGCTCTATAATTTTAGAGAGTTCATATGTTACAGTAGACATACTATGTAGGGTTTTATTTTTCAATACTCCCCTAAATTAGTTAATTATACCACATTAATTCCCCGTGAGTTACGTTCCTATATATGAATTTATTTAAATTTAATTTTTGATCATATACAGTAACCACACATGTATGTTTATGGCCGGGAAATTTATGATACTCCTATGTAATTGTTCCTAAACAAAATTTGATAGTAGATCCGTACTCGAATATTATACAGTATAGACTTACCTTCCAACGTAACATACCAAAAGTAAAAATGATTAATTAAAAATAATGTACCCAACTGCTGTTACTTTCGAAGTAAAAGGATTAAAAGGATTAATTAAAAATGATTAAAAAGGAGTTTTTTCAACCCCTTTCTCAGCCAGTAGCATGGAGTAAGTTGATTTGGCGAGCTGGGATTCCTCCCTCAAAAGCTTTTTTTCTTTTGGCGCTGGATCTATAACAGATTGCCCACTGATGACAATCTCCAACAATGTGGCATCTCTTTTGCTTCCATTTGTTCTCATTGTGGTGTTTTTGCCGAAACAGCATCTGATCTGTTCTTGGAGTGCTCTTTTGCTTGTGATCTTTGGAAGTCTTTGGGACATCTTATTCAGCGTAATTTTGATCTTTCATCCCCTCTTCGGCTTCTGGAAACTGCTCAAACAACAACTAGCTCTCAGGCTCTTGATATACATTTGGCTGATCTTGTTTGGTTTAGCAGAAATGAAAGTAGATTCCATCATGGCCCTTTATCGAAAACTTTCATTTTGAACAAGACAATAGCTGCTGCTTCTATATCAGGTAACTTCTCAGTTGGGACCATGTCTAATTCCATGGAGGAGTTTGTTTTATTTAAAAAAATTCGTGTTACTGGCCATACCAAACGTGCTCCTAGAATTATCACAGTGAATTGGTATCCTCCTTTGCCTGAATGGATAAAATGTAATGTGGATGGGGCAGCGAAGGGATGTCCTGGTCCTGCTGCTTGTGGTGGCATTTTTAGAAATCATGTTGGTGATCTTATGGGCTGCTTTGCGCTCTCTCTTCCCACTTTCATTGCTTTTCATGTAGAATTACATGCAGCTATGACAGCAATCGAAATAGCTTTTGAAAAGGGTTGGTTGAATTTATGGCTTGAGTGTGACTCCTCAGCAGTAGTTCAAGCCTTTGATTCTGTGGATATGGTGCCCTGGAAATTTAGAGCCCGTTGGAGGAATTGCCTTGCTCTTTCTCGCTTAATGTCCTTCCGTATCTATAGAGAGGGTAATGGTTGCACTGACAGTTTGGCAAATTATGCACTTCAAGTTCATGGCTTCACTTGGTGGGATTCATCTCCAAGCTTTATTCGAGATAATTTATGGTGTTGCTGCTAAAGCTAACGTTTAACTTGTAGTCGCCTCATGGAGTCCACTATCTCCAAAGTTTTTTGCAACCCTTTCATACGAGACTTAATATTCTTTTTCACCTAAAAATGTTACAAAATATTTCCTGATTAAATTTAATATTTTCCTCTTTCACCTTTTTCAGGGCAACTAGGGGTTTTCTTATTCAAAACAAAATGGTCTTGGATCCCTAGTTTGGGGAAGACCCGCACATCGAAGAAAAATGGAGTTATGATAAGAATGTGAGCAACAAAGTACATTGAGCATGATTGAATGAGGACTGCTAATTAATATCAAAAGCATAGTGATAGGGATATGTGAATGCTCCATTCGAGTATGAGTGGACTCCAGCAATTAGGAAAGAGAATTTTGAGAAGTAAACTTTTCAGGTAATGATTTTCTACTCCTTTCATTCATGTCATCATTACATATAGGTGAAATAGATTGATAGACATCTGTCCCTACCACTAACAGAAAGGAATCTAATAACAACTTCCTCAATTACAAAGGGTAATTGACATTTATTGAATTAAGTAAATTCTATAGGTGCGTGTCATTTGTTTACTTCTTCACGTAATCCTTCATCCAAACTGATGCAGTCTTCATACGTTGGGGCGTTTGGAGTTTGGGCTCACTTTGCTTAGTTGGTCCACTAACAGGGCTATTTGACCCATGTAGTTCCTTTGGGCCAGTCAACAATTCAATATCCGTAACACATAGACCCTAAAGTTAGTCCCATTATCCACCAAAACCCAAATACCCCAAGCATGCCCTTGTGCCTCCACAATAGCAACTACATTATAACTTGCTTGGTGCCAAAAGGTTGCCATTCTCTCAAATGGAATATAATTAAGTTTCAATTATCATTACAAAGGTAGGTCCAACAAGTGTCTCTTTGCTTTTGTTATTATTCACCCCTTTAATATTCCAAGAGAGGATATATACTTCTTTGAAAGCTCCTATTCCTGACATTTCTACCACTACCTATTATTATGTTGCACATGCAAGGACTTGGCCTTGCTCCATAACTTGTACTCATTTGTCTTATGACAATGGTTCATCAATGAACCTATAATGATTTTCTTTAATATGTTCGACCTTTGGTGTATTAAGGATTGGTGATGAAGGTCCAAGCATTGTTTGCATAACACTTTTGGAATGAGGTTTTGCGTATGGCTACCTCGTGAGTACCATCTCGAACATCATGTATTGAACCTTTGACTAAGTCATTACTATATTTTTCAGGAATAACTATTTGGTTGGATCATTGAATGATCATAGGAGTTGTGAGCTTCTTTTTTGTTTGCTCCAAAGCTTTGGCCTACAGGTTAATGGTAGTTGGTTTATCTTCATTATCTTTCTATGCCTAATAATTGCATGTATTATTTCCATTTTACCTGCATCCATCAATTCCTTGGTTTTTGTATTTTCAAACCCATCAAAGTAGTTGCTAGTTTGGATATTCTTCCTTTTATTTTTTAATAAAATCCTTATTAGTAATTGAATTTTTTTAACCTCATCGCCATATTTTTGTTACAATCTTTATAACCTCATCACCAACATGAGTGTGCAATTTAGGTTGATTATTGTCGTACTTGGTTTTGGGTATCTTCCCAATCGTGACACAATTTCGAGCAAGGTATCCATAGTAGCGCAAGATGTGTACAAATGATGAGCAGTCCTTCATATACTCTACATTTTACTAGTGTTCATTCAGCCAAACCTTGCCCACACAGGTTGGGTAAACTTTATTTCCACACAAACTTTGGCAAATCTTCCTCTCTTCACCTATAAGGTATTAGAATCCACCTTTTATAGGCTTGCCAATTGTCGAAGCCATGGCCAACAAAAATTTCATAATAATAAACTAAATTAAGAAAGTGGATCTATATTAGGGTACACTCTAGCTTTGCTACTGGTGAAACAAAATCTAGACTAATGTGCAATTACCAGATAATAATCAAATATCTAGGGCCCTTCATTCATCACTTTTTCCTTATCTTATTCCATGTCAAACTTGGCCATACAGAAGTCATTATCTACGTCCATAATGTCAAAGCCCTTATAAACACTACAATTTTGTTAACATCTCCATCATTACATTAACTAATATTCTTACCTAGTAGTTTCAGTACTAGAACATAATGCTAAGGGCCACACAGCTCCTGAAAGGCATGTTCATCCAAATACACTTTTGGCATCAACTTGTTGCCACGAAAAGATACACTATCTCCCTGGTTGGTAAACTTGTCTTATTGTCAAGGACTTTGTCATGAAAAGAAATCTCATTACTGATATCCAATGGTTTCTCCAGTGGTGGGTGTAAATCACTCTTATTGGCAAAGAAAACAATCACCTCCCTAAAATAACTATCTTATTTTAGGGTCTATATGGATAAACTTTTTCAGAAATATTTTTAAGAGAAAAAAAGTAGAAGAAAAATGAAATGAGTTTCTTTATAAATTAAAATTGGCTTATGCATAAACTAATGAATAAACTTATTCCAAACAAAAGTCTTCATAACTATATGATGTATGAAAGAAAATGAAATCTCTTAGAACTAAATTGATAAAATAAATTGGAAAGACAGAGAAAAAAAATTAAGAACACAATTGAGAAAATATTTTCTTAATATTATAAAAATGTCAAGTAATTTTAAAAAAAAGTTATTGAAACAATAATTATTTCAAAATAGAGGAAGTATTAATATCATTAAAAAATCACAAGACTAACTCAAACGAATATTTTATTATATCAAAGATAATTATAATAGAAGTATCATCTTTGAATTCCTTATGTACTACAGATAATATTACTAGGCACAAAAATAACTACTAAAAAGTTTTCAAGTTTAAATTAATGAAAATGCTTCTATAGAAGACCTTTATCGCTTCTAGTGGTGTTACTTGACCTAACCTAATTGGTGAATGTTTAATGTAATATTTGAATTTTGATAGTGTTAGGGCCCAAAAAAAAAAATCTTGAAGTGTTTAGTGGATCACTCGTGTTTAATTATGTCAACATGAATGCAAGTCAGTAGAGTCATGTCAAAGCCTAGCCTGCAAACTATATTTGACCCATTATATTCGAGTTAAACTTGTTCCAAGTAAACGAAATTGACTCCATTTATAGAGGTTTCATTGAATTTAAAAAATAACAAATTTAGACATTTACTTTTTTCCCGCCATTGACATGTTTGGCAATTGACTATATATTCTTAAAAAATGTTTTTCTTTGAATTTATTTTAGAAAGTTATTATTTTTTTTTTAAAAGAAGTTATTTTAAAAGAACACATAATTAAGTCATGATAAAATGTCACTCATCAAAAAATTATTCTAAATATAACTTTGAAAATTATTATTTCAAAAAAGTCAATAATCTTATATACTCAGCTAATTAAAAATTGTTCTAAATATAACTTTGAAAATTATTATTTCAAAAGTCAATAATTTTATTATATATGACAAATCTATATTTGGGTGACAGTTTTTAGACTATCAATGAATTCCAATTAAATTTTACCATAATACAATATAAACAATTTTGTGAAAATTATTTAATATTTTTTGTCCAATTTAGTACAGATTTATTTTCTTCATTATTTTTCACCTTTTTTGCACTTTATAATTTTGAATTTCATCGACCATCATACTGTAGCCAATTGTGTAATTTAGAGGAAGAAATTAAGAGGCTCTCATGTATATAGGTTTATACCAAGAATTAATTTCTCAACGGCTATATACCTTTTATTGTAAAATTTATATTCAAAATAATTTTGAATAAACGTTCCAATTACATTTTATGATATAAAAATAAATTATATAAAAATAAATTCTACTCATTTTTAAAATAAAAGAGTACTAATAATATAGTATTTGGATACGTGTCTCACAACACATTTACCTTGATTTTTTAAGTCTTAACACAAGCTACCAGTTGTAACTTCTCTGTATCAACATATACTCTCAAGCACACACTAAGTAGATTTCTATAACTTCAAAATGTTATACTTTTTGAAGAGAGGTAGGAATGACTTTGCACTTTGTAAAACACAATAGAAAGAATAATTATACTTCTAACTATATTTCTATAACTTCAAAATGTTATTCTTTTGAAGAGAGGTAGGAATGACTTTGCACTTTGTAAAACACAATAGAAAGAATAATTATACTTCTAAGTAGATTTCTATAACTTTGAAATGTTATACTTTTGAAGAGAGGTATGAATGACTTTGCACTTTGTAAAACACAATAGAAAGAATAATTATACTTATATACTTATTTTCTCTTTAATCTCTTTCTTTTACATCATTTTCTTCTTATCTTTTTTTTTTCTCTCTCTCAACATATCATTTATCATATCTTAACTTCATTTCTCTATATTTCTTTTCTTTTCTTCTGTCACTCTTTTCATTCACTTACACACCTCCAATTTAAATGGGGTGTATGTGTTTATCAAATTAATTTGAACAATTAATCATATTGAATAATTTAAAATAAACTCTATAATCAAAACAAGCCAAACACGAGAAGCAAATAAATATAAGATGCCCTTTATGTAAACAGAATTAAAATGAAACTACATCACTCCAGTTCCAAGTACATAACAAAAAATGATACGAAGGGAAAACGTTCCAACAATACATGACAATGATGATGATGGTTCAAGACATATCTGAACCCTAACCAGTGCTAAACCATGTCGCATAGATGAAACTTAGCTAAGCTGGAAATATAACTGAAATTAAAAACAACAACAACATGAACTTTTAAAAATAAAAAGGCATCAAGATCTAGGGATCGAGGATGATAGATCTTAAAAGAAACCACCACCACCAGTGATAAACTGGATTTTCATTGTATTTTGATGTGAGTTTAGATGTCATTTTCATACATTTTGAATATATTTTATTGGCAAAACTCACTTTTTGGTGTTAGTTGATGCAAGACAGGTACTCAAGAGGCTTCATGTGGAAGAGAGTTGAAAATTGCACTTTTTGTAGCAAAAACGCCACTGTCAGGAGGACCAAGAAAAAAGGGTCAGAATTGAAGTAACACAAGGACCATGACCATGGTAAATTTACCATGGCCATGCTGGTTGCGTAGCAGAATTGGACCTTGAGTACCACGCAAGGACCACAGCCATGGTCATTTACCAAGGCCGTGGTAAGTTGCGCTGTCAGCCCATTTGAATTTTGAATTATTATAAATAGGAGTTGAGAAACCCTTTTATTTTTATCTTTTGTTCTACTTTGAAAATGGAGGGTTTTGGGTGAGTAAGAGGGCCTGTGAGAGACTCTAAGCTGCGGGAGGACGTAGATAGCATCATTGGGGATCACCACTGTAAAGTTTCTTCCCTTTTGTAATCTTTATGTCTTCTTTTGAGTTTTCTGGCTTAATCATAAACATGAGTGACTAGTTTTTCTTAGCCCCGGATTGTGATGTAACCGTACCTTTGTACCCCGGTTCTGATTTTAATAAAACCTCGATGTTATTTAGTTAATTGTATCTCTTTACTGCTTTTGTTGCTTTTTAGGACCGATCAGTCTAAACATAAGCTAATCTATTGTCTATGATCAATTGCTTGCGATTAATTGAATTGTGAAGTGATTGGATTCGTACAATTTGCATGATCAAACTTATTGTATGAATTTCCAGTAGATTAACCTGTTAATCAACCTCTCTGAGATTCATCATTTGCTCTAAATTAATTCACCTATGATCAATTGGGAATTAAATTAGGGAAAATAACATTATTAACTATGATCAATTGTTAATTAACGAATTTAAGAGGTCGCTGGCAAGTAACACATTTAGGGATTTTATTGAGATTAGAATTGGGGGAAAAAGGGGTACATGTGAAATCACAATCCTAGGCTTCTTTGTTATAATTGTTCTTACATTAATCTTTCTACTTTGATTCTCTTTCTTTTGAAAAGAATAATTGAACACGATTCCCCTCAATTTGGTTTTAAATTTTGGATTGTTTGATTATTTGCGAAATTAATTGTTTGGGAACACGACTGGTCCTTTGGGTTCGATATCCGGACTCCTAGAGTCCACTGTCACTACTGTGTAGGGTATGCTTGTCCTTTGCGAACGCATTTTACGCATCAAGTTTCAGGTGCCGTTGTCGGGGACTAGTTGTGTAGTTCCCAGATAATTTATTTTGTGAAAATTAAGCAATTCTTGTTCATATTGTGCATAGTTTTGGTTCCTTTTAATTTTCTGTTTTATCTATTTTATTTTAATTTTTTTTGTTTTGTTTTTGTTTGTTTAATTTCTGAATTTTTATTTTATTTTATTTTATTAAAAAAATTGTTTATTTTAATTATTCATTCTCTTTTGCCAGTTGCGTTTTAATCCCTTTTTTTGTGTTGACAGTTTATGCTAACCAGGTCCCAGAGGCCAGAGCTTGTGAACGAACCTGAAATCGAAAAACTTGCTCGGAAGAACAGAGCGGAATAGAGAAGAAGAGTAATGATTGAAGAAAATCACCCACCGGTGGAACAGTCTCTGTTAGACTATCTCACTCCTCAAGTTGGGGTAGCTAACGGCATCCTATTGCCAACACTGGGGGATGTCAATTTTGAATTGAAACATGGCTTCCTCCAGATGATAAAGAGTAACCAGTTCAATGGGCTGGCTACTGAGGACCCGGTGGAGCATATGAGAATATTCCTGAGGATGACAAGCACTGTAAAATATCCTCGGGTGTCTGTTGAATATATCAGACTGGCTGCTTTCCCATTCTCACTCAACGGGAAAGCTCTCAGTTGGTTGTGCTCACTTCCGCCCAACAGCATCACCACCTGGGAGATGTGCACCAACAAATTCCTCCGAAAGTACTATTATGTAATTAAGACAGACCAAATGCAGAGAGTGATAGGCAATTTTGTTCAGAGGGAGTAGGAGAGCTTGTCAGAAGCCTGGGACAGATTTCAGGAGCTACTTCGGAGTTGCCCACATCATGGGTTTAGCCAGCAGAGAATCATCTAGATTTTCTATGGAGGTGTGTCCAGCCATAACAAGACTAGCCTCGACACTGCTTGTGGAGGTTCCTTGATGGCTAAATCACCAGCAGAGGCAAATAGAATCATTGAAGCCATGGCCTCCAACACTTACAACCACACTGCAGATAGGCGTATTCTGATGAAACCTGTGAACCAAGTGGAAGCTGTAACATCTAGTTCAAGCATTGATCAGAAGCTGGAGAAGTTATCTAAGTAGATGGAGATCGTGATGAAAGCACAGGTATAGCTTCTGATTGTAGCTCTTTCACCACCCACTTGTGATAACTGTGGGGAAGCCCATAGAGGAGAATGCCCTGTGAGTAATGCACTTGCTTAAGCTATGGAGGAGGTAAATTATGCCGGTGGGAAGAGTGCAGAATTTGATCCCTACTCTAGCACATTCAACCAAGGATGGAGGGGTCATCCTCACCTTTCTTGGAGAGACCAGAGGGACTAAGGTCCCAGGCAGGAGCAGAATCAAAATGTGTATAGGCCTCCACATATGCAAAATTAGAGGTCAAGACAAGAAGAGAGAATGCCATCACTGGAGGATGTCATGATGCAATATATAGCTAAGAGTGATGAGCGCATGAAGACTATGGAGTCTCAGCTTTCTGGCAATGAAAGCTTTGCTATCCCAGAGAGCTCCTGGTACCCTTCTTTCTCAAACTGAAACTAATCCTAAGAAGGAGGAGGCAAATGTTGTGATGACTAGGAGCAAGAAGGCTAAAAGGGAGCAGAAGAAGAAGGAAGAGTCAGCTCTAACTCCAGAAGATGAGGTTCTTACTGAAGAGAACCCAACTATTGAGAAAGAGAAGGAAAAAGAGGTACTGACACCTCCTCAAGTAAGTGTTCCTTTCCCCTAAAGGTTGAAAGACAAGAGTGAGGATAGGTATTTTGCTAGATTTGTAGAGATGCTGAAAAGTTTCCATATTAATATCCCCTTCGCTGAGGCAATTGCTCAAATGCCAAAGTACGCCAAGTATTTAAAAGAAATTCTTTCAAATAAAGGAAAGTTAGTGGACTTTGCTACAATTGGCCTCAACGAAGAATGCTTTGCTGTGGTTTTAAAGAAATTGCCTCCTAAGCTTAAGGATCCCGGGAGTTTTTCAATTCCTTGTACTATTGGCAATTTGCAATTTGATAGAGCATTATGTGATTTGGGTGCTAGCATTAATCTAATGCCTTATTCTGTTTATAAGAAGTTGGGGTTACAAGAACCCCAACCCACTGACATCTCTATTTTTCTTGCAGACAGGACTCTCACCTATCCACGAGAAATAGTGGAGAACTTGCTGGTTAAGGTTGGGAAATTTATTTTTCCTGCTGACTCTGTGATTCTGGACATTGAGGAGGATGAGGAAATCCCAATTATTTTGGTATGACCCTTCCTCAACACAGGAGATGCCGTGATTGAGGTCCGAAAAGGGAGATTAACTTGGAGTTTAGGTGATGAGGAGGAAGTGATTAAAGTGTATGATACTACAAAAAGCTCCTCCTCTTCCCCTTCCTGTAATTTTGTGCAAGCCATTGACAAGGTGGAGATGATTGATGCTGAGCTTCACCTAAGTGTGGGGAATGAAGCTCCTGGCTATAGAGTGGATGGGCATGTTGAGGGTTTACTGCAAGAAGGGAATACCACCCTGTTTGAGGGAGGTTGATTTCCCTTTCATCCGTTAGGCTCGGGACGTTAAACAAGTGCTACTCAGGAGGCAACCTGTGAAGAGTGGGTTCATGAACCCACTGTATCCTTTTAATTATTTTATTTTGTTAGGTTCTAAGACCTTGGACGATGTCCAACCACTCCTATTTCAGTTTTGATGATAATAACTAAAGGATAAATTTTGAAGTATCTAATGATCTAGTTTGAGTGTTATAGGAATTACGTCGTCCAATCCCGCAATGGTATTGTATCTCTCAAACCTGGACTCTATGTTTTAATAAAATGAGCGTCCAATTGTATTTTATAAAGAACCCTACAGGCAGCGTCCAATGCTCCTGTGAGAGCAAGCGTCCAACGCTTGAATAACACTCACTGTTGTTACTATCTTGAAAATACGTTTTCTATGATATAAGGCAACGTTCACTCTCTCATATTTTTAACATGCCATTCTGTTTGATCTTTTCGAATAGTACTGAACAGGAAAAGAAGAAGCTTCTCTTTGCAGAGAAAGTACAAGTAGGAGAGAGGCGCTACAAGTACGGCTGTCACTTCCATCACTTCACTCTAAGTCAAAATGTGACAACGGCCATATGCTACAGAAAGAATCGCTCTTGGAAAAGGAACAGATCCCTCAACGGATATCTTTCAACAAACTTCCTATATATAGAAGAATGAGCTCACGTATCCAAAAAAACCACGATTTTTGAAAAAGAGCTGAATACCTGTCAAAACGACTGGACGATCATAATCGAAAAGAGCATTCATCTTAGCTTTGCTAAGCGAGTCTATATACTCATTCTTATTGTAATATCCTCTCATTGAGAGTTATATTTTATTTACAATATCAAACAATTCTGTTTGGAAAGCCAGGAGTGGCTTAGTGTTAAAGAATACTTGATTTTTGTATTTAATCTCAAGGAGAGATTAAGGGTGTGCCAGAAGTGGCCTAGAGAATACTTGTAGCCAGAAGTGGCAAGGTTAGAATACTTGAGAGTAATCAGATTTTGATTAGTAGAACCCTTCAAAAGTTTTTGAAGGAGAACTGGACGTAGCTCAGTTGAGTGAACCAGTATAAAACTACGTATTCTATTCTCTCGCCTTCTAGCTCACTTGCATTTCTTTTAAGCTATCTCTTCAACATACTACGAAAAAGTTTCTATACACCTTTTTATCTAAGTTTATCTATTACGTGTATTTAAACGAAAAAGAAGAAGAGTAGTTTCTTTGGTCTGTTGTTTTAATCGGCTGGACGATAGCTCGTTCTTTCTGTTTTACTAAGTTTCTGTAAAACGTAAAGATACATTATCTTCACATTGGCTAAAGTTTTCCAAAGAAAATTTAAATACACTATTCAACCCCCCTTCTAGTGTATTTCTCTACATTTCAGTTGGTATCAGAGCTCGACCTCTTGGGTTGAGTTCTTAACAGAACAGAGGAAAGATCCTGAGAAAGATGGAAAATGAAGGACAAGCTGTGAATAGACCACCACTCTTCAAGGGTGTCAAATATGACTACTGGAAACAAAGAATGATAGCATTCTTTGAATCTAGCCATATTGACATGTGGGAAGTTGTGGAGATGGGCGATTATATTCCGCTTGATGCAAGCCTCAACGAAATCCCAAAGGCTAGATGGACGGAAGAGCAAAAACAAAGATTCTATCTCAACTCCAGAGCCAGAAACATCATCATGTGTGCACTAAGCGAACAAGAATACAATAAGGTGCACAGTCTCAAAAGCGCAAAACAAATGTGGGACACTCTTGCATTAACATATGAGGGTTCCACTCAGGTAAAACGTAACAAACTCAGTCTCCTTACTCGTCAATATGAGTTGTTTAGTATGGAAGCAAACGAGGACATACAAAGTATGTTTGGACGGTTTCAAACCATACTAAATGAACTTAGAGCACATGGTAAAGATTATAATAACTATGAACATATTGACAAAATCCTAAGAAGTTTACCTAGGAAATGGAGACCACAGGTTACAGCTTTGAGAACAACGAAGGAACTGGACGATATGTCCTTAGAAGAACTCGTGGGAACCCTCAAGGTGCATGAACTAGAACTGCATCAAGACAGTGATGGTAAGAAAAATAAGTCTCTAGCGCTCAGCGTCCAGAAGCCAAGGAAAGCATCATCGTCCAAAGCCATGCAAGCTGAAACATCATCAGACGAACAATATGAAGATGATGACTCAGACGAGAATGATGAACTATCCTTTATATCCAAAAGGATACATTCTATGTGGAAAAAGAAAGGTGGATCCAGATGGAGAAACCTGAAGAGGAAAGACTTCAAAGAAAAGAAGGAGAAGAGTCCAATTATATGCTACGAATGCAAAAAGCCAGGACACTTCAAATCAGAGTGCCCAGATCTTGACAAAAGCAAAGACAAGAAGAAGAAATTCTTCAGCAAAGGAAAGGGCAAGAAAGTTCTGATGTCCACCTGGGAAGACCTGGACGATGACTCATCATCGGACGAAGGAGAAGAGGAAGAAGCACACATATGTCTGATGGCGGACACCTCAACTGATTCCTCTGAGCCAGAAGAAGAAGATGAGGTAGATTTTAATGACTTAGATTCAATTCAAGAAGCTTATCATGAATTATTTTCAAACTCTTCTATCTTGTCAAAGGCCTAAAGAACTTTAAAGAAATCATCCAAATCACTTTCAAAAGAAAAAGAAGCTTTAGAAGAAAACGTTAGACAACTAGAAAGTGAGAAGGAGGATTTACAGAAAAAATTTGCAGAGCTTTCAAGGCAAAATGAAACTACAAATATGGAGAGGCGAACTCTCTGGAATGATGCTGCTCAAGCCTATAAATCCTATAAGGATTCAAGGGATAGAGAAAGCAATCTTTCCATAGAGATTCGAAATCTCAACGCAGAAAACAAAAGGCTAGTTGAGAAGCTTCTGAAAGTTGAAGCAGATACTTCTTTAAGAGGTCAACCACATGATGTTGTAAAACTTCATGAGGAAATTGACAGCCTAAAGAAGGATCTGTCAAACTTTGTCAAGGGCTCTGACAACCTCAAAAAACTTTTAAAATATGAAGGTTGTAAGAGACCAAATGACAGGTCAGGACATGGATACAAGGGAAAGAAATATATTCATGATGAAGAAACAGATGTTTGCTACTTCTGTGGGAAACTTGGACATATAACGTCCAAATGCAGACACCTGCCTAAGAGGGGAGCATTCAATACCCTTCGAGCTAACAAAAAAGGACCCAAGTCAATCTGGGTACCTAAGGATAAAATTGTTCCTGTTGCAGACATGCTTAACAGCAGGAAAGAAACTCCAATCATGGTACCTGGACAGTGGGTGCTCACATCACATGACGGGAGAAAGGTGTATGTTCCAAAGCCTCCTACCCAAGACTGGTGGGACAGTCACTTTTGGAGGGAATCAGAAAGGGATGATAGCTGGCGTAGGTAAGATTGGTATACCACCCTATCCCTGTATTGATAACGTTCTTTATGTTAAAGGTCTTAAACATAATCTACTTAGCATAAGTCAATTATGTGACAGTGGATATGATGTTGCCTTTAACAAAGGTGAATGTACAGTCAAAAACTCTGATGGATCCCTTCTCTTTACTGCAAAGAGGCAAGGCAATCTGTATAAGATTAAACTTGGGGAACTATCAAGTCAAAATGTATCATGCCTAGTTTCTGTACAAGAAAATCATTGGTTATGGCATAAAAGACTTGGTCATGCAAGCTTGAGGTTAATCTCAAAGCTGAACAGGCACAACCTCGTAAGAGGACTACCAAGTATGCCATATAAAGATGATCTTCTTTGTGAAGCTTGTCAGAAAGGGAAACAAGTGAAAAGTTCTTTTCAAAGTAAAAACATTGTTTCCACTTCTAGACCACTAGAGCTGTTACATATTGATCTGTTTGGACCCACAAGAACAGCCTCGGTAAGTGGTAAAAGATATGGGTTAGTTATAGTGGACGACTATACTAGATGGACATGGGTCTTATTCCTATCCCACAAAGATGAGTCCTTTAAAGCCTTTTATAATCTCTGCAAAAGAGTTCAAAATGAAAAAGGAGTATGCATTGCTTCAATCAGAAGTGATCACGGGGGTGAATTTGAAAACGAAAGTTTTCAAAGGTTCTGTGAGGATAATGGTATCCTTCACAACTTCTCAACACCTAGAACACCACAACAGAATGGTGTAGTTGAGAGGAAAAATAGGTCACTTCAGGAGATGGCCAGAACCATGTTAAATGATAATTCAACCCCTAAACACTTCTGGGCTGAAGCAGTGAATACTGCCTGTTATTTACAAAACAGAATCTATATAAGGCCGATATTGAAAAAGACTCCATATGAATTGTGGAAGGGTAGAAGACCCAACATATCCTACTTCCATCCATTTGGATGTCAATGTTTCATTCTGAACACTAAGGATAACCTGGGAAAATTTGATTCTAAGTGTGATGAAGGAACATTGCTTGGATATTCTGAAACTTCAAAGGCGTACAGAGTCTATAACTCTAGAACCTTAGTTGTTGAAGAAGCTATCCATGTGAAGTTTAATGACAACAAGCCTGATAAGGAATTATCAGAGCTAGACAAATCATTTGCAGATATCAGACTGGACGATGCAAGTAAGTCATCAGATTCGTCCAAACATGATGTCTCAGTTGAAGAATCAAATGCACTACTGGACCGTCCAGTCGAAGAACAAAGAGAACCAACTGGACGCAACTGGCAAATGAAGAAACATCATCCACAGGAGCAAATCATTGGGGATCCAGAAGACAGAGTCAAAACCAGATCTTCACTTCAACGACAGCAAAGTCACGCAGCATTCATATCTCAAATAGAACCTAAGACTGTGGACGATGCCTTAGAAGATGAAGGATGGGTCAAAGCAATGCAAGAAGAACTTGACCAATTTCAAAAGAACAATGTCTGGAAGCTAGTAGAACTCCCCAACGACAAAGAAGCTGTAGGAGCAAAGTGGGTGTTCAGAAACAAGCTGGACGAAGAAGGTAATGTTGTGAGAAACAAAGCAAGGTTGGTAGCAAAAGGTTACTCACAACAAGAAGGTATAGATTATACTGAAACTTATGCTCCTGTTGCACGTCTGGAGGCAATCCGCATTTTACTGTCATTTGCAGCTCATAGCAATATGAAGCTATACCAAATGGACGTAAAAAGTGCATTCCTCAATGGACTCATAAAAGAAGAAGTATATGTGGAACAACCCCCAGGATTTGAAAGTGATACTTTTCCAAACCATGTTTTTAAACTCAACAAAGCACTATATGGGTTGAACCAAGCTCCTAGAGCTTGGTATGAAAAACTCAGCACATTTCTGTCAGAAAATGGTTTTTCAAGAGGAAAAGTAGACACTACGTTGTTTCGCAAAGACTACTCTTCTGATTTTATTATTGCACAAGTATATGTTGATGATATCATATTTGGTGCCACCAATGAATCTCTCTGTGAAGATTTTGCCAAATTAATGCAAACAGAGTTCGAGATGAGCATGATGGGTGAGCTGAAATTCTTCCTTGGACTCCAAATCAAACAAACTGAAAAGGGAATATACATACATCAGACTAAGTATATCAAAGAGCTGCTAAAGAAATACAAGTTGGACGATGCAAAACCAATGAAAACCCCTATGCATCCAACAACAGTTCTTGGACTGGACGACAACTCAAGGAAAGTAGATAATACTCTATACAGAGGTATGATAGGATCACTCCTATACCTCACTGTGTCCAGACCTGACACAATGTTCAGCGTATGCCTATGTGGCAGATTTCAGTCTGACCCAAGGGAAGTTCACTTAACTGCTGTTAAAAGAATCTTTCGATATCTTGCTGAAACCACTAACCTTGGGTTATATTTCAAAAGGGAAAAAGATTTCAGGCTAATAGGATATTGTGATGCTGATTATGCTGGAGATCGCATTGAAAGAAAAAGCACCAGTGGAGGATGTCACTTCATCGGTGGTAACCTAGTCTCCTGGATATGCAAGAAGTAAGGAACAATTGCTCTGTCCACTGCTGAAGCAGAGTATATCTCAGCTGCAAAATGCTGCTCTCAAATCTTGTGGATCAAGCATCAACTTGAGGACTACAACATATATGAGAGTAACATTCCTATCTTCTGTGATAGTAAAGCTGCCATAAATCTTTCTAAAAATCCCATATTGCATTCAAGGGCTAAACATATAGAAATTAAACATCACTTTATAAGAGACCATGTTCAAAAGGGAACTGTGGAATTACACTTTGTAACCACAGATGATCAGCTTGCTGATATATTCACCAAACCCCTTACTGAAGACAAGTTAATCCTTCTGAGGGACAAACTTGGCATGGCCTCTGTAAAGGAATGATTAACATCTACATGATGCGTCCAATAACTTCATAGCGTCCAAAGGACATGTCGTCCAAGGAACACTTGAGTCATGCATATGCATTACATACATTTCACTTAAAGTCCAATATATGGACGATGTCTTTTTATCTTAGTTTTTATTTTTTTTCAAATTAACAAAACGAATCATTTTAAGGATAAGTATGAGCTAATACTCTATGCTGAGTCACCAAAATGGCGGTAACCGTACACAATTACCCACATCCTCTGCACGTCTCATCATGGCGGGTTTTATGGCGTCAGTTACTTTTCAAATATTCAAAAATAAAACAAAACCGCTTCATATTCTCCAAACAAAGCCCAAACACCACCTTATCAAATCCTCACCGGAGAAAACCTAAACACTCATCAAACCTAAACACCCTCTCTCTCTCAGAAACCCCAAAAACCCTCTCAAAAAACCTAAAAATCCAAACTTTACAAGAATGGCAATCTCTACAAACTCAAGCAACTCAGAACTCGACGTCCTCACCTACCCTGAGACTACGGTTGTGCACCAAGGAGCTGCTACGGTGCACATTGAGCACTTCTTTGACATTGAAGCACTTGAAAAGCTGGGACTAAACCTGAACGAAAGCCTACTGAGGTGTGGAATCAGAGGCTACTTCAATGAGAACCAGAAAATTTATCCCGAGTTGATCAGAATGTTTTGGAGGAATGCCAAGTTTCAGAGCCCAAGGGAGCTCGTGGCCAAGATTCTTGGACGAGAAGTGACGCTGTCCACCGAGGCCATAGCAAAGGTAACTGGTTGCATCAGGGAGCGGAACCAGTACAAAACCAACTGGGCCAAGCAGTACGGTGATAACGTTTTGACTGTCCTTTGTAAGTCCAAAACCCCTGAGTCGGTGAAGATTGAATACAAGAATCTGTGCGAGGAAGCTAAAATATGGCAGCAGGTGTGCAACAAGAGCATCCTGCACAAAGCTGGGTCTAAGGACTCAGTCACAGACTTACACAAGTTTGTGATATTCCATCTGATGGAAGGCATTCCCTTCAATCTCCCTCACATCATCTACATCAATATCGTGAGGATGATGAAGTCCGTGGGTGGGAATGATGACATTTTCTACGCCGCCCTGTTGAACAGGATCTTCTGGGATCAGAAGCTTTATCAATGCTTCTATGATGAATTGGATGAAGAAGCCCGTGAAGCCATAGTGAAGAAAGGGCCAATAGTGGCAACACAACAGTTGTTTGGTGAGCCCAACATAAGGCCAATGAAGATCAAGCTAACAGCCAAGGTCTTAAGGGACCTGGACGAGGACACCATCAACAAGCAGAGGCATGAGCAGAGCAAGATCATCTCTAATGATGAAGAAGAAGAGATTGATCTACTGGGCATTGGTAGAAAAATCAAAAGGCTGATGGAAGAACAGCAGGGCAGAAAGATCACACGCCAAGCAACTCAGATGCATGAGGAAGACGCTGAGAAGGAAAAAAGAACCAAGAAAAGGCATGCTGAGACATCTGTTGCTCAGTCACCAGCAGGGAAGCGTCCAAAGACTGAAACGTCCAAACCTGTTCAAGAGGAGAGGCGTCCAAAGGTAGCTTCAGTAAAGGTTGCCCCAGAAAAGCAAAAGGTACGAAAGCTTCAACTACTGGACAACTCTGATGATGATGATGACCAGATCCCAATTGGTCAGATCATGAAGGAGACAGAGGGTCCTCAGCAAAAGAAGCAAAAGGCACAACCTGCTAAAACACCTCCTTTTCTTGCTAATGTGCCACGAAGAAGAGTGAAGACTCAGGCAAAAAGGGCAAAAAGGACTGCAGTGCTACCATCCTCCTCTCAAGACACCGACAATGTGTCCACCAGCACCCTTCTACCAGCAACATCAGGTGCTCCATCCACATCAGCAAACCAGCAAACACCTCTTCGCTTGGACCTGTCCAAGTTTGTGCGTCCAAGAGATGCATGGAGGGATACATGGTCCCCTTGGACGATACCCCCCAAGCAGAAAACAAAAGAAGAGAAAGACAGAGAAAGCTTCCCAGTTGCATTTCTCACATGCAATGAGCAGAATTTCTGTAAAGAAGGTGATGTGATCCAGAGGTCTCTGCAAGAGCCTCTGAAGCGGCATTATACAACTGCCTCAGCACCTGAGTGGACGAGGTATGTTTGCACTGAATCTTTGTCAGCTGCTTATTATGCCATGCCCAAAGGAACGATCATCAGCAATCCTCTGCCCAGTTGGACGAGAGAAGTGTATCCACACTTAGTACGCATGCCTTATCCTTACATCTGTCCAACTGGAACTCAGCAGAGAGTGCGTCCAGCAGCAGAAAATCTGCAGAAGCCAGAGGTTGAAATTGCCTCTCGATCCACCAAAACGGTTGCGGAGCAGAAAGGGAAGGCTCCAAAGAAAAAGAAGGCACCGTCCAAGAAGACTTCTGCTAACAAAGATAGTGAGCTGGATGCAGAATTGCAATTAGCAATTAAAGAAAGTCTGGACCAGTCAGTAACGCAGCAGCATCCAGACGCAGGGTGGGTCAGGGATGTTCAAATCTGGACTCCAATCACAAAGTTCCTGCCTCTACCAGCTGGAACTCCAGTGCTAAACTTCCAGCCTGGCAACTTTGATGATCTTGGAAAGCTTCTGCAATAGATGTACATTCCAAACCAAGCAATCGCCTACCCACCAAACATGCACATAAGCTGCGCGACGGAAATAAAGTTTGTACTAGACAGAGTATGTCCTAGACTACCTGTATATGATGCTGGTCGCAAGAAAGGCTTCAAATTCTACGGCATTGAGATGCCCAGCAGGGAGGAGAAAGTTGAAACCCTGCAAAAATCTTCTTACACCTGGGGTCATTTATTTGATAAGTCTGGTAAGCTCACGCGTGAACTTGGAACCTCTGATTCCATAACCTTTTGGCGCCAGATACTATGGAACGATTCCCAGTAAGCCTCATCCTCAGGCTGTTCCAAGGATGACTTTGTTCATCCCCCTCATGGTCTAGAGGTACTGCGTCCAGTCAAGACTTACCATTTCTCAGACACATTTGCCTGCTTTCTGAAGGATTCAGATGATTATCTGGAGTTGATGAAGACTTTGCCAACAATCAGAAGCAACAAAGTGTTTGACCTCAGAACACTGGATCGCAAGGAGTTTGTGGAGGAACTCCAAACTCTACATGAGGAGTACCAAGCAGAAGAAGCCGCTGCAGCTGTAGAACAAGCTCGTCTTGAGCAGCTGGCTTTTGAGGAAGCTGAAACAGCAACCATGGAAAAGGAAGATACGGTTGCTAAGTCAAAGGCTACACAGGCATAACTGGATGAAGCATCTGCCAAAGTAACAAAGGTGCTAGCTCATCTTGACCTGGACTCATCAGTACCAGTGGACGTAGAACACTTTGTAACGTCACATGAAGAACCTACCGTCCAGTCTGATAGATCCGAGGATGATAGAGAGCTTGTTGTTGAAGCGTCCAAGCCAATGGAAGCCTCTGCAGCACAGCCTAATGCTGAAGAAATCACAAGCCTTCACATTGTTGATGCAACAACTGAAGCACATTCAGGCACACATCAACTGGTTCCAACTGGATCTTCAAGTCCAAGGGGCATCAATCCCCTGCGATTTGCTGAACCACAAGGAGTCTCAGAAGATCGTGTTCACGAAATTGTGCAACAGGCTCTGAGGCAGCAACAGCTGGAGACTGAGGCCGCGTTTCAAGCTTTTCAGCAAAGACAACAGGCTAAAGCTGAACAACATCGTCTAATGCTGCAAAATGCAATTACTGAGCAGTTCATGAGTCTCTCACAGACGCTTGTGAACCAGATTCAACACACATCAGCCACCTTACTTGGCCAAGTTGCTCACGCAGTTCCACAAGTCCAACCTCAACCTCCACAACCAGCACCACCAATTCAAGCACCACCAGAACAACCACCTCCACCACCACAAGAACCGCCTCCACAGCCATAAGGTGACCATGATGGCTAAACTTTTTTCCATCTTTCAAACCTTTTTGTTAATGACAAAGGGGGAGAAATTGGAATTTTTGATGAGTATATATAGCTAAAACAATCTGTATTCAAAATTCTTTTTGGCATATATATATTGGCTCCTTTATCAAAACATGAGGTGTTTATTTTCATATATTCCGCATCCATATCATTGATATGTTTTCACTCTGATATCTGTTATTAGATGCATAAGAAACGTTGAACTCAGGGGGAGTACTTCATTTCTCTTTTATACTCTGGCATAACATAATCATCTCTGACTTGACTCATTGTATTCTTATATGATTATGTGTCTGTTAACATCAAAATTTACCATTATTTGTCATCATCAAAAAGGGGGAGATTGTTAGGTTCTAAGACCTTGGACGATGTCCAACCACTCCTATTTCAGTTTTGATGATAATAACTAAAGGATAAATTTTGAAGTATCTAATGATCTAGTTTGAGTGTTATAGGAATTACATCGTCCAATCCCGCAATGGTATTGTATCTCTCAAACCTGGACTCTATGTTTTAATAAAATGAGCGTCCAATTGTATTTTATAAAGAACCCTACAGGCAGCGTCCAATGCTCCTGTGAGAGCAAGCGTCCAACGCTTGAATAACACTCACTGTTGTTACTATCTTGAAAATACGTTTTCTATGATATAAGGCAACGTTCACTCTCTCATATTTTTAACATGCCATTCTGTTTGATCTTTTCGAATAGTACTGAACAGGAAAAGAAGAAGCTTCTCTCTGCAGAGAAAGTACAAGTAGGAGAGAGGCGCTACGAGTACGGCTGTCACTTCCATCACTTCACTCTAAGTCAAAATGTGACAACGGCCATATGCTACAGAAAGAATCGCTCTTGGAAAAGGAACAGATCCCTCAACGGATATCTTTCAACAAACTTCCTATATATAGAAGAATGAGCTCACGTATCCAAAAAAACCACGATTTTTGAAAAAGAGCTGAATACCTGTCAAAACGACTGGACGATCATAAGCGAAAAGAGCATTCATCTTAGCTTTGCTAAGCGAGTCTATATACTCATTCTTATTGTAATATCCTCTCATTGAGAGTTATATTTTATTTACAATATCAAACAATTCTGTTTGGAAAGCCAGGAGTGGCTTAGTGTTAAAGAATACTTGATTTTTGTATTTAATCTCAAGGAGAGATTAAGGGTGTGCCAGAAGTGGCCTAGAGAATACTTGTAGCCAGAAGTCGCAAGGTTAGAATACTTGAGAGTAATCAGATTTTGATTAGTAGAACCCTTCAAAAGTTTTTGAAGGAGAACTGGACGTAGCTCAGTTGAGTAAACCAATATAAAACTACGTATTCTATTCTCTCGCCTTCTAGCTCACTTGCATTTCTTTTAAGCTATCTCTTCAACATACTACGAAAAAGTTTCTATACACCTTTTTATCTAAGTTTATCTATTACGTGTATTTAAACGAAAAAGAAGAAGAGTAGTTTCTTTGGTCTGTTGTTTTAATCGGCTGGACGATAGCTCGTTTTTTCTGTTTTACTAAGTTTCTGTAAAACGTAAAGATACATTATCTTCACATTGGCTAAAGTGTTCCAAAGAAAATTTAAATACACTATTCAACCCCCCTTCTAGTGTATTTCTCTACATTTCATATTTTGCATTCTAAAGCTTAGGAATTGTTTTTATTTTTTGTTATTCTCACATGTGGGGACCACGGACGTGCTAAATTGAGCACAACCGTGGTGGTAGAAGCAAGGTTGTGGTTATATTTAACCACAGTTGTGCTTCCAGCTTCCCCAAACAACGTCATTTATGACCACGACCGTGCTAAATTGACCATGGTCGTGGTCAATGACCACGGGTGTGGTAAATGGACCCTAGAAGTGGAAATTTCGCAATTTTTTTTGAAAATCAGCGTCAAAATTTTACGACCACGGCTATGGTAAAGTTTACCACGGCCATGGTAAAAAAAAACTAAAAAAAAAAATTTCTTTTCAGGTTCATGGTCTCTCCTCACCAGAAGTATTACTAGATACCATAGAGGGCATTTTTAAGGAGGTTTTTCTGTTTTCTTATTCTATTTTTTAGTTTTCTTGTTCCAATACTTTATTTTTCCCTATTAGTACATTTTATTTTCATGTCTTGTTGATTTATGTTTTTGGATGCATTGAGGACATTGCATAACTTAAGTGTGGGGAGGGGGTCACGAGTTTTCTCCTCAGCTTTGGGATGCTATGATTTGTGATTATGCCAGTGCATTGTTCTGTGTTATTTTTGAATTCCTGATAGTTATGAAATTTTGTTTTCAGAAACCCCTTTAAAAAAAAATTTGCAAAAACAAGTTTGCAGCATAGCAGTGGGATTTTCTTCAAGGAAATGAACATTAGCACTAAACATAATTGAATAAATTGTTTTCCCTTGAGCTTAGCCATAGAAATGTGAGTTTTGAGCTTTTGATTCTCTCAGTGTGTGATTCTGATCCACCTTAGGTGGCATGTTCTATTTTCTATCCTGAAATACATATCATTGATTGGCTTTTTATTTTCTGAAACTGTTGAGGCATTGGTTAGGCATTTTTCTGGATTCAGATTTTGTTTTACATCCCCATCTAGTTGCCTGTTTTGAGCTTGATTGAATATTCATTTGTCACCTTGCTCTCTGAAATTGTGTATATTTGTTTATGCTTGGTGATATGAAGGATGGGGGAAAAAGTCAATGTAATGCAGATCATCCAGTTTAAAAAAAAAAAAGAATTCAATGTCTCTCAACTTCCTCTTCTGTGAACTGAATAAAATAAGGTCAAAAACCTTCAAAAAAAAAAGGAAAAAAAAAGAGAAAGAAAAAAAAAGAAGAAAAAGAAGGAAAATAGAATAATGGGAGAAGAAGTGAGAGCTGAAATATGGGTAGTGAAAAAGTGGTGAAAGAAGACATTGGCTCCCTTTGATTTTAGATCACTGAGTGTGAACTGCCATTATAACCCTTTGTTGTCTTTTCCTTTCAGCATCTACCTATCACTATAAACTTGGCCCCATTACACCCTGTCATGCCTCATTTGTTCTGTTTGTGAAAAGTTGATTGAGTTGAGTTGATTGATGAATAGATTTGTGAACATGCTCAATTAAGTGTGATTTGAGTGAATTTCTGTTGACCTTGAAACACTGAGAGAATGAGAGATGAGTGAACCGGGCTCATGGGAAATTGGTCATTTATGCGGGTGTTTTAAGCCTAATGGATTCTTTGGAAAAATTCTGCTGCATTTTGTTGCTTTTATTGTTGCTTATGTTTCATTTTCCATTCTGAATAAATTGGGGTTCTGTTACAAGTTCTTAACTAGAGGGAATTGGTTTTGATATTTGACTCAGAATAATTGCTTGAGGGCAAGCAATGCTCAACTGTGGGGAGGTTGATAAACCGGATTTTCATTGTATTTTGATGTGAGTTTAGATGTCATTTTCATACATTTTGAATAATTTTATTGGCAAAACTCACTGTTTGGTGTTAGTTGATGCATGACAAGTACTCAAGAGGCTTTATGAGGAAAAGAGTTGAAAATTGCACTTTTTGGAGCAAAAACGCCACTGTTAGGAGGACCAAGAAAAAAAGACCATAATTGAAGTAACGTAAGGACCATGGCCATGGTAAATTTACCATGGTCATGCTGGTTGCGTAGCAGAATTGGACCTTGAGTACCATGCAAGGACCACGGCCGTGGTCATTTTAACAGGGTCGTGGTAAGTTGCGTTGTCAGCCCATTTGAATTTTGAATTATTATAAATAGGAGTTGAGAAACCCTTTTATTTTTATCTTTTGTTCTATTTTGAAAACAGAGGGTTCTGGGTGAGTAAGAGGGCCTGTGAGAGACTCTGAGCTGCTGTACCTTTGTACCCCGGTTCTGATTTTAATAAAACCTCGATGTTATTCAGTTAATTATATCTCTTCACTGCTTTTATTGCTTTTTAGGACCGATTAGTCTAAACATAAGTTAAGCTCTTGTCTATGATCAATTGCTTGCGATTAACTGAACTGTGAAGTGATTGGATTCGTACAATTTGCATGATCAAACTTATTGTATGAATTTCCAGTAGATTAACCTGTTAATCAACCTCTCTGAGATTCATCATTTGCTCTAAATTAATTCTCCTATGATCAATTGGAAATTAAATTAGGGGAAATAGCGTTATTAACTATGATCAATTATTAATTAATGAATTTAAGAGGTCACTGGCAAGTAACGCATTTAGGGATTTTATTGAGATTAGAATTGGGGGAAAAAAGGGGTACATGTGAAATCACAATCCTAGGCTTCTTTATTATAATTGTTCTTACATTAATCTTTCTACTCTGATTCTCTTTCTTTTGAAAAGAATAATTGAACACGATTCCCCTCAATTTGGTTTTAAATTCTGGATTGTTTGATTATTTGCGAAATTAATTATTTGGGAACACGACTGGTCCTTTGGGTTCTATATCCGGACTCCTAGAGTCCACTATCACTACTGCGTAGGGTATGCTTGTCCTTTGCGAATGCATTTTACGCATCAACCAGCAGGTCCTCCTCCATATCCTCCTCCCATTCCCATGACATTAAACCCATGAGGGTTCATCAGGGTCCCATTAGGGTTCATCATGCTCCCATAAGGGAACATGTAGTTCGGAAGCATGAGAGGCTGAACCATCTGCATCTGCTGAGGGAACACCTAAGGCTGAGGTGGTGGCAGCAGTGGTTGTGGCTGATACTGCACAATTTTGGGATTGGTGGAGGATGAAGCCCTAAGGTAAAAATGAGGACCGGGCTTTGCATTCGCAACACTCTGTAATAATGCCATATCAGCATAACGGGCTACGTGCACTTTCAATTCCTCCATGGTTTTCTTCAACAGCTGTAGTCGCTTCATACTCAACGCCTCGATAGACCGGGCCCACCATAATTGGGCCTCAGCTTCCTTCTTCATGCCATTCAGCTCCTCGGCGTGCTTCCTCTCCACGTCGAGCTGGTTGTTGATCTGAGTCAGTTGTGCATTGAGGTCACGCACGTTGGTCATGTGGTGCGCATCAATGTACTGATGCATGGTGCCCGCGTCCGGTGGTGGGGCCCCCCTTAGGTAGCGGTCGATGACAACATCCACGTGGGGGTGGCCGATGGAGAACACTTTCTCGTCGGGCGAGAACACAACCAGCACCACGCTTGCGCCACAGAGAGTCCAAAGCTCACTGGCCTTCTTGAAAAGCCCGTTGCGGCGCTTGGAGAACGTAACTTGGAGGTTGCTCTCGTTGCTCATTTTCTTCATCTCGATCTTTTGGCGGCCACGACTTTTCTTTGCTCCGCTGCTCGACATGGTGGGAAAAAAGGGATGAGAAAATGAGAGAGAACATTATAGGTTTAGGGTATGCCGCTATGGACAGGTGTGTCTGTGGCAGGGTGTGAAGAGCTCAATTTATAGCCATTTTGTGTCTGTGGAATGGACGCATGAAGCGACACGTTGCTGTTGAGACTCAAACAGGAAGCACGCGGTTTTTCTTTGCATTAAAGTGGTTTCTGGGAGATTGTGGATATCGCCTTTGCATGGCGTTTATGGCTAAATATTTAATGTAAAAAAAATGCAGCTCTCATTACATGGAATGTTTTATCCTAATCTTACTCGGCATTCTCTCAAATAAGATGTACCTGAATATTTACCAGCTATAATTAATAATTAATCTTGTTCTGTCAATGCATAAAATTTACAAAATGATTTTTGAACACCAAAAATCTATTTGAAATCCAAAAGTAGAGGTACATTAAGTGATATAATGTAATAGAAAGATAGAGATAAAGTTAAACAACTTCATAATAAATGATTGGTATTATATATTCTTTATGTAATTAAAGATTATTAGTACAATGTTCCTAATGCTTTGTATTAATTTTTTGTTTTTTAATTATTCATAAGAAAATATATCCCCCTAAATTTCATGTAACCAAAAAAAAAATAACTCATTTAATTTTATAAGTATTTATTGATAAATTCGTCTAAACAAAAACTTTATCATTTTCTGGAGAAAAATATTTAAAAGAAGAAACTAGTTAAAAAGACAATTATAACTCTATCAAATGTTACTCTTAGAATAATTTGATACCACCCCTCTTGCACACACATACTCACATACATATATATGGGACATGACCTATTGACATTAGTAAGGGTGGCAACGTTAATGGGCAGGGCGGACACAGGTAATAGTCTCATGCATGTTACCTTCTCTGCTAGATAAATATCCTCCATATGTCTACCCCATACTCATGCAAGTATGTGTGTATATATGGATATTTAAAATAAATAAAAATAAAAAAATCTCAAATATATTTTAAAAAACACTTTGACTTTCTTAAAAAAACACTTTGACTATAATTTTTTATTTATTCTAAAATTTTATTTAAAAAAATAGTTGAAAGGTTAAAACTAAAATTATTCAAATATTCTACACAACTAGAGTTTTGACTTGTGCGATGCACGGGAAGAATTAATTAGATGTGTAATTTAATTTATGCTTTTACATTTTAGTTAAAAGTCATCATTATCTAATTTAAGAAATCTTGTTATGAAATACGATTTGTTAAGTGTGAAGATAGAAATAGTTGTTTTCATCATTAAACTAATAAAAATAAATTTACAAATAAACTACCATTTCCAAAAGACCTATTTTGCCACAGTTTTATCTGCATATGTTACTAATTTATCTAATGGAAATGATCATTTAAGCAACATTCTTTTTATAGTCAGTTGCATGATATGTAGTCAATAGTATAATCCACATTTTTATTTCCAATGGTTGTTTGTTGTTGAACAACCCATTATGACATAATGCAACTGTTGAAGACTTATGTATCGCTTCTCTCATGCACATATATGAATGCATACAAATCAGGCACAACATGAAAAGAATAGGCTATCAATTATATTCAAAATATTTGTATTTGTTGTATCTTTAAATTAAAAGAAGACTTAAATATGTTTTTAGTCCCTCAAAATTAGGTTATTCTTTTTTAGTCCTCCAAATTTAAAGTTGTTTTTTTTAATCCTGTAATCCGCAAAATGCTCTTTTTAGTCCTCTCCACAATGTGAGTAAAACGGGGAATAAAAGATTCATAATTTGTGATAACTTTTGATTGGCAGAATTTGATTTCTTATTTTATATTTTAAAGTATGATTATTTTTTACAGTTAAAAAACGTCATAATCAAGTCAATAAAAAAATTAAAGCGGTTAATGGATTTTTTTTTTTTTGTATTTTGTTGTTAATGTTTTTTAATGAAGTCACATCTTACATGGATATAATGGAGCACTCTCTTTACTTTCAAAAACTTATGATTATAAAAAAAAAAATTGATTATCCAAATGGATTAGCCTAGTATGGTTACCCATGCAACACAAATATAAATATAGAGTAACTCAATATAAATAGAATATATAATAGTTTTAAAACATATTTTTTTATATTTCAAATTAAAAAAATAATGAAATATGTTTTGATATAATAAGATTTAAACATCATTCATATAATAGTTGTATAATTATATATAATTGATTGAATATAAATTTTAAAATGTATTGTTAATTTTTAAAAAAAATTGAATTTCAAATTAAAAAAATATAGCTTACTCATTTAATGAGAGTAAATTAATGGATAAGATCATATTCCAACAAATTATTTTAGTGCAATCATATCTAAACTGATAGTATAAATATTTTGAAGATAATTTGTTAGACTAAATTTAATTTTCAAAAATCAATAAATAATTTAGTTGTTACCTTAAAAACATTTCTTATATAAAATATTATAATAATTTTAAAAGGGAGGATTAAAAGATACAAAAATTTATAAGAAAGATATAACTGATTAAATATAGTTAATTTTTATTGATGTATAATTATTTTTTTAAAAAGTTGAATTTAAAATTTAAAATTTTTAAAATATATCTCACCCAATTAATGAGAGTAAATTAAGAGATAAGATCATATCCCAACATTTTTTTTGTGCAATCATATCTCAACAGATAATACAAATATTTTGAAAATGATTTGTTACAAAAATTTAGATTAGACTAAAAAATAAAAGGAAGATTAAAAAGATATACACATAATTTGGTCCATATAGATTTTTCAATATTATGTTTAAATGAACCGTAAGGATCCTTTACATAAATAAGTTGTTTGTTATGCACTAACTCAAAATCAATCAAGATTGATACCACTTTTTTTAATTTTTTGATTCAGTGAGATACCACTTATTTTAGAAACACATTAATTTATAGTAACGTTGAATATTATTGTAAATATAAATAACCCTTTAATTTACAAATATAAGTACCCTATATTTGAAATATTTATTTATTTAACTTATCAAAAAATTAGTTTATAAAAATAAGCTTGGGACAATTAGTGCATTAATATTTTTAACCAATTAAATAAGTTTATAACTGCATTAAGTCAAAATTAATTAAGATAATTAAAACTCAAATAAGAAAAAATATAAATGTCTTTGCAATTTTCAAAAAGTGACTTCCCTAGCGTGTACGTTTTCATTAACAATCTTTATTTATTTAACTTATATTAAGAATACATTAAGAATACAATTATATTGTACGCTTGGTTCAGTTGGTAAATATTATTTACAAAATATAATTGCATCATTTGTGCAACAAATTTATGTCTAATTCATAGGTGCACTACTCATTTATAACTTAATTTTTCAAAACACGTCTTTATTGATAGTAAAACAAAATTGACGCTTTAACCAAATTGAAGAAATTGACCAAAAGGATGCTTTAACTTCACTTACAAGCTTCCCATCTTTGCTGAATCGGAAAATTAATACTAAACCAAACCACAATTGTTGATTAATGATATGATATTATAATATGATTTGTAAAAAAAATCAAAATAACCTTTCTTAATGTATTTACAATATCATAACATAAAAAACCCAGCAAAAGTACATAAATCGAACTTGAATTTTTTAAGAAAATTCATAAATTCTTATTTTTTTTTTCTAATTACTCTGACATAAAGATCATATGGATCATGAATAAATCAAAATTTAAATCTCCTAAAAAAACAAAATTTAAAGACATCTCCAATAATTTATCATACAGGTATTGTTCATTATCCCTTCTCGTTCTCCAGATAAGCTTGCAAACATAGCTTCACCCCTGTAGGATAAAGATAAAATTTAAAAGGCATTTGTATCAAAGGATTAGCAATAAAGGGAGAATGGAGGAAATAAAGTTTTCAAATTATAAGAGAATATAATACTCCCTCCGGTCCTTTTTATAAGAAACAAATAACTAAATCATCAAGACCAATAAAAATAGTTAAGTTAGTTAGTTATAATTAATAATGTCATAAATTTTAATTGTATTCCAAAAGTACCCCTTAAATTGATTGGTTTAAGTAGTGGTTACATTAATGACATTGCACCTCCACCAATAAGTGTAACTTGTATTGTTAATAGACCAATAAATGCATGAGAAATGAGTAGGTGTCTCATTAATGAATTTCACAAGATGAAGGGTAAAAAAGAAAACTAGCAATTAATACATCTTAAAGTGGGTTTATGTTTCTTATAATTATGACCAAAAAATAACATCCTTTTGTTTCTTATAAAAAGGACCGGAGGAAGTAATTTGAAGAAAATGCATTTGTATATTTTCTGCAATATATACACGTTTTTTTTTCATGCCTTTAAAATTTAAAAAGCACAGTTGGGATGGGAGACCCCACTAAAGGTTGCCAGCCAGGTTCCCCGGCAGAGATTAGTCATCAGTAAAACTGGTGGATACTCCGCACCAATGTCATGGGTACAAAAATTTTTTAAAAAGCACACATGTTAGCTCGACCCCTTAAAATTTAAAATTTAAAATCAATCACCAACAAACGACAATCAAGTTATATTTAATAGAAATCTCAAACAATATTACAATGTTTCAACAACTCACAAACACATAATAAATTACCTTTCGATACAGATACAACCAAAGTACCCTTGTCGAAGACTATATGAAATTTGAAAATAAATTCAAAAAATAAGGTTGATTCAAATTATCATGTTTACAAAGAGAACAAAATTAAGAAGAAAAAAAATTTTGTGAGGCCAGACAACCTGAAACACAATTCGTAACAACCTTCAAGTACACAACCTTTATCATCCACATACTAAATTTATAGATTTATAGATGTTAAAACTCCTCTAAAACAGGAAAGTAAAAATAATTAAGGGTCTAATTACAAAGAATATAAAACGGAAAATTAAATTAGATTTCTCCACCTTTGATTTACGCATTATAATTAAAAAGGATTTAAAATGGGAAACAAAAAATAATTAACGGAATATAAAAGGGGAAATTTAAACCATTAGACTAAAGATGATAAAGATGTTTATATTCTATTTAATATTTCTGTCTATATATATGAATTAAAAATACACCTTTACAAATAATTGATTTCATTTTTTATTCAAAATAATTATTTCACTCTAAATATATATTAAACAAAAATTAATATTTACTTTAATTATTTTATAACAACTACATATAAATAAGTTAATTTGATATTTTTACTTTTTTTTCATTAATTTAATATATTAATTTTTACTTTTTTTTTGTTAATTTAATTACACATTAGTCCCTTTTTTCCTTTGTATATAAAAATAAAGAATAATATATATACAATACTATATACACGTGTATATATATATATATATATATATATAATGTAATATTTATATATCTTTATATAATATAATATATAATAAATTCTTTTTAATGTATTTAGAAAATTGACATAAAATTAAAAATACAAAAATGTCCCTCTTTTGAGCAGGAAAATATTTTCTTTTTGAGATGACATAACATAAAAAAATATTTCCTTTTTAGGATGCAAAAAATATTACTTTTATGTAGTTATATGAATTAAAAATAGATAAAAAAATTCCTCTAAAAATTTATGTGTTTATAATAATTAATTTAATTATTCAGAATTTCAAATCAGACTATATATACTTATCATAATTACCTTAGTTACTATATTTATATAAATTTATGAATTAAAAAATTGATAAAAAATTTCTCTAAAAATTTTCCGCTCAAATGTATAAGAATTCCCTCCAAGACTTCTTTACTTTTATTAATATAAAGATAAGTCTTTTAAAAAAATTATTTTTGTGTTTAAAAATTTTATCTAATCTTACAAAAATATAAAATATTATTTTATTTTATTTTTGTTTTTATTTTATAGTATTATTTTATTTATGCTTCACGGTTAATATTTTAGATAAGCAATTATAGATTTTATGCTTTACAGATTTATATAAAAATATTTACTATATATTAATTTGACAGGTGCTACAGTAAATATTTATTTTTATATTATTTATATTAGATAAGCAATTACTTAACTTAAATATAAGCCTTGAATTTTAGATATAAAACAAATAAATAAACAGTATAAATAAATGAATAAAAATAATAGTATTATACAAATTATGTTAGTGAACAGCGGAGGTCCGTGAAACTTCCAGATTCTCTTCTCTGTATGATTTATTTTTGGGAGAAATAAATATTATGTGGCATAAAAATAATTGTTAAATTTGGAGTAAAAGAAAAAAAAATTAACAGTGCAGATGAAACATTGAAATAGGCGCGCGGGAACACTGTTTAGATCTTTAACCAGATTTTATTATAATATGGATTACACTAACCAAGATATACTTCAATTTATAAACTAAACTTAAATGTTAAAATACTTCAATCTCATAAGTCCAAACAAAAGTCAACAAACTAAAATAATTTAATCTCATAAGTACAAACAAAAGTTAATAAGGTACAATATTTCAATCTCATAAGTCCAAACAAAAGTCAATAAACTAAAATACTTTAATTTCATATATTTAAACAAGGACATTTAAGTAAATTTATTATAACAGGTATTTTAACGGATACTTACGAGGTGGGTACCTCAATATTCATCCCTACTCTCATTTATTAACAAATACGGATATATCTGTTTAAATTATTCTCGTATACCCATTTAACTATCCATTTTTTGTTTGTTGTGAATTTTATCCGCAGATATATGCAGATATAAGTATTTTTGTTATCCTTAGACACCAGATTCTAAAATCTATAGATATTTGTACACACTTTAGTTACAGGAATGTCCAATCAACATTATCATAAACTTTCTCCAGGTTAATTTTGAATATCACATTTTTTTCTCTCTTGGAGTCGTGCACAAATGTAGACAAGCTCTTGTAGAGTTATTGCATTATCAAAGGTGTCCTTACCAGGCAAAAAGACTACTTTGTGTTAAGAATAACTAATTAGGAATATTAGATTTAAGAGTAACTAATTAGGAATATTAGTTTGTTTCTGTAAAAAAAAAAAAAGAATATTAGTTTGTTACAAAATAGCTCTATAAATAGAACACTCTATACACTTTCATGTATCTTTTATCATTTCTTAATCAAACACTATGAGTTACTTTGTTGGTACTCCTTTACTCTTCTTTGAGCTTTATGATGAGTGGCCACATCAAATATAAAGCTAAAAGAAGAGTAAAGGAGTACCAACAAAGTAACTCATAATGTTTGATTAAGAATTGATAAAAGATACATGAGAGTGTATAGAGTGTTCTATTTATAGAGCTATTTTGTAACAAACTAATATTCCTAATTAGTTACTCTTAACACTAATATTCCTAATTAGTTATTCTTAACACTTTGAAATGGGCTAATGATTTCATTTAATAATGGATATCGACTATTAACAACGTACATCCTTGGTGATAATTTTGTAAACAATGTTGCATGAACTAATTAGTTTGAATCCTTAAGATTACCTAGAGAATTGACCTTAGGAATCAAAGCAACTAGGGTCTTAAAAGTTAGGGGGAAATAGCCTATCACGAAAGCGTCATTTACCAATGTCCAGATATCATCATGAATCGACTGTTAATAGTACTGCTTAAAGAAGATACCCTGAAAACCATTAAGTCTTGGAGCTTTGTATGGCTTCATAGTGTTCAAAGCTTTGGATACCTCATCCTTCATAACTGATTGTAGGAGTTGTCTTATGCTACCTTTCTTAAGCAAGGGTTATTTGCCACTATATGAAAAGGGTAGAGTTAACCTGCACAAATGAGCCAAAAAAAAAAAGTTAATGTATCCTCTTGGTAACAGTTTGAGCATGGAAAATTTTTGTATTCTTGTCCCTAAGTTTAACTTGTTGCTTCCTAGACTTTTGGTACCAAAAATGTTTTCCTTTTAAAGAATATGATCATATTGCTGCTAAAGCTAACGTTTAACTTGTAGTAGCCTCAAGGAGTCCACTATCTCCAAAGTTTTTTGCAACCCTTTCAGACAAGACTTAATATTCTTTTTCACCTAAAAATGTTAAAAAATATTTCCGGATTAAATTTAATATTTTCCTCTTTCACCTTTTTCAGGGCAACTAGGAGTTTTCTTATTCAAAACAAAATGGTCTTGGATCCCTAGTTTGGGGAAGACCCACACATCGAAGAAAAATGGAGTTATGATAAGAATGTGAGCAACAAAGTACATTGAGCATGATTGAATGAGAACTACTAATTAATATCAAAAGCATAGACCCTAAAGTTAGTCCCATTATCCACCAAAACCCAAATTCCCCAAGCATGCCCTTGTGCCTCCACAATAGCAACTAGATTATAACTTGCTTGGTTGCCAAAAGGTTGCCATTCTCTCAAATGGAATATAATTAAGTTTCAATGATCATTACAAGGTTAGGTCCAACAAGTGTCTCTTTGCTTTTGTTATTATTCATCCCTATAATATTCCAAGAGAGGATATATACTTCTTTGAAAGCTCCTATTCTTGACATTTCTACCACTACCTATTATTGTGTTGCACATGCAAGGACTTGGCCTTGCTCCATAACTTGTATTCATTTATCTTATGACAATGGTTCATCAATGAACCTATAATGATTCTCTTTAATATGTTCGACCTTTGGTGTATTAAGGATTGGTGATGAAGGTCCAAGCATTGTTTGCATAACACTTTTGGAATGTGGTTTTGCGTATGGCTACCTTGTGAGTACCATCACGAACATCATGTATTGAACCTTTGACTAAGTCATTACTATATTTTTCAGGAATAACTATTTGGTTGGATCATTGAATGATCATAGGAGTTGAGCTTCTTTTTTGTTTGCTCCAAAGCTTTGGCCTACAGTTAATGGTAGTTGGTTTATCTTCATTATCTTTCTATGCCCAATAATTGCATGTATTATTTCCATTTTACCTGCATCCATCAATTCCTTTGATTTTGTATTTTCAAACCCATCAAAGCAGTTGCTAGTTTGGATATTCTTCCTTTTTTTTTTTTTAACAAAATCCTTATTAGCAATTGAATTTTTTTTTAACCTCATCGCCATATTTTTGTTACAATCTTTATAACCTCATCGCCAACATGTGTGCAATTCGATTATTGTCGTACTTGGTTTTGGGTATCTTCCCAATCGTGACACAATTTCAAGCAAGGTATCCATAGTAGCGCAAGATGTGTACAAATGATGAGCAGTCCTTCATATACTGTACATTTTACTAGTGTTCATTCAGCCAAACCTTGCCCAGACAGGTTGGGTAAACTTTATTTCCACACAAACTTTGGCAAATCTTCCTCTCTCCACCTGTAAGGTATTAGAATCCACCTTTTATAGGCTTGCCAGTTGTCGAAGCCATGGCCAACAAAAATTTCATAATAATAAACTAAATTAAGAAAGTGGATCTATATTAGGGTACACTCTATCTTTGCTACTGGTGAAACAAAATCTAGACTAATGTGCAATTACCAAATAATAATCAAATATCTAGGGCCCTTCATTCATCACTTTTTCCTTATCTTATTCCATGTCAAACTTGGCCATACAGAAGTCATTATCTACGTCCATAATGTCAAAGCCCTTATAAACACTACAATTTTGTTAACATCTCCATCATTACATTAACTAATATTCTTACCTAGTAGTTTCAGTACTAGAACATAATGCTAAGGGCCACACAACTCCTGAAGGCATGTTCATCCAAATACACTTTTGGCATCAACTTGTTGCCACGAAAAGATACATTATCTCCCTGGTTGGTAAACTTGTCTTATTGTCAAGGACTTTGTCATGAAAAGAAATCTCATTACTGATATCCAATGGTTTCTCCAGTGGTGGGTGTAAATCACTCTTATTGGCAAAGAAAACAATCACCTCCCTAAAATAACTATCTTATTTTAGGGTCTATTTGAATAAACTTTTTCAGAAATATTTTTAAGAGAAAAAAAGTAGAAGAAAAATGAAATGAGTTTCTTTATAAATTAAAATTGGCTTATGCATAAACTAATGAATACACTTATTCCAAACAAAAGTCTTCATAACTATATGATGTATGAAAGAAAATGAAATCGCTTAGAACTAAATTGATAAAATAAATTGGAAAACTACATAATAGTTATTGAGACAGAGAAAAAAAATTAAGAACACAATTGAGAAAATATTTTCTTAATATTATAAAAATGTCAAGTAATTTAAAAAAAAGTTATTGAAACAATAATTATTTCAAAATAGAGGAAGTATTAATATCATTAAAAAATCACAAGACTAACTCAAACAAATATTTTATTATATCAAAGATAATTATAATAGAAGTATCATCTTTGAATTCCTTATGTACTACATATTACTAGGCACAAAAATAACTACTAAAAAGTTTTTAAGTTGAAATTAATGAAAATGCTTCTATAGAAGACCTTTATCGCTTCTAGTGGTGTTACTTGACTTAACCTAATTGGTGAATGTTAATGTAATATTCAAATTTTGATAGTGTTAGACCCAAAAAAAAAAATCTCGAAGTGTTTAGTGGATCACTCGTGTTTAATTATGTCAACATGAATGCAAGTCAGTAGAGTCATGTCAAAGCCTAGCCTGCAAACTATATTTGACCCATTATATTCGAGTTAAACTTGTTCCAAGTAAACGAAATTGACTCCATTTATAGAGGTTTCATTGAATTTAAAAAATAACAAATTTAGATATTTACTTTTTTCCTGCCATTGACATGTTTGGCAATTGACTATATATTCTTAAAAAAATTGTTTTTCTTTGAATTTATTTTAGAAAGTTATAATTTTTTTAAAAAATAAGTTATTTTAAAAGAACACATAATTAAGTCATGATAAAATGTCACTCATCAAAAAATTATTCTAAATATAACTTTGAAAATTATTATTTCAAAAATGTCAATAATCTTATATACTCAGCTAATTAAAAATGGTTCTAAATATAACTTTGAAAATTATTATTTCAAAAGTCAATAATTTTATTATATATGACAAATCTATATTTGGGTGACAGTTTTTAGACTATCAATGAATTCTAATTAAATTTTACCATAATACAATATAAACAATTTTGTGTAAATTTTTTAATATTTTTTGTCCATTTTAGTACAGATTTATTTTCTTCATTATTTTTCACCTTTTTTGCACTTTATAATTTTTAATTTCATCGACCATCATACTACCAACTGTGTAATTTAGAGGAAGAAATTAAGAGCCTCTCATATATATAGGTTTATACCAAGAATTGATTTCTCAACGGCTATATACCTTTTATTGTAAAATTTATATTCAAAATAATTTTGAATAAACATTCCAATTAATTACATTTTATGATATAAAAATAAATTATATAAAAATAAATTCTACTCATTTTTAAAATAAAAGAGAACTAATAATATAGTATTTGGATACGTGTCTCACACCACATTTATCTTTATTTTTTAAGTCTCAACACAAGCTACCAGTTGTAACTTCTGCGTATCAACATATACTCTCAAGCACACACTAAGTAGATTTCTATAACTTCAAAATGTTATACTTTTTGAAGAGAGGTAGGAATGACTTTGCACTTTGTAAAACACAATAGAAAGAATAATTACTTCTAACTAGATTTCTATAACTTCAAAATGTTATTCTTTTGAAGAGAGGTAGGAATGACTTTGCATTTTGTAAAACACAATAGAAAGAATAATTATACTTCTAAGTAGATTTCTATAACTTTGAAATGTTATACTTTTGAAGAGAGGTATGAATGACTTTGCACTTTGTAAAACACAATACAAAGATTAATTATACTTATATACTTATTTTCTCTTTAATATCTTTCTTTTACATCATTTTATTTTTATTTACTTTTTTCTTTTTCTTTTACATAATTTCATTTTATTTACTTATATAACTTCATTTCTCTCTCTTTTTTTTTTCTTTTTTCTGTCACTCTTTTCATTCACTTACACACCTCCAAATTAAATGGGGGTGTATGTGTTAATCAAAGTTCCAATAGTAAAATTGTAACTAAAATCAATTTGAACAATTAATCATATTGAATAATTTAAAATTAACTCTATAATAAAAAAAATCCAAACATGAGAAGCAAATAAATATAAGGTGCCCTTTATTTAAACAGAATTCAAAAGAAACTACATCACTCCAGTTCCAAGTACATAACAAAGAAACGATACAAATGGAAAACGTTCCAACAATGCATGACAATGATGACGATGGTTCAAGACATATCCGAACCCTAATCAGTGCTAAACATATCACATAGATGAAACTTAGCTAAGCCGGAACTATAACTGAAATTAAAACAACAACAACAACAACAACAACAACAACATGAACTTTTAAAAAGAAAAGGGCATTAAGATCCAGGATCGAGGATGATAGATCTCAAAAGAAACCACCACCCCCACCACCACGAGTAGCAGGTCCTCCACCATATCCTCCTCCCATTCCCATGTCATTAAACCCATGAGGGTTCATCAGGGTCCCATTAGGGTTCATCATGCTTCCATCAAGGAACATGTAGTTCGGCAGCATGGGAGGCTGAAACCAGGGGCAGAGCCAGGATTTTTATATAAGGGGGGACCAATATAAAATATCATAACTTAAAAAAGAACATTTAAATTCTACATGCATAACATTTACAAAAAAATTAACATAGAACTAATATTTTTTATGAGTAAAAGAAATATCTATAATTATATCGACATAAGAAGATACTAACCAACAAGTGCAATTAGCACACAAGCGCCGATTGACCCGTAGCAAAAAAAGAAGAAAGTAGAAAAATAATATCAGCATCCCTCTCAAAAAATAACACCCCTTATCTCCCATATGGAGATGAAACCTGTAAAATATAATACCAACAACAATGTTAGTCGTCTCCTTATTGTCAAAATATAACATTTCAACAATGTCAATAAAAACTTAGCCAACATGTCAGATTTAACAACTAATTTGAGAAAGGTTGAAACAAGATAAAATTATATTATAAAAGATATAAAAGGATTAAACACAAACCTTCACTTTTGAAGTTGTGCTCATCTTTGTTTCATTAAGTGAAAATCATCAATTATCATATCTGTGGTAAATTTTTCAGCAATCTCCTTCTCAATATAAACAATCATGTAATCAGTGAGAAAATCATCTTCCATCTTGTTACACAACCTTGTTTTTATAATTTTCATGGCTGAAAAAACACGTTCTGTGGTTGCCGTTGACACAAGAAGAGTCAAAACAAGTCGTAACAATCTATCAATTAAAGGATACAAGATAGATTTTCCAGTCTCAACCAATTTTTGACATAATTCACCAATAGTGGATAGATTATGAAAATTAACATCTTTAAGAACATCAAAGTCATAATGTTGTAATTCATATTTCAACTGAATCTTTTCTTGATCAGAAAAATCAACAAGGTAAAATTTCTCAACAAGGCTGCAGATGTTACTAACATTAAATGACTAGAATGCATCTTTAGGATCTAAAGTTGTGCTCGATATAAGAAGCTCGGTTGCTTGCTCACTGAATCTACTATTCAATTCCTTCAACTGATAATCTATGACAGTATTGAATATATCTACATGATAATGATGTTCAACTGTCACAGAATCCTTTTGACGACGAGAACAAATTATGTCAGAGAAAGAAGCATTCATATCAGGAATTTGAATATCATGACTATTGCAAAAAGATGAGACATTGTCTAAAATAGCATCCCAACCAAAATCTCTTAACTTTTGAATTAATGATTTTGTGCTAGAAACCAAACACATAGCATTCAAAATATCTTGAGACTTTTGTAGCAAAGCTTGACAAAGTTTGTCAGTAATTCCCATGATCTCCTTCATCACATGCAAAATAAAAACAAAATCAAATGAAATCAATGCTTTAAGAGCATAAGTAGCATCCCCTCGTTGAGAATAAGTAGACCCTTTAACAGATAAATCTTCAAGAACTAAAGTAGTTGCATTATACATGCGTAAAAGGCTACATATGCAATTGAAATGAGAACTCCATCTAGTATCTCCAGGACTTTGTATTGTGCCAATTTGATTAATTTCCATTCTAGTCTCAACTTCATCATTTGCAACCAAACGTTCAATTTCAGTTGCATAAGCAGCTTGCAACTCATCATTATGTTTACAAGAAGAACACACAACATTAACAATCATAGTCAAATTTTGAAAAAAACCATGAACATCGACTACTTCTTTAGCCAAAGCAACAAGAGCTAATTGTAATTGATGAGCTAAACAATGCACATAATATGCATAAGGACATTCATGAAGAATTAAAGCTTGCAAACCATTCCACTCTCCACGCATATTGCTAGCTCCATCATATCCTTGGCCCCTAACATTTTGAATGTTGAGATTATGATGAGATAATATTGAACAAATTCCTTGCTTAAGAGTAGATGATGTAGTATCTCTCACATGTAAGATATCTAAAAAATGCTCTCTAACATATCCACTCTTATCAACAAATCTGATAACAAGAGCCATTTGATCTCTTCTAGATTCATCACGAGCTTCATCAACAATTAAGCAAAATTTTGCGTTACCAATCTCTTCTCGAATTTCATTTTGCACTTTCCTAGCAAAGACATGTAGAATTTCTTTTTGAATAGTGGGTGAAGTGTATCTTGCATTTTGAGGGGCATTTTCCAAGACAACTTCATTTATTTCCTTATTATAAGAAGCCAAAAGCTTTATCATTTCAAGAAAATTACCTCGATTTCTAGACCCTACACTTTCATCATGTCCCTTAAAAGCACAAGCTTGAAATGCCAACCATCTAACAGCATCAACAGAAGATTTAAGGCGCAACCGATTGGTCAAAATTTGTTGTAAAGTTTGTTTAGAAAGTACTTTATCAATATGGCAAGATTGATTCTTAATTAAAATCATCATAGCATCTAAGAGCAATATTGTGAGGTGAATTAGGATTCTTTCCCATATGAGATAAAAACGCACAATCTTTTCCACTATTAACTTTTTTCCAATTTCTAAATCCTTTTGAAGTAAAAGGACTTGATTTTTTGGAAAATAAATAACATGGAAAGCAAAAGGCAGCATCTTCTTTCGGTGAATACTCTAGCCAAGGGAAAATTTTAAACCAACAAGCTTGAAATCGACGAGGATGATCTTCTTGACCAGAAAGTGGATATACATCCATCAAAAATTGATATGGTCCAAATTTTATATATGTTCTACGAATTTCATCTTGTTGATTAACAAGATAATTCCAAATTGGTGAGCATTTTCTGGGATCACGTATCAAAGTATTAATGTTAGTTATTTCTTGTTCAATCTTGAAAGCTTTAGAACTAGGTGGTTGGACAAGTTTCTCTTTAGTTGACAGGCGCAGGCTATTTTGGGAGACTGGATAATGTCCCCCACTGTGCGTAACTTATATTAGCCGTTGGATTTGTAAATTTTTTGAGATTGATGTGGGACTACCGTACAACCGCCCACACTAGATTTTTTTTTTAAAAAGGGATTTTTTTTCTGTTTAAGTTTTTTTTTTAAAAAAGAAACGACAATTCTTCTCCGTTGTTGCTTTGCTTCTGCCTCTCTTTCCATTTTTTTGTCCGTCATTTTATCTTGATTTTTATTTTTAGTCCCTCATAAATTTTTTATTATTTTTAGTCCCTCATAAATTGTTCTATTTTGTTATGTTTTTAGTCCATCATAAATTGTTTTGTTCTGTTTTTAGTTCCTAACATTAATTTCAACTGTTAAGTGATGACATAAACTGTGTGTGTGAAAATTTTCTAATTAAGTTTCTAGTGACTTTTAACCGCTGCAAATTTTTTGGTGGTCATAAATGTTTATTTTTGTAACATTTTTTGTGATTTCAGAAAATCTAATGTTCGAGATTTTGATTTTTTATTTTATTTTTTTAACATTTCTGACAGTTTTAGTTTGCCAAAAAATTTGCGGTAGTTAAAAATCACTAGAAACTTAAACAGAAGAAGAAGGATCCCTTTTTTTTAAAAAAAATCTAGTGTAAGCAGTTGTATGGTAGTCCCACATCAATAAGCAACAACGGAGAAGAATTGTCATTTTAAAAAAAAAAACTTAAACAGAAAAAAAAATCCCTTTTTTTTAAAAAGAAAATCTAGTGTGGGTGGTTGTACGGTAGTCCCACATCAATCTTAAAACATTTACAAATCCAACGGCTAATATAAGTTACGCACGGTGGGGGACATTATCCAGTCCCCCAAAATAGCTTGCGTCTTAGTTGACACTCTAAGTTGTTCATCTTCAACAATACTTTGAACATTAGTATTCAAATTTGAAGTAAACGCATTAGACTTAGACATGGGTTGTGCTTCTTCATTGTCTCTTTCTATTCTCTTAAAAAATGAGGGAATAGTTTTCTTCTTAGACATCTTTCAACCTAAAAAAGACATATAAATATAAAAAATTTAAGAATTATCAACAACAAATTTCACTGAAATTTAGTGAAAGTTAAATTACATTATAATCAAAACATATTACCACAAAAACTTAGAGTGTTAGATTAAATTAAAAAAAATGTTCAAATAAATTTTTATTTTAAAACTTGAATCTATTACAAACTAACCATTGAAATAAAACATGCCAAATGCCAATATCAAATGTTAATGCGAGATGCAGAATGATGCAATCATGCGGGATTTAAACTACCAATATATTAAGTTAATAAATTACTATTATATAATAAGGCAAATAGGCAATATATAATAACTATAACCAATAAGTTAATAAACAATAGCTAAAAGCATTTGCTCACAAATCAGAGTCAAAGGCGGTTGTGTCTTCACTCTTCACGGCTCCACCTATGGCAAATGAGAAAAACGTGCTCACAAATAAAAACGGGAGGATATTGTTTTCACTGCACACATAAATAATAATGGAAAAATAAATAAAAAATATTTAATGAGAAAAATAATTGTTTACCTGAATCAGTGAATGTAGATGTTTAATAAGATGGAAAAGAATAGATGACAGAGGTGAAGCAATGGCAACGGACAATAGTGGCTTTGTGATTCGTGAATAGATGTGGTGTGGATTGGAGAAACAGAAGAGATAGTAGGTTCTGGAATGAAAGAGAGTGTGAAGCGTAACAAAGAAGTAAGTTTAAGCTAGTACAGAAGACATATTTCTAATTGTGAAATGAAATATTTAGTAGAAAATAGTAAACAAGTAGAGTGATTAAATTTGGGGGCCCAGCCCAAATAAACAAGTAGAGTCATATAAGGGAGAGGGGGGCCCAATCATATTTTTACATATGAATATAAAGGGAGTATGAAAACCTTGGGGTGGTCGTGGCCCCTATGGGCCACCCCATTCCCTCCGCCTCTGGCTGAAACATCTACATCTGCTGAGGGAACACCTGAGCTGAGGTGGTGGCAGCAGTGGTTGTGGCTGATACTGCACAACGTTGGGATCGGTGGAGGATGAAGCCCCAGGGTAAGAATGAGGACCCGGGTGTGCATTCGCAACACTCTGTAATAATGCCATACCAGCATAACGGGCCACGTGCACTTTCAGTTCCTCCATGGCTTTCTTCAGCAGCTGCAGTCGCTCCATACTCAACGCCTCGATGGACTGGGCCCACCATAACTGGGCCTCAGCTTCCTTCTTCATGCCATTCAGCTCCTCGGCGTGCTTCCTCTCCACGTCGAGCTGGTTGTTAATCTGAGTCAGCTGCGTGTTGAGGTCACGCACATTGACCATGCGGTGCACGTCGATGTACTGATGCATGGTGCCCGCCTCCGGTGGTGGGGCCCCCCTGAGATAGCGGTCTATCACAGCGTCCACATGGGGGTGGCCGAAGGAGAGTGCAAAGCTCATTGGCTTTCTTGAAATGCCCGCTATGTCGCTTGGAGAAGGTGACTTGGAGATTGCTCTCGTTGGTCATTTTCTTCATCTCGATCTTTTGGTGACCACGGCTTTTCTTTGCTCCGGTGCTCGACATGGCGGGAAAAAAGGGATGAGAAAATGAGAACATTATAGGTTTAGGTTTAGGGTATGCCGCTATGGACAAGGTGGTGTGTCTATGGCAGGGTGTGAAGAGATCAATTTATAGCCATTTTGTGTCTGTGGAATGGACGCATGAAGCGACACGTGGCTGTTGAGACTCAATCAGCAAGCACTGCAGTTTTCTTTGCATTAAAATGGTTTCTGGATTGAGAGATTGTGGAAATCGCCTTTGCATGGCATTTATGGCAAAATATTTAATGTAAAAAAAATGTAGCTTCTCATAACATGGAATGTTTTATCCTAATCTTACTCGGCATTCTCTCATATGAAAATAATAAATGTACCTGAATATTTACCAGTCGTAAGTAATAATTAATCTTGTTCTGTCAATGCATAAAATTTACAAAATGATTTTTGAACACCAAAAATCTATTTAAAATCTAAAAGTAGAGGTACATTAAGTGATATAATGTAATAGAAAGATAGAGATAAGGTTAAACAACTTCATAATAAATTATTGGAATTATATATTCTTTATGTAATTAAAGATTATTAGTACAATCTTCTTAATTATTTATGTCTGCTTTATGTTAATTCTTTGTTTTTTAATTATTCATAAGAAAATATATCCCCCTAAATTTCATGTAACCAAAAAAAAAATAACTCATTTAATTTTATAAGTGTTTATTGATAAATTCGTCTAAAAAAAATTTATCTCATTTTCAGGAAAAAAATATTTAAAAGAAGAAACTAGTTAAAAAGGCAATTATAACTCTATCAAATGTTACTCTTAGAATAACTTGATACCACCCCTCTCGCACACACATACTCACATACATATATATGGGACATGACCTATTGACATCAGTAAGGGTGGCAATGTTAATGGGCAGGGTGGATACAGGTAATAATCTCATGTTACCTTCTCTGCCAGATAAATATCCTCTATATGTCTACCCCATACTCATGCAAGTATGCATGTATCTATGGATATTTAAAAAAAAAACATCTCAAATATATTTTAAAAAACACTTTGACTATAATTTTTTATTTATTCTAAATTTTTCTTTAAAAAAATAGTTTAAAGGTTAAAACTAAAATTATTCAAATATTCTACACAATTACACTAACCAAGATATACTTCAATTTAGAAACTAAATTTAAATGTTAAAATACTTCAATCTCATAAGTCTAAACAAAAGTCAACAAACTAAAATAATTTAATCTCATAAGTACAAAAAGAAGTTAATAAGGTGCAATAATTCAATCTCATAAGTCCAAATAAAAGTCATTAAACGAAAATACTTTAATTTCATACATTTAAACAAGGACACTTAAGTAATTTTATTATAACAGGTATTTTAACGAATACTTACGAGGTGGGTACCTCGATATTCAACCCTGCTCTCATTTATTAACAAATACAGATATATCTGTTTAAATTATTCTCTTATACCCATTTAACTATCCATTTTCTATTTATTATGAATTTTATCCCCAGATATATGCAGATATAAGTATTTTTGTTATCCTTAGACACTAGATTCTAAACTCTATAGATATTTGCATACACTTTAGTTACAGGAATCTCCAATCAACATTATCATAAACTTTCTCCAGGTTAATTTTGAAGATCACATTTTGTTTTCTCTTGGAGTCGTGCACAAATGTAGACAAGCTCTTGTAGAGTTATTGCATTATCAAAGGTGTCCTTACCCGGCAAAAAGACTACTTTGTGTTAAGAATAACTGATTAGAAATATTAGTGTTAAGAGTAACTAATTAGGAATATTAGTTTGTTACAAAATAGCTCTATAAATAGAACATTCTATACACTCTAATGTATCATTTATCATTTCTTAATAAAACACTATAAGTTACTTTGTTGGTACTCCTTTACTCTTCTTTGAGCTTTATGATGAGTGGCCACATCAATTATGAAGCTCAAAGAAGAGTAAAGAAGTACCAACAAAGTAACTCATAGTGTTTGATTAATAAATGATAAAAGATACATGAGAGTGTATAGACTGTTCTATTTATATAGCTATTTTGTAACAAACTAATCCTAATTAATTATTCTTAACACTTTGGAAAGGGCTAATGATGTCATTTAATAATGGATATCGACTATTAACAACGTCCTTGGTGATAATTTTGTAAACAATGTTGCATGAACTAATTAGTTTGAATCCTTAAGATAGATTACCTAGAGAATTGACCTTAGGAATCAAAGCAACTAGGGTCTTAAAAGTTAGGGGGAAATAGCCTATCACGAAAGCGTCATTTACCAACGTCCAGATATCATCATGAATCGACTGTTAATAGTACTGCTTAAAGAAGATACCCTGAAAACCATTGGAGCTTTGTATGGCTTCATAGAGTTCAAAGCGTTGGATACCTCATCCTTCATAACTGATTGTAGGAGTTGTCTTGTGCTATCCTTTCTTAAGCAAGGGTTATTTGCCATTATATGAAAAGGGTAGAGTTAACCTGCACAAATGAGCGGAAAAAAAAAAAGTTAATGTATCCTCCTGGTAAGTTTGAGCATGAAAAATTTTTGTATTCTTGTCCCTAACTTTAACCTGTTGCTTCCTAGACTTTTCGTACCAAGAAAGTTTTCCTTTCAAAGAATCTGATCATATTGTTGCTAAAGCTAACGTTTAACTTGTAGTACCCTCAAGGAGTCCACTATCTCCAAAGTTTTTTGCAACCCTTTCTGGCGTGACTTAATATTCTTTTTCACCTAAAAATGTTACAAAATATTTCCTGATTAAATTTAATATTTTCCTCCTTCACCTTTTTCAGGACAACTAAGGGTTTTCTTATTCAAAACAAAATGGTCTTGGATCCCAAGTTTGGGAAAGACCCACACACCGAAGAAAAATGAAGTTATGATAAGAGTGTGAGCAACAAAGTATATTGAGCATGATTGAATGAGGACTAATTAATATCAAAAGCATAGACCCTAAACTTAGTCCCATTATCCACCAACACCCAAATACCCCAAGCATGCCCTTGTGCCTCCACAATAGCAACTAGATTATAACTTGCTTGGTGCAAAAGGTTGCCATTCTCTCAAATGGAATATAATTAAGTTTCAATGATGATTACAAAGGTAGATCCAACAAGTGTCTCTTTGCTTTTGTTATTATTCATCCCTCTAATATTCCAAGAGAGGATATATACTTCTTTGAAAGCTCCTATTTCTGACATTTCTACCACTACCTATTATTGTGTTGCACATGCAAGGACTTGGCCTTGCTCCATAACTTGTATTCATTTATCTTATGACAATGGTTCATCAATGAACCTATAATGATTCTCTTTAATATGTTCAACCTTGGTGTATTAAGGATTGGTGATGAAGGTCCAAGCATTCTTTGCATAAAGGGTTACGTAATAACACTTTTGGAATGTGGCTTTGCGTATGGCTACCTCGTGAGTACCATCTCGAACATCGTGTATTGAACCTTTGACTAAGTCATTACTATATTTTTCAGGAATAACTATTTGGTTGGATCATTGAATGATCATAGGAGTATATGGGGTAATTGAGCTTCTTTTTTGTTTGCTCCAAAGCTTTGGCCTACAGTTAATGGTAGTTGGTTTATCTTCATTATCTTTCATTGCCCAATAATTGCATGTACTATTTTCACTTTACCTGCATCCATCAATTCCTTGGTTTTTGTATTTTCAAACCCATCAAAGCAATTTCTAGTTTGAATATTCTTCCTTTTTTTTAACAAAATCCTTATTAGCAATTGAATTTTTTTTTTTAACCTCATCACCATAGTTTTTGTTACAATCTTTGTAATCTCATCGCCAACATAAGTGTGCAATTCAGGCTGATTAATGTCGTACTTGGTTTTTGGTATCTTCCCAATCGTGACACAATTTCAAGCAAGGTATCCATAGTAGCGCAAGATGTGTACAAATGATGAGTAGTCCTTCATATACTCTACATTTTACTAGTGTTCATTCAGCGAAAACTTGCCCACACTGGTTGGGTAAACTTTATTTCCACACAAACTTTGGCAAATCTTCCTCTCTCCACCTGTAAGGTATTAGAATCCACCTTTTATAGGCTTGCCAATTGTCGAAGCCATGGCCAACAAAAATGTCATAATAATAAACTAAATTAGGAAAATGGATCTATATTAGAGTACACTCTATCTTTGCTACTGATGAAACAAAATCTAGACTAATGTGCAATTACCAGATAATAATCAAATATCATCTAGGGCCATTCATTCATCACTTTTTCCTTATCTTATTCCATGTTAAACTTCGGCATACAGAAGTCATTATCTATGTCCATAATGTCAAAGCCCTGATAAACACTACAATTTTGTTAACATCTCCATCATTACATTAACTAATATTCTTACCTAGTAGTTTCAGTACTAGATCATAATGTTAAGGGCCACACAGCTCCTGAAAGGCATGTTCATCCAAATACACTTTTGGCATCAACTTGTTGCCACGAAAAGATACATTATCTCCCTGGTTGGTAAACTTGTCTTATTGTCAAGGACTTTGTCATGAAAAGAAATCTCATTGTTGATATCCAATGGTTTCTCCAGTGGTGGTTGTAAATCACTCTTTTTGGCAAAAAAAACAATCACCTCCCTAAAATAACTATCTTATTTTAGGGTCTATTTTGATAAACTTTTTCAGAAATTTTTTTAAGAGAAAAAAATTAGAAGAAAAATGAAATGAGTTTCTCTATAAATTAAAATTAACTTATGCATAAACTAATGAATAAACTTATTCCAAACAAAAGTCTTCATAACTATATGATGTATGAAAGAAAATGAAATTGCTTAGAACTAAATTGATAAAATAAATTGGAAAACTACATAATAGTTATTGAGAATTAGTACAGAGAAGAAAAAAAAAGAACACAGTTGAGAAAATATTTTCTTAATATTATAAAAATGTCAAGTAATTTAAAAAAAAAAAGTTATTGAAACAATAATTATTTCAAAACAGAGGAAGTATTAATATCATTAAAAAATCACAAGACTAACTCAAACAAATATTTTATTTTATCAAAGATAATTATAATAGAAGAATCATCTTTGAATTCCTTATGTACTACAGATAGTATTACTAGGCACAAAAATAACTACTAAAAAGTTTTCAAGTTTAAATTAATGAAAATGCTTCTATAGAAGACCTTTATCGCTTCTAGTGGTGTTACTTGACTTAAACTAATTGGTGAATGTTTAAAGTAGTATTCAAATTTTGATAGTGTTAGACCCCAAAAAAAAAATCTTGAAGTGTTTAGTGGATCACTCGTGTTTAATTATGTCAACATGAACGCAAGTCAGTAGAGTCATGTCAAAGCCTAGCCTGCAAAATATATTTCATGTTAAAGCCTAGCCTGCAAACTATATTTGACCCATTATATTCGAGTTAAACTTCTTCCAAGTAAACGAAATTGACTCCATTTGTAGAGGTTTCATTGAATTTAAAAAATAACAAATTTAGACATTTACTTTTTTCCCACCATTGACATGTTTGGCAATTGACTATATATTCTTAAAAAAATGTTTTTCTTTGAATTTATTTTAGAAAGTTATTATTTTTTTAAAAAAAATAAGTTATTTTAAAAGAACACATAATTAAGTCATGATAAAATGTCACTCATCAAAAAAATATTCTAAATATAACTTTGAAAATAATTATTTCAAAAAAAGTCAATAATCTTATATACTCAGCTAATTTAAAATTGTTCTAAATATAACTTTGAAAATTATTATTTCAAAAGTCAATAATTTTATTATATATGACTAATCTATATTTGGGTGACAGTTTATAGACTATCAATGTATTTCAATTAAATTTTACCATAATACAATATAAACAATTTTGTGTAAATTATTAAATATTTTTTGTCCATTTTAGTACAGATTTATTTTCTTCATTATTTTTCACCTTTTTTTGCACTTTATAATTTTGAATTTCATCGACCATCATACTGCCAACTGTGTAATTTAGAGGAAGAAATTAAGAGCCTCTCATATATATAGGTTTATACCAAGAATTAATTTCTCAACGGCTATATACCTTTTATTGTAAAATTTATATTCAAAATAATTTTGAATAAACATTCCAATTACATTTTATGATATAAAAATAAATTATATAAAATATATTCTACTCATTTTTAAAATAAAAGAGTACTAATAATATAGTATTTGGGACTTAAAAAAATAATATAATATTTGGATACGCGTCTCACAACACATTTACCTTGGTTTTTTAAGTCTCAACACAAGCTACCAGTTGTAACTTCTACGTATCAACATACTCTCAAGCACACACTAAGTAGATTTCTATAACTTTAAAATGTTATACTTTTGAAGAGAGGTAAGAATGACTTTGCACTTTGTAAAACACTATACAAGGAATAATTATACTTCTAAGTAGATTTCTATAATTTCAAAATGTTATACTTTCGAAGAGAGGTATGAATAATGACTTTGCACTTTGTAAAATACAGTAGAAAGAAGAAATATACTTCTCAGTAGATTTCTATAACTTCATGATATTATACTTTTGAAGATAGGTATGAATGACTTTGTACTTTGTAAAACACAATAGAAAGAATAATTATACTTATATACTTGTTTCCACTTTAATCTCTTTCTTTTACATCATTTTCTTCTTATCTTTTTTTTCTCTCTCTCAACATATCATTCATCATATCTGTAACTTCATTTCTCTCTATTTTTTTTCTGTCTCTCTCTCTTTTCATTCACTTACACACCTCCAAATTAAAAAGGGGTGTATGTGTTTATCAAATTAAGTTCCAATAAAAAGAACTTTTAACTAAAATCAATTTGAACAATTAATCATATTGAATCATTTAAAATTAACTCTATAATCAAAACAAGCCAAACAGGAGAAGCAAATAATATAAGATGCCCTTTATTTAAACAGAATTCAAATGAAACTACATCACTCCAATTCCAAGTACATAACAAAGAAACGATACCAAGGAAAAACGATCCAACAATACATGACAATGATGATGATGATGGTTCAAGACATATCCGAATCCTAATCACTGCTAAACCATGTCACATAGATGAAACTTAGCTAAGCAGGAACTAAAACTGAAATTAAAACAACAACAACAACATGAACTTTTAAAACCAAAAGGGCATCAAGATCCATGGATCGAGGATGATAGATCTCAAAAGAAACCACCACCCCCACCACCACCAGTAGCAGGTCCTCCATATCCTCCTCCCATTCCCATGTCATTAAACCCATGAGGGCTCATCAGGGTCCCATTAGGGTTCATCATGCTCCCATCAGGGAACATGTAGTTCGGCAGCATGGGAGGCTGAATAATCTGCATCTGCTGAGGGAACACCTGAGGCTGAGGCGGTGGCAGCAGTGGTTGTGGCTGATACTGCACAACGTTGGGATTGGTGGAGGTTGAAGCTCCAGGGTAAAAATGAGGACCCGGGTTTGCATTCGCAACACTCTGTAACAATGCCATATCAGCATAACGGGCCACTTGCACTTTCAGTTCCTCCATGGCTTTCTTCAGCAGCTGTAGTCGCTCCATACTCAACGCCTCGATGGACCGGGCCCACCACAGCTGGGCCTCAGCTTCCTTCTTCATGCCATTCAGCTCCTCGGCGTGCTTCCTCTCCACGTCGAGCTGGTTGTTGATATGAGTCAGCTGCGCGTTGAGGTCACGCACGTTGGCCATGCGGTGTGCGTCAATGTACTGATGTATGGTGCTCGCGTCCAGTGGTGGTCCCCCCGTGAGATAGCGGTATATCACAGCATCCACATGGGGGTGGCCGAAGGAGAACACTTTCTCACCGGGCGAGAACACAACCAGCACCACACTGGCGCCGCAGAGAGTGCAAAGCTCACTGGCTTTCTTGAAAAGCCCGCTGCGGCGCTTGGAGAAGGTGACTTGAAGGTTGCTCTCGTTGGTCATTTTCTTCATCTCGATCTTTTGGCGGCCACGGCTTTTCTTTGCTCCGCTGCTTGACATGGTGGGAAAAAAGGGAGAAAATGAGAACGTTATAGGTTTAGGTTTAGGGTATGCCGCTATGGACAAGGTGTGTCTGTGGCAAGGTGTGAAGAGCTCAATTTATAGCCATTTTGTGTCTGTGGAATGGACGCATGAAGCGACACGTGGAGACTCAAACAGGAAGCACCGTGGTTTTCTTTGCATTAAAATGGTTTCTAGATTGAGAGATTGTGGAAATCGCCTTTGCATGCATTTATGGCAAAATATTTAATGTAAAAAAAATGGAGGTCTCATAACATGGAATGTTTTATCCTAATCTTATTCGGCATTCTCTCAAATAAGATGTACCTGAATATTTACCAGCTGTAATTAATAATTAACCTTGTTCTGTCGATGCATAAAATTTGCAAAATGATTTTTTAACACCAAAAATCTATTTGAAAATCTAAAAGTTGAGGTACATTAAGTGATACAATATAATGTAATAGAAAGATAGAGATAAGGTTAAACAACTTCATAATAAATTATTGGAATTATATATTCTTTATGTAATTAAAGATTATTAGTACAATCTTCTTAATTATTTATGTCTGCTTTGTGTTAATTTTTTGTTTTTTAATTATTCATAAGAAAATATATCCCTCTAAATTTCATGTAACCAAAAAAAAATTAACTCATTTAATTTTATAAGTATTTATTGATAAATTCGTCTAAACAAAAACTTTATCATTTTCTAGAAAAAAAAATATTTAAAAGAATAAACTAGTTAAAAAGCCAATTATAATATAGTAAATCAATAGTGATACTATTAATTAATATTGAATCATTAAAAAGAATATAACTTTTAAAGAATTGATGTGGATATAAGAAGAAAATATTAATTATTCCAAAAGAAAAAAAAAAACTTTCTTAAAAACACATGTGAACAAATTCTTTTTTAAATATATATATATATATATATATATATATATATATATATATATATATATATATATATATATAATATTAATGATTTTGTTTACTATTATCTTTAAAAATAATAGTCGAAGGAAAAAAATTAAAAACATTATATTTAATATTTTACCAATTAATACACCTTTATCATTATTTTCAATAAGTGGTTTTTATGTTTACTATTATCTTTAAAAATAATAGTCAAAGAAAAAAATTAAAAACATTATTTTTAATATTTTGCCAATTAATACACCTTTATCATTATTTTCAATAAGTGGTTTTTATGTTTACTATTATCTTTAAAAATAATAGTCAAAGAAAAAATTAAAAACATTATATTTAATATTTTGCCAATTAATACACCTTTATCATTGTTTTCAATAAGTGGTTTTTATGTTTACTATTATCTTTAAAAATAATAGTCAAAGAAAAAAATTAAAAGCATTATATTTAACATTTTACCAATTAATACACCTTTATCATTATTTTCAATAAGTGGTTTTTAACACACACACACATATGTCTGCTTTGTGTTAATTTTTTTATTTTTTAAATAAAAAAAAACAGCTTAAGTAGGTGAGTTTTCTTCAACCTAGTCATTGCGTTAGAATTTTCATAAGGCATAACATTGCTAGATGTTAAATTAAATTAAATAGTGATGCACCCAAAAATTAAAAAAAAATGTTTATTTATTAAAGTTATTTCTTAATTTAAGAAGGAATAATTAATTAATATTCTGAAGTAAATGCGTTAAAGTAATCATTAATCAATAGTGTAACTTATTAATGAATGTGTGGTAATTAATTAAATTATTAAATATTAAATATGAAAATACAAATAAATAAGGCCCATTATTGTTTATTTGTCACTTCATGTAAAATGCCAGACAAGTATTTATTAATTTTATTAATTAGTATTATCTTCAAACATACATTATTGCAATCATTTTTAATCTATTCCTAATTTTCAAAGTATAATCTCAAATAAATAATTAATGTCTTATATTTTGGATTTTGGTCTAACTCAACTCTACAAAATTGACTTGTAAGGTGAGGATACCCCCCACTTATATACTGTAATTTGATCATATTACTAGTCGATATAGGATCTCAGTTAACACCTCTCTCACGTCGAGTATTAGACATCTCAAGTGTGAAATTTGCAAGACTGGACATCTGCAGGTAATCTGATAATGGGTGGCCCGATAGGCCTAACAACAATCACTAAGATAGACTCTTGTATCATCTTAGAATTTGGATTTTGGTCTAACTCAATCTTACAAAACCGGTTTGTAAGGTGAGGATTGTCCCCTACTTATATACTTTAATTTGGTCATATCACTAGTTAATATGTGATCTCCAACACACCTCTTCACATTGAGGATTGAACATCTCAAGTGTGAAGTTTGCAGGACTAAACATCTATTGGTGGTCAGATAACAACCCGATAATGAATGACCCGATAGGCCCAACAACAATCAATAGGATAAGCTCTAATACCATTTTAGATTAATTTTGGGTTTAGGCCTAACTTAACTCTACAAAACCAACTTGTAAGATGAGAGTTGTCTCCCACTTATATATAATTTATTAACTTATAATTAATCCTAATAATATTATGAAATATTATATTTGTTAAATTTTATAAAATTATATATGTTTAAATTATATATATATATATATATATATATATATATATATATATATATATAAGATCCATTATTAAATTAAAAATAATACCTATATATATTTATTTTAAAATATACATTACAAATTTTATTATTTTTAAATAAAACTAATTTATATTCTAAAATAAAAAAATAAATGTATATTAATATAATATATATAAATTGATAAATAATTATATATATAATAATTTATTTCCACCAACATGGTGTGGTGGTATCACTACAAGAAAAAGGTTAAATAGTGACCAAATTTTATTGGTCGCTAACAACAACTATCGAACAGATGTTTAAACACTCTAAAAAAAAATTCTCATGACTTTAGTGACCGAAATATTTAAAGGGAGATATGTGTATATGAAATAACATCAATTGGAAGAGACCGGTCCCTTAAATATATCTATGTATCTTGAATAAATAGTCTCTGGCTCTTGGTTTGGAGATAGTATGCATTCAGAAAAAAAAATCTAAATTCTATACATAATTATTATTTTAAATAAATTATTCTGAATTATTTTAAATTTAACAATACATTTAAATTTTTTTTATTATGATTGTTCATAATAAAACATATTAAAAAATAATCAAATTAATAAATTAAAATAGACTATATATATTATATACAAGTAACATAGACTTGAGTAAAAGTATGAATGTAGTATTTGTATAAGTATGTAAATAAACATTTTTTCCTTATATAATAATAACTATTGAATTCATTAAAATAATATTTAATTAATTTAATAATATTATTAAATATTATATTAATTAAATATAAATTAATTATTACAAAATTTAATGCTCATACATGTATACATTAAAAGTAATTATTATTAATATTATTTTCTAATAAAAAATTGAAAAAATTGTTTATAAATGTGTGTGTAAGTGGGTGCATGGGTGGGTGTGGAAATGTAATATTTAATAATATTATTAAATTAATTAAATATTATTTTCATAAATCCAATAATTATTATTATATAAGGAAAAAATGTTTATTTATATACTTATACAAATACTACATTTATACTTTATATATATTATATATACAAGTAAAATAGACTTGAGTACAAGTATGAATGTAGTATTTGTATAAGTATATAGATAAACATTTTTCTTTATATAATAATAATTATTGCATTTATTAAAATAATATTTAATTAATTTAATAATACTATTAAATATTATGTTTATTAAATATAAATTAATTATTTCAAAATTTAATGCTTATATATTTATATACATATTAAATGTACTTATTACTAATATTATTTAATAATAAAAATTGAAAAAATTGTTTATAAGTGTGTGCAGGTGTGAATGGAAATATAATATTTAAAAATATTATTAAATATAAATATTTATAGTATGTAATAAATATAATATTTAATAATATTATTAAATTAGTTAAATTTTATTTTTAATAAATGCAATAATTATTATTACTTATAAGGAAAAAAATGTTTATTTACATACTTACACAAATACTACATCCATACTTGTACTCAAGTCTCTTTTACTTGTATATAATATATATATAGTCTATTTTAATTTATTAATGGGTTATTCTAACGTGTGCAATGTTGCACACAGTAAGAGTAATTATTAATTACTTATTTTTAACTAAAAAATTAATATATAAATTACTAATGATTCTTTTCAATAAATAATTATCTCTTTTTCATCTGTTTAATAGATTCACTTCCTATAATATTTCTCTTTTTACAATAAATAATAAACACACTTTTACTTTCATTGCTATCGCCGCCATTACTTCCAACAACCACTACCACTACCATCCAATAATTTTAAGACTTAATATTTTTGGAAAACAAGTTCTGATCAATTAAATTTATAATTAATCATCTTTTTTAATTTTAATATAATTATATTTACAATAATACTAAATATTTTAAAAAAATAATTTTATTTATGAACATATATTTTAAAAAATACTAAATATAAATATATAATTTAAACAAATCCGTACATTGCAGAGGTTTAAGATCTAGTATATAGTAAAGAAAACTTGAAATGTTCATAGTCGTTGATCAAAACTCGAACTTTATATTATTCATTGATAAGATTGAATCAAATTTAACAACTATAATTATATTTAATGAAGAATTAAATTATATAATTTTGGTTATTAAATATTAATTTTGATAATTAATTTTAATATTAAATAGTAACATTAAATATTATATTACTACTTATGAGCTACCTATTGGGTTGTAGTGACCCGGTAAGTTTTTCGATTGAACCAGTAGGTTGTAGTGACCAGAACGGTTCACATGTATTTATTATTATTATTTGTAAATGTAAGCTTTAATGAAAATACAACAAATATGACACACTCAAGAGTCGAACCCAAGACTTGAAAATGTTCAATGAATCAATTCTTATTACTAGACGATCATAATTAATTAATAAACCTATGACACAAATAATATATATACTTATATTTTAGATTACTTTCACCGGTTTATACGGTTTAACTACGAATCCAAGAGTTCAACCGGTAACTCATCAACCCAGTACCTTGATCGAGACAAGTCCGATTTTTAAGACATTAACTTTATGAACAATCTATCTATCTATCTATCTATCTATCTATTTATATCTTTATTTATAGCAAAGCAGATTTGGAATATTCATAATCATTAATCAAAACACAAACTTTCTAATAGTAGTTCATCGGATCTAATCAAATTTTATGGACATAATAATATTTAATAAAGAATTAAATTTCACACATTAATTCTATTTATTATATAATTTTGATAATTTTAATATTAATTAGTAAAATTAAATATTATTATTAATTACTACGTATGCTAAAATTTATTTATTTATTTATTTATTTTAAAATTAGTTAATGTTGCTTTAAAATATATTTCATGAATAATAGTAATTAAAGTAATAATTTTTAAATATATAATTAAATTTAAAAATAATTCATAATACTTTTTAATTAATAATTGAGTATAGAAATTAAGAAAAAAAATATTATGTATATATAAGTATATTTTTTAATTTAGTTATTAAAATATATTTTATGAAAATTAATAAGAATAATAACAAGTAATGATTTTATAAATATTGAGCGAAATTTAAAATGGTTTATAATATTTTATTATAATTAAAAATTAATATAAAAATTAAGAAATATATAGTGGTTGTTCGAAACTTAAATTTTACAATAGTTGTTGATATTCTTTAATATTTCAAGATCCACTCAATTAAAAATGTAATTAATTATTTCCTCAATTATAATATAATTATATTTAATATAATACTAAATTTTGATATTCTTTCCTTTCTGGCTTTTTGTATTTCGTTCCAGCAATAAAAAGATTATTTAAAATAAAAATTATAGAAAAATGGTATTCAAACCCCTTAAACTTTATAACTCATTTTGCAAGTAAACAACATAAACTTTAATTTTATCTTTTAACTTTAGCACTTTTATATATTGATATCATAAACTTTAATTTTATTTTGATTGATGTAACTTTAGAAATTTTGCAAATAGTCACTTTAAAATTTAATTTCAATCCAATTTATCCTTTTTACAAATATTTTTTTCTATCAAGTTAGAGTTAAAATACTAACCAAAAAGAAAATCCTATGATTTATTTATCTTAAATATTAATCATTCATTAATTTTTTCCAACTTATTTGTCCATATATTAAAATATAAAAATATAAATTTAGAAGAAATAAAAAGGGCAAATAATAAAAGATAATAAAAAAAAAGTTTATTTAATCTTTTAATTCTAAATTTTATTATGTTTTAATGTTAGGAAAAGTGATTTATAAAAATAAAATTAATAAATGATTGAGATTAAAATAAATTAACGGTTGAGATTTTTTCCGTTATTGATTTCTCCCCTCCCATTTTCATATACGAGGCTCTTTATAAAAGGGTTAAATTTTAAGAAATAATTGAGATGTAATTGAAATTTATATAAAAATAATAATAAGAGTAAAGTTTAACGATTAATTGAGATGAAATTAAAGTTTAAGGTATATATTTGTAAATGGAGTAAAATTTAAGGATCACTTAGGATGACACTAATGTTTAAAATGTCTATTTGTAAAAGAGGTAAAATTTAGGGGGTCGAATACTTTTTTGCTTAAATTATAAATGAATATCAATATCAATAAAGACACACGTACACATGAGCGCACACATTTTAATTTAGACAAAAATACCAACTTAATATTTAATTTAACACAGATACATTTTAACTTAGACAAAATTATCGAATTAATATTTATTTTATCCAATGATAATTTATTCAAAATAGCTACTTATCTAAATTACAAGCAACTTATGTAGAATGAATACCTATTGGAGAGCATATTGGATTGGGTTGGTTTAGGTTGGATTTGTTGTATTTTGATAAGCAACCTAAATTGAACCAACCAGATTAGGTTGGTTTGGGTTGGGTAGCTGAATTGAATCGATTGATTAAAATACTAATATATTTTAGAAATTAAAAAATAAATAAATAAAATAGAAACAATATTCAAAATACAATATGAAAGATTAAATAAAAAAAAGATTGTCATTTTACAATTCATAGCTAAACTAGAGAGAGAAAGAGAGAGAGTTTCACTTATAAAAAATAAGACTGGCACTATATTGATAAGAGTGACTTCATAACTGGTGTTTAAAACCCAACAGGTACCTTTAACATTTGATTACAATCACACAATTACAATTAAAAATGAAATTTCTAATTAGTTCAAGTCATTTAGTGACTTCATAACTGGTGTTTAAAACCCAATAGGTACCTTTAACATTTGATTACAATCACACAATTACAATTAAAAATAAAATTTCTAATTAGTTCAAGTCATTTAGTGACTTCATAACTGGTGTTTAAAACCCAACAGGTACCTTTAACATTTGATTACAATCACACAATTACAATTAAAAATGAAATTTCTAATTAGTTCAAGTCATTTAGTGACTTCATAACTGGTGTTTAAAACCCAACAGACCTTTAAAATTTGATTACAATCACACAATTACAATTAAAAATAAAATTTCTAATTAGTTCAAGTCATTTAGTGACTTCATAACTGGTGTTTAAAACCCAACAGGTACCTTTAACATTTGATTACAATCACACAATTACAATTAAAAATGAAATTTCTAATTAGTTCAAGTCATTTAAAATCAAGACACTCATATTTACAAAAGCTGGTATAAACAATAAACATGCACAATCAAAGTATATGAGTGTACATTTTACAAGAAGTTTAGAATGACTCAAAAATAGACTATTTCAACTCAAGCACATAAAAAATTAGTCATATTAATTCAAATTTAAAATCAAGGCTCTAATGCTTAGCCAAATTAAATTACAATCACACAATTACAATTAAAAATAAAATTTCTAATTAGTTCAAGTCATTTAGTGACCTCATAACTGGTGTTTAAAACCCAACAGGTACCTTTAACATTTGATTACAATCACACAATTACAATTAAAAATGAAATTTCTAATTAGTTCAAGTCATTTAAAATCAAGACACTCATATTTACAAAAGCTGTTATAAACAATAAACATGCACAATCAAAGTATATGAGTGTACATTTTACAAGAAGTTTAGAATGACTCAAAAATAGACTATTTCAACTCAAGCACATAAAAAATTAGTCATATTAATTCAAATTTAAAATCAAGGCTCTAATGCTTAGCCAAATTAAATTACAATCACACAATTACAATTAAAAATGAAATTTCTAATTAGTTCAAGTCATTTAGTGACTTCATAACTGGTGTTTAAAACCCAACAGGTACCTTTAACATTTGATTACAATCACACAATTACAATTAAAAATGAAATTTCTAATTAGTTCAAGTCATTTAAAATCAAGACACTCATATTTACAAAAGCTGTTATAAACAATAAACATGCACAATCAAAGTATATGAGTGTACATTTTACAAGAAGTTTAGAATGACTCAAAAATAGACTATTTCAACTCAAGCACATAAAAAATTAGTCATATTATCAAAGGCTCCAATGCTTAGCCAAATTAAAATACAAGTCCAACTGTCTATATTCAACACTATCACAAGAAAAATATAATACAAGTCTCAAATAACACAATAATTTTAGAATAATTATCAATTTATTATTAATATTAATATGTACATTCGATTGGGTAGGGGTAACTGGATTTGGAACTCATTAACCCAACACTCAACTCAACAATAATTGGGTAAGTCAAAATGAAACCAAACTAACTCAATACTCAACCCATTAAAAGTTAATTGTGATGGGTTGGGTTGATTATGTTTGCAGGTCGATTCGTACTCACTTATACCCCTAAAAGAAAGAGAAGTATTGATGAAGTATTTAAAAAAATAGTGTCTAAAAATTATTGCTCTATATGTATAAATGAATCCTTTATATTACAAAAATTAGTGTTGGACACCCAACAACCTATAGACACCTATGAGAGAGAGATAAAAGAGAAAAATACATATATAATAAGTAATTTGATGTAAGGAAAATGTTTGATGGACACCTAATATGTTATCTAACACTTAGGGAAGGAGAGAAAAAAAAAATATAGATATGATAGGATTTATGATGTGATAGTAAGAGAGAGATAGAAAAAAAATAAAAGATGTTGATGAAATATTTAAAATAAATAAATGTTTATATATCATTACTTTTTAATGTAATAGAGATAGAGAAAAATGACATGTGTTAATAGAAAATATAAAACGATAGTGTCCCAATATCATTCCTCTTCATAATAGTATATTTTATACCAGTACATGACGTTGAGGATGATGGTTTAGGACATATCTTAAATATTAGAACCCTAAACAGTGTTAGCCATGTCACATACATGAAACAGGCTAACCCTATGCTATATATTGAAATTAAAACAACATGAATTTTTAAAAACAAACAGGGCATCTATCACGATCCAGGGATGATAATATATATCTTAACGAATCAAAAGAAACCTGCTGCAGGTCCTCCATATCCTCCTCCCATTCCCATGTTATTAAACCCATGGTGGTGCATCATGCTCCCAGTCCCATCATGAAACATAAAGTTCTGAAGCATGGGTGGCTGAATCAGGTGTGGGGGGAACGCCTGAGGTGGCAGTGGGTGTGGGTGTGGCTGATACACAAGGTTGGAATTGGAAGAGGAAGAAGAAACCCCAGCAGGGAAAAACTGATGAGTCGGGTTTACAACACTCTGAAGCATAGCCCTATCAGCAAGGAGCGCCACCTGCTTCTTCATCTCCTCCAACGCTGCCTTGTACTGCTCCAGCTGGGCCATGCTCATCTCATCGATGGGCCGGGCCCACCACAGCTGGGCTTGCACCTCCTTCTTCATACCATTCAGCTCCTCGACGCGCTTCCTCTCGGCGTCGAGCTGGTTGTTGATCTGAGTGAGCTGCGTGTTGAGCTCACGCACACGGGCCATGCGGTGGGCCTGGATGAACTGCGTGGTGCCCGGGTCTGTAGGTGGGGCCCGCGTGAGATAGCGGTCAATGACAGAGTCCACGTTGGGGTGGCCGAAGGAGAACACCTTCTCACCGGGCGAGAACACGATGAGTGCCACGTTAGCACCGCAGAGAGTACAAAGCTCACTCGCTTTCTTGAAAAGCCCGCTGCGGCGCTTGGAGAACGTGACTTGAAGGTTGCTCTCGTTGGTCATTTTCTTCATCTCGATCTTTTGGCGGCCACGGCTTTTCTTTGCGCTCGACATGGTGGGTGGGGTGAGAAAATGAAAAGGCAAGGTTACAATAATGTTACAATATATGGCACATAGAAAGGTGACAGAGTGAAGGGCTCAATTTATACACATTTTGTGTCTGTCAATGGATTCACTCGAAATGATTCGAAACAATACGCGGCTCTTGAGTCTCAAATGTAAACCACCAGTTTTCCTTGCATTCAATTGGTTTCTGGATTGAGAGATTCTGAAAATCCCCTTTGGATGGCGTATATGGAAGGAAATTTAATGTAAGAAAAAACAAAGGCAGCTCTTGTAACAATTCATGTTTTATCGTAATTTTGTTCAGCGTTTTCTCAGATATGACGTACCTTCAATGATCAAAGATATGACGTAACTTTATATTTCCCAGCTGTCACGAATAATCTTCACCTTTGTTCTGGTGAGATAACCTTCTGAATAAACATTTATACAAAAAGAAAATAAAAAGATAAAATAAACTAAGTTTATCTTATTAATTAACATTAGTCTGTTTGTGTATATAGAATCTCTCTTGTTTAGCTTTTTACACTTTTTTATTAGTGTTTATTGATATATTTATCCAAACAAGACTCTTTTCATTTTTTGAAAAAAAAAAGTTTAAAAGAAGAATCTTGTTAAAAGGCATTCATAATATAGTAAATCATAAGGTAATACGATTAATTAATATTGTATTATTAAAAAGAAATTGACTTTTAAAAATAATTGTAGATATGGGAAAAAAATATTAATTATTTCAAAAGAAAAAAAAACTTTCTTAAAAACACATGAGAACAAATTATTTTTTTAAGGATTGAATTTCTCAGTTAGTCTTTCTTTGGGAATTTTCAACTAGGTTTGTAAACTAAAATAATTTTCAATTGGGTCCCCATATTAAAAAAAAAAAGCATATGAGATTAGTTTATGATGGCTTGAAACTGCAAAAAAAATGACAAATTATAACCAGAGTTAATTTAAGGACCTACTTGAAAAATCTTAAATAACTTAGAGACCAATTGAGTAATTTAATCTTTTTTTTTTAAATATGTCTACTTTGTGTTATTTTTTTTTTTTAATTTTTTAAATAAAAAACAGCAGGTGAATTTTTTTTTAATCAAGTCATTGCATTAGAATTTTTATATAAGGCATAGCATTGCTAAGTGGTAAATCAAATTAAATGGTGAGACACCCCAAAATTATAACAAAAAATGGTTTATTTATTATAATTATCTTATAATTTAAGAACTAATAATTAATATTCTGAAATAAATGTGTTAAAGTAATCACTGATCAATAATCTAATTTATTAATGAATGTATGGAAATTTATTTATTTATTTATTAAATATGAAATACTAATAAAAATAAGGCCCATTATTGTTTATTTGTCATTTCATGACAAATGTCAGATAAATAGTCGTTAATTTTAGGAATTAATTAATACTATTTTTATATTATTACCTTTCAAACATTATTCCAATCATTTTTTTTATCTATTATTTATTCCCAATATATAATCTCAAATAAATAATTAACGAGTTAATGTTTTCTTCATCCTGTTATTCTTAATTTGTTTTTGAACAAAGTTAATTCCTTCATCAAATAAAAGTTGTACTAATCTAATATGTATAGGGTATTATTTGGATAAATTTTTGCATAAGTATTTATATATATAAAAAGAAAATAAAAAAGTAAAACGAATTAAACTTTTCTGTTAGTTAAAATCAACTTATGCACCTCTCAATTTTTGAAGAAGTTAGATGAAAGAACTTTTATCAAAGTTAAATATATAAAGTTGATTTTAGCTCATAAGATAAATTTATTTTATAATCTTTTTATTTTTTATTTTATAAGTATTTATGAAAATGTTCATCTGACTTGTTAAATTAACATTTCTTTTTTTATTTTGTTATGATATAGGGTAACTGCATACGAGGCAATAACTCATATGTAAGAGGTGTACTGATATATATATATATATATATATATATATATATATATATATATATATATATATATATATATATATATATATATATATAATCCTAAGAGGTGCATTCATTCACGTTATCACAATGTAACTAAAAGTTGTAAGTAAAAGATTTAACAGACAATCCTAAAATAATAAATATTTTCCTAATATTATAAAAATAACAAGTATTTTTTTTTACCGAAACAATAATTATTTCAACATAGAGGAAGTATTAATATTAATTAAAATAACAAAAGTAATTAACTCTAACAAATATTATATTATATATATCAAAGATAATTATAACGTCATCTTTGTATTCTTGTGATATATATAAAGATACAATTACTAAAGACATCAACTACTAAAAAGACTATTTTAATTTAACCAAAATTTTCAAGTTCGAGTTAATGGAAATGCTCCTATAGAAAAAGACCTTCCTAATGGTGTTACTTGACTTCTAATTGATCAAATTTTCAATGTAATATTTAAATATTGATAGTGTTAGACTCAAAGATCTGTAAAATCTTACTTAAGGAATTCGAACCCAATTTCATTTGAACCAATGACTTTTTGGTACCCATTAATTATTTATTTGAGATTATACATTGGGAATTAAAAATAAATTAAAATTGATTCAAATAATGTATGTTTGAAAGATAATAATAATAATAATAATAATAATAATAATAATAATAATAACAATTTTCATAAAATATTAATAATGATTATTTATCTGACATTTGGAATGACGTGATAAACAAATAGCAATGAACCTTCTCAATTTGTATTTCATATTTAATATATAAAAGGTTTATTTATATTTTTTATCTCATTATTTATTTATTTTGTTCAATTTTTTCCCACTATTTATTAAATATTTAATTAGGTCCCATTATTTTTAAAAAAGTAATTAAGCTTTTTATTTATTCGTAAGAATTGAATACGGTACCAGGAGGTTTATTAATTAATGATTACTTTAACACATTTACTTCAGAATATTAATTATTACTTCTTTTTTTTAGGCAATTAATTAATTAATTAATTAGTACTTCTTAAATTATAAGATAATTATAATAAAATAATCCAATTTTTTTAATTTTTGGGTGCATCACAGTAATTGATTTAACACCTAGGATTGTTATGTCTTACAAAAAAAAAACCTATTCTATTGTTCCTTTTTATTTTAAAAAATAAAATAACACAAAGCAAACACATTTTAAAAAAAATAATAAGTTCACATTTTTTTAAGATTTTTTTTTCGGAATAGCTAATATTTTCTTTTTATATCGGAATCAAATTTTTAAAAGTTTTATTCTTTTTAATGATGCAATATTAATTAATCGTATCACTTTTGATTTACTATATTATGAATACTTTTTTAACTAGATTCTTCTTCTTCTTCTTCTTTTCGTTTTTTTCTTTTTCATTCTCTCATTTTCTTCTTCCCTGATTTTCCTTTTCTCATATTTTCCTCTCATTTGTCTTTTTTTTTTTCTCTTCCTTCTTTTTTGAATACCAAATAAATGAAACAAAATAAAAGAGAAGTAAAATACAATATAAGAGTAAAAATATATGTAAAATTAGGTGTTCACAATAAAAAAATATTTATTTAAAAACAAAAGGAAATAAAAGAGGGAATGAAAATTGGAAATAAATTTAAAAAAGAGGACAAAATTAGGTGCTCACACCTTGCATCTTCTTCTTTTATTTTTTTCTTTAAATTTCAAGTCATTTACATCCTTGCAAAGTTTATTTTTCCAGAACTTTACATTGCTTTTCAAATTTACTTTATTCCAAATGTACATTTTATGTACTTTAAATTTCTGCAATATTTTCTGGTTTTCTTTAGATTTCGAATTGCTTTTAATTTTCATTTTGCATATTTACTTAAATGTCTTTTGCATTTACAATCTGAAGTTTATCTACAATTCGTGCAATATAAATGTTGCTTTACATTTCTTTCACTGTGGAAATTCTGTAATGAAGTTTCTCCTGAAATTTCATTTGCTTCAAGTTGAGTTATCTTTGACTAAATCAAAGTGAAATTCGATTTATAATTCAAGAACTAAATGTTTTGTGCACAAGTGTCATTCTTGTCTAAAGTTACAAAACTCACATTTTAATAAAATTTGATTACATCCTGAACAAATGGAATTCAATAACTATGCATCAAGTTCTTAAGCAAATTATTGAATTAAGATTTGATTCAACTATACATGTCATTCAATTGAAAGATAAACTCTACTAGTTTGATAAAAAAAAAAATTCACAACTAATTCTTTGATTCTAACGTCCCAAATATACTTGACATTTTGGAAGCACTGTGGAAAAGTATTCAAAGATTCCTGTTGAACAAATGACCCTTTTGCACCAATGAACAAAATAATACAAAATGAATATACTCAATCTATATATAAATATCAAAATATGAAAGAGTAATAGAGAACAATTAGATATCACAGCTCTCGAAGTAACCAAACCTCAATTATCCTTAAATTAGAAAAAAGTTTAGTTACTCATAACTTCCATGAAAGCAAAGAGAAGAAATCTAGAAACAATATTGATATCCAAAAGTGTTGTCAAAAGTTTGTCTCCCTTCTAAAAAAATTCCTAAAACCCTTAAATAATTAGTTTCCAAAGGAGGGCCGAATAATAATAAAAAGAAAGAAAAATTGTCCTAAATTATAATTTTGGTGGCCGTCTCAACCTTCGTCGTTGCCATCACAGGCAGGTTGTGAAAATTTTTTCCTTGTTGATCTTTTTCAAGTGCATATCACAACTATAATGGCCATCACATATAAGTCGAACTAGCTTTCTACTTTACTATTTTGTTCTCCATTCAAACTTTAAATCTTTAGAATTTTTTTCTCGTATGATTTCCCTCTTTTTTTCGAGGTTAAAGTTCCCTTTCTTGTGTAGAAAACAAATAAAAAAAATTGTAATCTAAACCAAAAGGATGAAAACTATGCAAAACACTAAGAAAATGTGCCTAAATAAACTAGAAATATATACAAATATCATAAAAAATATGATGCAAATTCAAGCATATCAATTAACTTGAAGATGATTTTTCTTTTATAGTTTCTCAAGATGGATTTTTTTTTTTGTGTGTATGTGAAGATCTAAGTTAGTACATATATCTAGGAAAGATTATTTTCTTAGAAATACTTGTTTATTTTTTCAAAAGTTTTATTATAGAAAGGTAACAAAAATAAGGTCAATTTTATTCAAAAAAAAAAAACTAGTAGAAACATAATAAAAATAGATGATTATTTTTCTGTAATAAGGTAAATTAAACATACATTTCGATTCCCTCTTCACCGTGATGAGAACGAAGAAAAGAAATTAAGAGGACTTCAAATGCATGTTGTTTTGGGAATTCACGATTATCAGAGTATGAAATTGACCATTGATAATCTATTGCCTTATGGCACTAACCAAATTAATTACCCCATCTTAATGTTTACTTGTTAAAATTAACTTCAAGATTAGGAAGTTATAAAATCTTTAATCTTAATGCATGACAATATGAAACCCCTTGTTTCCTTGTTGGGCATTACAATACGCAATCAATATATGACAATGCTAACTTACCACTTAATTGGACTCAACAAGTGATTGGTCTAAAAAGAATATTTGTCATCTGAATGATAAGATATACAGACTTGAAACGTTAATTTAGAATGGTAGTTTGTATGACTGATCATGAATATTTAGAGGTAATCGAGTTGTATAATCATATCACAATGAATTCAATATGTAGTTACGTTCCAATTTATACATGAAAGAGGATTTTGACTTCGAAAGTTTTTTTTTTCATAAAGAAGAAAGAGCTACTAAGGTGTCCATAGAACCTCTAATCCCAACTATGTTGGCACCAGAGGGTCTACTCATCACCTGAAGCAGACTCAAAATATATTAATATAAAGGAAAAAGAAAGTACAAGAAGAAACATGGGGAAAACAACCAAACCCATGAATAAGGAACAGCAAAAGCTAAAGCTAAGACATCAAAACTGGGCAAAAAGCCTATAACCACATTACAAATGAAACTAACAAAATCTATAATTTCAAAGACTAAGTCTATCTCTCCATAAATTATCTCGAATAAAGCTTGGAGATGAATCCCACCAAGTGAAGCCATGAACTTGAAGTGCATAATTTGCCAAACAGTCAGCGCAACCATTACCCTCTCTATAGATATGGGATATACGGGAGGACATTAAGCGAGAAAGAGCAAGGCAATTCCTCCAACGGGCTCTAAATTTCCAGGGCACCATATCCACAGAATCAAAGGCTTGAACTACTGCTAAGGAGTCACACTCAAGCCATAAATTCAACCAACCCTTTTCAAAAGCTATTTCGATTGCTGTCATAGCTGCATGTAATTCTGCATGAAAAGCAATGAAAGTGGGAAGAGAGAGCGCAAAGCAGCCCATAAGATCACCAACATGATTTCTAAAAATGCCACCACAAGTAGCAGGACCAGGACATCCCTTCGCTGCCCTATCCACATTACATTTTATCCATTCAGGCAAAGGAGGATACCAATTCACTGTGATAATTCTAGGAGCACGTTTGGTATGGCCAGTAACACGAATTTTTTTAAATAAAACAAACTCCTCCATGGAATTAGACATGGTCCCAACTGAGAAGTTACCTGATAGAGAAGCAGCAGCTATTGTCTTGTTCAAAATGAAAGTTTTCGATAAAGGGCCATGATGGAATCTACTTTGATTTCTGCTAAACCAAATAAGATCAGCCAAATGTATCATTAAGGAGATAAAAACATCAAGAGCCTGAGAGCTAGTTGCTGTTTGAGCAGTTTCCAGAAGCCGAAGAGGGGATGAAAGATCAAAATTACGCTGAATAAGATGCCCCAAAGACTTCCAAAGATCACAAGCAAAAGAGCACTCCAAGAACAGATGAGATGCTGTTTCGGCAAAAACACCACAATAAGAGCAAATGGAAGCAAAAGAGATGCCACATTTTTGGAGATTGTCATCAGCGGGCAATCTGTTATAGATCCAGTGCCAAAAGAAAAAAGCTTTTGAGGGAGGAATCCCAGCTTGCCAAATCAACTTACTCCATGCTACTGGCTGAGAAAGGGGTTGAAAAAAACTCCTTTTTAATCATTTTTAATTAATCCTTTTACTTCGAAAGTAACAGCAGTTGGGTACATTATTTTTAATTAGTCATTTTTACTTTTGGTATGTTACGTTGGAAGGTAAGTCTATACTGTATAATATTCGAGTACGGATCTACTATCAAATTTTGTTTAGGAACAATTACATAGGAGTATCATAAATTTCCCGGCCATAAACATACATGTGTGGTTACTGTATATGATCAAAAATTAAATTTAAATAAATTCATATATAGGAACGTAACTCACGGGGAATTAATGTGGTATAATTAACTAATTTAGGGGAGTATTGAAAAATAAAACCCTACATAGTATGTCTACTGTAACATATGAACTCTCTAAAATTATAGAGCTTGCTATTCATGTGTTCACAATACACACAGCCATACACACTAGATTTTATATTTGTGCGTTGCATGTGTAGCTTTTTTTTTTTTTTTTTATGTTAATCATTTAAAGTATATTCTTATAATATTAGTTATTAAAAGATTTATAATATCAAATAAGTTTTTTAAAGATTCAAAATGATCATTTTTGTATCTATTATAATATATAAGAATTTATTTGATATCACAAAAATTTGAAAGACCAAATTAATATCAAATAAGTCTTTATAAAAATATTTTTTGGTACATATAGAGTTAAATCAATAAATGGTTCTAAAAAAAAAAGTTAAAGAGTTAAAGTTTACTCCATCAATTCATAACGTGTGGTTAACTAAGTCTGACAATAATGTGTGGTTAATTTATTACACATAATATCTCATTTATTACACATAACTAAGTCTGTAAAATGTCTTTTTAATTTCTTTCCCCTTTCTCCTAGGCCCCAAGAAACATTCATATTTCTTCCTTCAAAAGAAAAAACATACATATTCTTAATTTCAAGTTTGTTCATAGCACAATTTGATACGATATGGCCAGCTGTTGATTCGTATAAAATGAATTTCAAATAACTTTGAATCTTATAATATATATACATGAATGAATTGATGTAATTTCGTATCATTGATACGAATCACACAATTCAATGATTCACTATTTTTTCTTCTTTTTTTACTTTTTTTTTTACCAATTTTTATGAAAGAAATTGAAAATCACATAAACTTAAATTGTTAAATAAAAATTAATTAAAAGAGCAGTTTCAAACTTATCCTATTTAATTATTTCATTACTTTTATTTATTTCTAAATCTTATGAATCAAAACAAATTATAATTTACTATTGAAAAATTAACTTGGCAATTCATGATTTAAATCTCAGTTTGATAAGTGTCCAGGTGTTTACGATTGTTCCAGGTACAGTTGTATTTGAATTGTCAGTATATGTGACCTATCCGCGGTCATCTGTTACCTTTGACCTTGGAGAAGAAATGGTTTTAGGAGGAAAAGAATTTAACCAAAATATCCATTTTGCACCAGACACACCACTGATTTAGTATATAATTCAAATTAGTGAAATAAAAACTTTTACCTATTTATTGAAGAACTTTCTAATTGCAGATTATCTCATATTATTGTTAGGTTTGACAACATCACAAGTTATCATTGTACTAGAAAAAAAATATGAGTAGTGCTATATAGCACGAAGAATTTAAGTACGAAATGCATAAAATATGTAAGGTGTAATTATTTCTCATAAAAATAATAAATTAAATATTAAAAGAAATTAAATTAACAAACTTTTGATTATATATCCCATCTAATCTTGGTAGACTTCCTATCTCGCACCAAAAACTAAAGAAACAATCTCAGCAAAATTTTCTAACTCTGAAAATCTTCTTACAATGCTATGTGACATTAAAACGTAAGGTATCATCATCAGAAGAAAAAAAGGATAAGATATGCTTAATTTGTGTTAAATTTGAACGTAGTAGTTTCTAATGCTTTGCACCAGTGCATTGCTAATGGCCTAAAAGGCTAAAACATTATTTCATTGGACCGCAACTGAGGAAGATGGCTGCAACTCGAAGCATGGTCTTCGATTGAAATTATATCAGCTGAAGAAAACAAAAACTAAAGGGGATCGGAAATAACAAAATAAGAAGAAGAATAGCGTTTGAAAAAGATGTAAAACAGGCCGCGTCATTCGTATTTAAAGTACAAAATTTAATTCGTACTATTAAGCATTTTCCAAAAAATATATATAGTCTCCTACTACTACTACTGTATATATGTATCAATTGTATTCCCCTGGAGTCCAGAGTCCTTGATGAATATATATAAAGGACAAATTAGTTTCAACAGGGATAAAAACCAGTTTTTTTTTTTATTGAAAAGAGGGATATGAACAATAGGAAATACACAACTCGTGAGGTACCAGTTTGTGATTCACACCCCTCTGAATCCAAAAGAAACCAAAAAAGAACAAAACAAGATCAAAGATAGCCAGTTCGAAAAGTGAGATAATAGGCATCAGGAAGTGACGAAGCAATGCCATTCCCAGCAGGAGCTGCAGGTTTGTTCTCAAAGGCGTCATAGCATGAAAGTGGACCAAGCCCAAGCCCATTAATTGACGAAGAAGAAGGTATATTATTATTATTACTAGAGTGTTGCTCAATCATGAATTTGCTAGCATGTTTCTCAATGTTCTTCTTGAGCTCCTCAATAGAGACCTTCAACTGGAGCAACTCATGCAACCCAAGATCGTCCCCTCGAATTGAATTTGAAATTTATATTGGTAGGTATTATTCAAAGGTTTTTGTTTGTAATTTTTAATTGAATTTTATATTTAAATTTTCATATTTTGCCATAGAACTTGAGTATTCGATAAAAAAAAAAATTGAGTATTCGAAAGTCATTTTGGATTTCAATTAATTATTTTTTTCGTTCAGTTAATTTGAAATAAGATGAGCAAACTCATTTTAAAGGATGAAATTTTTAAAGTGACTATTTCTTTTTCTTCATAATATTAACATATAATTATTATTGATTGAAATTTATAGGAGATCATTGAAGATTGTAGCTTTCACCATCTTGTTAACAAGTCTCATTTATTACTTAATAATCTTTATATGAATTTCATTCAATAGTAAAGAATATATTTGAAAAAATTAAAAGACTTAAATTAATGCACCTTTAATCACTCGTAGTTGTGTAATTTTAGTCCCAAAGTTTCAATTGAATAAATTGGATCCTCCAAATAATGCAGCTGTGTTATTTTGATACATCCATTAAAAAATTAATAGTTTTTTTATGATGTAATGTTGGTAGATGACATGTCAAATAATAATGTGACAATGATATGGTGGTGACATGGCTTGATAATGTTACATATTTTTGTTTTGACATGATCACTTAATTGAAGTAAAGAGTTATTATAAAAAGAAAAAAGAAATAGAATAAGAGTTAATTGTAATGTTTAGAACTTTTTTCAAATGTTAGACCAAAAACATCAGCTGCTCCATTGAAGCATTCCACAAGAAATGAGAATCGTGAAAAAGGTTCTTCTCATTATATGATTGAGTGCAATGTATATTTTTTTTTTTTTGTTTATGTATAGTGTACTCTGTAATCATGTCAACCAGGTATATCATATATGTTGTACTTGGATCATTTGGAGTTCCATGGATATGTGATCATTTTGTTTATTTGGAGAAAAGCTGTGTTTTTCATAAGAATATTTGCTTTCTGGCTATTTCAGCTATATATAACTAATAACTTCTTTGAACATGTGAAAAGAAATTTAAATAAAGTTATTAAAAAAAGATGAAAGAAACCTTAAAAAAAATGAAAGAAAGGGTACGTTTAACAATTGAGGGATACCTTTAGTAATTGTCTTGTGAGAAAATTGATTCAACACGTTTGGAAACTAAATTTTAGAATGTATTAAAATTTTCACTTCCGAACTTTAGTTTCTGAAATGTATTTAATATATATTATCAAATAAAATTTTAGAACTTCCATCGTCAACCAAAAATACGTTCTGAAAATTAGTTTTCAGAAAAGCGTATTTTATTCATGATTTTTTTTTAATGAGAATCAAGTTCACGTGTTATTTATAAATCATGGACAATGGGCTTGCCCATGACTTAGTATCGTGGGAACTATTCAGGCAATTCTATTTACACCATTTTTTTTTCTATCCGCACTCATTTTGCGTTTTTATATTTTTTGACAAAACTATCTTTCCCATAAATGAATTTTTGGAATATACTTTTAGTAATTAGCAGATGTTCCAGTATTTAACTTCCGAAATATATTAAATACATTTTAGAAATTGATTTTTAAAATGTGTTAAAATTTTAACACTTTTGGAAATTAATTTTCAAAAGCATGAAATTTCAACATTTTAACACAAGCTTGTTTCAATAGTTGTGGATACTAGAGGATAATAAATAGCTAGCAAGAAATGGAAAGTTGATAGGAATCAATGGAGAAAGTCATGGACTTATGGAACAAATAATGCAAGCTCAGCAGGGAGGAGTATCTATGAGAATGACATGCTAAAAGATAGAGAAATGAGAGAGGTCTATATCAATTTTTTCAACAAAGCAATCAATAAGGAGAAGCAAGAGAGACTCGTATTAGTTTTCTCTTCTACAATTATGGGTGATTGTCCATCATGACTTACCTGTATTAGCAATAGTGCAATATCTTCATTTTTTAGGCAAATGAGGCAATAATAATTATAAGAGTGAGAGATAAAGGGGTTCAAAAGTGTTACCACTTTTTTGTCAAAATGGAAGTGCTTTTCTGTTATGTATCATGATCAATGGAAGCACATTTTTGTAAGAGGTATTTTTGTCTAAAAAATAAAACAGGGAATGTACTTAACAAAAATGGGGATGCGTTTAATATTTAACAATGCCCTTTATGTGACTGGCTACTAGCTCTGGCCCTCTGGGTCCGATTACGGGCATGATCCAATCCAGTCTCATTCAGTCGCTGATTATTTGTTTGGCTTAATATTGTTGTGTCGTGGGTCTTCACGTCTTCATTCATTTATTTTTTTCCTTTTTTTATTTCTTATAATATTATGTTTATTTTGTATTAGTTCCTTTGAAAAATATTTAATAGGGACTAATAACAAATTATCTACATATTTTAGGGACTCAAAAGAAAAAAATATATATATTAGAAGGATTAAAATAAAATAATAAGGATCAAAAATAAAATTTTTGTTTTATTAGAGACTCAACTAAAAAAAAATTATAAGGGAACTAAAATAAAATTTGCTAATTTATCAAAGACCCAAAATATATTTAAGCCTATATATTATTTAATTTAAACAGAGGATTGAAATTGTACATATATTTATCACTATTAAATAAATAACAATATTATAAAACCAACCAACCAAACAATCTTTTAAACTTTATTAATACTATATATCTTAAATTTAACTTGATAACTATTTTAATTTATTTTTTTATGAGACCACATGTATTCTTAAGGAAGTTATGAAAATAATCTTGCTTGAACTGGTATAACTATGAACAACAAAGTTCCATGTATGAATATTTAATGTAATTGCATACTTAAAACTCAATTTCAAGATCACCAGTTAAGCTAGAAAAACTTTGTGGCAAATGGTCCATACCCTTGGTAATCAATAATGTTTTTAAAAAATATTTTTTTAATTAACCTACTTCTATATATTTAGGCTTTTTACTCCTAACTTTTTACTTTTTGGCGAATTTTACCCCCAACAAATTGATTTGACACGTTTTACCCCCAACTTTTTAAAAAACTTGCAAATTTTACCTTCTACCGTTGTACTGACATGGCATGCTGACATAAGCATAAAAATTGGGGGTAAAATTCACCAAAAAATAAAAAGTTGGGAGTAAAATTTGCCCAAAAGTGAAAAGTTAGGGGTAAAATTTGTCAAAAAGTAAAAAGTTGGGGGTAAAAAGTATAATTATTTTAGCATGCCACATCAGCAAAATGATGGAAGGTAAAATTTGCAAGTTTTTCAAAAAGTTGGGGGTAAAATGTGCCAAATTAATTTGTTGGGGGTAAAATTTGCCTAAAAGTGAAAAGTTTGGGGTGAATAATTAAGCCATATGTTTATATTATATCCAGTATAGTATATTTATATTTATATAGAAGTATATTAATATACTAATTTATATTTATTATTATTATTTAATAAGAAATTAAATATTAATATATTAATTTAATGATATTTTAATTTATAATAAGAAATTAATTTATTATTATTATTTATTAGTATACTAATAAATTAATATATTAATTAATAAATAGTAATTAGTATACTAATTAATAAATAGAAATTAATACATTAATTAATAAATATAAAATAATAAATTTATAATTTAGGATACTAATTAATAAATATAAATTAATATAATAATTAATATATATAAACACAAATTAATAAATTTATAATTTAGCATATTAATAAATTAATATTTAATAATATAGTAATTAATTCATAAAAACTAATACATTAATTAATAAATATAATTAATAAATTTATAAATTAGTATTCTTATTAAAGAATATAAATTAATAAAATTATTAATATATATACTAATTATTAAATACAAATTGGTATTTTAATAAATTAATATATTAATTATTTCTCTTATTATTAATAATAAATTAATTTATTATAATAAATTAATGTTATTGTTTGGTTGATTTTATAATAATAAATTATTTATTTAGTAATAAATATAGGTCCAATTTTGATACTCCACCTCTAAAACTACTTAGGGGATTAATGATGGTGGTTGATAGGGACAGTATTAAAAAATTATTATATTAATATAATTTATTTGAAACAAATTTGAAATAAAAGTTTTAATATTTCTTTAAAAATTGAAAACATCAATCAATATAAATTTTTTTAATACTAAAACAGCAATCATTTTTAAATAGAACAAATATTATGAAAAAAAGTAGAGATAAATAAAAGTACTCTATCACTGTTTACAAGTCTCCCTATTTATAGGAGATTAGTGCGTGACTTCTGAATTAATGAATGACAGTAAATATGAACATTTCTAATTACTTTTGAATACATAAAACTTTATATTTTAAGTTACATATAAAAGTTAAAGAATATAATTTTCAAGACTTTGAAATATTCTCCTCCATTTTTAATGTATCGAAATTATGGTATTAATTCTAAAAAACAAATATGGTATTATATAAATTATGAAAGGAATTCCAACGTATATAGAAACATATATCTTCACCTATCATTACATTTTGGTACGTAAAAACTAAAAAGTAGACAAATTAAAATTTGAAAAAAGTCGTGACTATATATATATATATATATATATATATATATCCATGCGTTGTGTATCCATGAAACCCATCAAGTCCCCCATTTCTAAATCAAACAAACTGATTAAATGGCCATTTTGCACTGGAAAATATATACTAGAAAGTCCAAAAGAAAATTAAACCATTGAATTAAAATGATTATTATATATTAGATAAATTAGATATTTGTAATTAGGTAATTTTATAGACAGTATTTATTTATATTTTACAAAATAATATTAATCATTAATTTGAATATATTTAATAAAATATCAAATAATTTAATAACTATATAAAAAAAATTGTAGACTTCATCTATTCAATAAGAAATTTTAATTTAATAGTTAGATCGTTCAAATTTAATATATACAAAAAGTTATTAAGGGAAATAACTCTATCAAATGTTACTCTTAGAATAACTTGATACCACCCCACTCGCACGCACACACTCAGTAAGGGTGGCAACGTTAACGGGCAAGGTGGGCACAGGTAATAGTAGAACTATCAAAATAGGTTGCAACCCGTGGATCAACCCAGCTCACCACGGGTTTGGGCCGGGTTGGATTGAAAAAAAAGCATTTTCTAATAATAGCAAAAACAAATTGATCCGGCCCATCGGGTAACCCGTGGTTGGCCGGGTTGGCCCACAAGTTGGCTAACTACTAAAAAAAATCCTTTTTTAGGTTCTAAGATAATTATTTATTTCTTAAAATTGTTATTTATTAAATTTAAAAGACTTGAAACTTATTGTAATTGATAATATTTGTTGCTAAGATAATATTCTTTTATAAAATTTTGAATTTGAAGCATGATAGAAGTTGGAATTTGTGTTTTTTTAGAACAAAATTGATTTTTCATTATTTTTTATATTAGGTGGGCCGGGCTAGCATTTTATGGACTCACTAAGAAGTGAGCCAGGTTAGGTTGGCCCACCAATTAAGCAAGCCAAGGTGGGCCGAGCTGGCCCGTTTTAACAACTCTAAGTAATAGTCTCCTATTACCTTCTCTGCTAGATAAATATCCTCCATATGTCTACCCCATACTCATGCAAGTACGCGTGTATATGTGGATATTAAAAAAAAAAACATCTCAAATATATTTTAAAAAACACTTTGACTATAATTTTTATTTATTCTAATATTTTCTTTAAAAAAAATAGTTTAAAGGTTAAAACTAAAATTATTCAAATATTCTACACAATTACACTAACCTAGATATACTTCAATTTAGAAACTAAATTTAAATGTTAAAATACTTCAATCTCACAAGTCCAAACAAAAGCCAACAAACTAAAATAATTTAATCTCATAAGTACAAACAAAAGTTAATAATGTACAATATTTCAATCTCATAAGTCCAAACAAAAGCCAATAAACTAAAATACTTTAATTTTATATATTTAAACAAGGAAATTTAAGTAATTTAATTATAACAGGTATTTTAATGGATACTTATGAGGAGGGTACCTCAATATTCATCGATACTCCCATTTATTAACAAATACAAATATATTTGTTTAAATTATTCTCGTATACCCATTTAACTATCCATTTTCTATTCATTGTGAATTTTATCCGCATATATCTGCAAATATAAGTATTTTTTTTGTCATCCTTAGACACCAGATTCTAAACTCTAGATATTTGTATACACTTTAGTTAGAGGAATGTCCAATCAACATTATCATAAACTTTCTCTAGGTTAATTTTGAAGATCACATTTTTTTCTCTTGGAGTCGTGCACAGATATTGTAAACAAGCTCTTATAAAGTTATTGCATTATCAAAGGTGTCCTTACCTGGCAAAAAACTATTTTGGAAAGGGCTAATGATGTCATTTAATTATGGGTGTCGACTATTACATAGAGAATTGACCTTAGGAATGTTGCATGAACTAGTTAGTTTGAATCCTTAAGATTACCTAGAGAATTGACCTTAGGAATCAAAACAACTAGGGTCTAAAAGTTAAGGGGAAATAGCCTATCGCGAAAGCGTCATATACCAACGTCCAGATATCATCATGAATCGACTGTTAATACTGCTTAAAGAAGATACCCAAAAAACCATTAAGTCTTGGAGCTTTGTATGGCTTCATAGAGTTCAAAGCTTTGGATACCTCATCCTTCATAACTGATTGTTGGAGTTGTCTTATGCTATCCTTTCTCTTAAGCAAGGGTTATTTGCCACTATATGAAAAGGGTAGAGTTAACCTGTACAAATGAGAAAAAAAAAAAGTTAAAGTATCCTCCTGGTAACAGTTTGAGCATGGAAAATTTTTGTATTCTTGTCCCTAAGTTTAACATGTTGCTTCCTAGACTTCTGGTACCAAAAAAAGTTTTCCTTATAAAGAATCTGATCATATTGCTGCTAAAGCTAACGTTTAACTTGTAGTAGCCTCAAGGAGTCCACTGGATCTCCAAAGTGTTTTGTAACCCTTTCAGGTTTCACCTAAAAATGTTACAAAATATTTCCTGATTAAAATTTTCCTCCTTCACCTTTTTCAGGGCAACTAGGGGTTTTCTCATCCATGCTTCCATACTTTTTCTACTACCTTTAGATAATCATCATGTGTCATCTAGGCAACTTCAAAACAAAATGGTCTTGGATCCCTAGTTTGGGGAAGACCCTCACAGCGAAGAAAAATGGAGTTGTGATAAGAGTGTGAGCAACAAAGTACTTCTTCAAAGGCTTCAAGGAAAGTCTTTGAGGGAGCATAAAGAGATAATATATGGAGGAGCATATAGATTATTTAGATATAGCTCAAGAACCGACCATGGAGGGAGGGGACTGGACTTTCATATAGTCCAATACACATTCATTCTTGACCTCCCAAACAGGGGCGGAGGGAGGGGGGACTGGCAGGGGCCATGCCACCCCCCCCCCCCCCCCCCCCCCAAATTTTTTAGAAGTGTATATATATTACTATATAAAAAATTATGCCCCTTAAAATTTATAAAAAAATATTAAAAATAATACATTAAGTTATATTACTATATTAGTTGACATATAATTAACATATATTAGAAAGGGAGATGAGAGAAAAGTGTAGGTATGATAAGTAACATAACATGATAGAAATACAAATAAAAAAAATTATAGGCTTTAGTGGAGTATTTGTGATGTTGAGATGTTCACATATAATTACCCAAATTATTTTATCCATCTAATTTATTTTTTTTCTCATATATCACATTTATTCACATATATAAGAAACAAATAACTAATTTATCAAAACCAATTAAAACAATTAAGTTAGTTAATTTTAATTAATAATGCCATAAAATTAAATAGTTTAAGCAGTAGTTATATTTAATAGCATTATTCGTAATTCAAAAGATAATTTTTTCCACTTATGAGTGTGACTTAAAATGTTAATAGGTCAATGAACGTATCATCTACTTGTGAAATGATTGAGTGTCTCATTAATAAAATTTGTTGTAATAAAGTAAGAGTATAAAAGAAAATATAAAATTAATACATTTGAAAATGAATCTATGTTTCTATAATTAGAACTAGAAAAATGTATCTATTGTTTCTTATATAAAAAATCAAATATAGTATTATTTTTAGACTTAATATAGTTATTTTTATTTATAAAAAATATTATATATATATATATATATAATATTAAAGTTTTTTTTATATTTTATGTATGTAAAAAAAAAAATTTCTTGGCCCCCCTCGAGCCAAATTTCTGGCTCCGCCCCTGCTCCCAAATAAGCATTGAGCATGATTGAATGAGGACTAATATCAACAGCATAGACCCTAAAGTTAGTCCCATTATCCACCAACACCCAAATACCCCGAGAATGCCCCTGTGCCTCCACAATAGCAACTAGGTTATAACTTGCTTGGTGCCAAAAGGTTGCCATTCTCTCAAATGGAATATAAGTTTCAATGATGACTACAAAGGTAGGTCTAATTTTACGATTAAGATCCAACAAGTGTCTCTTTGCTTTTGTTATTATTCATCCCTCTAATATTCCAAGAGAGGATATATACTTCTTTGAAAGCTTCTATTCTTGACATTTCTACCACTACCTATTGTGTTGCACATGCAAGGACTTGGTCTTGCTCCATAACTTGTATTCATTTATCTTATGACAATGGTTCATCAATGAACATCATACATTAAGGGTCTTTTTAAGTTGTATGTTGTTAATCCTTCACGGGGTACTTCTGGTACCTGTTAATAAAATTCTCTTTCTTTGGCTGGTCAAAACAAAAATCAATGAACCTATAATGATTCTCTTTAATATGTTCGACATTTGGTGTATTAAGGATCGTTGGTGAAGGTCCATGCATTGTTTGCATAAAAGGGGTATGTAATAACACCTTTGGACTGTAGTTTTGCATGGCTACCTCGTGAGTACCATCTCAAACATCATGTATTGAACATTTGACTAAGTCATTACCATATTTTTCAGGAATAACTATTTGGTTGGATCATTGAATGATCATAGGAGTATATGGAGTAATTGAGCTTCTTTTTTGTTTGCTCCAAAGCTTTGGCCTACAGGTTAATGGTAGTTGGTTTATCTTCATTATCTTTCTATGCCCAATAATTGCATGTATTATTTCCATTTTACCTGCATCCATCAATTCCTTGGTTTTTGTATTTTCAAACCCATCAAAGCAATTGCTAGTTTGGATATTCTTCCTCTTTATTTTTAATAAAATCCTTATTAGCAATTGAATAATGTTTTTTAAACATAACTACAAGCTAATAACTATGTAACGAGTCCTCATGATTATTAATACATGTCTTAATTGTAGGAAAGTCATTCATGATCGCCATAATTTTTGTTACAATCTTTATAGCCTCATCGCCAACATGAGTGCGCGATTCAGGCTGATTATTGTCGTACTTGATTTTGGGTATCTTCCCAATCGTCACACAATTTCGAGCAAGGTATCCATAGTAGCGCAAGACGTACAAATGATGAGCAGTCCTTCGTATACTCTACATTTTACTAGTGTTCATTCAGCCAAACCTTGCCCACACTGGTTGGGTAAACTTTATTTCCACACAAACTTTGGCAAATCTTCCTCTCTCCACCAGTAAGGTATTAGAATCCACCTTTATAGGCTTGCCAATTGTCGAAGCCATGGCCAACAAAAATTTCATAATAATAAACTAAATTAGGAAAGTGGATCTATATTAGGGTACACTCTATCTTTGTTACTTTGTTAGTGGTGAAACAAAATCTAGACTCTAATGTGCAATTACCAGATATAATAATCAAATATCATCTAGCGCCCTTCATTCATCACTTTTTCCTTATCTTATTCCATGTCAAATTAACTTGGCCATATAGAAGCCATTATCCACGTCCATAATATCAAAGCCCTTATAAGCACTACATTTTGTTAACATCTCCATCATTACATTAACTAATATTCTTACCTGGTAGTTCCAATACTAGAACATAATGCTAAGGGCCACACAGCTCCTGAAAGACATGTTCATCCAAATACACTTTTGGCATCAACTTGTTGCCACAAAAAGATCCATTATCTCCCTGGTTGGTAAACTTGTCTTATTGTCAAGGACTTTGTCACGAAAAGAAATCTCATTATTGATATCCAATGGTTTTCTCCAGTGGTGGCTGTAAATCACTCACTCTTTTTGGCAAAGAAAACAATCACCTCCCTAAAATAACTATCCTATTTTAAGGTTTTATTTGGATGAACTTCTCCAAAAGCATTTTTAGGAGAAAAAAATAAGAATGAATTGAAATGGACTTTTCTATAAGCTAAAATTAGCTTATGCATATATAAGTTAATTTGTAGAAACTCATTTCATTTTTTTTCTTCTTATTTTCTTTTCTTAGAAGTGCTTCTGAATAAATTTATCCAAACATGCCCTAAATCTTTATAACTATATGATGTTTGAAAGAAAATGAAATTGCTTAGAACTAAATTGATAAAATAAAATGGAAAACTACATAATAGTTATTGAGAATTAGTACGGAGAAAAAAAAAGAACACAGTTGAAAAAAAATATTTTCTTAATATTATAAAAATGTCAAGTAATTTTAAAAAAACAGTTATTGGAACAATAATTATTTCAAAAAAGAGGAAGTATTAATATCAATAAAAAAATCACACGACTAACTCAAACAAGTATTTTATTATATCAAAGATAATTATAATAGAAGTATCATCTTTGTATTCCTTATGTACTACAGATAATATTACTGAGCACAAAAATCAACAACTAAAAAGTTATTTTAGTTTGTTAATTGACTTCAAATTTAAATTAATGAAAATGCTTCTATAGAAGACCTTTATCGCTTCTAGTGGGTGTTACTTGACTTAACCTAATTGGTGAATGTTTAATGTAATATTCAAATTTTGATAGTGTTAGACCCAAATAATAATAATAATAATAATAATAATAATAATAATAATAATAATAATAATAATGATGATGATGATGATGATGATGATGATGATGATAATCTTGAAGTGTTTAGTGGATCAGTGGTGTTTAATTATGTCAACATGAATGCAAGTCAGTAGAGTCATGACTCCATTTATAGAGGTTTCATTGAATTTAAAAACATAACAAATTTAGACATTTACCTTTTTTCCCACCATTGACATGTTTAACAATTGACAATATATTCTTAAAAAAGTTTTTTTCTTTGAATTTTTTTTAGAAAGTTATAAAAAAAATTTTTAAAAAATAAGTTATTATAAAAGCACACATAATTAAGTCATGATAAAATGTCACTCATCAAAAAATTATTCTAAATATCTTTGAAAATTATTATTTCAAAAAGTCAATAATCTTATATATTCAACTAATTAAAAATTGTTCTAAATATAACTTTTAAAATTATTATTTCAAAAGTCAATAATTTTATTGTATATGACAAATCTATATTTGGGTGACAGTTTTTAGACTATCAATGAATTCCAATTAAATTTTACCACAAATACAATATAAACATTTTTGTGTAAATTATTTAATATTTTTTGTCCATTTTAATACAGATTTATTTTCATCATTATTTTTCACCATTTTTGCACTTTATAATTTCGAATTTCATCGACCATCATACTGCCAACTGTGCTTCAGACAAAGAAATTAAGAGCCTCTCTCATATAGGTTTATACCAAGAATTAATTTCTCAACGGGTATATACCTTTTATTGTAAAATTTATACTCAAAATAATTTTGAATAAACATCCCAATTACATTTTATGATATAAAATAAATTCTATAAAAAAAATTCTACTTATGTTTAAAATAAAAGAGTACTACTAATATAGTATTTGGATACGCCATCTCACATCACAAACGTGATTTTTTAAGTCTCAACACAAGCTACGAGTTGTAACTTCTGTGTATCAACATACTCTCAAACACACACTAAGTAGATTTCTATAACTTTAAAATGTTATACTTTTGAAGAGAGGTAGGAATGACTTTGCACTTTGTAAAACACAATAGAAAGAATAATTATACTTGTAAGTAGATTTCTATAACTTCGAAATGTTATACTTTTGAAGAGAGGTATGAATGACATTGCACTTTGTAAAACACAATACAAAGAATAATTATATGTTATATACTTATTTTCTCTTTAATCTCTTTCTTTTACATCATTTCATTTTTATTTACTTTTTTCTCGTCATATCATATCTGTAACTTCATTTCTCTCTATTTCTTTTCTTTTTTCTGTCACTCTTTTTATTCACTTACACACCTCCAAATTAAATGGGGGTGTATGTATTTATCAAAGTTCCAATAGTAAAATTGTAACTAAAATCATTTTGAACAATTAATCATATTGAATAATTTAAAATAAACTCTATAATCAAAACAAACCAAACACGAGAAGCAAATAAATATAAGATGCCCTTTATTTAAACAGAATTCAAATGAAACTACATCGCTCCAGTTCCAAGTACATAACAAAAAAACAATACGAAGGTAAAACGTTCCAACAATACATGACAATGATGATGATGGTTCAAGACATATCCGAACCCTAATCAGTGCTAAACCATGTCACATAGATGAAACTTAGCTAAGCCGAACATATAACTGAAATTAAAAACAACAACAACATGAACTTTTAAAAACAAAAGGGCATAAAGATCCAGGGATCGAGGATGATAGATCTCAAAAGAAACCATCACCACCAGCAGTTCCTCCTCCATATCCTCCTCCCATTCCCATGTCATTAAACCCATGAGGTTCATCAGGGTCCCATTAGGGTTCATCATGCTCCCATCAGGGAACATGTAGTTCGGCAGCATGGGAGCCTGAATCATCTGCATCTGCTGAGGGAACACCTGATGCTGAGGTGGTGGAAGCAATGGTTGTGGTTGATACTGTACAACATTGGGATTGGTGGAGGATGAAGCCCCAGGGTAAAAATGAGGACCTGGGTTTGCATTCGCAACACTCTGTAACAATGCCATATCAGCATACCAGGCCACGTGCACTTTTAGTTCCTCCATGACTTTCTTTAGCAGCTGCAGTTGCTCCATACTCAATGCCTCGATGGATCGGGCCCCACCACAACTGGGCCTCAGCTTCCTTCTTCATGCCATTCAGCTCCTCGGCGTGCTTCCTCTCCACGTCGAGCTAGTTGTTTATCTGAGTCAGCTGCGCGTTGAGGTCACGCACATTGGCCATGCGGTGCGCGTCAATGTACTGATGCATGGTGCCCGTGTCCGGTGGTGGGCCCCCCCTGAGATAGCGGTCGATGACAACGGGGGTAGCCGAAGGAGAACACTTTGTCGTCGAGCGAGAACACAACCAGCACCACGCTTACGCCACAGAGAGGGTAAAGCTCACTGGCTTTCTTGAAAAGCCCGCTGCGGCGCTTGGAGAACGTAACTTGGAGGTTGCTCTCGTTGGTCATTTTCTTCATCTCGATCTTTTGGTGGCCACAACTTTTCTTTGATCCGCTGCTCGACATGGTTGGAAAAAAGGGATGAGAAAATGAGAGAGAAAGTTATAGGTTTAGGGTATGCCACTATGGACAGGTGTGTTTGTGGCAGGGTGTGAAGAGCTCAATTTATAGCTATTTTGTGTATGTGGAATGGACGCATGAAGTGACACGTGGCTGTTGAGACTCAAATAGGAAGCACACGGTTTTTCTTTGCATTAAAGTGGTTTCTGGGAGATTGTGGATATCACCGGCGTTTATTTAATGTAAAAAAAAAATGCAGCTCTCATTACATGGAATGTTTTATCCTAATCTTACTCGGCATTCTCTCAAATAAGATGTACCTGAATATTTACCAGCTGTAATTAATAATTAATCTTGTTCTGTCAATGCATAAAATTTACAAAATGATTTTTGAACACCAAAAATCTATTTGAAATCTAAAAATAGAGGTACATTAAGTGATATAATGTAATAGAAAGATAGAGATAAGGTTAAACAACTTCATAATAAATGATTGGTATTATATATTCTTTATGTAATTAAAGATTATTAGTACAGTCTTCTTAATTATTTATGTCTGCTTTGTGTTAATTTTTTTGTTTTTTAATTATTCATAAGAAAATATATCCCCCTAAATTTCATCTAACAAAAAAAATTAACTCATTTAATTTTATAAGTATTTATTGATAAATTCGTCTAAACAAAAACTTTATCATTTTCTGGAAAAAAAATATTTAAAAGAAGAAACTAGTTAAAAAGGCAATTATAACTCTATCAAATGTTACTCTTAGAATAATTTGATACCACCCCTCTCGCACACACATACTCACGTACATATATATGGGACACGACCTATTGACATTAGTAAGGGTGGCAATGTTAATGGGTAGGGTGGACACAGTTAATAGTCTCATGTTACCTTCTCTGCCAGATAAATATCCTCCATATGTCTACCCCATACTCATGCAAGTATGCGTGTATCTATGGATATTTAAAAAAAAAAACATCTCAAATATATTTTAAAAAACACTTTGACTTAAAAAAAACACTTTGACTATAATTTTTTATTTATTCTAAAATTTTCTTTAAAAAAATAGTTGAAAGGTTAAAACTAAAATTATTCAAATATTCTACACAATTACAATAACCAAGATATACTTCAATTTAGAAACTAAATTTAAATGTTAAAATACTTCAATCTCATAAGTCCAAACAAAAGTCAACAAACTAAAATAATTTAATCTCATAAGTACAAACAAAAGTTAATAAGGAACAATATTTCAATCTCATAAGTCCAAACAAAAGTCAATAAACTAAAATACTTTAATTTCATATATTTAAACAAGGACATTTAAGTAATTTTATTATAACAGGTATTTTAACGGATACTTACGAGGTGGGTACCTCGATATTCATCTCTGCTCTCATTTATTAACAAATATGGATATATCTATTTAAATTATTCTCGTATACCCATTTAAATATCCATTTTATGGTTCCTAACAAAAATTAAAGAGCACTATGCGCATATGAGAGGTGGGCTGGGAAACACGGGGAAAGGAAACACAACTTGGGGAAACACTACGAGAGGAGTAAAAGAGAAACCTCTGGGAACTATTTCTACCTTCTTTTTTTCAAAATTTCCTAATGCATACAATGAGGAAGACCTATGGAAAGTGTTCCGGAGATGGGGAAGAGTGTGGGAGATTTTCGTGCCAAAGAGAAGAGATAGATGGGGTAACCGCTACGGATTTGTAAGGTTCCTGAATGTGCAGAATGTGAAAACTCTAGAGATAGAGTTGAACCATATCTGTATTGGGAATATCCAAATGAGTGTTAACATTCCACACTTTGAGAAAGGACTAAAGGATCATTCAAAAGGGAACCCAGTTAAGACTGATAGACCTGCGGCAACTTACAAAGTGCAACAAGAAACTCGAAGGGATCCCAGTAGGAACTACGCACAGGTTGTTAAACAAGGAGGAACAGGAAGAAACCAGAAATGGATAGCCAAGAAGGAAACGCAGGGAGTCGTATGGAGAGGCCAAGATATTAATGCGAAAGTAGAAAATAATGAATGGTTAAAATCATGTTTTGTTGGTAGGCTAAATGACTTAACAATGTTTGACTGGCTGAGTGATGTGTATGTGTTACAAGGCACGAGGGATGTTAAATTGAAGTATATTGGGGATGATTTAGTGCTAATCATGGGCATCAAGGAGGAAGACATTCAACAGCAGTGTGTCAACAGGAGAAGGAAAGTGTATTGTCTCTTTTTCATTCCATTTAGAAATGGGATCCAAGTATCACTTTTGGGAATAGACTATCTTGGCTAAGGTGCTGGGAAGTTCCACTTCATATGTAGGGGGAAGATTGCTTCAAACAACTAGTTGGTACTTATGGTGAATACATTAAGATGGACACTGAGACGGAGACAAAACATAGACTTGATTCCATCCGTATACTCACCAAACTAGCTTCTCCACAACATGTAGCCGTCAGCAAGCATATACGGTTCAACGGAGTCGTGCACCAGGTTCGTATTTATGAGGAAACGCACGGTGACTGAAAGCAAGTGTAGTTGCTGACTATGGAAGTGGCAAAATTCAAGCGAAGCGGGATCCTCCATGGAAAGTGACTTTGCAATGGAGTGTAGATCATCTGATTCGGAGTGCAACTACAATTATCCAGATCTAGGAGGCGAAGAGGTCCTTGTCGCAGGTGGTGATGACAAAGAAGACAGTGTTGTCGGTGCTCCATGCCGACGGTACCAGGAAGATCTTTCTGTCAAATATCCAGCGGACAATAACCACCTATGCAACCAAGTGGGGGAAAAAGGTCAAAATGAACGGTAGCAATGTCATCGTGACAGGGACATTAGCGAAAAAAGGGGATATGGGGTATGGTGAGAGTACTTCAACACAGGCCAACTATCATAAAATAGGTAAGGCAAAAAGTAGGAAAGCGGAAAGCAAACAAACATAAGGGGAAAGAGGTAGCTCTGGGCTCGATGAGAACAGTGAATCTGAGCAACGAAGTGACAAAGAAGAAAAAGGAGCAGGGAATTCAAATGATGCCGACAAAAGAGGGGGTAGGAGCGGAAATACACCATGGTGGGTCTAAAGAAGAACAGAATGGGCCGGATAATAATGATAAAAATATGAAAGCCCAAAACGATAACAAGGAAATGAACTTGACCCACTCTTCTTGGGCTGATGAGGTAGCATGTAACCAAAATCTTGACAATATGGTTACTGCTGAAAATGTAAAGAGGGGTATTAGCTTGGGTGGTCACGTGAGTAGTGTAATACTGGGCCAAAAAAATACACCCCCTAGTAAAGGCGTGGGCCTTGTCGTAACATCTGTACCTGGAATAAGGGGAGAGTTCGAGGGACGTTACAAGGAGGTGGATGAACATTTTAATTCAAACGTTCATTCATAGAGAGGGAGGACAGGAAGAAGAAGATGCATAATCAGTAGGGAGCTAATATCAATTACAGGAGGGGGTCATTAGAGGATCGCTAGGAAAGTGTCATTCTTCTCCTAATTCTGCTAATTCTGCGTTTGATGAATGGAGAGATGGAAGACTGGCTAACCAATCCCTTAGTAATATCCTCTCGGATGGCAACATAAATAATTGTAATAGGATTTTTTGGTTGAGAAGTGATCCGGTTGAAGCACATAAATTATGGGAAATAGGGAAAGCTATGGGTGTGACATTTGGGGGTAGATGGAGAAATAATTTCCAGATTTGTAGTAATGGAATGGAGGATAGAGACAAAAAAAGCACAGAGCCTATTCTGGAAGGCCAACTGAAAGGGGATCAGTCAGTATGCCCATGAAGATCTTATCATACAATGTGAAGGGACTTGGGGGGAGGGTAAAATGGAAGACTATTAGGAAGCTAGTTCTTAAGGAGAAAGTTCAGTTTTTATGTATCTAAGAGACAAAAAGAAGTCAAATTAATTTATAAGTGTGAAGCTCTGTGGGGGGATAGAGAAATTGCTTGGCTGGACAGTCCAACTATCAATACAGCTGGTGGATTACTTTGTGTGTGGAACAAGGACAATCTAGTGGTGTCAAAACTACATGCGGGGTTTGGTTTTCTGCTGGTTGAAGGTTTGTGGAAGGAAGGGGAGTGCATCATTACCATTGTTAATGTGTACTCACCTTGTGACGTGGTTTCAAAAAGAAGTGTGTGGGAAGAGCTAAACCAGATGAGGTTTAGCAGCAACTCCGAATTATGGTGTGTTGTTTGTGATTTTAATTGCATAAGAAGGGCACATGAAAAGCGGGGCGAAATGGAGGATCATATAGGGAGGGGTGAAAGAAATGAGTTTAATCAGTTTATCATTGACATGGGATTGGAAGACATTCCAATGGTGGGAAGAAGATTTACTTAGGTTCGCCCTAATGGAAAAGCCATGAGTAGGATTGATAGAATTTTGGTGAATAGGGATTGGCTTGCTAAATGGCCGGGGTCCTCTAAATATATATTTTGGAGAGAAATATCTCAGACCATTGTCCTCTGCTATTGAAGAATGTCATCATAGATTGGGGGCCAAAACCTTCTCGAGTGTTGGATTGTTGGTTTGATGATGGGAGGTTTAAAAACTTTGTGGAGGAAGATGGAGGTGCATGGATGGGGAGCCTATGTACTAAAAGAAAAAATAAAGGGGATAAAGAGGGAGCTAAAAATGTGGAATAAGGAGCACTTTGGTAACTTGGATAGAAGACTTAAAGAAATACAAAGGGAGTTGAATGAGATTGAGAAGAAAGGGGAGAGTATTAGTCTTGAAGAGGAGGAGTTAAAAAAGAAAAGGGAGCTACAAGAGCAATTTTGGAGGGTGTCTAATTATTGTGAATCCCTCTTGAGTCAAAAAGCAAGATTGAGATGGAATATGGAAGGTGACTGCAACTCAAAATACTTTCATAACATAGTAAATTGGAGGAGAAAGAAGAATACGCTTAGAGGACTTGCTGTTGATGGTGTGTGGGTTTATGAACCAATGAGAGTGAAGGAAGAGACTAGAAGGTTTTTTGAAGAAAGGTTTTGTGAAGACACTTGGAATAGACCAAAGCTTGATGGGATAGCTTTCAAACAAATATCCGACCAAGATAATAGCATGTTGTTAGGGAATTTTGAGGAAGATTAAATTAAAGAAGTGGTTTGGGATTGTGGAAGTTCAAAGTGCCCGGGCCTGGATGGACTAAATTTCAACTTTATCAAGAAATTTTGGCATCTTTTCAAAGAAGACGTCAAGAGATTTCTAGGTGAATTTCATCAAAATGGTGTGCTTCCAAAGGGATGCAATGCATCATTTATTACTCTTGTACCGAAGGTTGATGAACAACAAAAGTTGGGAGATTTTAGACTCATTTCCTTAGTGGGGTGCATGTATAAAATCTTAGCAAAGATATTGGCCAATAGATTGAAAAGGGTGCTCAATGAAGTTATTGATAGAAGACAGAGTGCGTTTTTGGGAGGAAGGAATTTGCTACATAGTGTTGTTGTTGCCAATGAAGCCATTGATGAAGCCAAAAGGTTGAAGAAAAAGTGTCTCATTTTCAAGGTTGATTACGAAAAGGCATATGACTCTGTTTATTGGGATTTTGTTTTCTATATGCTACAGAGATTAGGCTTTAAAGAAAAATGGATATCATGGATAAAAAGTTGCTTGAATACTTCTATGGTCTCGGTCCTTGTCAATGGAAGCCAATCTAGTGAGTTTTCGTTGAAAACAAGACTTAGACAAGGAGACCTTTTTGCTCCATTTCTTTTTACCATTGTGGCAGAAGGTCTTTGTGGCATGATGAGAGAAGCATCCTCAAGAAATTTCTTCTCAAGTTTTCATGTAGGAAGGAAGCATGTGGAGGTTAATTTGTTGCAATATGCGGATGACACCATTTTTTTGGAGGAAGCATCTCTTAGTAATGTTGTGGTTATTAAAAGCATGATGAGGTGCTTTGAGCTAGTTTCTGGCTTAAAGGTGAATTTCTTCAAAAGTGGGTTGGTGTGATGGGGGTGGAGAGAAGTGAAGGGATGAGATATGCAAATTTGCTCAATTGTAGTCTTTTGTCCTTGCCATTCACTTATTTAGGTATTCCAATTGGTGCCAATCCGAGGAGGGTGGAAACTTGGAAACCCATTATAGGCAAGTTCAAAAAGAAATTGGCCCCGTGGAAGCACAAATCATTATCCTTTGCCGGTAGAGTGTGTTTGATCAATTCCATACTAACCTCTCTACCAATCTTCTTTTTTTCTTTTTTTAAGGTACCACATGATGTAGCTAAAACCATTGTTTCCATTCAAAGAAATTTCCTTTGGGGGGGTGAGGTGGATAAAAAAAAGTATGTTGGGATAGAATATGTCATCCAAAGGAAGAGAGGGGTCTAGGCATCAAACATATCTTAGCTAAGTGGAGATGGGCTATGTTCAACCAAAGGGAGACTCTATAGGTGGAGGTATTAGAATCAAAATATGAGGGATGGAAGGGCCTTCTGAGGAGCGATTGGAATACCAAGGTATCTCTATGGTGGAGGGATTTGATTATAATGTGTGGTGGTGGTAGTGAATCTAGTTGGTTTGACAAGAGGGTTAAATGGAAAATTGGAGAAGGAAATCAAGCCCGCTTTTGGCTTGATAATTGGTTAGGTGATGGGTGTCTTGTTGAAAAATATCCGAAGTTGTACCTCATTTCTCCTAGACAAAATGAGGTTATAAAAAATATGGGGTTTTGGAGGGGAAATGAGTGGTGTTGGGACTTTGGGTGGAGAAAGGAGTTATTTGAATGGGAAAATGGGCTTCTATTACAGTTACAAGAGAATTTGAGGAATGTAGTAGTGCAAAGAGATATTAGTGATAATTGGTGGTGGGGAGACGAGGCATCTGGGGCCTTCTCAGTGAGAGACGCGTATACTGCGATATAAGAAGAGCAGGTAGGATACCACCAAGTGCCAATTATGAAGTAGATTTGGAAGCTCAAAATTCAACCTAGGGATATTTTCTTAATCTGGCATTTGATGTTGAATGCACTGCCAACGAAAGACTATCTTCTTCTCAGAAATATCTTGTCTGATCCCCTTGATGGAATCTGCCCATTTTGTGCAGAAGCGGAAGAATCACTTCAACATTGCTTTTTCGCATGTAGTAAGATTCATGTCATTTGAAAACTGTGTTATAAGTGGATCCACGTGGTTACAGTGCTGCCACAAACTCCAGAGTCACATTTCTGTCAGCATACACAGTTCTTGAACTCAAATCAACAAATAAATATGTGGAGGGTGGTGTGGGCTGCTATGGTGGCGAGTGTTTGGAAGCTGAGAAATGAATGTATTTTTAGACAAGGCTCCTTTGATCAAGACACTCTTATACAGCGAATTACATACACAACATGGATGTGGCTTAAAGGGAAAAATGACACTTTTGGTTGTTCTTACAACCAGTGGGCAGTAGCACCAGGGGAGTGTATTCTGGGCAGACAAGTTTGACTTCGGAACTGATGCCTATACAACAAATAAGTAGGCTGGCTAATCTGGTAGGGAATACTGGACTGTATTTATGGCACCGACTATTGGGATATTTAATGCAGTGGGGTTGGGATATTTAATTTTGGTTCTGATATTGAGGCATTGCTATTGGTTTGACAAACTGCCAGTGCGGTGATTGTGGCTCTAAAATTGTGATTCTAAATTTGAATGTTATTATTTGACTGGGGATTTGTGACAAGGGGCAAATTTATGTATTGAATGGCAATCCCCATCTTTTGGGAATATAGGTTGTAACAGGGGTAGCAATATTGGATCACCATGGTTAGTTTATATTTATCTCACCTTCAAGGAATAAATATGATCTAACCTTGGGTGCTTATATGTATCTGCTCTTATATGTACTGTGGTATGGTACCACTAGTACCTTTATAAATATATCATTTTTTGCTGACTTAAAAAAAAAAACTATCCATTTTCTGTTTGTTGTGAATTTTATCAGATATAAGTATTTTTGTTATCCTTAGACACCAGATTCTAAACTCTATAGATATTTGTATACACTTTAGTTACAGGAGTGTCCAATCTACATTATCATAAACTTTCTCCAGGTTAATTTTGAATATCACATTTTTTTTCTCTTGGAGTCGTGCACAAATGTAGACAAGCTCTTGTAGAGTTATAGCATTATCAAAGGTGTCCTTACCTGGCAAAAAGACTACTTTGTGTTAAGAATAACTAATTAGGAATATTAGAGTTAAGAGTAACTAATTAGGAATACTAGTTTGTTTCTGTAAAAAAAAAGGAATATTAGTTTGTTACAAAATAGCTCTATAAATAGAACACTCTATACATTCTCATGTATTTTTTATCATTTCTTAATCAAACACTATAAGTTACTTTGTTGGTACACCTTTACTCTTCTTTGAGCTTTATGATGAGTGGCCACATCAAATATAAAGCTAAAAGAAGAGTAAAGGAGTACCAACAAAGTAACTCATAGTATTTGATTAAGAAATGATAAAAGATACATGAGAGTGTATAGAGTGTTCTATTTATAGAGCTATTTTGTAACAAACTAATATTCCTAATTAGTTACTCTTAACACTAACATTCCTAATTAGTTATTCTTAACACTTTGGAATGGGCTAATGGTGTCATTTAATAATGGATATCGACTATTAACAACGTCCTTGGTGATAATTTTGTAAACAATGTTGTATTTTTTATCATTTCTTAATCAAACACTATAAGTTACTTTGTTGGTACACCTTTACTCTTCTTTGAGCTTTATGATGAGTGGCCACATCAAATATAAAGCTAAAAGAAGAGTAAAGGAGTACCAACAAAGTAACTCATAGTATTTGATTAAGAAATGATAAAAGATACATGAGAGTGTATAGAGTGTTCTATTTATAGAGCTATTTTGTAACAAACTAATATTCCTAATTAGTTACTCTTAACACTAACATTCCTAATTAGTTATTCTTAACACTTTGGAATGGGCTAATGATGTCATTTAATAATGGATATCGACTATTAACAACGTCCTTGGTGATAATTTTGTAAACAATGTTGCATGAACTAATTAGTTTGAATCCTTAAGATTACCTAGAGAATTGACCTTAGGAATCAAAGCAACTAGGGTATTAAAAGTTAGGGGAAATAGCCTATCGCAAAAGCGTCATTTACCAACGTCCAGATATCATCATGAATCAACTGTTAATAGTAATGCTTAAAGAAGATACCCTGGAAACCATTAAGTCTTAGAGCTTTGTATGGCTTCAAAGAGTTCAAAGCTTTGGATACCTCATCCTTCATAACTGATTGTAGGAGTTGTCTTATGCTATCCTTTCTTAAGCAAGGGTTATTTGCCACTATATGAAAAGGTTAGAGTTAACCTGCACAAATGAGCAAAAAAAAAAAAAGTTAATGTGTCCTCCCGGTAACAGTTTGAGCATGGAAAATTTTTGTATTCTTGTCCCTAAGTTTAACTTGTTGCTTCCTAGACTTTTGGTACCAAAAAAGTTTTCCTTTTAAAGAATCTGATCATATTGCTGCTAAAGCTAACGTTTAACTTGTAGTAGCCTCAAGGAGTCCACTATCTCCAAAGTTTTTTGCAACCCTTTCTGGCGAGACTTAATATTCTTTTTCACCTAAAAATGTTACAAAATATCTCCTGATTAAATTTAATATTTTCCTCCTTTAGCTTTTTCAGGGCAACTAGAGGTTTTCTTATTCAAAACAAAATGGTCTTGGATCCCTAGTTTGGGGGAAGACCCGAACACCGAAGAAAAATGGAGTTATGATAAGAGTGTGAGCAACAAAGTATATTGAGCATGATTGAATGAGGACTAATTAATATCAAAAGCATAGACCCTAAACTTAGAAGAAATATTTGTAAGAGAAAAAAGTTAGAAGAAAAATGAAACGAGTTTCTCTATAAATTAAAATTAACTTATGCATAAACTAATGAATAAACTTATTCCAAACAAAAGTCTTCATAACTATATGATGTATGAAAGAAAATGAAATTGCTTAGAACTAAATTGATAAAATAAATTGGAAAACTACATAATAGTTATTGAGAATTAGTACAGAGAAGAAAAAAAAAAGAACACAGTTGAGAAAATATTTTCTTAATATTATAAAAATGTCAAGTAATTTTAAAAAAAAAGTTATTGAAACAATAATTATTTCAAAATAGAGGAAGTATTAATATCATTAAAAAAATCACAAGACTAACTCAAACAAATATTTTATTATATCAAAGATAATTATAATAGAAGAATCATCTTTGAATTCCTTACGTACTACAAATAATATTACTAGGCACAAAAATAACTACTAAAAAGTTTTCAAGTTTAAATTAATGAAAATGCTTCTATAGAAGACTGTTCACCTTTTTGGCAAGTGCACCAATCGGTGTAGTATTTTCGAAATTTGAGTACAAAGTCGTCTCCACAGGGACTTGTTCGTACTAGGTTTTTGTGTAAAATCAATATGTAGGCAAAAGAATATGTTGTTTTGGTGAAAATGGTTTAGGAAAATAAATTATAGGTTCTAAAATAAATTACTAAAAACAGAACAGGATTCAAGAAAGCAAAAGATCAAACAGTTTGTGTGCAGCGGCTAAAAACAATGATTAATGGAACTAGTTGGGGTATTTGGTGATACTTGGCAAACATCTCAGTAATATAAATGATTTTTCTCCACTTAATGAAAACCCTAGTGCCATCTCAACCCACTTAAGTCTTCTAACCTTGATTCCTCAAGTGAAAGAAGCTAAAGCACTTAACTCTACTCCTAATCCCTTAGCAAGTGAAGTTAAATGATTTGTTTAAGAGCAAGGATCATTAAGAGACTAACAAACATCACTCCATTCCTAGATGAGACATTCATTAGACACCATTCTCAAATCTCAGTTTTCAAAGCATTTCCCAATGACAATAAAAACAAATAGAAAAGTGATTGGGTGATCAAGCCAATAACCAACATTAAACACAGAGAATAGCATTAACACTGAATATTCATTAAATAGATAGTAAGAGTAATTACATGAGAGTTACTAGTACACCAAATCCCCAACTACAAAGAAGTTAGCTCCTCATTGTCATGAGAAGCCACCAAAAATTACAAGAACAAAGGAAAAATGGAAGAGAAAATGGTGAAGGAATGAAGGAATGTGTTAGGTGAGAGCCTCAGCCGTCAACACACAACCCTAGAATGATCTGATGATGATCCCAATGAAAAGACACTTTAAATAAGCTGAGAATTTCTGTTTTGTCGCTTCTGCATAAAGGCACAACTCGCTTAGCGAGCTACAACTCGCTAAGCGAATTGCAATAAAACCAATTTTTCCTTCAGGCAGAGAGGTTAGTTCGCTTAGCGAGCATGAACCCGCTAAGCGATCTTGACGTGTCCAAGTTGCCTCTTCAGCTTCCAATCCCGTTAAGCGAATAGAACTTCCCGCTTAGCCTTCTACTTGCCACGTGTCCTCTTCAGAGCGACTTCTCTCGCTAAGTGGCAGCATCAGCTCGCTGAGCGAGATGTCTTGAATACCTCATCTTCAGCTTTTCTTCCAGGACTCTGCAAAAACATAGTTAAAAAGCTAATAAAATCCTAAAACTAACTACATGAAAACTAAATCCTAAAAGGAAGTAATTTCTAACTAAATGGGACTAATCAAAGCAATAAATGAGAAGAAGGTGAGATATAATTGCTGGGAAAATTAAGTGCAAAAGTAAGTATGCACAGCAATTATAGACCTTTATCGCTTCTAGTGGTGTTTCTTGACTTAAACTAATTGGTGAATGTTTAATGTAGTATTCTGATAGTGTTAGACCCAAAAAAAAATCTTGAGGTGTTTAGTGGATCACTCGTGTTTAATTGTGTCAACATGAATGCAAGTCAGTAGAGTCATGTCAAAGCCTAGCTTGCAAACTATATTCGACCATTATATTCGAGTTAAACTTGTTCCAAGTAAACGAAATTGACTCCATTTGTAGAGGTTTCATTGAATTAAAAAATAACAAATTTAGACATTTACTTTTTTCCCGCCATTGACATGTTTGGCAATTGACTATATCTTCTTTAAAAAATGTTTTTCTTTGAATTTATTTTAGAAAGTTATTATTTTTTTTAAAAATAAGTTATTTTAAAAGAACACATAATTAAGTCATGATAAAATGTCACTCATCAAAAAATTATTCTAGATATAACTTTGAAAATTATTATTTCAAAAAAGTCAATAATCTTATATACTCAGCTAATTAAAAATTGTTCTAAATATAACTTTGAAAATTATTATTTCAAAAGTCAATAATTTTATTATATATGACAAATCTATATTTGGGTGACAGTTTTTAGACTATCAATGAATTCCAATTAAATTTTACCATAATACAATATAAACAATTTTGTGTAAATTATTTAATATTTTTTGTCCATTTTAGTACAGATTTATTTTCTTCATTATTTTTCACCTTTTTTGCACTTTATAATTTTGAATTTCATCGACCATCATACTGCCAACTGTGTAATTTAGAGAAGAAATTAAGAGCCTATCATATATATAGGTTTATACCAAGAATTAATTTCTCAATGGCTATATACCTTCTATTGTAAAATTTATATTCAAAATAATTTTGAATAAACATTCCAATTACATTTTATGATATAAAAATAAATCATATAAAATAAATTCTACTCTTTTTTAAAATAAAAGAGTACTAATAATATAGTATTTGGGACTTCAAAAAAAAATTAATATAGTATTTGGATACGTGTCTCACAACACATTTACCTTGATTTTTAAAGTCTCAACACAAGCTACCAGTTGTAACTTCTGCGTATCAACATACTCTCAAGCACACGCTAAGTAGATTTCTATAACTTTAAAATGTTATACTTTTGAAGAGAGGTAGGAATGACTTTGCACTTTGTAAAACAAAATACAAAGAATAATTATACTTCCAAGTAGATTTCTATAACTTCAAAATGTTATACTTTCGAAGAGAGATATGAATAATGACTTTGCACTTTGTAAAATACAATAGAAAGAATAATTATACTTCTAAGTAGGTGTCTATAACTTCAAGATATTATACTTTTGAAGAGAGGTATGAATGACTTTGCACTTTGTGAAACACAATAGAAAGAATAATTATACTTATATACTTGTTTCCTCTTTAATCTCTTTCCTTTACATCATTTTCTTCTTATCTTTTTTTCTCTCTCAACATATCATTTATCATATCTGTAACTTCATTTCTCTCTATTTCTTTTTCTTTTTTCTGTCTCTCTTTTCATTCACTTACACACCTCCAAATTAAAAGGGATGTATGTGTTTATCAAATTAAGTTCCAATAAAAAAAACTTTTAACTAAAATCAATTTGAACTATTAATCATATTGAATAATTTAAAATTAACTCTATAATCAAAACAAGCCAAACACGAGAAGCAAATAAACATAAGATGCCCTTTATTTAAACAAAATTCAAATGAAACTACATCACTCCGGTTCCAAGTACATAACAAAGAAACGATACAAAGGAAAAACGTTCCAACAATACATGACAATGATGATGATGATGGTTCAAGACATATCCGAACCCTAATCAGTGCTAAACCATGTCACATAGATGAAATTTAGCTAAGCCGGAACTATAACTGAAATTAAAACAACAATAATATGAACTTTTAAAAATAAAAGGGCATCAAGATCCAGGGATCAAGGATGATAGATCTCAAAAGAAAACACCACCCTCACCACCACCAGTAGCAGGTCCTCCATATCCTCCTCCCATTCCCATGTCATTAAACCCATGAGGGTTCATCAGGGTCCCATTAGGGTTCATCATGCTCCCATCAGGGAACATGTAGTTCGGCAGCATGGGAGGCTAAATCATCTGCATCTGCTGAGGGAACACCTGAGGCTGAGGTGGTGGCAGCAGTGGTTCTGGCTGATACTGCACAACGTTGGGATTGGTGAAGGATGAAGCCCCAGGGTAAAATTGAGGACCCGGATTCGCATTTGTAACACTCTGTAACAATGCCATATCAGCATAACGGGCCACGTGCACTTTCTATTCCTCCATGGCTTTCTTCAACAGCTGCAGTCACTCCATACTCAACGCCTCGATGGACCGGGCCACCACAACTGGGCCTCTGCTTCCTTCTTCAAGCCATTCAGCTCCTCGGCGTGCTTCCTCTCCACGTCGAGTTGGTTGTTTATCTGAGTCAGTTGCGTGTTGAGGTCACGCACATTGGCCATGCGGTGCGGGTCAATGTATTGATGCATGGTGCCCGTGTCCAGTAGTGGGCCCCCCTGAGATAGCGGTCTGTTACAGCGTCCACATAGGGGTGGCTGAAGGAGAACACTTTCTCACTGGGCGAGAACACAACGAGCACCACACTTGCACTACAGAGAGTGCAAAGCTCACTGGCTTTCTTGAAAAGCCCGCTGCGATGCTTAGAGAATGTTACTTGGAGGTTGCTCTTGTCGGTCATTTTCTTCATCTCGATCTTTTGGCGGCCACAACTTTTCTTTGCTCCGCTGCTCGACATGGTTGGAAAAGGATGAGAAAATGAGAAGAACGTTAGGTTTATGGCATGCTGCTATGGACAAGGTGGTGTTTCTGTGGCAGGGTGTGAAGAGCTCAATTTATAGCCATTTTGTGTCTGTGGAATGGACGCATGAAGCGACACGTGGCTGTTGAGACTCAAACAGGAAGCACGTAGTTTTTCTTTGCATTAAAGTGGTTTCTGGGAGATTGTGGATATCGCCTTTGCATGGCGTTTATGGCAAAATATTTAATGTAAAAAAAATGCAGCTCTCATTACATTGAATGTTTTATCCTAATCTTACTCAGCATTCTCTCAAATAAGATGTACCTGAATATTTACCAGCTATAATTAATAATTTATCTTGTTCTGTCAATGCATAAAATTTACAAAATGATTTTGAACACCAAAAATCTATTTGAAATCTAAAAGTAGAGGTACATTAAGTGATATAATATAAAAGAAAGATAGAGATAAGGTTAAACAACTTCATTATAAATTATTGGTATTATATACTCTTTATGTAATTAAAGATTATTAGTACAATTTTCTTAATTATTTATGTCTGCTTTGTGTTAATTTTTTGTTTTTTAATTATTTATAAGAAAATATATCCCCCTAAATTTCATGTAACCAAAAAAAAAATTAACTCATTTAATTTTATAAGTATTTATTGATAAATTCGTCTAAACAAAAACTTTATCATTTTCTGGAAAAAAAATGTTTAAAAGAAGAAACTAATTAAAAAGGCAATTATAACTCTATCAAATGTTACTCTTAGAATAATTTGATACCACCCCTCTCGCACACACATACTCACATACATATATATATGGGACATGACCTATTGACATTAGTAAGGGTGGCAACGTTAATGGGCAGGGCGGACACATGTAATAGTCTCATGTTACCTTCTCTGCCAGATAAATATCCTCCATATGTCTACCCCATACTCATGCAAGTATGTGTGTTTCTATGGATATTTATAATAAAAAAAAACATCTCAAATATATTTTTAAAAACACTTTGACTTTCTTAAAAAAAACTTTGACTATAATTTTTTTATTTATTCTAAAATTTTCTTTAAAAAAAGGTTAAAACTAAAATTATTCAAATATTCTACACAATTACAATAACCAAGATATACTTCAATTTAGAAACTAAATTTAAATGTTAAAATACTTCAATCTCATAAGTCCAAACAAAAATCAATAAACTAAAATAATTTAATCTTATAAGTACAAACAAAAGTTAATAAGGTACAATATTTCAATCTCATAAGTCCAAACAAAAGTCAATAAACTAAAATACTTTAATTTCATGTATTTAAACAAGGACATTTAAGTAATTTTATTATTACATGTATTTTAATGGATACTTACGAGGTGGGTACCTCAATATTCATCCCTGCTCTTATTTATTAACAAATACGGATATATTTGTTTAAATTATTCTCGTATACCCATTTAACTATCCATTTTCTGTTTGTTGTGAATTTTATCTGCAGATATATGCAGATATAAGTATTTTTGTTATCCTTAGACACCAGATAATTCTAAACTCTATAGATATTTGTATACACTTTAGTTACAGGAATGTCCAATCAACATTATCATAAACTTTCTCCAGGTTAATTTTGAATATCACATTTTTTTTCTCTTGGAGTCGTGCACAAATGTAGACAAGCTCTTGTAGAGTTATTGCATTATCAAAGGTGTCCTTACCCGGCAAAAAGACTACTTTGTGTTAAGAATAACTAATTAGGAATATTAGAGTTAAGAGTAACTAATTAGAAATATTAGTTTGTTTCTGTAAAAAAGAAAAAAAAGGAATATTAGTTTTGTTACAAAATAGCTCTATAAATAGAACACTCTATACACTCTCATGTATCTTTTATCATTTCTTAATCAAACACTATGAGTTACTTTGTTGGTACTCCTTTACTCTTCTTTGAGTTTTATGATGAGTGGCCACATCAAATATAAAGCTAAAAGAAGAGTAAAGGAGTACCAACAAAGTAACTCATAGTGTTTGATTAAGAAATAATAAAAGATACATGAGAGTGTATAGAGTGTTCTATTTATAGAGCTATTTTGTAACAAACTAATATTCCTAATTAGTTACTCTTAACACTAATATTCCTAATTAGTTATTCTTAACACTTTGGAATGGGCTAATGATGTCATTTAATAATGGATATAGACTATTAACAGCGTCCTTGGTGATGATTTTGTAAACAATATTGCATGAACTAATTAGTTTGAATCCTTAAGATTACCTAGAGAATTGACCTTAGGAATCAAAGTAACTAGGGTCTTAAAAGTTAGGAGGAAATAGCCCATCACGTAAGCGTCATTTACCAACGTCCAGATATCATCATGAATCGACTGTTAATAGTACTGCTTAAAGAAGATACCCTGAAAACCATTAAGTCTTGGAGCTTTGTATGGCTTCATAGAGTTCAAAGCTTTGGATACCTCATCCTTCATAACTGATTATAGGAGTTGTCTTATGCTATCCTTTCTTAAGCAAGGGTTATTTGCCACTATATGAAAAGGGTAGAGTTAACCTGCACAAATGAGCAAAAAAAAAAATGTTAATGTATCCTCCTGTTAACAATTTGAGCATGGAAAATTTTTGTATTCTTGTCCCTAAGTTTAACTTGTTGCTTCCTAGACTTTTGGTACCAAAAAAGTTTTCCTTTTAAAGAATCTGATCATATTGCTGCTAAAGCTAGCATTTAACTTGTAGTATCCTCAAGGAGTCCACTATCTCTCCAAAGTTTTTTGCAACCCTTTATGGCGAGACTTAATATTCTTTTTCAGCTTAAGTAACATCTCTATCATTTTTAATGGTAGTCCTACTGCTGAATTTGAGGCTAAGAGGGGCCTAAAACAAGGGGACCCTCTTGCTCCTTTTCTTTTTTTGATAATAGTAGAGGGTTTGGCTGGCATGTTCAGAAAGGCAGTGGCTAGTGGGGTATTCAAGGAGCTTACAGTGGGGAATGATGTTAAGTTCTCTCTATTGCAGTACGCAGACGATTCCATCATTGTGGGTGAGGTAAATCATTATAACCTTTGGGCACTTAAAGCTATATTCCGGGGGTTTGAATTAATTTCAGGATTAACTGTTAACTTTCATAAAAGTTCTCTGTACGGAGTCAACACAGATCCTGGTTATCTCCAAGCAGCAGAAACCTTTTTACATTGTAAGGTTGACTCATTACCCTTTAAATTCCTTGGCCTACCTATAGGGGCAAATCCTCGCTTGTGCTCAACTTGGGATCCTGTGATTGCTAAATTTAAGAAAAAAACTGGCTGGGTGGAAAGGGAAATTCTTGTCTATAGGAGTCAGGATAGTTCTTATTAATTCAATCATGAGTAGTCTTCCATTGTATTTTTTTTTCCATTTACAATGCCCCAAAAAAGGTTATAAAGACCCTTGTTAGCATTCAAAAAGGTTTTTTGTGGAATGGTGAAGCTGAATCTCAGAAGATTTGTTGGGTAGCTTGGGACAGGATCTGTTTACCAAAGATAGAAGGGGGTCTTGGTATAAAAAATCTTGAGTTATTCAATGTTAGCTTACTATCCAAATGGAAATGGAGATTTTTAACCGATAAGAATTCTCTTTGGTATCCATTGTTACTTCACAAATATGGTAAAATTGATGATCTTTCTGTTTCTCAAGGATCTGCGGTCAAGTCATCAATATGGTGGAGAGACATCCAGAGTATTATCCATTCTCCATTAGGATCACAGGGCCGGTTTGATGAGTTGGTGTTTAGAAGGGTGGGCAGCGAAGACCAAACATCCTTTTGGTCAGATAAATGGTGTGGTGATCTTAGCTTTAGACAGTACTTTCCAAGACTATACAGCATAGCAGAAAATAAATCTGCTTCTATTTCATATTTGGCTGCTGGCTCTGATGCGGTGACGCTGTGGTCTTGGTCATGGCACAGGTCTTTGTTTACATTGGAAGAAGACCTATTATCCCTTTTGTGCAAAAATTTGGAGGATGTCAAGCTCCAACCTGGAGTTTTAGATTCATGGGGTTGGAGGTTAAATGGACCGAATGGTTTCTCAGTGGCCACAGCATACAGGAGTTTGATGGCTCAACATCAACTTAGGTTGGGAATTCAAAATGAATTACTTTTCCTTAAGTATTTCTGGGAGTCTGATGTTCCTTCCAAAGTGCTAGTTTTCTCATGGAGACTACGCTTAAACAGACTACCTACCTGTGACCAATTACATAGACGAGGGATTAACATTCCAAATTTGGAGAATCTTGCTACCTGTGCAATAGAGAAACTAAAACTAGAAATCATCTGTTCTCTTTGTGTACAGTTTCATTTCAAGTCTGGACGGAGGTGTTTAGGTGGATGGGCTTTCAAATTGTTCTTCCTCAGGACATCATACAAGTATATGATCACTTGGGCTTCTTTATCAAAGGGAAAAAGACACGTAGATGGAAGTATCTGTTTTGGCATATAACATGTTGGAGATTGTGGAATCTGAGAAACATAATAGCTTTCAGGGAAGGGTCCATGGAGTTGGGTAGTATCTTGCCAACCATAAAGGCCATTTCTTGGCGGTGGTTCTTATATAAGAGGGGTCATAAACCGGGTATATTCTTCTCTTCATGGTGTATGAACCCAATTCAGTGCCTGCAACATTGATTTTTTGCTTGTAACCTCCTTTCATCAGTTTTTTGGTTTGCAGTGACTTGGACGTCTGTCCCTTAAGCATTTTTTGATGTAATTAAAACACTATACATCTTGTACAGAGCACTGATGTAATTACCTTCTCTTTATATTATAGTTTCTATTTGCCTTTCAAAAAAAAATATTCTTTTTCACCTAAAAATGTTACAAAATATTTCCTAATTAAATTTAATATTTTCCTCTTTCACCTTTTCAGGGCAACTAGGGGTTTTCTTATTCAAAACAAAATGGTCTTGGATCCCTAGTTTGGGGAAGACCCGCACACCGAAGAAAAATGGAGTTATGATAAGAGTGTGAGCAACAAAGTACATTGAGCATGATTGAATGAGGACTGCTAGTTAATATCAAAAGCATAGACCCTAAAGTTAGTCCCATTATCCACCAAAACCCAAATACCCCAAGCATGCCCTTGTGCCTCCACAATAGCAACTAGATTATAACTTGCTTGGTGCCAAAAGGTTGCCATTCTCTCAAATGGAATATAATAAAGTTTCAATGATGATTACAAAGGTAGGTCCAACAAGTGTCTCTTTGCTTTTGTTATTATTCATCCCTCTAATATTCCAAGAAAGGATATATACTTCTTTGAAAGCTCCTATTCCTGACATTTCTACCACTACCTATTATTGTGTTGCTCGTGAAAGGACTTGGCCTTGCTCCATAACTTGTATTCATTTATCTTATGACAATGGTTCATCAATGAACCTATAATGATTCTCTTTAATATGTTCGACCTTTGGTGTATTAAGGATTGGTGATGAAGGTCCAAGCATTGTTTGCACAAAGGGGTACGTAATAACACTTTTGGAATGTGGTTTTGTGTATGGCTACCTCGTGAGTACCATCTCGAACATCATGTATTGAACATTTGACTAAGTCATTACTATATTTTTCAGAAATAACTATTTGGTTGGATCGTTGAATGATCATAGGAGTATATGGGGTAATTGAGCTTCTTTTTTGTTTGCCCCAAAGCTTTGGCCTACAGGTTACTGGTAGTTGGTTTATCTTCATTATCTTTCTATGCCCAATAATTGCATGTATTATTTCCATTTTACCTGCATCCATCAATTCCTTGGTTTTTGTATTTTCAAACCCATCAAAGCAGTTGCTAGTTTGGATATTCTTCCTTTTTTTTTTTTAACAAAATCCTTATTAGCAATTGAATTATTATTTTTTTACCCTCATCGCCATAGTTTTTGTTACAATCTTTATAACCTCATCGCCAACATGAGTGTGCAATTCAGGCTGATTATTGTCGTACTTGGTTTTGGGTATCTTCCCAATCGTGACATAATTTCGAGCAAGGTATCCATATATAGTAGCGCAAGATGTGCACAAATGATGAGCAGTCCTTCATATACTCTACATTTTACTAGTGTTCATTAAGCCAAACCTTGCCCACACTTGTTGGGTAAACTTTATTTCCACATAAACTTTGGCAAATCTTCCTCTCTCCACCTGTAAGGTATTAGAATCCACCTTTTATAGGCTTGCCAATTGTCGAAGCCATGGCCAACAAAAATTTCATAATAATAAACTAAATTAGGAAAGTGGATCTATATTAGGGTACACTCTATCTTTGCTACTGGTGAAACAAAATCTAGACTCTAATGTGCAATTACCAGATATAATAATCAAATATCATCTAGGGCGCGCCCTTCATTCATCACTTTTTCCTTATCTTATTCCATGTCAAACTTGGCCATACAGAAGTCATTATCTATGTCCATAATGTCAAAGCCCTTATAAACACTACAATTTTGTTAACATCTCCATCATTACTATTCTTACCTAGTAGTTTCAGTACTAGAACATAATGCTAAGGGCCACACAGCTCCTGAAAGACATGTTCATCCAAATACACTTTTGGCATCAACTTGTTGCCACGAAAAGATACATTATCTCCCTGGTTGGTAAACTTGTCTTATTGTCAAGGACTTTGTCATGAAAAGAAATCTTATTACTGATATCCAATGATTTCTCCGGTGATGGTTGTAAATCACTCTTTTTGGAAAAGAAAACAATCACCTCCCTAAAATAACTATCTTATTTTACGGTCTATTTGGATAAACTTTTTCAGAAATATTTTTGAGAGAAAAAAATTAGAAAAAAAATTAAATGAGTTTCTCTATAAATTAAAATTAGCTTATGCATAAACTAATGAATAAACTTATTCCAAACAAAAGTCTTCATAACTATATGATATGTATCAAAGAAAATGAAATTGCTTAGAACTAAATTGATAAAATAAATTGGAAAACAACATAATAGTTATTGAGAATTAGTACAGAGAAAAAAAAAAGAACACAGTTGAGAAAATATTTTCTTAATATTATAAAAATGTCAAGTAATTTAAAAAAAGTTACTGAAACAATAATTATTTCAAAATAGAGGAAGTATTAATATCATTAAAAAATCACAAGACTAACTCAAACAAATATTTTATTATATCAAAGATAATTATAATAGAAGTATCATCTTTGAATTCCTTATGTACTACAGATAATATTACTAGGCACAAAAATAACTACTAAAAGGTTTTCAAGTTTAAATTAATGAAAATGCTTCTATAGAAGACCTTTATCGCTTCTAGTGGTGTTACTTGACTTAACCTAATTGGTGAATGTTTAATGTAATATTCAAATTTTGATAGTGTTAGACCCCCCAAAAAAAAAAGTCTTCAAGTGTTTAGTGGATCACTCGTGTTTAATTATGTCAACATGAATGCAAGTCAGTAGAGTCATGTCAAAGCCTAGCCTGCAAACTATATTTGACCCATTATATTTGAGTTAAACTTGTTCCAAGTAAACGAAATTGACTCCATTTATAGAGGTTTCATTGAATTTAAAAAATAACAAATTTAGACATTTACTTTTTTTCCCGCCATTGACATGTTTGGCAATTGACTATATATTCTTAAAAAAATGTTTTTCTTTGAATTTATTTTAGAAAGTTATTATTTTTTTAAAAAATAAGTTATTTTAAAAGAACACATAATTAAGTCATGATAAAATGTCACTCATCAAAAAATTATTCTAAATATAACTTTGAAAATTATTATTTCAAAAAAGTCAATAATCTTATATACTCAGCTAATTAAAAATTGTTCTAAATATAACGTTGAAAACTATTATTTCAAAAGTCAATAATTTTATTATATATGGCAAATCTATATTTGGGTGAAAGTTTTTAGACTATCAATGAATTCCAATTAAATTTTACCATAATATAATATAAACAATTTTGTGTAAATTATTTAATATTTTTTGTCAATTTTAGTACAGATTTATTCTCTTCATTATTTTTCACCTTTTTTGTACTTTAATTATAATTTTGAATTTCATCGACCATCATACTGCCAACTGTGTAATTTAGAGGAAGAAATTAAGAGCCTCTCATATACATAGGTTTATACCAAGAATTAATTTCTCAACGGCTATATACCTTTTATTGTAAAATTTATATTCAAAATAATTTTGAATAAACATTCCAATTACATTTTATGATATAAAAATAAATTCTATTCATTTTTAAAATAAAAAGAGTACTAATAATATAGTATTTGGATACGCGTCTCACAACACATTTACCTTTAATTTTTAAATCTCAACACAAGCTACCAGTTGTAACTTCTGCGTATCAACATCAAGCACACACTAAGTAGATTTCTATAACTTCAAAATGTTATACTTTTTGAAGAGAGGTAGGAATGACTTTGCACTTTGTAAAACACAATAGAAAGAATAATTATACTTCTAACTAGATTTCTATAACTTCAAAATGTTATTCTTTTGAAGAGGGGTAGGAATGACTTCCATATCCTCCTCCCATTCCCATGTTATTAAACCCATGGTGGTGCATCATGCTCCCAGTCCCATCATGAAACATAAAGTTCTGAAGCATGGGTGGCTGAATCAGGTGTGGGGGGAACGCCTGAGGTGGCAGTGGGTGTGGGTGTGGCTGATACACAAGGTTGGAATTGGAAGAGGAAGAAGAAACCCCAGCAGGGAAAAACTGATGAGTCGGGTTTACAACACTCTGAAGCATAGCCCTATCAGCAAGGAGCGCCACCTGCTTCTTCATCTCCTCCAACGCTGCCTTGTACTGCTCCAGCTGGGCCATGCTCATCTCATCGATGGGCCGGGCCCACCACAGCTGGGCTTGCACCTCCTTCTTCATACCATTCAGCTCCTCGACGCGCTTCCTCTCGGCGTCGAGCTGGTTGTTGATCTGAGTGAGCTGCGTGTTGAGCTCACGCACACGGGCCATGCGGTGGGCCTGGATGAACTGCGTGGTGCCCGGGTCTGTAGGTGGGGCCCGCGTGAGATAGCGGTCAATGACAGAGTCCACGTTGGGGTGGCCGAAGGAGAACACCTTCTCACCGGGCGAGAACACGATGAGTGCCACGTTAGCACCGCAGAGAGTACAAAGCTCACTCGCTTTCTTGAAAAGCCCGCTGCGGCGCTTGGAGAACGTGACTTGAAGGTTGCTCTCATTGGTCATTTTCTTCATCTCGATCTTTTGGCGGCCACGGCTTTTCTTTGCGCTCGACATGGTGGGTGGGGTGAGAAAATGAAAAGGCAAGGTTACAATAATGTTACAATATATGGCACATAGAAAGGTGACAGAGTGAAGGGCTCAATTTATACACATTTTGTGTCTGTCAATGGATTCACTCGAAATGATTCGAAACAATACGCGGCTCTTGAGTCTCAAATGTAAACCACCAGTTTTCCTTGCATTCAATTGGTTTCTGGATTGAGAGATTCTGAAAATCCCCTTTGGATGGCGTATATGGAAGGAAATTTAATGTAAGAAAAAAAAAAAGGCAGCTCTCGTAACAATTCATGTTTTATCGTAATTTTGTTCAGCGTTTTCTCAGATATGACGTACCTTCAATGATCAAAGATATGACGTAACTTTATATTTCCCAGCTGTCACGAATAATCTTCACCTTTGTTCTGGTGAGATAACCTTCTGAATAAACATTTATACAAAAAGAAAATAAAAAGATAAAATAAACTAAGTTTATCTTATTAATTAACATTAGTCTGTCTGTGTATATAGAATCTCTCTTGTTTAGCTTTTTACACTTTTTTATTAGTGTTTATTGATATATTTATCCAAACAAGACTCTTTTCATTTTTTGAAAAAAAAAAGTTTAAAAGAAGAATCTTGTTAAAAGGCATTCATAATATAGTAAATCATAAGGTAATACGATTAATTAATATTGTATTATTAAAAAGAAATTGACTTTTAAAAATAATTGTGGATATGGGAAAAAAATATTAGTTATTTCAAAAGAAAAAAAAAACTTTCTTAAAAACACATGAGAACAAATTATTTTTTTAAGGATTGAATTTCTCAGTTAGTCTTTCTTTAGGAATTTTCAAGTAGGTTTGTAAACTAAAATAATTTTCAATTGGGTCCCCATATTAAAAAAAAAAAAAAAAGCATATGAGATTAGTTTATGATGGCTTGAAACTGCAAAAAAAATGACAAATTATAACCAGGGTTAATTTAAGGACCTACTTGAAAAATCTTAAATAATTTACAGACCAATTGAGTAATTTAATCTTTTTTTTAAATATGTCTACTTTGTGTTATTTTATTTTTTTAATTTTTTAAATAAAAAAGAGCAGGTGAGTTTTTTTTTTAATCAAGTCATTGCATTAGAATTTTTATATAAGGCATAGCATTGCTAAGTGGTAAATCAAATTAAATGGTGAGACACCCCAAAATTATAACAAAAAATGGTTTATTTATTATAATTATCTTATAATTTAAGAACTAATAATTAATATTCTGAAATAAATGTGTTAAAGTAATCACTGATCAATAATATAATTTATTAATGAATGTATGGAAATTTATTTATTTATTTGATATTAATAAAAATAAGGCCCATTATTGTTTATTTGATATTTCATGACAAATGTCAGATAAATAGTATTTAATTTTAGGAATTAATTAATACTATTTTTATATTATTACCTTTCAAACATTATTCCAATCATTTTTTTTATCTATTATTTATTCCCAATGTATAATCTCAAATAAATAATTAATGAGTTAATGTTTTCTTCATCCTGTTATTCTTAATTTGTTTTTGAAACAAAGTTAATTCCTTCATCAAATAAAAGTTGTACTAATCTAATATGTATAGGGTATTATTTGGATAAATTTTTGCATTAGTATTTATATATATATATAAAGAAAATAAAAAAGTAAAACGAATTAAACTTTTCTGTTAGTTAAAATCAACTTATGCACCTCTCAATTTTTGAAGAAGTTAGATGAAAGAACTTTTATCAAAGTTAAATATATAAAGTTGATTTTAGCTCATAAGATAAATTTATTTTATAATCTTTTTATTTTTTATTTTATAAGTATTTATGAAAAAAAGTTCATCTGACTTGTTAAATTAACATTTCTTTTTTTATTTTGTTATGATATAGGGTAACTGCATACGAGGCAATAACTCATATCTAAGAGGTGTACTGATATATATATATATATATATATATATATATATATATATATATATATATATATATAATCCTAAGAGGTGCATTATGTAACACCCTAAGGATATTACCGTAATTACGCTTAATATTTCTAAAGACGCAAAAATTAAAAACATTTACACAACCATCTCATGCGGAAGCTAACATATAAACATATAAATTACAACTTGATTTAATAATTACAACTTATTTCTTGTAACATTTACATCATGCAACATATAAGAAAATTACATAGAAATATAAAATAACTAAGCTACATCTTCTATGACGAGGCTCCATGCTCCAACGACACGCACCATCACCTGTTTCCTGAAAGGAGGGAACTTAAAGGGGTGAGACATAAGGTCTCAGTGAGTGCTCTAAGACTCTACGGCTGGGTTAAACCCTTCTACCCGAACAATTCATCTATTAGTCTTTATGAATTTACCCTCTCCGAGCCTTTATAAAACTCTATTATTTCTATAGTTAGTCCACATCCATCGATCATAAAAACTTTCCTATAACACATCTCTCATGCTCACTCTACTACGCTAGTTCACCATCATCAGTATCTTAGTATTTATTCTTTAACTAGCAAGTTACTTCCATTACTCCCTCTACGTTAACTTCACTTTCCATGCTCGTATTCTACTATCTAACACTTTCTTTGCATCAATCTATTTCTTAATAGCAAAATACATCATGACCTATACTCACATAGTGTCGTTCTAGGTACATCTCTCTCTATGCCCACTAAGAGTCACATCCTATCCCATTCCATTACAAGTATAGATATATATACATTCACAACATATTATGATTATGGATAGAATCATTCACACATCACATGGCATCCACTTCATAAACCACACAAGTCAGACAAAACTTACAATAATGCACGTATGCAATGCGATGTTCCATTCTCTTTTCTCATATGCATGTGGTACCAGTAAAACATTCTTGTGAAAGTAGCCTGGGAGTACGTGCGAGTCGACGAATAGCCACACCATGGGCATCCGACACTAACAGTCTCAACCAGGATGATACCCCTAGCGGCTCGTCAGGGTTACCCAGTCTTGCAAGGATACTCCAACCCATGGGATCAGCATGAGTTTAAAGGAGATTCCAAACCAGATAACACCCCCAAGGTCAGAACTCATCGAGTTCTTCACGACCTCCCCAGTTAGGTTCATAAACAACTTTCAAAAACACATATATATCATGTTATGATGCATGATTCACATAGATGTTCATGACTTCATTAAACCTCACGTCAAACATAGTGAACTCATTCTCGCCCCACATGGGCTAGGTCACTCACGGTCAAAATATCACTTGGGTCCATTCTCACCCCATATAGGCTAGATCACCCATCTCAATGGCATCTAACATCACCTCTTAACTCACAAATTCAAAGACATTTAATACTCATACATTACAATTCACACTTTAGGGATAATGTAAAGCATTCAATGATTGCACAACACTCACAAATCACCATTCAAGTTATAACAACAACACATGTATTCAATCTCATTATTCAATCAAGTCAAGTACCTGAAATACATCTTAACCCTATGCCATACATCAATTGTAGAATCTATCTACTTTGTATTATGATTGGTATAACGTCCTTTAAGTTTTTAGTATTACTTCTATCATTTTATGTTGTGCATCTATGACCTTTCTGAGGTATAAACATGATATCTAGAGTTATACTAATCATATCAAGTTGAATTTTATCTTGTTTTAAAGTTAAGACAATTATCTACAACTCGTATGTTGACCTCAAGATCTAGTATTATGATCTACTATGCCTAAAATTAAGAACAACATAGACTTATCGCGGAATCCTGACAGCTTGACCTTTGCTCACTAATTGGGTGATATCTAGAGTTCTAGAATTCTGATTGGGATGAAACCAAAGTCATTAGTTATCTAACATCTAGGGTTACATCTCTTATGAAGACACCTAAGCCTAATTCGGTCATATTCACCACTCGTTTTTCACATTAAAATCACGTTCCTGTTTACTCTCTTTACATCTCTTAATTTCCACATCATTTTCCTAAACTACGATGAGATATCTGGGTCATAAGATAAGATACTTAAATATCTACAATTCAAACATGATCGAATCCTAAGGTGAGATGTCTACAATTCAAACATAATCAATTCATCATCGCATTAAAGAAAACATAATGCTTCGGAATATTCACAACCCGTCCAATTAAAATCTAAAAGCGAAGGGTAGGGGAAAGCACTCACTTGGGAAGCACAAAGATGATCTCCGACTGACCCGGGAGAGCTTGGTGGCGTTGTCCATCATGACCACCGCAACAACTCTTACTATGGCTAAAACTTGGGTGTGAAAAAAAAACACGATCCCAAGCCCCGCCTATATGCCCCGAGTTTGGAAACTCTAAGGGGAAGATAAAAAATATTAACTATAAGGGGCTCCACGCTTAACGCTAAGCCCACTTTATTCTTTGGTGCTACTAAAGCTTGGTGATCTACTCTATATATATAGGAAGGAAGGGATTTATGAAATTATTTTGCCCAATGTGGGACTTAAAGGGTTTTTCATAATCAAGTGACCTACTTTAGAGCCGATTTTCTCTAAGATGGAAGCCGATTTTGGTTTCTAAGGTGTAGGGATAAATTGTAGCTTTTTCAGCAACCTTTCCAACGACGCAAACAACACCTCATATGGACAAGTACAACTCAAGATATGACGTAGTCTTTCTAGGGTTTTCATCATAAAGCTCATCACTATACTTAAACACTTTTCAAACATTCTAATTATAAGAACTTAATCTAACACTCCTCTAACACCAAATATAATAACTATAACACTAACATAATATAATATAATAAAGATAATAATAATAATCTAACATCCACACCAATAAGATCACAAATAACAACAACAGCAGCAATAAAATACACACGACACACGTGCATAGAAAAGCACAAACACTATCACAACATAGGTACATGCTTAGGACAAAACCGATAATATACAAGTAATAATAACAAGAATTTACAGAAAATATAACAAAAGAGTCCTAATAAGGATTCTCCTTAAGGTATATTCCTAGTACCTGAAACTTGGGGTGTTACACATTCATTCACGTTATCACAATCTAACTAAAAGTTGTAAGTAAAAGATTTAACAGACAATCCTAAAATAATAAATATTTTCCTAATATTATAAAAATAACAAGTAATTTTTTTTTTACCAAAACAACAATTATTTCAACATAGAGGAAGTATTAATATTAATTAAAATAACAAAAGTAATTAACTCTAATAAATATTATATTATATATATATCAAAGATAATTATAACGTCATCTTTGTATTCTTGTGATATATATAAAGATACAATTACTAAAGACATCAACTACTAAAAAGACTATTTTAATTTAACCAAAATTTTCAAGTTCGAGTTAATGGAAATGCTCCTATAGAAAAAGACCTTCCTAATGGTGTTACTTGACTTCTAATTGATCAAATTTTCAATGTAATATTTAAATATTGATAGTGTTAGACTCAAAGATCTATAAAGTCTTAAGGAATTCGAACCCAATTTCATTTGAACCAACGACTTTTTGGTACCCATTAATTATTTATTTGAGATTATACATTGGGAATTAAAAATAAATTAAAATTGATTCAAATAATGTATGTTTGAAAGATAATAATAATAATAATAATAATAATAATAATAATAATAATAATAATAACAATTTTCATAAAATATTAATAATGATTATTTATCTGACATTTGGAATGATGTGATAAACAAATAGCAATGAACCTTCTCAATTTGTATTTCATATTTAATATATAAAAGGTTTAATTATATTTTTTATCTCATTATTTATTTATTTTGTTCAATTTTGTCCCACTATTTATTAAATATTTAATTAGGTCCCATTATCTTTAAAAAAGTAATTAAGCTTTTTTTTTATTCGTAGGAATTGAATACGGTACCAAGAGGTTTACAATAACTCACGCACCATACTCAACCAACTGAGTTAGACCTCCTCGATAAAAAGTAATTAAGCCTAAATAAATTAACTTTCACACGTATTCATTAATAATTTATATTATTAATTAATTATTACTTTAACACATTTACTTCAGAATATTAATTATTACTTCTTCTTTTTAGGCAATTAATTAATTAATTAATTAGTACTTCTTAAATTATAAGATAATTATAATAAAATAATCCAATTTTTTTAATTTTTGGGTGTATCACAGTAATTGATTTAACACCTAGGATTGTTATGTCTTACAAAAAAAAAAAAAAAAACCTATTCTATTGTTCCTATTTATTTAAAAAATAAAATAACACAAAGCAAACATATTTTAAAAAAAATAATAAGTTCACATTTTTTTAAGATTTTTTTTTTGGAATAGCTAATATTTTCTTTTTATATCGGAACCAAATTTTTTTAAAAGTTTTATTCTTTTTAATGATGCAATATTAATTAATCGTATCACTTTTGATTTACTATATTATGAATACTTTTTTAACTAGATTCTTCTTTTAAAAAAATTTCTCAGAAAATGAAAAGGACATTTGTTTAGATAAATTCTGCAGGCTGTGATTTTTTTTTTTCCTCTGATGAAACAAATGAATTGGGCACTCGGTAGGGTTAGTTAGCGGACTGGGCCTTTTTTATTTGGGTTTTAACTGGTGAGAGCTTCTTCTTCTTCTTCTTCTTCTTTTCCTTTTTTTTCTTTTTCATTCTCTCATTTTCTTCTTCCCCGATTTTCCTTTTCTCATATTTTTCTCTCATTTGTCTTTTTTTTTTTCTCTTCCTTCTTTTTTGAATACCAAATAAATGAAACAAAATAAAAGAGAAGTAAAATACAATATAAGAGTAAAAATATATGTAAAATTAAGCGTTCACAATAAAAAAATATTTATTTAAAAACAAAAGGAAATAAAAGAGGGAATGAAAATAGGAAATAAATTTAAAAAAGAGGACAAAATTAGGTGTTCACGCCTTGCATCTTCTTCTTTTATTTTTTTCTTTAAATTTCAAGTCATTTACATCCTTGCAAAGTTTATTTTTCCAGAACTTTACATTGCTTTTCAAATTTACTTTATTCCAAATGTACATTTTATGTACTTTAAATTTCTGCAATATTTTCTGGTTTTCTTTAGATTTCGATTTTCTTTTAATTTTCATTTTGCATATTTACTTAGATGTTTTTTGCATTTACAATCTGAAGTTTATCTACAATTCGTGCAATATAAATGTTGCTTTACATTTCTTTCACTCTGGAAATTCTGTAATGAAGTTTCTCCTGAAATTTCATTTGCTTCAAGTTGAGTTATCTTTGACTAAATCAAAGTGAAATTCGATTTATAATTCAAGAACTAAATGTTTTGTGCACAAGTGTCATTCTTGTCTAAAGTTACAAAATTCACATTTTAATAAAATTTGATTACATCCTGAACAAATGGAATTCAATAACTATGCATCAAGTTCTTAAGCAAATTATTGAATTAAGATTTTGATTCAACTATACATGTCATTCGATTGAAAGATAAACTCTACTAGTTTGATAAAAAAAAAAAATTCACAACTAATTCTTTGATTCTAACGTTCCAAATATACTTGACATTTTGGAAGCACTGTGGAAAAGTATTCAAAGATTCCTGTTGAACAAATGACCCTTTTGCACCAATGAACAAAATAATACAAAATGAATATACTCAATCTATATATAAATATCAAAATATGAAAGAGTAATAGAGAACAATTAGATATCACAGCTCTCGAAGTAACCAAACCTCAATTATCCTTAAATTAGAAAAAAGTTTAGTTACTCATAACTTCCATGAAAGCAAAGAGAAGAAATCTAGAAACAATATTGATATCCAAAAGTGTTGTCAAAAGTTTGTCTCCCTTCTAAAAAAATTCCTAAAACCCTTAAATAATTAGTTTCCAAAGGAGGGCCGAATAATAATAGAAACAAAGAAAAATTGTCCTAAATTATAATTTTGGTGGCCGTCACAACCTTCGTCATTGCCATCACAGGCAGGTTGTGAAATTTTTTGCCTTGTTGATCTTTTTCAAGTGCATAGCACAACTATGATAGCCATCACATATAAGTCAAATTAGCTTTCTACTTTACTATTTTGTTCTCCGTTCAACTTTAAATCTTTAGAATTTTTTTCTCATATGATTTCCCTCTTTTTTTCGAGGTTAAAGTTCCCTTTCCAGTGTAGAAAACAAATAAAAAAAATTTGTAATCTAAACCAAAAGGATGAAAACTATGCAAAACACTATGAAAATGTGCCTAAATAAACTAGAAATATATACGAATATCATAAACAATATGATGCAAATTCAAGCATATCAATTAACTTGAAGATGATTTTTCTTTTATAGTTTCTCAAGATGGATTTTTTTTTTTTTTTTTGTGTATGTGAAGATCTATGTTAGTACATATATCTAGGAAAGATTAATTTCTTAGAAATACTTGTTTATTTTTTCAAAAGTTTTATTATAGAAAGGCAATAAAAATAAGGTCAATTTTATTCAAAAAAACTAGTAGAAACATAATAAAAATAGATGATTATTTTTCTGTAATAAGGTAAATTAAACATACATTTAGATTCCCTCTTCACCGTGTTGAGAACAAAGAAAAGAAATTAAGAGGACTTCCAATGCATGTTGTTTTGGGAATTCATGATTATCAGAGTATGAAATTGACCATTGATAATCTATTGCCTTATGGCACTAACCAAATTAATTACCCCATCTTAATGTTTACTTGTTAAAATTAACTTCAAGATTAGGAAGTTATAAAATCTTTAATCTTAATGCATGACAATATGAAACCCCTTGTCTCCTTGTTGGGCATTACAATACGCAATCAATATATGACAATGCTAACTTACCACTTAATTGGACTCAACAAGTGATTGGTCTAAAAAGAATATTTGTCATCTGAATGATAAGATATACAGACTTGAAACGTTAATTTAGAATGGTAGTTTGTATGACTGATCATGAATATTTAGAGGTAATCGAGTTGTATAATCATATCACAATGAATTCAATATGTAGTTACGTTCCAATTTATACATGAAAGAGGATTTTTACTTCGAAAGTAACAGCAGTTGGGTACATTATTTTTAATTAATCATTTTTACTTTTGGTATGTTAGTTGGAAGGTAAGTCTATACTGTATAATATTCGAGTACGGATCTACTATCAAATTTTGTTTAGGAACAATTACATAGGAGTATCATAAATTTCCCGGCCATAAACATACATGTGTGGTTACTGTATATGATCAAAAATTAAATTTAAATAAATTCATATATAGGAACGTAACTCACGGGGAATTAATGTGGTATAATTTGTTAAAATATTTGTTGTGGATTAGTATCAATCAATAATTATTATATTATCTTTAGTATCATCAATCGACAATTAAAGATAAGATAATTATCTTATGTATATTACGGATATTTTGGATTGGATTATGATAAGATTGACCCTGTGATGGGTTGGGTCAATCATTTAGTAGATAGTCCATTAAGCAAATTTACTGATTCTCTGACACTCAAATTCTCTTAAACAATCCCCTAGAAAAGTGGGCAGAAATCCTCTCGAGTATTTCAAGGGTTTCTTCCGGCAAGCAATTCTCATAGAGATGGATGCGAATCCAGGTTAGTAATGATAACCTTCTTAAGTTTTATCACTATAATCATAAGCTATAATTTGTATCTATCTACGTTGTTTATACAATTTTCCATCAATTGGTATTAGAGCCAACTTAGATACATTTTATAGTTGTTTGTTGTGTGAATCCTATAATTTTGATTTCTTTGTTCTTATTCTTGAAATTAAAATTAGTGGTTCTATTGATTTTTTTTAAAATTAATTATTTTAAATTCAGGATGTGATAAAACAATTTGTGTCCCTTTTTTCTCTTCGAACTTCTTTGTCAAAAAGCATTTATATTTTATGCATGAAATTCGAAATCACTTGATGGTTTTTGTTCCTTGTTATCACTGGAGTAACATATCAAAAATTCATATAATTTCATGAATGAATTTAAGAGAATTGAGAAATTTTATTTTCTCGCGAAACCTTCAAAGCCCGAAAACTTTCGAATCAAATTACTTACATTTGGATAATCCTTTTCCAAAATTGATTGAGGGCTCTTGTAGATCTGAGGATTTCAAGCAAAACACATGCTTAAACATGTTTTTTCGTTCAAAAACGAGGGAGAATTTGTAAAATTACCGAATTTGAAACTGCTACGCCAAACGCGACATGCTCCTTTTTGTTTTCTTTCGATTTCTCCCTCTTTGCTCAACGATTTTCAAAATTGCTTGAGGGCTTTTGTAGACCGATCAATTTCAAGCAAAACCCATGCTGGAACATGCATTTTAGTTCAAAAACAAGAGAGTAATTGCAAAAAAATGATTTTGGGCATTGTTAGCCAAACGCGATTTGCCCCTTTGCGTTTTTCCTCGATTTCTCTTTCATTTTTCAATGAAATTCATAATTTGTTGAGGGGTTTTCTTGACCATGTTTGGACGAACCAAACTCACTCTCTCACGTTCAATTTTGTTCTCGTATTAGGGAGATCGAGTCGGGTGGGTCTCCATCGCGGGTCAAACTGACCCATTTGCTGGTTGTTGGGCGAGGAAGATGAACTTCCCTGAAGCCCACTCGCGGCCCAACGCGTGGGGGGCGCGTGGGCCCACTTCCAAGGCCCAAAAGTTTTTGGTGTTTTCCCAGAAATTATTTATTTAATATTTTGAGTTCTTTGGTATTTTATTTGGAATTTTTTGGGCATCAAAAAATATTTATTTGATTAATTCGAGACTTAATTTGATATTTTAGATATCGTATTCTTGGATTTTGTACTTCAAAATTTTTGTGACAATTCCCCACTATTTTAGTGATTTTCTAGTATTGGGTACTCTCACTAATATTGTGTCACTATTAAGGAATTAATTTGAGGTCATTTTATAATTATGCATGATAAAATTATCATTCTCCCACTATATGCATAATTTTTTCTCTCTCTTAATTTACATTACTATAACTCGCCTATCATGGGTATAGTGATGTGAATTTTTATGTTTGTTATCCAATTATGCATGGTATAAATTACCAACTTTGTGATAAGCATAATTTTCTCTTAATTTACATGATTGTAATCTCACCTATTGTGGGTGCATTTATGTGAATTTTGTGTTGGTTCTATCACATTAATAACAATTATACCCTATCGGTATGTTGTTGTTAGTGTGATTTGTTGTTGCACAATGTGCTTTTCTTTGCTTATGTTAATCAATTTCTTGGTACCCTATCGATATTAGGATCTCGGTAATATAAGTTATAGTACATTGTATTGTTTCACTTTTGCTTAGGGACTCTCTTTTGACTGAACTTCTCTTTAGAATCACATAATGTTTTGTGATGTTCAGTTTTCCTCCCTAACTCTGTCAAAATTTTGAATGAGAAAAAACTGAGACATGAAATTTTTTTTTTAGGCACTCTCTATAATGATTAGTGTTAGTCACATTTTTTTCCTTCCTTATAATTACTTGGGTTGAAGATTTTTTTTTAAATTAAATAAATATATGTAGTGAAGTGTATATTACTTTATGCCATTTTTCTATATCAAGTAAATCTAAAATTGGCATAATTTAATGTTTTAATATACATTATATTTTTTTTCACTACTACAATGTTCAAATTTAGACCCATTTATCTTTTTTTTAATTTGTGACAAATATGTGTCAAGTATATATTTTCTCTAATCATGTGCCTTAGTCAAAGAAATTTTGGATTATAATAAAATTTAATTTGTTTTACGTTAATGGTGCAATTGCGCATTATTTCAAATCATTTTATGCCAAGTTGATCCAAAGTTTGGATTAAATTCTCTGTTGCCTTATTATTGTTAAAGTGTTCACTTTTGAAATTATTGAAAATATTTTGTTGAACACTCTTTAAGGCAATTACAAACTATATCATTCATGTATTTTATATGAATCATATTGATTTATATTTGGAGTTTTTCTCTTGAGATGACATTATGTACTCTTATTTAAGTCATCAAAGCTCATTTGGTCTTATATATAACGATGAGTCATATTGATTTATATTTGGAGTTTTTCTCTTTAGATGACATTACATACTCTTTAAGTCATCAAAGCTCATTGGTCCTATAGTGACACTATGAACCTTTTAACTTGATTATGATTGCATATATGGATAAATTTGCAAATAAATTATTCTTTTCCTTTTGAGATTATAAATATGCAAGAGTGTCACTATTTCTCAAAATTTTCTAGCAGAACTCTACAATCATTTCCTTTTGATTGTTATAATACTCCATTTCGTAATCATATTCTAAATTTTGATTTTAGTGGGAGTATTTTGCATCTTACTAGTTCTAGAGTTCTATTTTGAGATAAATATAAAATTGCTTTGTGTACTTTTGTAATATTGACTCAATTAAGTAAAACCAACAACTCTGTTATTGTACTCTCTCCAATGTAGAGATCATGAAATTAATATTATGGTTCTTACGATGATAAAGTCGTGTTTATTACATGCTAAGTCAAAGTGTTGTTAAGCATGTTTTGATTTTCTTTGAATACGATTGTTGTTGAATATCATGAAATTAATTTGCATAATTCTATTATATTGATGATAATTATACCCTATTGGTGTGTTATTATTGATATAATTTGTTAAGATACAATGCACCATTTGTCCTACACTTATATCAATTTTTTGTTTGAGTAGCCTATCAACATTGGAGTTTTTTTAATGATATAAGTTTTCTCTTGTGCATTACTACCAGAAAATCGCGGAATAGCGACCGAAATTTGCCACCGAAATTTTTGGGTCACAAACTGCGACCGATTTAGCCACCGATAACAAGATGTGTCATTTGAGTAGAACAGCGACGGATTTTGAGACTAAATATTTCCGTAACAACATGGTCAGTCACTAATTCAGTCGCAACCTGGTTCCAATTTTAAAATTATTTTTTTTTAAATTATAGCGACTATATTTGCGACAGAACTTTTATTTGAATCAGCGACCGAATGATATTCGGTCGCTAGCTGACTTAGCGATGTTAGGAACAGCGACTGAACATTTTTCGGTCGCTGGTTAACAATACTTTTCATTATGTAGCGACCGACGAAATTCGGTCGCTATTTTACTTGAATTAATTTCCCAATTGGCGACTGATATAAGTTCCGTCGCTAAATGTTTTTATTTTAACGCCATTGTAGCGACCGAAACCAATTCGGTCGCTATTTTGATTTCAAAATATCAATTAATTCTAATATTTAATTAATAATATTAATAATATTGTAAAAATATAAATAATAATAATAATATATTAGTCATAAAATAATTTAGGATTTGATTTTTTTTAAAATTTTATTTTTTTACATTTTGTTAAAAAATAGACTCAACAAAAATATGTCTTACAACATATATAATTATTTTTTGTCTTTACATGTTGCCATGTTAATAGTGTTAAAAAATAGACTCAACAAAAATATGTCTTACCCTTGCTGCATTGCTTTGGTTGAATCCAAGATATATGATATAAAAATCCTAATTTTAGCCAAAACTATGTAGTGGTTCTTTTGATACTTTCGTTCTTATAGTTTACTTGAATTTACAAAAAAATATAATTAATTGATGTTGTATTTATGACTTACATAGTAGTTTTAGACTCTTTTTGCTAATTGTTTCAGATTCTAATAACATTGCAAAGCATAGCTAATGAATTGGATGTTATTGGGCTGCTCATCGTGGAAGAAGCTGTGAGGAATGAACAAGTTATGATTAGGTAGAGTATGAAGGATAGTTTGTACTTTGTAGTGATCTTCTTTGAGAGGGATGAACAATGTTAAAGCATAAATTGTAATTTCGGACCATAGTTATGCCAAAAAATTGTGTGCTAATACCAATGTTTTGGTACTTTTTATCAATTGTGAAATTGCACTTGATGTATTTCATTGTTGGTACTTTTTTGAATTATAAATTTACAATTTATAATTCATCGTGTTTCTTGAGATATCATATATCTTATTTGAGTGTGCTTCTGAAGAGTGTGATTAAGAATTTTATTTATTGTTTATAATTATTAAATAGGTTAAAAATTATTCATAAATGAAGAAAGTTACGAATTATTTATTTTAAAATAACTATAATTTAATTTTTAGCGACCGAAAATATTCGTCGCTGTCTAGCCACCGAATCAGCTACTTATAGAAGATTTTAGAATTGAAAATAAATTTGAGAATTAAATTATTAAAAATTAAATATAAATTTAGCGACCGAAATAGTGACTACTATATTTGTCGCAGCTTTAGTCCCAGGTAAGGGCAGCGACCAAAACCAACAGCGACAGACATTTTTTCATTAGCGACTGATTATATTGGTCGCTAGACAGCGACCGAGTACACTTTCGGTCGCAAAAGGTTTGGCGACTTGGGTTTTTGTCTCCGAATCTACTTAGTCGCTACTTCGGTCGCTAAACTAAATAGCGACCGAATTCTTGAATTTAGCCACCGATTTTGTCGGTCGCTAAATGACGTTTTTCTGGTAGTTATAGTATTATATTTCTTATTTATTGTGTATTTTGAGATTCTTGAGAGAGATCTCAACAAATAAGAAATTCTCTTTAATGAGGCATGTTTTGGTTGTATTTGTATGGAACCATTTAACTCTCTGAGTATGTGACAATTTACACGCATGTTTCCTTGTTGTTCCATACTAGCCTCTTTGTCTAAACCTTTTATTAATTGGGCAATTTTATGCAATCGAATATTCTGAAAATTTTCCATTTACCTATCACAATGCAAATTTGTTTAATGGAATATTTTATAGAAACAGATTGCTATCATGTGGGTAGTGGACATACCCTATCGGTATGACATTACTCGATATGGTTCTAGTGTGATAAAGATAATAGTTGAATTTTGTTTAGCTCTTTGGATATTTTCCTTAAAACTAAGTCAACTATTTTTTCTTTATCAAGTGGGAGAATCTAGCATTTTGAAAGTAATGTCCTATAAATGGACTGTGTTGACACAAGATCTCTACCTCAAATGCCCAATTAATCATACATGAGCAACCAAATTTATTTGTCTTGATAAAATGGTTTTCTTGTCACATACTATTTGTAATCACTTTGTTGTTAGGACCTACATTAAGGATTTTGTGATAGTCTCTTATAGAATATTGTTTTGTGATAACTCTCTATTGTCATATATTTTTTAGTGGACAATCCTTGATAGGACAATATAGGAATCCCAAATTTGAAGAGATTAATTTCTCTATACCATATTTTGTATGTTTGCTTATGGTATTTCAGATCGTAATTTTGTTGATGCTATATGCTTTATTTGGGATATATAGATAAACCTATGTCCATCATAGTTTGTGATTAGAGTTAGAGACTATTTGTTGTTATATCCTTAATATTTGTTCAGTATAGGTCCCATGTACTTCCGCTGCGTGTAACTAAATCTTATACTTAAGTGTGTGTAGATATTGTTTATAATTGTAGCACTTGAGTTTATGTTTTGAGTAAGTAATTGAAAACTTGAAAGTGATCCCATATTCTACTTCTAAATATTAGGGATTTTCTATCTCACTCATGTTTGTAAAGTAAAGGTTACCTTGTTTACGTGATCCTTTTGAGGGTCAATATTTTTTGAGGATTAATATTTGTTATTATACGTGGTTAATTATGAAACCCTTTTGTAAAGCTCTGTAATTGATAGATGGACTGTATGTTGGGTTCATATTCTTGTTTCTAACCACTTCCCTCATTAATCCTACTCTACTCTACTTCTCTCTAATACGTATTTCTTTAAGAGAGAAAATAGTGAATTTTTATTCACATTATCTTACAGAGCTATAATCTCACTATCATTAGAGTATTTCAATTCTAGTGGGCTCTAATGAAAATCCTAATCTTATTTTTTGGTATATAAAGGATTAGTGGGAGCATATAATCTTTTGTCATGTCTTGAGACTTATCAAATTTGTATTGTCATATATTCTTGTGCACATTTAATGATGATATGACATATTCTATAAGGACTTTGTTATTTATCCTTGTCCTTTTGTGTTGAGGTACATAAAATCCATTGTATCTTAGTAGGCATCTTTAGCGGATGTCAAGGCCATTTTGTTGGGAATTGCAAAATTAGTCTTTTGGCATGCAATTATCTTGTGCATCTCTTTTACCCAAAACTTCACATTTTGTTTGGTCGAAATTTATAAGTATATTGTAAATACAATACTCCTATCGAGTATGATTCTCTACATTGTTGAGGTGCTTGTGATGATAGTACTCCTATCGAGTACAAGTTTGTACCATTGAGGTACTTATGAATTTTATGTTTAGACCATTGATCTAAGTGCTTGCTCATATAGACATTTTGTGACCACATTAATCTAGAGTATCGTTTCATTTAAGCTAGGTGTCTATGTCATCCCAGTAGGAAATTAATGGATTTCCTAATTGTCTTCGGGTTTGCGTAGTCACTTATTTCTTGAAACTCAGATTAATTGAATGTCAAATATTCTAAGAGCATTTGTTGATTTAGCCCATCAGTGATCACTCTTGTTATTGGGCTATCGTGAGCACTTAGATGTATGTGAATTATGTTATGGCCTTTGCAGCTTTTCAGATTTAAATTGATTATGGTGTTGAAAGAAAACACTTGTAGATTCACTAATCAAAGACTTATCGGAGCTTTTGAGAATTTTACAACTCACATGTGTTTGGTTAAGTCTTTTGATGTTTTGGGTTAGTGGGAGTCTGAAAATACTCTATCATGAGATATGTATATAGTAATATTATCTTAGTAATATATCTCTTATAGCATTTTCAGATGCTTGGACCGTTGTTATGTGGCATATTTTGACTATTAAGCTATGCTATTCCGTATACTCTTTTCTTGTGAGAAATATGACTATTTGATGTGCAGGATATGTATCCCTATCGGATATTATTTTGTAGCATTAGAGATTTTAGATTTCTTACATTGTTGTTGACAAATTATTAAAATTGTCGTTTTAGTCTTGATGATTCTTATTTTGATTATTGGTTAATACTATCCAAGTGGGAGAATGTTAAAATATTTGTTGTGGATTAGTATCAATCAATAATTATTATATTATCTTTTGTATCATCAATCGACAATTAAAGATAAGATAATTATCTTATATATATTACGGATATTTTGGATTGGATTATGATAAGATTGACCCTGTGATGGGTTGGGTCAATCATTTAGTAGATAGTCCATTGAGAGGTTCGTACCCACTGCTAGGGGATTATAAATTTGCTATCCCATTAAGTAAATTTACTATTCTCTCCGACACTCAAATTCTCTTAAACAATCCCCTAGAAAAGTGGGCATAAATTCTCTCGAGTATTTCAAGGGTTTCTTCCGGCAAGCAATTCTCATAGAGATGGATGCGAATCCAGGTTAGTAATGATAACCTTCTTAAGTTTTATCACTATAATCACATGCTATAATTTGTATCTATCTACGTTGTTTATACAATTTTCCATCATAATTAACTAATTTAGGGGAGTATTGAAAAATAAAACCCTACATAGTATGTCTAATGTAACATATGAACTCTCTAAAATTACAGAGCTTGCTATTCATGTGTTCACAATACACACAGCCATACACACTAGATTTTATATTTGTGCGTTGCATGTGTAGCTTTGTTTTTTATGTTAATCATTTAAAGTATATTCTTATAATATTAGTTATTAAAAGATTTATAATATCAAATAAGTTTTTTAAAGATTCAAAATGATCATTTTTGTATCCATTATAATATATAAGAATTTATTTGATATCACAAAAATTTGAAAGACCAAATTAATATCAAATAAGTCTTTATAAAAATATTTTTTGGTACATATAGAATTAAATCAATAAATGGTTCTAAAAAAAAAAGTTAAAGAGTTAAAGTTTATTCCATCAATTCATAACGTGCGGTTAACTAAGTCTGACAATAATGTGTGGTTAATTTATTACACATAATATCTCATTTATTACACATAACTAAGTCTGTCAAATGTCTTTTAATTTCTTTCCCCTTTCTCCTAGGCCCCAAGAAACATTCATATTTCTTCCTTCAAAAGAAAAAAACATACATATTCTTAATTTCAAGTTTGTTCATAGCACAATTTGATACGATATAGCCAGCTGTTGATTCGTATAAAATGAATTTCAAATAACTTTGAATCTTATAATATATACTCCTCTGTTCCAAATTATATGACGTTTTAGAAAAAAAAATTTGTTCCAAAATAGATGTCGTTTTACAAAACCAATGTTGCATTAAATGTCTTTTTCCAGGACTACCCTTAATTAATACTTAGTGGGAGTAGTGTACTATGAGTAATTAATTAGAGAGATAAAGGGTATATTAGGAAGTTACCTAATATTTTCTAGGAAATTCTAATTGCATTCCTTAATACCTGTGCCAAAACCTTAAACGTCATATAATTTGGAACGGAGGGAGTATACTTGAATGAATTGATGTAATTTCGTATCATTGATACGAATCACACAATTTCTTAATTTCAAGTTTGTTCATAGCACAATTTGATACGATATAGCCAGCTGTTGATTCGTATAAAATGAATTTCAAATAACTTTGAATCTTATAATATATACTCCTCTGTTCCAAATTATATGACGTTTTAGAAAAAAAAATTTGTTCCAAAATAGATGTCGTTTTACAAAACCAATGTTGCATTAAATGTCTTTTTCCAGGACTACCCTTAATTAATACTTAGTGGGAGTAGTGTACTATGAGTAATTAATTAGAGAGATAAAGGGTATATTAGGAAGTTACCTAATATTTTCTAGGAAATTCTAATTGCATTCCTTAATACCTGTGCCAAAACCTTAAACGTCATATAATTTGGAACGGAGGGAGTATACTTGAATGAATTGATGTAATTTCGTATCATTGATACGAATCACACAATTCAATGATTCACTATTTTTTCTTCTTTTTTTTTTACCAATTTTTATGAAAGAAATTGAAAATCACATAAACTTAAATTGTTAAATAAAAATTAATTAAAAGAGCAGTTTCAAACTTATCCTATTTAATTATTTCATTACTTTTATTTATTTCTAAATCTTATGAATCAAAACAAATTATAATTTACCATTGAAAAATTAACTTGGCAATTCATGATTTAAATCTCAGTTTGATAAGTGTCCAGGTGTTTACGATTGTTCCAGGTACAGTTGTATTTGAATTGTTAGTATATGTGACCTATCCGCGGTCATCTGTTACCTTTGACTTTGGAGAAGAAATGGTTTTAGGAGGAAAAGAAATCAACCAAAATATCCATTTTGCACCAGACACGCCACTGATTTAGTATATAATTCAAATTAGTGAAATAAAAACTTTTACCTATTTATTGAAGAACATTCTAATTGCAGATTATCTCATATTATTGTTAGGTTTGACAATATCACACGTTAGCATTGTACTAGAAAAAAAAATATGAGTAGTGCTATATAGCACGAAGAATTTAAGTACGAAACGCATAAAATATGTAAGGTGTAATTATTTCTCATAAAAAATAATAAATTAAATATTAAAAGAAATTAAATTAACAAACTTTTGATTATATATCCCGCTAATCTTGGTAGACTTCCTATCTCGCACCAAAAACTAAAGAAACAATCTCAGCAAAATTTTCTAACTCTGAAAATCTTCTTACAATGCTATGTGACATTAAAACGTAAGGTATCATCAGAAGAAGAAAAAAAGGATAAGATATGCTTAATTTGTGTTAAATTTGAACGTAGTAGTTTCTAATGCTTTGCACCAGTGCATTGCTAATGGCCTAAAAGGCTAAAACATTATTTCATTGGACCGCAACTGAGGAAGATGGCTGCAACTCCAAGCAGGTCTTTGATTGAAATTATATCAGCTGAAGAAAACTAAAACTAAAGGGGATCGGAAATAACAAAATAAGAAGAAGAATAGCGTTTGAAAAAGATGTAAAACAGGCCACGTCATTCGTATTTAAAGTACAAAATTTAATTCGTACTATTAAGCATTTTCCAAAAAATATATATAGTCTCCTACTACTACTACTACTACTGTATATATGTATCAATTGTAAGCATTAATTTGAATAACTAAATCTATATATCCAAGAACAACACCAAGATCAATGGTGAAATTTTATTCCCCTGGAGTCCAGTGTCCTTGATGAATTATATATAAAGGACAAATTAGTTTCAACAGGGATAAAAACCAGTTTTTTTTATTGAAAAGAGGGATATAAACAATAGGAAATACACAACTCGTGAGGTACCAGTTTGTGATTCACACCCCTCTGAATCCAAAAGAAACCGAAAAAGAACAAAACAAGATCAAAGATTGCCAGTTCGAAAAGCGAGATAATAGGCATCAAGAAGTGGCGAAGCAATGCCAATCCCAGCAGGAGCTGCAGGTTTGTTCTCAAAGGCGTCATAGCATGAAAATGGACCAAGCCCAAGCCCATTAATTGACGAAGAAACAAGAGGAATCAGCAAAGAGAGGAAGAAGAAGAAGAAAAGAAAGGAGACCAAATGCTTATTTTGGCATTGGACTCCTGGAGTGGAAACTAACTGTGACTATATATATATTGCTGAATCTTTGGGTTACAGCTAACCCAATTAATTTTCCTTTTTATGTGTTTTATTTCTTTTTATTATTAGTCCTAAACCAGGAAGTTATATAATCTTTGGTCTTAATATGTGATTATGGTATGAGACCAAATTGGTAGGTATTATTCAAAGGTTTTTGTTTGTAATTTTTAATTGAATTTTATATTTAAATTTTCATATTTTGGCATAGAACTTGAGTATTCGAAAGTCATTTTGGATTTCAATTATTTATTTTTTTCGTTCAGTTAATTTGAAATAAGATGAGCAAACTCATTTTAAAGGATGAAATTTTTAAAGTGACTATTTCTTTTTCTTCATAATATTAACATATAATTATTATTGATTGAAATTTATAGGAGATCATTGAAGATTGTAGCTTTCACCATCTTGTTAACAGGTCTCATTTATTACTTAATAATATTTATATGAATTTCATTCAATAGTAAAGAATATATTTGAAAAAATTAAAAGACTTAAATGCACCTTTAATCCCTCGTAGTTGTGTAATTTTAGTCCCAAAGTTTCAATTGAATAAATTGGATCCTCCAAATAATGTAGTTGTGTTATTTTGATACATCCATTAAAAAATTAATAGTTTTTTTATGATGTAATGTTGGTGGATGACATGTCAAATAATAATGTGACAATGATATGGTGGTGACATGGCTTGATAATGTTACATATTTTTGTTTTGACATTATCACTTAATTGAAGTAAAGAGTTATTATAAAAAGAAAAAAGAAATAGAATAAGAGTTAATTGTAATGTTTAGAACTTTTTTCAAATGTTAGACCAAAAACATCAGCTGCTCCATTGAAGCATTCCACAAGAAATGAGAATCGTGAAAAGGTTCTTCTCATTAAATGATTGAGTGCAATGTATTTTTGTTTTGTTTATGTATAGTGTACTCTGTAATCATGTCAACCAAGTATATCATATATGTTGTACTTGGATCATTTGGAGTTCCATGGATATGTGATCATTTTGTTTATTTGGAGAAAAGTTGTGTTTTTCATAAGAATATTTGCTTTCTGGCTATTTCAGCTATATATAACTAATAACTTCTTTGAACATGTGAAAAGAGAGAAAGGGGAAAAGATATTTAAATAAAGATATTAAAAAAAAGATGAAAGAAACCTTCAAAAAAAAAATGAAAGAAAGGGTACGTTTAACAATTGATGGATACCTTTAGTAATTGTCTTGTGAGAAAATTGATTTAACACGTTTGGAAACTAAATTTCAGAATGTATTAAAATTTTCACTTCCGAACTTTAGTTTCTGAAATGTATTGAATATATATTATCAAATAAAATTTTAGAACTTCCATCGTCAACCAAAAATACGTTCTGAAAATTAGTTTTCAGAAAAGCGTATTTTTTGAGAGAGATAAACCCAAAAAACACATAAATGGGGTGTATAAGATTTGTTATTGTGTATTTTATTCATGATTTTTTTTCAATGAGAATCAAGTTCATGTGTTATTTATAAATCATGGAGACATGGACAATGGGCTTGCCCATGACTTAGTATCGTGGGAACTATTCAGGCAATTCTATTTACACCATTTTTTTTTCTATCCGCACTCATTTTGCGTTTTTGTATTTTTTGACAAAAATATCTTTCCCATAAATGAATTTTTGGAATATACTTTTAGTAATTAGCAGACGTTACTGTATTTAACTTCCGAAATATATTAAATACATTTTAGAAATTGATTTTTAAAATGTGTTAAAATTTTAACACTTTTGGAAATTAGTTTTCAAAAGCAAGAAATTTCAACATTTTAACACAAGCTTGTTTCAATAGTTGTGGATACTAGAGGATAATAAATAGCTAGCAAGAAATGGAAAGTTGATAGGAATCAATGGAGAAAGTCATGGACTTATGGAACAAATAATGCAAGCTCAGCAGGGAGGAGTATCTATGAGAATGACATGCTAAAAGATAGAGAAATGAGAGAGGTCTAAATCAAATTTTTCAACAAAGCAATCAATAAGGAGAAGCAAGAGAGACTTGTATTAGTTTTCTCTTCTACAATTATGGGTGATTGTCCATCATGACTTACCTATATTAGCAATAGTGCAATATCTTCATTTTTTAGGCAAATGAGGCAATAATAATTATAAGAGTGAGAGATAAAGGGGTTCAAAAGTGTTACCACTTTTTTTTGTCAAAATGGAAGTGCTTTTCTGTTGTGTATCATGATCAATGGAAGCACATTTTTGTAAGAGGTATTTTTATCTAAAAAATAAAACAGGGAATGTACTTAACAAAAATGGGGATGCGTTTAATATTTAACAATGCCCTTTATGTGACTGGCTACTGGCTCTGGCCCTCTGGGTCCGATTACGGGCATGATCCAATCCAGTCTCATTCAGTCGCTGATTATTTGTTTGGCTTAATATTGTTGTGTCGTGGGTCTTCACGTCTTCATTCATTTATTTTTTTTTTCCTTTTTTTATTTCTTATAATATTATGTTTATTTTGTATTAGTTCCTTTGAAAAATATTTGATAGGGACTAATAACAAATTATCTACATATTTTAGGGACTCAAAAGAAAAAATATATATATTAGAAGGATTAAAATAAAATAATAAGGATCAAAAATAAAATTTTTGTTTTATAAGAGACTCAACTAAAAAAAAATTATAAGGGAACCAAAATAAAATTTGCTAATTTACCAAAGACCCAAAACATATTTAAGCCTATATATTATTTAATTTAAACAGAGGATTGAAATTGTACATATATTTATCACTATTAAATAAATAACAATATTATAAAACCAACCAACCAAACAATCTTTTAAACTTTATTAATACTATATATCTTAAATTTAACTTGATAACTATTTTAATTTATTTTTTTATGACACCACATGTATTCTTAAGGAAGTTATGAAAATAATCTTGCTTGAACCGGTATAACTATGAACAACAAAGTTCCATGTATGAATATTTAATGTAATTGCATACTTAAAACTCAATTTCAAGATCACTAGTTAAGCTAGAAAAACTTTGTGGCAAATGGTCCATACCCCTGGTAATCAATAATGTTTTTAAAAAATATTTTTTTAATTAACCTACTTCTATATATTTAGGCTTAATTGCATTTTTTACTCCTAACTTTTTACTTTTTGGCAAATTTTACCCCCAATAAATTAATTTGGCACATTTTACCCCCAACTTTTTAAAAAACTTGCAAATTTTACCTTCTACCGTTGTACTGACATGGCATGCTGACATAAACATAAAAATTGGGGGTAAAATTCACCAAAAAATAAAAAGTTGGGAGTAAAATTTGCCCAAAAGTGAAAAGTTAGGGGTAAAATTTGTCAAAAAATAAAAAGTTGGGGGTAAAAAGTACAATTATTTTAGCATGCCACATCAGCAAAATGATGGAAGGTAAAATTTGCAAGTTTTTCAAAAAGTTGGGGGTAAAATGCACCAAATTAATTTGTTGGGAGTAAAATTTGCCTAAAAGTGAAAAGTTTGGGGTGAAAATTGTAATTAAGCCATATATTTATATTATATCCAGTATAGTATATTTATATTTATATAGAAGTACATTAATATACTAATTTATATTTATTATTATTATTTAATAAGAAATTAAATATTAATATATTAATTTAATGATATATTAATTTATAATAAGAAATTAATTTATTATTATTTATTAGTATACTAATAAATTAATATATTAATTAATAAATAGTAATTAGTATACTAATTAATAAATAGAAATTAATACATTAATTAATAAATATAAATTAATATAATAATTAATATATATAAACACAAATTAATAAATTTATAATTTAGCATATTAATAAATTAATATTTAATAATATAGTAATTAATTCATAAAAAATAATACATTAATTAATAAATATAATTAATAAATTTATAAATTAGTATTATTATTAAAGAATATAAATTAATAAAATTATTAATATATATACTAATTATGAAATACAAATTGGTATTTTAATAAATTAATATATTAATTATTTCTCTTATTATTAATAATAATTAATTTATTATAATAAATTAATATTATTGTTTGGTTGATTTTATAATAATAAATTATTTATTTAGTAATAAATATAGGTCCAATTTTGATACTCCACCTCTAAAAATACTTAGGGGATTAATGATGGTGGTTGATAGGGACAGTATTAAAAAATTATTATATTAATATAATTTATTTGAAACAAATTTGAAATAAAAGTTTTAATATTTCTTTAAAATTTGAAAACATCAATCAATATAAATTTTTTTAATACTAAAACAGCAATCATTTTAAAATAGAACAAATATTATGAAAAAAAGTAGAGATAAATAAAAGTACTCTATCACTGTTTAAAATCCCTATTTATAGGAGATTAGTGCGTGACTTCTGAATTAATGAATGACAGTAAATATTAACATTTCTAATTACTTTTGAATACATAAAACTTTATATTTTAAGTTGCATATAAAAGTTAAAGAATATAATTTTCAAGACTTTGAAATATTCTCCTCCATTTTTAATGTATCGAAATTATGGTATTAATTCTAAAAAAAAAAATGGTATTATATAAATTATGAAAGGAATTCCAACGTATATAGAAACATATATCTTCACCTATCATTACATTTTGGTACGTAAAAACTAAAAAGTAGACAAATTAAAATTTGAAAAAAGTCGTGACTATATATATATATATATATCCATGCGTTGTGTATCCATGAAACCCATCAAGTCCCCCATTTCTAAATCAAACAAACTGATTAAATGGCCATTTTGCACTGGAAAATATATACTAGAAAGTCCAAAAGAAAATTAAACCATTGAATTAAAATGATTATTATATATTAGATAAATTAGATATTTGTAATTAGGTAATTGTATAGACAGTATTTATTTATATTTTACAAAAGAATATTAATCATTAATTTGAATATATTTAATAAAATATCAAATAATTTTTTAACTATATAAAAAAAAATTGTAGACTTCATCTATTCAATAAGAAATTTTAATTTAATAGTTAGATCGTTCAAATTTAATATATACAAAAAGTTATTAAGGGAAATAACTCTATCAAATGTTACTCTTAGAATAACTTGATACCACCCCTCTCGCACGCACACACTCAGTAAGGGTGGCAACGTTAATGGGCAAGGTGGGCACAAGTAATAGTAGAACTATCAAAATAGGTCGCATCCCGTGGATCAACCCAACTCACCACGGGTTTGGGCGGGGTTGGATTGAAAAAAAGGGCATTTTCTAATAAGAGTAAAAAAAAATTGATCCGGCCCATCGGGTAACCCATGGTTGGCCGGGTTGGCCCGCAAGTTGGCTAACTACTAAAAAAAAAAATCCCTTTTTAGGTTCTAAGATAATTATTTATTTCTTAAAATTGTTATTTATTAAATTTAAAAGACTTGAAACTTATTGTAATTGATAATATTTGTTGCTAACATAATATTCTTTTATAAAATTTTGAATTTGAAGCATGATAGAAGTTGAATTTTTTTTTTTTTTTAAAGAAAATTGATTTTTCATTATTTTTTATATTAGGTGGGCCGGGCTAGCATTTTATGGACTCACTAAGAAGTGAGCCAGGTTAGGTTGGCCCACCAATTAAGCAAGCCAAGGTGGGCCGAGCTGGCCCGTTTTAACAACTCTAAGTAATAGTCTCCTATTACCTTCCCTACTAGATAAATATCCTCCATATGTCTACCCCATACTCATGCAAGTACGGGTGTATATGTGGATATTAAAAAAAAACATCTCAAATATATTTTAAAAAAACTTTGACTATAATTTTTATTTATTTTAATATTTTCTTTAAAAAAAATAGTTTAAAGGTTAAAACTAAAATTATTCAAATATTCTACACAATTACACTAACCAAGATATACTTCAATTTAGAAACTAAATTTAAATGTTAAAATACTTCAATCTCATAAGTCCAAACAAAAGCCAACAAACTAAAATAATTTAATCTCATAAGTACAAACAAAAGTTAATAATGTACAATATTTCAATCTCATAAGTCCAAACAAAAGCCAATAAACTAAAATACTTTAATTTTATATATTTAAACAAGGACATTTAAGTAATTTAATTATAACAGGTATTTTAATGGATACTTACGAGGAGGGTACCTCAATATTCATCCCTACTCCCATTTATTAACAAATACGAATATTTGTTTAAATTATTCTCGTATACCCATTTAACTATCCATTTTCTGTTCATTGTGAATTTTATCCGCATATATCTGCAAATATAAGTATTTTTTTTGTCATCCTTAGACACCAGATTCTAAACTCTAGATATTTGTATACACTTTAGTTAGAGGAATGTCCAATCAACATTATCATAAACTTTCTCCAGGTTAATTTTGAAGATCACATTTTTTTTCTCTTGGAGTTGTGCATAGATATTGTAAACAAGCTCTTATAAAGTTATTCATTATCACAGGTGTCCTTACCTGGCAAAAAACTATTTTGGAAAGGGCTAATGATGTCATTTAATTATGGGTGTCGACTATTACCTAGAGAATTGACCTTAGGAATGTTGCATGAACTAGTTAGTTTGAATCCTTAAGATTACCTAGAGAATTGACCTTAGAAATCAAAACAACTAGAGTCTAAAAGTTAAGGGGAAATAGCCTATCGCGAAAGCGTCATATACAAATGTCCAGATATCATCATGAATCGACTGCTAATACTACTTAAAGAAGATACCCAGAAAACCATTAAGTCTTGGAGCTTTGTATGGCTTCGTAGAGTTCAAAGCTTTGGATACCTCATCCTTCATAACTGATTGTTGGAGTTGTCTTATGCTATCCTTTCTCTTAAGCAAGGGTTATTTGCCACTATATGAAAAGGGTAGAGTTAACCTGTACAGATGAGAAAAAAAAGAAGTTAAAGTATCCTCCTGGTAACAGTTTGAGCATGGAAAATTTTTGTATTCTTGTCCCTAAGTTTAACCTGTTGCTTCCTAGACTTCTGGTACCAAAAAAAAGTTTTCCTTATAAAGAATCTGATCATATTGCTGCTAAAGCTAACGTTTAACTTGTAGTAGCCTCAAGGAGTCCACTAGATCTCCAAAGTGTTTTGTAACCCTTTCAGGTTTCACCTAAAAATGTTACAAAATATTTCCTGATTAATATTTTCCTCCTTCACCTTTTTCAGGGCAACTAGGGGTTTTCTCATCCATGCTTCCATACTTTTTCTACTACCTTTAGATAATCATCATGTGTCATCTAGGCAACTTCAAAACAAAATGGTCTTGGATCCTCACAGCGAAGAAAAATGGAGTTATGATAAGAGTGTGAGCAACAAAGTACTTCTTCAAAGGCTTCAAGGAAAGTCTTTGAGGGAGCATAAAAATATAATATATGGAGGAGCATATAGATTATTTAGATATAGCTCAAGAACCGACCATGGAGGAAGGGGATTGGACTTTCATATAGTCCAATACACATTCATTCTTGACCTCCCAAATAAGCATTGAGCATGATTGAATGAGGACTAATATCAACAACATAGACCCTAAAGTTAGTCCCATTATCCACCAACACCCAAATACCCCAAGAATGCCCCTGTGCCTCCATAATAGCAACTAGGTTATAACTTGCTTGGTGCCAAAAGGTTGCCATTCTCTCAAATGGAATATAAGTTTCAATGATGACTACAAAGGTAGGTCTAATTTTACGATTAAGATCCAACAAGTGTCTCTTTGCTTTTGTTATTATTCATCCCTCTAATATTCCAAGAGAGGATATATACTTCTTTGAAAGCTCCTATTCTTGACATTTCTACCACTACCTATTGTGTTGCACATGCAAGGACTTGGTCTTGCTCCATAACTTGTATTCATTATCTTATGACAATGGTTCATCAATGAACATCATACATTAAGGGTCTTTTTAAGTTGTATGTTGTTAATCCTTCACGGGGTACTTCTGGTACCTGTTAATAAAATTCTCTTTCTTTGGCTTATCAAAACAAAAATCAATGAACCTATAATGATTCTCTTTAATATGTTCAACATTTGGTGTATTAAGGATCATTGGTGAAGGTCCATGCAATGTTTGCATAAAGGGGTATGTAATAACACCTTTGGACTGTGGTTTTGCATGGCTACCTCGTGAGTACCATCTCGAACTTCATGTATCGAACATTTGACTAAGTCATTACCATATTTTTCAGGAATAACTATTTGGTTGGATCATTGAATGATCATAGGAGTATATGGAGTAATTGAGCTTCTTTTTTGTTTGCTCCAAAGCTTTGGCCTACAGGTTAATGGTAGTTGGTTTATCTTCATTATCTTTCTATGCCCAATAATTGCATGTATTACTTCCATTTTACCTGCATCCATCAATTCCTTGGTTTTTGTATTTTCAAACCCATCAAAGCAGTTGCTAGTTTGGATATTCTTCCTTTTTATTTTTAACAAAATCCTTATTAGCAATTGAATTATGTTTTTTTTTAACATAACTACAAGCTAATAACTCTGTAACGAGTCCTCATGATTATTAATACATGTCTTAATTGTAGGAAAGTCATTCATGATTCGCCATAATTTTTGTTACAATCTTTAAAGCCTCATCGCCAACATGAGTGCACGATTTAGGCTGATTATTGTCGTACTTGATTTTGGGTATCTTCCCAATCGTCACACAATTTCGAGCAAGGTATCCATAGTAGCGCAAGACGTACAAATGATGAGCAGTCCTTCGTATACTCTACATTTTACTAGTGTTCATTCAGCCAAACCTTGCCCACACTGGTTGGGTAAACTTTATTTCCACACAAACTTTGGCAAATCTTCCTCTCTCCACCTGTAAGGTATTAGAATCCACCTTTATAGGCTTGCCAATTGTTGAAGCCATGGCCAACAAAAATTTCATAATAATAAACTAAATTAGGAAGGTGGATCTATATTAGGGTACACTCTATCTTTGTTACTTTGTTACTGGTGAAACAAAATCTAGACTCTAATGTGCAATTACCAGATATAATAATCAAATATCATCTAAGGCCTTTCATTCATCACTTTTTCCTTATCTTATTCCATGTCAAATAAACTTGGCCATATTGAAGCCATTATCCACATCCATAATATCAAAACCCTTATAAGCACTACATTTTGTTAACATCTCCATCATTACATTAACTAATATTCTTACCTGGTAGTTCCAATACTAGAACATAATGCTAAGGGCCACACAGCTCCTGAAAGACATGTTCATCCAAATACACTTTTGGCATCAACTTGTTGCCACGAAAAGATCCATTGTCTCCCTGGTTGGTAAACTTGTCTTATTGTCAAGGACTTTGTCATGAAAAGAAATCTCATTATTGATATCCATTGGTTTTCTCCAATGGTGGCTGTAAATCACTCACTCTTTTTGCAAAGAAAACAATCACCTCCCTAAAATAACTATCTTATTTTAAGGTTTTATTTGGATGAACTTCTCCAAAAGCATTTTTAGGAGAAAAAAATAAGAATGAATTGAAATGGACTTTTCTATAAGCTAAAATTAGCTTATGCATATATAAGTTAATTTGTAGAAACTCATTTCATTTTTTTCTTCTTATTTTCTTTTCTTAGAAGTGCTTCTGAATAAACTTATCCAAGAATGCCCTAAATCTTTATAACTATATGATGTTTGAAAGAAAATGAAATTGCTTAGAACTAAATTGATAAAATAAATTGGAAAAGTACATAATAGTTATTGAGAATTAGTACGGAGAATAAAAAAGAACACAGCTGAAAAAAAATATTTTCTTAATATTATAAAAATGTCAAGTAATTTAAAAAAAAAAGTTATTGGATCAATAATTATTTCAAAAAAGAGGAAGTATTAATATCAATAAAAAATCACACGACTAACTCAAACAAGTATTTTATTATATCAAAGATAATTATAATAGAAGTATCATCTTTGTATTCCTTATGTACTACAGATAATATTACTAAGCACAAAAATCAACTACTAAAAAGTTATTTTAGTTTATTAATTGACTTCAAATTTAAATTAATGAAAATGCTTCTATAGAAGACCTTTATCGCTTCTAGTGGGTGTTACTTGACTTAACCTAATTGGTGAATGTTTAATGTAATATTCAAATTTTGATTGTGTTAGACCCAAATAATAATAACAATAATAATAATAATAATAATAATAATAATAATAATAATAATAATCTTGAAGTGTTTAGTGGATCAGTGGTGTTTAATTATGTCAACATGAATGCAAGTCAGTGGAGTCATGACTCCATTTATAGAGGTTTCATTGAATTTAAAAACATAACAAATTTAGACATTTACCTTTTTTCCCACCATTGACATGTTTGACAATTGACAATATATTCTTAAAAAAGTGTTTTTCTTTGAATTTATTTTAGAAAGTTATAATTTTTTTTAAAAAATAAGTTATTTTAAAAGCACACATAATTAAGTCATGATAAAATGTCACTCATCAAAAAATTATTCTAAATATCTTTGAAAATTATTATTTCAAAAAGCCAATAATCTTATATTTTCAACTAATTAAAAATTGTTCTAAATATAACTTTGAAAATTATTATTTCAAAAGTCAATAATTTTATTATATATGACAAATCTATATTTTGGTGACAGTTTTTAGACTATCAATGAATTCCAATTAAATTTTACCACAAATACAATATAAACATTTTTGTGTAAATTATTTAATATTTTTGTCCATTTTAATACAGATTTATTTTCATCATTATTTTTCACCTTTTTTGCACTTTATAATTTCGAATTTCATCGACCATCATACTGCCAACTGTGCTTCAGACGAAGAAATTAAGAGCCTCTCTCATATAGGTTTATACCAAGAATTAGTTTCTCAACGGGTATATACCTTTTATTGTAAAATTTATACTCAAAATAATTTTGAATAAACATCCCAATTACATTTTATGATATAAAATAAATTCTATAAAAACAATTCTACTTATGTTTAAAATAAAAGAGTACTAATAATATAGTATTTGGATACACAATCTCACATCACAAACGTGATTTTTTAAGTCTCAACACAAACTACCAGTTGTAACTTCTGCGTATCAACATACTCTCAAACACACACTAAGTAGATTTCTATAACTTTAAAATGTTATACTTTTGAAGAGAGGTAGGAATGACTTTGCACTTTGTAAAATACAATAGAAAGAATAATTATACTTCTAACTAGATTTCTATAACTTCAAAATGTTATTCTTTTGAAGAGAGGTAGGAATGACTTTGCACTTTGTAAAACACAATAGAAAGAATAATTATACTTCTAAGTAGATTTCTATAACTTCGAAATGTTATACTTTTGAAGAGGGGTATGAATGACTTTGCACTTTGTAAAACACAATACAAAGAATAATTATATGTTATATACTTATTTTCTCTTTAATCTCTTTCTTTTACATCATTTTATTTTTATTTACTTTTTTCTCGTCATATCATATCTGTAACTTCATTTCTCTCTATTTCTTTTCTTTTTTCTGTCACTCTTTTTATTCACTTACACACCTCCAAATTAAATGGGGGTGTATGTGTTTATCAAAGTTCCAATAGTAAAATTGTAACTAAAATCATTTTGAACAATTAATCATATTGAATAATTTAAAATAAACTTTATAATCAAAACAAACCAAACACGAGAAGCAAATAAATATAAGATGCCCTTTATTTAAACAGAATTCAAATGAAACTACATCACTCCAGTTCCAAGTACATAACAAAAAAACAATACGAAGGGAAAACGTTCCAACAATACATGACAATGATGATGATGGTTCAAGACATATCTGAACCCTAATCAGTGCTAAACCATGTCACATAGATGAAACTTAGCTAAGCCGAACATATAACTGAAATTAAAAACAACAACAACATGAACTTTTAAAAACAAAAGGGCATCAAGATCCAGGGATCGAGGATGATAGATCTCAAAAGAAACCACCACCACCACCAGGTCCTCCTCCATATCCTCCTCCCATTCCCATGTCATTAAACCCATGAGGGTTCGTCAGGGTCCCATTAGGGTTCATCATGCTCCCATCAGGGAACATGTAGTTCTGCAGCATGGGAGGCTGAAACATCTGCATCTGCTGAGGGAACACCTGAGGCTGAGGTGGTGGCAGCAGTGGTTGTGGCTGATACTGCACCTGGGTTTGCATTCGCAACACTCTGTAACAATGCCATATTAGCATAACGGGCCATGTGCACTTTTAGTTCCTCCATGGCTTTCTTCAGCAGCTGCAGTCGCTTCATACTCAACACCTCAATGGACTGGGCCCACCACAACTGGGCCTCTGCTTCCTTCTTCATGCCATTCAGCTCCTCGGCGTGCTTCCTCTCCACGTCAAGCTGGTTGTTTATCTGAGTCAGCTGCGCGTTGAGGTCACGGACATTGGCCATGTGGTGCTCATCAATGTACTGATGCATGGTGCCCGTGTTTGGTGGTGGGCCCCCCTGAGATAGCGGTCGATGACAGCGTCCATGTGGGGGTAGCCGAAGGAGAACACTTTCTCGTCGGGCGAGAACACAACCAGCACCACGCTTGCGCCACAGAGAATGCAAAGCTCACTGGCTTTCTTGAAAAGCCCGCTGCACGTTGAGGTCACGAACATTGGCCATGCGGTGCCCGTCAATGTACTGATGCATGGTGACCGTGTTCGGTGGTGGGCCCCCTTGAGATAGCGGTCGATGACAGCGTCCACGTGGGGGTAGCCGAAGGAGAACACTTTCTCGTCGGGCGAGAACACAACCAGCACCACGCTTGCGCCAAAGAGAATGCAAAGCTCACTGGCTTTCTTGAAAAGCCCGCTGCGGTGCTTGGAGAATGTAACTTGGAGGTTGCTCTCGTTGGTCATTTTCTTCATCTCGATCTTTTGGCGGCCACGGCTTTTCTTTGCTCCGCTGCTCGACATGGTGGGAAAAAAGGGATGAGAAAATGAGAGAGAATGTTATAGGTTTAGGGTATGCCGCTATGGACAGGTGTGTCTGTGGCAGGGTGTGAAGAGCTCAATTTAGAGCCATTTTGTGTCTGTGGAATGGACGCATGAAGTGACACGTGGCTGTTGAGACTCAAACAGGAAGCACGCAGTTTTTCTTTGCATTAAAGTGGTTTCTGGGAGATTGTGGATATCGCCTTTGCATGGCGTTTATGGCAAAATATTTAATGTAAAAAAAATGCAGCTCTCATTACATGGAATGTTTTATCCTAATCTTACTTGGCATTCTCTCAAATAAGATGTACCTGAATATTTACCAGCTGTAATTAATAATTAATCTTGTTCTGTCAATGCATAAAATTTACAAAATGATTTTTGAACACCAAAAATCTATTTGAAATCTAAAAGTAGAGGTACATTAAGTGATGTAATGTAATAGAAAGATAGAGATAAGGTTAAACAACTTCATAATAAATTATTGGTATTATATATTGTTTATGTAATTAAAGATTATTAGTACAATCTTCTTAATTATTTATGTCTGCTTTGTGTTAATTTTTTGTTTTTTAATTATTCATAAGACAATATATCCCTCTAAATTTCATCTAACCAAAAAAAAATTAACTCATTTAATTTTATAAGTATTTATTGATAAATTCGTCTAAACAAAAACTTTATCATTTTCTGGAAAAAAAGTATTTAAAAGAAGAAACTAGTTAAAAAGGCAATTATAACTCTATCAAATGTTACTCTTAGAATAATTTGATACCACCCCTCTCGCACACACATACTCACGTACATACATATGGGACATAACCTATTGACATTAGTAAGGGTGGTAACGTTAATGGGCAGGGTGGACACAGGTAATAGTCTCATGTTACCTTCTCTGTCAGATAAATATCCTCCATATGTCTACCCCATACTCATGCAAGTATGCGTGTATCTATGGATATTTAAAAAAAAAAAACAAAACATCTCAAATATATTTTAAAAAACACTTTGACTTTCTTAAAAAAAACACTTTGACTATAATTTTTTATTTATTCTAAAATTTTCTTTAAAAAAATAGTTGAAAGGTTAAAACAAAAATTATTCAAATATTCTACACAATTACAATAACCAAGATATACTTCAATTTAGAAACTAAATTTAAATGTTAAAATACTTCAATCTCATAAGTCCAAACAAAATTCAACAAACTAAAATAATTTAATCTCATAAGTACAAACAAAAGTTAATAAGGAACAATATTTCAATCTCATAAGTCCAAACAAAAGTCAATAAACTAAAATACTTTAATTTCATATATTTAAACAAGGACATTTAAGTAATTTTATTATAACATGTATTTTAACAGATACTTACGAGGTGGGTACCTTCGATATTCATATATGCTCTTATTTATTAACAAATACGGATATATCTGTTTAAATTATTCTTGTATACCCATTTAACTATCCATTTTCTGGTTCCTAACAAAAATTAAAGAGCACTATGCGCATATGAGAGGTGGGCTGGGAAACACGGGGAAAGGAAACACAACTTGGGGAAACACTGCGAGAGGAGTAAAAGAGAAACCTCTAGGAACTATTTCTACCTTCTTTTTTTCAAAATTTCCTGATGCATACAATGAGGAAGACCTATGGAAAGTGTTCCAGAGATGGGGAAGAGTGTGAGAGATTTTCGTGCCAAAGAGAAGAGATAGATGGGGCAACCGCTACGAATTTGTAAGGTTCCTGGATGTGCAGAATGTGAAAACTCTAGAGATAGAGTTGAACCATATCTGTATTGGGAATATCCAAATGAGTGTTAACATTCCACACATTGAGAAAGGACTAAAGGATCATTCAAAAGGAAACCCAGTTATGACTGATAGACCTGCGGCAACTTACAAAGTGCAACAAGAAACTCGAAGGGATCCCAGTAGGAACTATGCATAGGTTGTTAAACAAGGAGGAATAGGAAGAAACTAGAAATGGATAGCCAAGAAGGAAACGCAGGGAGTTGTATGGAGAGGCCAAGATATTAATGCGAAAGTAGAAAATGATGAATGGTTAAAATCATGTTTTGTTGGTAGGCTGAATGACTTAACAATGTTTGACCGGTTGAGTGATGTGTATGTGTTACAAGGCACAAGGGATGTTAAATTGAAGTATATTGGGGATGATTTAGTGCTAATCATGGGCATCAAGGAGGAAGACATTCAACAGCAGTGTCAACAAGAGAAGGAAAGTGTATTGTCTCTTTTTCATTCCATTCAGAAATGGGATCCAAGCATCACTTCTGGGAATAGACTATCTTGGCTAAGGTGCTGGGGAGTTCCACTTCATATGTGGGGGGGAAGATTGCTTCAAACAACTAGTTGGTACTTATGGAGAATACATTAAGATGGACATTGAGATGGAGACAAAACAGACTTGATTCCATCCGTATACTCACCAAAGTAGCTTCTCCACAACATGTAGCCATCAGCAAGCATATACAATTCAACGGAGTCGTGCACCATGTCCGTATTTATGAGGAAACGCACGGTGACTGAAAGCAAGTGTAGTTGCCGACTATGGAAGTGGCAAAATTCAAGCGAAGCGGGATCCTCCATGGAAAGTGACGTTGCAATGGAGTGTAGATCATCTTATTCGGAGTGTGAATACAATTATCTAGATCTAGGAGGCGAAGAGGTGCGTGTCATAGGTGGTGATGATAAAGAAGACGGTGTTGTTGGTGCTCCATGCCGACGGTACCCGGAAGATCTTTGTATCAAATATCCAGCGGACAATAACCACATATGCAACCAAGTGGGGGAAAAGGTCAAAACGAACGGTAACAATGTCATCGTGACAGGGACGTCAGTGGAAAAAGGGGATATGAGGTATGGTGAGAGTACTTCAACACAGGCAAGCTATCATAAAATAGCTAAGGCAAAAAGTAGGAAAGCAGAAAGTAACAAACATAAGGGGAAAGAGGTAGCTCTGGACTCGATGAGAACAGTGAATCTGAGCAACGAAGTGACGAAGAAGAAAAAGGAGTAGGGAATTCAAATGATGCCGACAAAATAGGGGGTAGGAGCGGAAATACACCATGGTGGGTCTAAAGAAGAACAGAATGGGCCGGATAATAATGATAAAAATATGAAAGCCCAAAACGATAACAAGGAAATGAACTTGACCCATTCTTCTTGGGCTGACGAGGTAGCATGTAACCAAAATCTCAACAATATGGTTACTGCTGAAAATGTAAAGAGGGGTATTTGCTTGGGTGGTCACGTGAGTAGTGTAATACTGGGCCAAAAAAATACACCCCCTAGTAAAGGCGTGGGCTTTATCATAACATCTGTACCTGGAATAAGGGGGAGAGTTTGGGGGACGTTACAAGGAGGTGGATGAACATTTTAATTCAAACGTTCATTCACAGAGGGGAGGACAGGAAGAAGAAGATGCACAATTAGTAGGGAGCCAATATCAATTACAGGAGGGGGTCATCAGAGGATTGCTAGGAAAATGTCATTCTTCTCCTAATTATGTTAATTCTGTGTTTGATGAATGGAGAGATGGAAGACTGGCTAACCAATCCCTTAGTAATATCCTCTCGGATGGCAACATAAATAATTGCAATAGGATTTTTTTGTTGAGAAGTGATCCGGTTGAAGCACATAAATTATGGGAAATAGGGAAAGCTATGGGTGTGACATTTGGGGGTCAAGATGGAGAAATAATTTCTAGATTTGTAGTAATGGAGGATAGAGACAAAAAATGCACAGAGCCTATTCCGAAAGGCCAGCTACAAGGGGATCAGTCAGTATGCCCATAAAGATCTTATCATACAACGTGAGGGGACTTGGGGGGAGGGTAAAATGGAAGACTATTAGGAAGCTAGTTGTTAAGGAGGAAGTTCAGTTTTTATGTATCTAAGAGACAAAAAGAAGTCAAATTAATTTAGAAGTGTGTGAAGCTCTGTGGGGGGATAGAGAAATTGCTTGGCTGGATAGTCCAGCTATCAATACAGCTGGTGGATTACTTTGTCTGTGGAACAAGGACAATCTAGTGGTGTCAAAACTACATGTGGGGTTTGGTTTTCTACTGGTTGAAGGTTTGTGGAAGGAAGGGGAGTGCATCATTACCATTGTTAATATGTACTCACCTTGTGACGTGGTTTCAAAAAGCAGTGTGTGGGAAGAGCTAAAACAGAAGAGGTTCAGTAGCAACTCCGAATTGTGGTGTGTTGTTGGTGATTTTAATTGCATAAGAAGGGCACATGAAAGGCGGGGCAAAATGGAGGATCATATAGGGAGGGGTGAAAGAAATGAGTTTGATCAGTTTATCATTGACATGGGATTGGAAGACATTCCAATGGTGGGAAGAAAATTTACTTGGGTTCGCCCTAATGGAAAAGCCATGAGTAGGATTGATAGAATTTTGGTGAATAGGGATTGGCTTGCTAAATGGTCGGGGTCCTCTCAATATATTTTGGAGAGAAATATCTCGGACCATTGTCCTCTGCACTTGAAGAATGTCATCATAGATTGGGGGCCAAAACCTTTTCGAGTGTTGGATTGTTGGTTTGATGATGGGAGGTTTAAAAACTTTGTGGAGGATGCTTGGAGGAAGATGGAGGTGCATGGATGGGGAGCCTATGTACTAAAAGAAAAAATAAAGGGGATAAAGAGGGAGTTAAAAATGTGGAATAAGGAGCACTTTGGTAACTTGGATAGAAGACTTAAAGAAATTCAAAGGGAGTTGAATGAGATTGAGGAGAAAGGGGAGAGTATTAGTCTTGAAGAGGAGGAGTTAAAAAAGAAAAGGGAGTTACAAGAGCAATTTTGGAGGGTGTCTAATTATTGTGAATCCCTCTTGAGTCAAAAAGCGAGATTGAGATGGAATATGGAAGGCGATTGCAACTTAAAATACTTTCATAACATTGTAAATTGGAGGAGAAAGAAGAATACGCTTAGAGGACTTGTTGTTGATGGTGTGTGGGTTGATGAACCAATGAGAGTGAAGGAAGAGGCTAGAAGGTTTTTTGAAGAAAGGTTTTGTGAAGACACTTGGAATAGACCAAAGCTTGATGGGATAGCTTTCAAACAAATATCCGACCAAGATAATAGCATGTTGTTGGGGAATTTTGAGGAGGATGAAATTAAAGAAGCGGTTTGGGATTGTGGAAGTTCGAAGTGCCCGGGCTCGGATGGACTAAATTTCAACTTTATCAAGAAATTTTGGCATCTTTTCAAAGAAGACGTCAAGAGATTTCTAGGTGAATTTCATCAAAATGGTGTGCTTCCAAAGGGATGCAATGCATCATTTATTACTCTTGTACCAAAGGTTGATGAACCACAAAAGTTGGGAGATTTTAGACCCATTTCCTTAGTGGGGTGCATGTATAAAATCTTAGCAAAGATATTGGGCAATAGATTGAAAAGGGTGCTCAATGAAGTTATTGATAGAAGACAGAGTGCATTTTTGGGAGGAAGGAATTTGCTACATAGTGTTGTTGTTGCCAATGAAGCCATTGATGAAGCCAAAAGGTTGAAGAAAAAATGTCTCATTTTCAAGGTTGATTACGAAAAGGCATATGACTCTGTTTGTTGGGATTTTGTTTTCTATATGCTACAGAGATTAGGCTTTAAAGAAAAATGGATATCATGGATAAAAAGTTGCTTGAATACTTCTATGGTCTCGATCCTTGTCAATGGAAGCCCATCTATTGAGTTTTCATTGAAAATAGGACTTAGACAAGGAGACCCTTTGACTCCATTTCTTTTTACCATTGTGGCGGAAGGTCTTTGTGGCATGATGAGAGAAGCATCCTCAAGAAATTTGTTCTCAAGTTTTCATGTAGGAAGGAAGCACGTGGAGGTTAATTTGTTGCAATATGCGGACGACACCATTTTTTTGGGGGAAGCATCTCTTAGTAATGTTGTGGTTATTAAAAGCATGATGAGGTGCTTTGAGCTAGTCTCTGGCTTAAAGGTGAATTTCTTCAAAAGTGGGTTTGGTGTGATGGGGGTGGAGAGAAGTGAAGGGATGAGATATGCAAATTTGGTCAATTGTAGTCTTTTGTCCTTGCCATTCACTTATTTAGGTATTCCAATTGGTGCCAATCTGAGGAGGGTGGAAACTTGGAAACCCATTATAGGCAAGTTCAAAAAGAAATTGGCCCCGTGGAAGCACAAATCATTATCCTTTGCCGGTAGAGTGTGCTTGATCAATTCCATACTAACCTCTCTACCAATATTCTTTTTTTCTTTTTTTAAGGTACCACATGATGTAGCTAAAACCATTGTTTCCATTCAAAGAAATTTCCTTTGGGGGGGGGGGGGGGGGGTGAGGTGTATAAAAAAAAGTATGTTGGGATAGACTATGTCGTCCAAAGGAAGAGAGGGGTCTAGGCATCAAACATATCTTAGCTAAGTGGAGATGGGCTATTTTCAACCAAAGGGAGACTCTATAGGTAGAGGTATTAGAATCAAAATATGAGGGGTGGAAGGGCCTTCTGAGGAGCGATTGGAATACCAAGGTATCTCTATGGTGGAGGGATTTGATTATAATGTGTGGTGGTGGTAGTGAATCTAGTTGGTTTGACAAGAGGGTTAAATGGAAAATTGGAGAAGGAAATCAAGCCCGCTTTTGGCTTGATAATTGGTTAGGTGATGGGTGTCTTGTTGAAAAATATCCGAGGTTGTACCTCATTTCTCCTAGACAAAATGAGGTTATAAAAAATATGGGGTTTTGGAGGGAAAATGAGTGGTGTTGGGACTTTGGGTGGAGAAGGGCGTTATTTGAATGGGAAAATGGGCTTCTGTTACAGTTACAAGAGAATTTGAGGAATGTAGTAGTGCAAAGAGATATTAGTGATAATTGGTGGTGGGGAGACGAGGCATCTAGGGCCTTCTCAGTGAGAGACGCGTATACTGCAATACAAGAAGAGCAGGTAGGATACCACCAAGTGCCAATTACGAAGTAGATTTGGAAGCTCAAAATTCAACCTAGGGGTATTTTCTTAATCTGGCATTTGATGTTGAATGCACTGCCAACGAAAGACAATCTTCTTCTCAGAAATATCTTGTCTGATCCCCTTGATGGAATCTGCCCATTTTGTGCAGAAGCGGAAGAATCACTCCAACATTGCTTTTTCGCATGTAGTAAGATTCATGTCATTTGGAAACTGTGTTATAAGTTGATCCACGTGGTTACTGTGCTGCCACAAACTCCAGAGTCACACTTCTGTCAGCATACACAGTTCCTGAACTCAAATCAACAAATAAATATGTGGAGGGTGGTGTGGGCTGCTATGGTGGCGTGTGTTTGGAAGCTGAGAAATGAATGTATTTTTAGACAAGGCTCCTTTGATCAAGACACTCTTATACAGCAAATTACATACACAGCATAGATGTGGCTTAAAGGGAAAAATGACACTTTTGGTTATTCTTACAACCAGTAGGCAATAGCACCAAGGGAGTGTATTCTAGGCAGACAAGTTTGACTTCGGAACTAATGCCTATACAATAAATAAGTCGGCTGGCTAATCTGGTAGGGAATCCTAGACTGTATTTATGGCACCGACTATTGGGATATTTAATGCGATGGGGTTGGGATATTTAATTTTGGTTCTGATATTGAGGTATTGCTATTGGTTTGACAAACTGCCAGTGCGGTGATTGTGGCTCTGAAATTGCGATTCTAAATTTGAATGTTATTATTTGGCTGGGGATTTGTGACAAGGGGCAAATTTATGTATTGAATGGCAATCCCCATCTTTTGGGAATATAGGTTGTAACAGGGGTAGCAATATTGGATCACCTTGGTTAGTTTATATTTATCTCACCTTCAAGGAATAAATATGATCTAACCTTGGGTGCTTATATGTATCTGTTCTTATATCTACTGTGGTACAGTACCACTGGTACCTTTATAAATATATCATTTTTTGCTGATTTAAAAAAAACTATCCATTTTCTGTTTGTTGTGAATTTTATCAGATATAAGTATTTTTGTTATCCTTAGACACCAGATTCTAAACTCTATAGATATTTGTATACACTTTAGTTACAGGAGTGTCCAATCTACATTATCATAAACTTTCTCCAGGTTAATTTTGAATATCACATTTTTTTTCTCTTGGAGTCGTGCACAAATGTAGACAAGCTCTTGTAGAGTTATTGCATTATCAAAGGTGTCCTTACTTGGCAAAAACACTACTTTGTGTTAAGAATAACTAATTAGGAATATTAGTTTCTTTCTGTAAAAAAAAAAAAGGAATATTAGTTTATTACAAAATAGCTCTATAAATAGAACACTCTATACATTCTCATGTATCTTTTATCATTTCTTAATCAAACACTATGAGTTACTTTGTTGGTACTCCTTTACTCTTCTTTGAGCTTTATGATGAGTGGCCACATCAAATATAAAGCTAAAAGAAGAGTAAAGGAGTACCAACAAAGTAACTCATAGTATTTGATTAAGAAATGATAAAAGATACATGAGAGTGTATAGAGTGTTCTATTTATAGAGCTATTTTGTAACAAACTAATATTCCTAATTAGTTACTCTTAACACTAATATTCCTAATTAGTTATTCTTAACACTTTGGAATGGGCTAATGATGTCATTTAATAATGGATATCGACTATTAACAACATCCTTGGTGATAATTTTGTAAATAATGTTGCATGAACTAATTAGTTTGAATCCTTAAGATTACCTAGAGAATTGACCTTAGGAATCAAAGCAACTAGGGTCTTAAAAGTTAGGGGAAATAGACTATCACGAAAGCGTCATTTACCAACGTCTAGATATCATCCTGAATTGACTGTTAATAGTAATGCTTAAAGAAGATACCCTAAAAACCATTAAGTCTTAGAGCTTCGTATGGCTTCATAGAGTTCAAAGCTTTGGATACCTCATCCTTCATAACTGATTGTAGGAGTTGTCTTATGCTATCCTTTCTTAAGCAAGGGTTATTTGCCACTATATGAAAAGGTTAGAGTTAACCTGCATAAATGAACAAAAAAAAAAAAAGTTAATGTATCCTCCAGGTAACAGTTTGAGCATGGAAAATTTTTGTATTCTTGTCCCTAAGTTTAACTTGTTGCTTCCTAGACTTTTGGTACCAAAAAAGTTTTCCTTTTAAAGAATCTGATCATATTGCTGCTAAAGCTAACGTTTAACTTGTAATAGACTCAAGGAGTCCACTATCTCCAAAGTTTTTTGCAACCCTTTCTGGCGAGACTTAATATTCTTTTTCACCTAAAAATGTTACAAAATATTTCCTGATTAAATTTAATATTTTCCTCCTTCAGCTTTTTCAGGGCAACTAGGGGTTTTCTTATTAAAAAAAAATGGTCTTGGATCCCTAGTTTGGGGGAAGACCCGCACACCGAAGAAAAATGGAGTTATGATAAGAGTGTGAGCAACAAAGTATATTGAGCATGATTGAATGAGGACTAATTAATATCAAAAGCATAGACCCTAAACTTAGTCCCATTGTCCACCAACACCCAAATACCCCAAGCATGCCCTTGTGCCTCCATAATAACAACTAGATTATAACTTTCTTGGTGTAAAAGGTTGCCATTCTCTCAAATGGAATATAATTAAGTTTCATTGATGATTACAAAGGTAGATCCAACAAGTGTCTCTTTGCTTTTGTTATTGTTCATCCCTCTAATAATCCAAGAGAGGATATATACTTCTTTGAAAGCTACTATTCCTGACATTTCTACCACTACCTATTATTGTGTTGCACATGCAAGGACTTGGCTTTGCTCCATAACTTGTATTCATTCATCTTATGACAATGGTTCATCAATGAACCTATAATGATTCTCTTTAATATGTTCGACCTTTGGGGTATTAAGGATTGGTGATGAAGGTCCAAGCATTGTTTGCATAAAGGGGTACGTAATAACACTTTTGGAATGTGATTTTGCGTATGGCTACCTCGTGAGTACCATCTCGCACATCGTGTATTGAACCTTTGACTAAGTCATTACTATATTTTTCAGGAATAACTATTTGGTTGGATCATTGAATGATCATAGGAGTATATGGGGTAATTGAGCTTCTTTTTTGTTTGCTCCAAAGCTTTGGCCTACAGTTAATGGTAGTTGGTTTATCTTCATTATCTTTCTATGCCCAATAATTGCATGTATTATTTCCATTTTACCTGCATCCATCAATTCCTTGGTTTTTGTATTTTCAAACTCATCAAAGCAATTGCTAGTTTGGATATTCTTCCTTCTTCTTTTTTTTTTAACAAAATCCTTATTAGCAATTGAATTATTTTTTTTAACCTCATCGCCATAGTTTTTGTTACAATCTTTATAACCTCATCGCCAACATGAATGTGCAATTCAGGCTGATTATTGTCGTACTTGGTTTTGGGTATCTTCCCAATCGTGACACAATTTCAAGCAAGGTATCCATATATAGTAGCGCAAGATGTGTACAAATGATGAGCAATCCTTCATATACTCTACATTTTACTAGTATTCATTCAGCCAAACCTTGCCCACACTGGTTGGGTTAACTTTATTTCCACACAAACTTTGGCAAATCTTCCTCTCTCCACCTGTAAGGTATTAGAATCAATCTTTTATAGGCTTGCCAATTGTCGAAGCCATGGCCAACAAAAATTTCATAATAATAAACTAAATTAGGAAAATGGATCTATATTAGAGTACACTCTATCTTTGCTACTGGTGAAACAAAATCTAGACTAAAGTGCAATTACCAGATAATAATCAAATATCATCTAGGGCCCTTCATTCATCACTTTTTCCTTATCTTATTCCATGTTAAACTTGGGCATACATAAGTCATTATCTAGAACATAATGCTAAGGGCCACACAGCTCCTGAAAGACATGTTCATCCAAATACACTTTTGGCATCAACTTGTTGCCACGAAAAGATACATTATCTCCCTGGTTGGTAAACGTGTCTTATTGTCAAGGACTTTGTCATGAAAAGAAATCTCATTGCTGATATCCAATGGTTTCTCCAGTGGTGGTTGTAAATCACTCTTTTTGGCAAAAACAATCACCTCCCTAAAATAACTATCTTATTTTAGGGTCTATTTGGATAAAATTTTTCAAAAATATTTGTAAGAGAAAAAAGTTAGAAGAAAAATGAAACGAGTTTCTCTATAAATTAAAATTAACTTATGCATAAACTAATGAATAAACTTATTCCAAACAAAAGTCTTCATAACTATATGATGTATGAAAGAAAATGAAATTGCTTAGAACTAAATTGATAAAATAAATTGGAAAACTACATAATAGTTATTGAGAATTAGTACAGAGAAGAAGAAAAAAAGAACACAGTTGAGAAAATATTTTCTTAATATTATAAAAATGTCAAATAATTTTAAAAAAAAGTTATTGAAACAATAATTATTTCAAAATAGAGCAAGTATTAATATCATTAAAAAATCACAAGACTAACTCAAACAAATATTTTATTATATCAAAGATAATTATAATAGAAGAATCATCTTTGAATTCCTTATGTACTACAGACAATATTACTAGGCACAAAAATAACTACTAAAAAGTTTTCAAGTTTAAATTAATGAAAATGCTTCTATAGAAGACTGTTCACCTTTTTGGCAAGCGCACCAATCGGTGTAGTATTTTCGAAATTTGAGTACAAAGTCGTCTCCACAAGGACTTGTTCATACTAGGTTTTTGTGTAAAATCAATATGTAGGCAAAAGAATATGTTGTTTTGGTGAAAATGGTTTAGGAAAATAAATTATAAGTTCCAAAATAAATTACTAAAAACAGAACAGGATTCAAGAAAGCAAAAGATCAAACAGTTTGTGTGCAGCGGCTGAAAACAACGATTAATGGAACTAGTTGGGGTATTTGGTGATACTTGGCAAACATCTCAGTAATATAAATGATTTTTCTCCACTTAATGAAAACCCTAGTGCCATCCTAACCCACTTAAGTCTTCTAACCTTGATTCCTTAAGTGAAAGAAGCTAAAGCACTTAACTCTACTCCTAATCCCTTAGCAAGTGAAGTTAAATGATTTGTTTAAGAGCAAGGATCATTAAGAGACTAACAAACATCACTCCATTCCTAGATGAGACATTCATTAGACACCATTCTCAAATCTCAGTTTTCAAAGCATTTCCCAATGACAATAAAAACAAATAGAAAAGTGATTGGGTGATCAAGCCAATAACCAACATTAAACACAGAGAATAGCATTAACACTGAATATTCATTAAATAGATAGTAAGAGTAATTACATGAGAGTTGCTAGTACACCAAATCCCCAACTACAAAGAAGTTAGCTCCTCATTGTCATGAGAAGCCGCCAAAAATTACAAGAACAAAGGAAAAATGGAAGAGAAAATGGTGAAGGAATGAAGGAATGTGTTAGGTGAGAGCCTCAGCCGTCAACACACAAACTTAGAATGATCTGATGATGATCCCAATGAAAAGACACTTTAAATAAGCTGAGAATCTTTGTTTTGTCGCTTCTGCATAAAGGCACAACTCGCTTAGCGAGCTACAACTCGCTAAGCGAATTGCAATAAAACCAATTTTTCCTTTAGGCAGAGAGGTTAGTTCGCTTAGCGAGCATGAACTCGCTAAGCGATCTTGACGTGTCCAAGTTGCCTCTTCAGCTTCCAATCCCGCTAAGCGAACATAACTTCTCGCTTAGCCTTCAACTTGCCACGTGTCCTCTTCAGAGCGACTTCTCTCGTTAAGCGGCAGCATCAGCTCGCTGAGCGAGATGTCTTGAATACCTCATCTTCAGCTTTTCTTCTAGGACTCTGCAAAAACATAGTTAAAAAGCTAATAAAATCCTAAAACTAACTACATGAAAACCAAATCCTAAAAGGAAGTAATTTCTAACTAAAAGGGACTAATCAAAGCAATAAATGAGAAGAAGGTGAGATATAATTGCTGTGAAAATTAAGTGCAAAAGTAAGTATGCACAACGATTATCAAAGACCTTTATCGCTTCTAGTGGTGTTACTTGACTTAAACTAATTGGTGAATGTTTAATGTAGTATTCAAATTTTGATAGTGTTAGACCCAAAAAAAAAATCTTGAGGTGTTTAGTGGATCACTCGTGTTTAATTGTGCCAACATGAATGCAAGTCAGTAGAGTCATGTCAAAGCCTAGCCTACAAACTATATTTGACCCATTATATTCAAGTTAAACTTGTTCCAAGTAAACGAAATTGACTCCATTTGTAGAGGTTTCATTGAATTTAAAAAATAACAAATTTAGACATTTACTTTTTTCCCGCCATTGACATGTTTGGCAATTGACTATATCTTCTTTAAAAAATGTTTTCTTTGAATTTATTTTAGAAAGTTAATATTTTTTTTAAAAACATAAGTTATTTTAAAAGAACACATAATTAAGTCATGATAAAATGTCACTCATCAAAAAATTATTCTAAATATAACTTTGAAAATTATTATTTCAAAAAAGTCAATAATCTTATATACACAGCTAATTAAAAATTGTTCTAAATATAACTTTGAAAACTATTATTTCAAAAGTCAACAATTTTATTATATACGGCAAATCTATATTTGGGTGACAGTTTTTAGACTATCAATGAATTCCAATTAAATTTTACCATAATATAATATAAACAATTTTGTATAAATTATTTAATATTTTTTGTCCATTTTAGTACAGATTTATTTTCTTCATTATTTTTCACCTTTTTTGTACTTTAATTATAATTTTGAATTTCACCGACCATCATACTGCCAACTGTGTAATTTAGAGGAAGAAATTAAGAGCCTCTCATATACATAGGTTTATACCAAGAATTAATTTCTCAACGGCTATATACCTTTTATTGTAAAATTTATATTCAAAATAATTTTGAATAAACATTCCAATTACATTTTATGATATAAAAATAAATTATATAAAATGAATTAATTTTGGGTTTGCAGCAAATGATTGCTAGCTTCTATGGTGCCAACCTAGTTGGGATCTTTGGAGCTATCTTGATGCTTCGCATACCTAGCCTTATTAAAAAAAAATTCTACTCATTTTTAAAATAAAAGAGTACTAATAATATAGTATTTGGGACTTCAAAAAAAAATTAATATAGTATTTGGATACGCGTCTCACAACACATTTACCTTGATTTTTTAAGTCTCAACACAAGCTACCAGTTGTAACTTCTGTGTATCAACATACTCTCAAGCACACGCTAAGTAGATTTCTATAACTTTAAAATGTTATACTTTTGAAGAGAGGTAGGAATGACTTTGCACTTTGTAAAACAAAATACAAAGAATAATTATACTTCTAAGTAGATTTCTATAACTTCAAAATGTTATACTTTCGAAGAGAGATATGAATAATGACTTTGCACTTTGTAAAATACAATAGAAAGAATAATTATACTTCTAAGTAGGTTTCTATAACTTCAAGATATTATACTTTTGAAGAGAGGTATGAATGACTTTGCACTTTGTAAAACACAATAGAAAGAATAATTATACTTATATACTTGTTTCCTCTTTAATCTCTTTCCTTTACATCATTTTCTTCTTATCTTTTTTTTCTCTCTCAACATATCATTTATCATATCTGTAACTTCATTTCTCTCTATTTCTTTTTTTTTGTCTCTCTTTTCATTCACATATCCGAACCTTAATCAATGCTAAACCATGTCACATAGATGAAATTTAGCTAAGCCGGAACTATACCTGAAATTAAAATAACAACAACATGAACTTTTAAAAACAAAAGGGCATCAAGATCCAGGGATCAAGGATGATAGATCTCAAAAGAAACCACCACCCCCACCACCACCAGTAGCAGGTCCTCCATATCCTCCTCCCATTCCCATGTCATTAAACCCATGAGGGTTCATCAGGGTCCCATTAGGGTTCATCATGCTTCCATCAGGGAACATGTAGTTCAACAGCATGGGAGGCTGAATCATCTGCATCTGCTGAGGGAACACCTGAGGCTAAGGTGGTGGTAGCAGTGGTTGTGGATGATACTCCACAACGTTGGGATTGGTGGAGGATGAAGCCCCAGGGTAAAATTGAGGACCCGGGTTTGCATTCGCAACACTCTGTAACAATGCCATATCAGCATAATGGGCCACGTGCACTTTCAATTCCTCCATGGATTTTTTTAGCAGCTGCAGTCGCTCCATACTCAACACCTCGATGGACCGGACCCACCACAACTGGGCCTCTGCTTCTTTCTTCATGCCATTCAGCTCCTCGGTGTGCTTCCTCTCCACATCGAGCTGGTTGTTTATCTGAGACAGCTGCGCGTTGAGGTCATGCACATTGGCCATGCGGTGCACATCAATGTACTAATGCATGGTGCCCGTGTCCGGTAGTGGGCCCCCCCTGAGATAGAGGTCTATCACAGCATCCACATGGGGGTGGCTGAAGGAGAACACTTTCTCACCGGGCAAGAACACGAGCACCACACTTGCACTACAGAGAGTGCAAAGCTCACTGGATCTTTTGGCGCTTAGAGAATGTGACTTGTAGGTTGCTCTCGTTGGTCATTTTCTTCATCTCAATTTTTTGGCGGCCACGACTTTTTTTTGCTCTGCTGCTCGACATGGTTGGAAAAGGATGAGAAAATGAGAAGAACATTATAGGTTTAGGTTTATGGCATGCCACTATGGACAAGGTGGTGTTTCTGTGGAAGGGTGTGAAAAGCTCAATTTATAGCCATTTTGTGTCTGTGGAATGGACGCATGAAACGACACGTGGCTGTTGAGACTCAAATAGGAAGCACGTGGTTTTTCTTTGCATTAAAGTGGTTTCTGGGAGATTGTGGATATCCCCTTTGCATGGCGTTTATGGCAAAATATTTAATGTAAAAAAAATGCAGCTCTCATTACATGGAATGTTTTATCCTAATCTTACTCGGCATTCTCTCAAATAAGATGTACCTGAATATTTACCAGCTATAATTAATAATTAATCTTGTTCTGTCAATGCATAAAATTTACAAAATGATTTTTGAACACCAAAAATCTATTTGAAATCTAAAAGTAGAGGTACATTAAGTGATATAATATAAAAGAAAGATAGAGATAAGGTTAAACAACTTCATTATAAATGATTGGTATTATACATTCTTTATGTAATTAAAGATTATTAGTACAATCTTCTTAATTATTTATGTCTGATTTGTGTTAATTTTTTGTTTTTTAATTATTTATAAGAAAATATATCCCCCTAAATTTCATGTAACCAAAAAAAAATTAACTCATTTAATTTTATAAGTATTTATTGATAAATTCTTCTAAACAAAAACTTTATCATTTTCTGGAAAAAATATTTAAAAGAAGAAACTAATTAAAAAGGCAATTATAACTCTATCAAACGTTACTCTTAGAATAATTTGATACCACCCCTCTCGCACACACATACTCACATACATATATATGGGACATGACCTATTGACATTAGTAAGGGTGGCAACGTTAATGGGTAGGGTGGACACATGTAATAGTCTCATGTTACCTTCTCTGCCAGATAAATATCCTCCATATGTCTACCCCATACTCATGCAAGTATGCGTGTATCTATGGATATTTAAAAAAAAAAAAAAACATCTCAAATATATTTTAAAAAACACTTTGACTTTCTTAAAAAAAAACACTTTGACTATAATTTTTTATTTATTCTAAAATTTTCTTTAAAAAAATAGTTGAAAGGTTAAAACTAAAATTATTCAAATATTCTACACAATTACACTAACCAATATATACTTCAATTTAGAAACTAAATTTAAATGTTAAAATACTTCAATCTCATAAGTCCAAACAAAAATCAACAAACTAAAATAATTTAATCTTAAAAGTACAAACAAAAGTTAATAAGGTACAATATTTCAATCTCATAAGTCCAAACAAAAGTCAATAAACTAAAATACTTTAATTTCATGTATTTAAACAAGGACATTTAAGTAATTTTATTATAACAGGTATTTTAATGGATACTTACGAGGTGGGTACCTCGATATTCATCCCTGCTCTCATTTATTAACAAATACGGATATATCTGTTTAAATTATTCTCGTATACCCATTTAACTATCCATTTTTTGTTTGTTGTGAATTTTATCTGCAGATATATGCAGATATAAGTATTTTTGTTATCCTTAGACACCAGATAATTCTAAACTCTATAGATATTTGTATACACTTTAGTTACAGGAATGTCCAATCAACATTATCATAAACTTTCTCCGGGTTAATTTTGAATATCACATTTTTTTTCTCTTGGAGTCGTGCACAAATGTAGACAAGCTCTTGTAGAGTTATTGCATTATCAAAGGTGTCCTTACCCGACAAAAAGACTACTTTGTGTTAAGAATAACTAATTAGGAATATTAGAGTTAAGAGTAACTAATTAGGAATATTAGTTTGTTTCTGTAAAAAAAAAAGGAATATTAGTTTGTTACAAAATAGCTCTATAAATAGAACACTCTCATGTATCTTTTATCATTTCTTAATCAAACACTATGAGTTGCTTTGTTGGTACTCCTTTACTCTTCTTTGAGTTTTATGATGAGTGACCACATCAAATATAAAGCTAAAAGAAGAGTAAAGGAGTACCAACAAAGTAACTCATAGTGTTTGATTAAGAAATAATAAAAGATACATGAGAGTGTATAGAGTGTTCTATTTATAGAGCTATTTTGTAACAAACTAATATTCCTAATTAGTTACTCTTAACACTAATATTCCTAATTAGTTATTCTTAACACTTTGGAATGGGCTAATGATGTCATTTAATAATGGATATCGACTATTAACAGCATCCTTGGTGATAATTTTGTAAACAATGTTGCATGAACTAATTAGTTTGAATCCTTAAGATTACCTAGAGAATTGACCTTAGGAATCAAAACAACTAGGGTCTTAAAAGTTAGGGGCAAATAGCCCATCGTGAAAGCGTCATTTACCAACGTCCAGATATCATCATGAATCAACTGTTAATAGTACTGCTTAAAGAAGATACCCTGAAAACCATTAAGTCTTGGAGCTTTGTATGGCTTCATAGAGTTCAAAGCTTTGGATACCTCATCCTTCATAACTGATTGTAGGAGTTGTCTTATGCTATCCTTTCTTAAGCAAGGATTATTTGCCACTATATGAAAAGGGTAGAGGAACATTTGACTAAGTCATTACTATATTTTTCAGGAATAACTATTTGGTTGGATCATTGAATGATCATAGGAGTATATGGGGTAATTGAGCTTCTTTTTTGTTTGCTCCAAAGCTTTGGCCTACATGTTAATGGTAGTTGGTTTATCTTCATTATCTTTCTATGCCCAATAATTGCATGTATTATTTCCATTTTACCTGCATCCATCAATTCCTTGGTTTTTGTATTTTCAAACCCATCAAAGCAGTTTCTAGTTTGGATATTCTTCCTTTTTTTTTTAACAAAATCCTAATTAGCAATTGAATTATTTTTTTTTTACCCTCATTGCCATAGTTTTTGTTACAATCTTTATAACCTCGTCGCCAACATAAGTGTGCAATTCAGGCTTATTATTGTCGTACTTGGTTTTGGGTATCTTCCCAATCGTGACACAATTTCGAGCAAGGTATCCATATATAGTAGTGCAAGATGTGTACAAATGATGAGCAGTCCTTCATATACTCTACATTTTACTAGTGTTCATTCAGCCAAACCTTGCCCGCACTGGTTGGGTAAACTTTATTTCCACATAAACTTTGGCAAATCTTCCTCTCTCCACCTATAAGGTATTAGAATCCACCTTTTATAGGCTTGCCAATTGTCGAAGCCATGGCCAACAAAAATTTCATAATAATAAACTAAATTAGGAAAGTGGATCTATATTAGGGTACACTCTATCTTTGCTACTGGTGAAACAAAATCTAGACTCTAATGTGCAATTACCAGATATAATAATCAAATATCATCTAGGGCCCTTCATTCATCACTTTTTCCTTATCTTATTCCATGTCAAACTTGGCCATACATAAGTCATTATCTATGTCCATAATGTCAAAGCCCTTATAAACACTACAATTTTGTTAACATCTCCATCATTACATTAACTAATATTCTTACCTAGTAGTTTCAGTACTAGAACATAATGCTAAGGGCCACACAGCTCCTGAAAGACATGTTCATCCAAATACACTTTTGGCATCAACTTGTTGCCACGAAAAGATACATTATCTACGTGGTTGGTAAACTTGTCTTATTGTCAAGGACTTTGTCATGAAAAGAAATCTCATTACTGATATCCAATGATTTCTCTGGTGATGGTTGTAAATCACTCTTTTTGGCAAAGAAAACAATCACCTCCCTAAAATAACTACCTTATTTTAGGGTCTATTTGGATAAACTTTTTCAGAAATATTTTTAAGAGAAAAAAATTAGAAAAAAAATGAAATGAGTTTCTCTATAAATTAAAATTAGCTTATGCATAAACTAATGAATAAACTTATTTCAAACAAAAGTCTTCATAACTATATGATATGTATCAAAGAAAATGAAATTGCTTAGAACTAAATTGATAAAAAATAAATTGGAAAAGTACATAATAGTTATTGAGAATTAGTACAGAGAAAAAAAAAAGAACACAGTTGAGAAAATATTTTCTTAATATTATAAAAATGTCAAGTAATTTAAAAAAAGTTATTGAAACAATAATTATTTCAAAATAGAGGAAGTATTAATATCATTAAAAAATCACAAGACTAACTCAAACAAATATTTTATTATATCAAAGATAATTATAATAGAAGTATCATCTTTGAACTCCTTATGTACTATAGATAATATTACTAGGCACAAAATAACTACTAAAAAGTTTTCAAGTTTAAATTAATGAAAATGCTTCTATAGAAGACCTTTATCGCTTCTAGTGGTGTTACTTGACTTAACCTAATTGGTGAATGTTTAATGTAATATTCAAATTTTGATAGTGTTAGACCCCCAAAAAAAAATCTTGAAGTGTTTAGTGGATCACTCGTGTTTAATTATGTCAACACGAATGCAAGTCAGTAGAGTCATGTCAAAGCCTAGCCTGCAAACTATATTTAACCCATTATATTCGAATTAAACTTGTTCCAAGTAAACGAAATTGACTCCATTTATAGAGGTTTCATTGAATTTAAAAAATAACAAATTTAGACATTTACTTTTTTCCCGCCATTGACATGTTTGGCAATTGACTATATATTCTTAAAAAATGTTTTTCTTTGAATTTATTTTAGAAAGTTATTATATTTTTTAAAAAAATAAGTTATTTTAAAAGAACACATAATTAAGTCATGATAAAATGTCACTCATCAAAAAATTATTCTAAATATAACTTTGAAAATTATTATTTCAAAAAAGTCAATAATCTTATATACTCAGCTAATTAAAAATTGTTCTAAATATAACTTTGAAAACTATTATTTCAAAAGTCAACAATTTTATTATATAAGGCAAATCTATATTTGGGTGACAGTTTTTAGACTATCAATGAATTCCAATTAAATTTTACCATAATATAATATAAACAATTTTGTATAAATTATTTAATATTTTTTGTCCATTTTAGTACAGATTTATTTTCTTCATTATTTTTCACCTTTTTTGTACTTTAATTATAATTTTGAATTTCATCGACCATCATACTGCCAACTGTGTAATTTAGAGGAAGAAATTAAGAGCCTCTCATATACATAGGTTTATACCAAGAATTAATTTCTCAACGGCTATATACCTTTTATTGTAAAATTTATATTCAAAATAATTTTGAATAAACATTCCAATTACATTTTATGATATAAAAATAAATTCTATTCATTTTTAAAATAAAAGAGTACTAATAATATAGTATTTGTATACGCGTCTCACAACACATTTACCTTTAATTTTTAAATCTCAACACAAGCTACCAGTTGTAACTTCTGCGTATCAACACCAAGCACACACTAAGTAGATTTCCATAACTTCAAAATGTTATACTTTTTGAAGAGAGGTAGGAATGACTTTGCACTTTGTAAAACACAATAGAAAGAATAATTATACTTCTAACTAGATTTCTATAACTTCAAAATGTTATTCTTTTGAAGAGAGGTAGGAATGACTTTGCACTTTGTAAAACACAATAGAAAGAATAATTATACTTCTAAGTAGATTTCTATAACTTCGAAATGTTATACTTTTGAAGAGAGGTATGAATGACTTTGCACTTTGTAAAACACAATACAAAGAATAATTATACTTATATACTTATTTTCTCTTTAATCTCTTTTTTTTACATCATTTTATTTTTATTTACTTTTTTCTCGTCATATCATATCTGTAACTTCATTTTTCTCTATTTTTTTTCTTTTTTCTATCACTCTTTTCATTCACCTACACACCTCCAAATTAAATGGGGGTGTATGTTTTTATCAAAGTTCCAATAGTAAAATTGTAAATAAATCAATTTGAACAATTAATCATATTGAATAATTTAAAATTAACTCTATAATCAAAACAAGCCAAACACGAGAAGCAAATAAATATAAGATGCCCTTTATTTAAACAGAATTCAAATGAAAGTACATCACTCCAGTTCCAAGTACATAACAAAGAAACAATATCAAGGGAAAACTTTCCAACATTACATGACAGTGATGATGATGGTTCAAGACATATCCGAACCCTAACCAGTGCTAAACCATGTCACATAGATGAAACTTAGCTAAGTCAGAACTATAACTGAAATTGAAAACAACAACAACAACATGAACTTTTAAAAACAAAACGACGTCAAGATCCAGGGATCGAGGATGATGGATCTCAAAAGAAACCACCAGCCCCACCACCACCAGTAGCAGGTCCTCCATATCCTCCTCCCATTCCCATGTTATTAAACCCATGAGGGTTCATCATGCTCCCATCAGGGAACATGTAGTTCGGCAGCATGGGAGGCTGAATCATCTACATCTGCTGAGGCGGTGGCAGCAGTGGTTGTGGCTGATACTGCACAACATTGGGATTGGTGGAGGATGAAGCCCCAGGGTAAAAATGAGGACCCGGGTTTGCATTCGCAACACTCTGTAACAATGCCTTATCAGCATGACGGGCCACGTGCACTTTCAGTTCCTCCATGGCTTTCTTCAGCAGCTGCAGTCGCTCCATACTCAACACCTCAATGGATCGGGCCCACCACAACTGGGCCTCAACTTCCTTCTTCATGCCATTCAGCTCCTCGGCATGCTTCCTCTCCACGTCTAGCTGGTTGTTGATCTGAGTCATAGCTGTGCGTTGTGGTCACGCACGTTGGCCATGCGGTGCGTGTCGATGTACTGATGCATGGTGCCCACGTCCGATGGTGGGCCCCCCTGAGATAGCGGTTTATCACAGCATCCACATGGGGGTGACCGAAGGAGAACACTTTCTCACCGAGCGAGAACACAACCAGCACCACACTGGCGCCGCAGAGAGTGCAAAGCTCACTGGCTTTCTTGAAAAGCCCGCTGCGGCGCTTGGAGAAGGTGACTTGAAGGTTGCTCTCGTTGGTCATTTTCTTCATCTCGATCTTTTGGCGGCCACGGCTTTTCTTTGCTCCGCTGCTTGACATGGTGGGAAAAAAGGGATGAGAAAATGAGAACGTTATAGGTTTAGGATTAGGGTATGCCACTATGGACAAGGTGTGTCTGTGGCAGGGTGTGAAGAGCTCAATTTATAGCCATTTTGTGTCTGTGGAATGGACGCATGAAGCGACACGTGGAGACTCAAACAGGAAGCACCGCGGTTTTCTTTGCATTAAAATGGTTTCTGGATTGAGAGATTGAGGAAATCGCCTTTGCATGGTGTTTATGGCAAAATATTTAATGTAAAAAAAAATGGAGCTCTCATAACATGGAATGTTTTATCCTAATCTTATTAGGCATTCTCTCAGATAAGATGTACCTGAATATTTACCAGCTATAATTAATAATTAACCTTGTTCTGTCAATGCATAAAATTTGCAAAATGATTTTTGAACACCAAAAATCTATTTGAAATCTAAAAGTAGAGGTATATTAAGTGATATAATATAATGTAATAGAAAGATAGAGATAAGGTTAAACAACTTCATAATAAATGATTGGATTATGTAATTAAAGATTATTAGTACAATCTTCTTGATTATTTATGTCTGCTTTGTGTTAAGTTTTTGTTTTTTAATTATTCATAAGAAAATATATCCCCCTAAATTTCATGTAACCAAAAAAAAATTAACTCATTTAATTTTATAAGTATTTATTGATAAATTCGTCTAAACAAAAACCTTATCATTTTCTAGAAAAAATATTTAAAAGTATAAACTAGTTAAAAAGCCAATTATAATATAGTAAATCAATAGTGATACGATTGATTAATATTGAATCATTAAAAAGAATATAACTTTTAAAGAAATTGCTGTGGATATAAGAAGAAAATATTAATTATTCCAAAAGAAAAAAAAAACTTTCTTAAAAACACATGTGAACAAATTCTTTTTTAAATATATATATAATGTATTATTAATGATTTTGTTTATATTATCTTTAAAAATAATAGTCGAAGGAAAAAAAAATTAAAAACATTATATTTAATATTTTACCAATTAATACACCTTATCATTATTTTCAATAAGTGGTTTTTATGTTTACTATTATCTTTAAAAATAATAGTCAAAGAAAAAAATTAAAAACATTATATTTAATATTTTGCCAATTAATACACCTTTATCATTATTTTCAATAAGTGGTTTTTATGTTTACTATTATCTTTAAAAATAATAGTCAAAGAAAAAATTAAAAACATTATATTTAATATTTTACCAATTAATACACCTTTGTCATTATTTTCAATAAGTGGCTTTTATGTTTACTATTATCTTTAAAAATAATAGTCAAAGAAAAAAATTAAAAACAATATATTTAATATTTTACCAATTAATAAACCTTTATCATTATTTTCAATAAGTGGTTTTTAACACACACACACACGCACACACATGTCTGCTTTGTGTTAATTTTTTATTTTTTAAATAAAAAAGAACAGCTTAAGTAGGTGAGTTTTCTTTAACCTAGTCATTGCGTTAGAATTTTCATAAGGCATAACATTGCTAGATGTTAAATTAAATTAAATAGTGATGCACCCATAAATTAAAAAAAAATTGTTGATTTATTAAAGTTATTTCATAATTTAAGAAGGAATAATTAATTAATATTCTGAAGTAAATGCGTTAAAGTAATCATTAATCAATAGTGTAACTTATTAATGAATGTGTGGTAATTAATTAAATGATTAAATATTAAATATGAAAATACAAATAAATAAGGCCCATTATTGTTTATTTGTCACTTCATGTAAAATGCCAGACAAGTATTTTTTAATTTTATTAATTAGTATTATCTTCAAACATACATTATTCCAATCATTTTTAATCTATTCCTAATTTTCAAAGTATAATCTCAAATAAATAATTAATGTCATATATTTTGGATTTTGGTCTAACTCAACTTTACAAAATTGACTTGTAAGGTGAGGATACCTCCCACTTATATACTGTAATTTGATCATATTAATAGTTGATATAGGATCTCAGTTAACACCTCTCTTACGTCGAGTACTAGACATCTCAAGTGTGAAATTTGTAAGACTGGACATCTGCAAGTAATCTGATAATGGGTGGTCCGATAGGCCCAACAACAATCGCTAAGATAGACTCTTGTATCATCTTAGAATTTGGATTTAGGTCTAACTCAATCTTACAAAACTGGTTTGTAAAGTGAGGATTGTCCCCTACTTTTATACTTTAATTTGGTCATATCACTAGTTGATGTGTGATCTCCAACACACCCCTTCACATTGAGGATTGGACATCTCATGCATGAAGTTTACAAGACTAAACATCTATTGGTGGTCAGATAACAACCTGATAACGAATGACCCGATAGGCCCAACAACAATCAATAGGATAAGCTCTAATACTATTTTAGATTAATTTTGGGTTTGGGCCTAACTTAACTCTACAAAACCAACTTGTAAGGTGAGAGTTGTCTCCCACTTATATATAATTTATTAACTTATAATTAATCTTAATAATATTATGAAATATTATATTTGTTAAATTTTATAAAATTATATATGTTTAAATTATATATATATATATATATATATATAATATAAGATCCATTATTAAATTAAAAATAATTCCTATATATATTTATTTTAAAACATACATTACAAATTTTATTACTTTTAAATAAAACTAATTTATATTATAAAATAAAAAATAAATTTATATTAATATAATATATATAAATTGATAAATAATTATATATATAATAATTTATTTCCACCAACATGGTGTGGTGGTATCACTACAAGAAAAAGGTTAAATAGTGACCAAATTTTATTGGTCGCTAACAACAACCATCGAACAGATGTTTAGACACTCTAAAAGAGAAATTCTCCTGACTTTAGTGACCGAAATATTTAAAGGGAGATATGTGTATATGAAATAACATCAATTGGAAGAGACCGGTCCCTTAAATATATCTATGTATCTTGAATAAATAGTCTCTGGCTCTAGGTTTGGAGATAGTTTGCATTCAGAAAAAAAAAATCTAAATTCTATACATAATTATTATTTTAAATAAATTGTTCTGAATTATTTTAAATTTAACAATACATTTAAAATTTTATTTTTTTATTATTATTGTTCATAATAAAACATATTAAAAATAATCAAATTAATAAATTAAAATAGACTATATATATATTATATATATACAAGTAACATAGACTTGAGTAAAAGTATGAATGTAGTATTTGTATATGTAAATAAACATTTTTTCCTTATATAATAATAATTATTGCATTCATTAAAATAATATTTAATTAATTTAATAATATTATTAAATATTATATTTATTAAATATAAATTAATTATTACAAAATTTAATGCTTATATATTTATATACACATTAAATGTACTTATTACTAATATTATTTAGTAATAAAAAATTGAAAAAATTGTTTATAAGTGTGTGTGTGTGTAGGTGTAAATGAAAATATAATATTTAAAAATATTATTAAATATAAATATTTATAGTATTTAATAAATATAATATTTAATAATATTATTAAATTAGTTAAATATTATTTTTAATAAATGTAATAATTATTATTAGTTATAAGGAAAAAATGTTTATTTACATACTTACACAAATACTACATCCATACTTGTACTCAAGTCTATTTTACTTGTATATAATATATATAGTCTATTTTAATTTATTAATGGGTTATTCTAACGTGTGCAATGTTGCACACAGTAAGAGTAATTATTAATTACTTATTTTTAACTAAAAATTAATATATAAATTACTAATGATTCTTTGAAAGAAATAATTATCTCTTTTTCATCTGTTTAATAGATTCACTTCCTATAATATTTCTCTTTTTACAATAAATACTCCCTCCGGACTGGAATATAAGTAAAAAAAATTGATTCACATCCTTTAAGAAAATTAGTTAGCATCATTTAATTTTGATAGTCTTAATAAAATAATTAACACACTTCCTAAAGTACCCCTCGCATTTAATTGCATAGGACAAAAAAATAGAAGATTGTTGGAAACAAAACTCTAATTAAATGAAGGGTATTTTGGAGATGGTATCATTAAATAGGAGAGAGTTACTTAAAATTTGCTTATATTTTAGTCCAATACACATGCAATTTTTGTTGCTTATATTTCAGTCTGGAGGGAGTAATAAACACACTTTTACTTTCATTGCTATTGCCACCATTACTTCCAACAACCACTACCACCACCATCCAATAATTGTAAGACTTAATATTTTTGGAAAACAAGTCCTGATCAATTAAATTTATAATTAATCCTCTTTTTTAATTTTAATATAGTTATATTTACAATAATTTTAAATATTTAAAAAATAATAATTTTATTTATGAACATATATTTTTAAAAATACTAAATATAAATATATAATTTAAACAAATTCGTGCATTGTAGAGGTTTAAGATTTAGTATATAGTAAAGAAAACTTGAAATGTTTATAGTGGTTGATCAAAACTCGAACTTTATATTATTCGTTGATAAGATTTAATCAAATTTAACAACTATAATTATATTTAATGAAGAATTAAATTACATAATTTTTGTTATTAAATATTAATTTTGATAATTTTAATATTAAATAGTAACATTAAATATTATATTACTACTTATGAGCTACCTATTGGGTTGTAGTGACCCAGTAAGTTTTTCAATTGAACCAGTTGGTTGTAGTGACCCGAACGGTTCACATGTATTTATTTATTTATTTATTTTAAAATGTAAGCTTTAATGAAAATACAACAAATATGACACACTCAAGAATCGAACCCAAGATTTGAAAATGTTCAGTGAATCAATTCTTATTACTAGATGATCATAATTAATTAATAAACTTATGACACAAATAATATATATACTTATATTTTAGGTTACTTTCACCGGTTTATACGGTTTAACTACTAACCCAAGAGTTCAATCGGTAACTCATCAACCCAGTACCTTGATCGAGACAAGTCCGATTTTTAAGACATTAACTTTATGAACAATCTATCTATCTATTTATATCTTTATTTATAGCAAAGCAGATTCGAAATATTCATAATCATTAATCAAAACACAAACTTTCTAATAGTAGTTCATCAGATCTAATCAAATTTTATGGACATAATTATATTTAATAAAGAATTAAATTTCACACATTAATTCTATTTATTATATAATTTTGATAATTTATAAATAACTTTGATAATTTTTTTAACGACCCACTTTCACTACATGACACCTTTCGACGAAAAACGGAATTCATTTTAATAATTTAAAACTCTTAATTAATTTGTTTATGAAAATACGTGTAATTTTTTTTAAAAAAAAACTAGTAGTAACTTAAAGATTCAAAGTAATACAAGCATATACTGATTCACAAGCGTAGATACCATAACTAGCAGAAAATATAAGTACTGTGCCTTATGGCACTACAACTCATATGCTAACCACATCAACGTATCTCAAAAGAGTGAAGGATGTGTGAGTGCCAATACAAATGTACCCATCAGTAAGTACATACAACAAAAGGGAAGGGGATACATATTATGACTCACTCCCTACTAGCTGGCCACAACTAAATAGTAATCTTAACTAGAAATTAGGACGATATGCGAAAAAGGAGGAAACAGAAGAAGCGGATCTCCTATAACTTCAACCGTGAAGAACTTGATCCTTTGGTAGTCTGCCGTCTGCTCCCATGATACAAACAAGTAGCGCAAGGGTAAGCTTACAGAACAAACATACATTACTAATAAAATATTAGATTCATACTAACATATTCACAGAGGTAACAATCATAACATACAGAAAAGACATTTCATCGTGACAATCACAGTATATCCTCAAACAATAAGAACTAATTTTTTCACTATATGAAGACACGACTCCATGGAGATTTTCACCAGTCGAGCGACCAGCACAGTCAAAACCCTTGACATAGTCCAATCTGACCATTGGGGGAAACGCCGATACTGGTCTTGGAAAGAAATTAGTGGCTTTGTCAAGATAGGAGTACGTGGGTAGTGGCTTACCATGACACAATGTTTGCAATGACCTTGACCTCAATGTGGAATCACCCATCCAACCTATCCCCTGGGTCCATGTACACGACCCCACCAATCTTTCCGACACTAGGTTGAGGGCTACACTCCCACCCTCGACTTACGTGCCAACTCGTATCCACAGTCACCATCCACTGTGGATTCATACATGTATGCATGTACAAATCCAACAACAAGAACAACCATCCACAGTCATCATCCACTATGGATTCACGCATATACAATCTGGCAATAACAACAATCTATCTTTTATCACACTTATTTTCTCCTCATGGTTTAACTTTTTCGTCAATGACGAAATAATGTACGTTATAAAATTTTATGTAGGTATTTTAAAATTTATTCCACTTGAATCTTTTAAATATTTTTATATTTAAACCAAAATTAATTATTTTCACCTTTAAATCAAATTTCCACAATAACTTGAACATTACCACCTCTTGTCCTTTTTATAAGAAACAAGTTTTACCACTTCAAAAATAAATTTGTCTTCGCATAAAATTTTATTATAAAATTCTTATTGTATTTTATACTCATGTAAATTTTCATAAAGTTTTCTACGTTAATCAAGGTGAATTTGCATTTTATCTCCCATACTTAACTAATTAACTAAGACATCTAAAAATTATGAAAAATTTAAATTCTATAACTTTTATGAAAATTTAAAATAAACAATACTATTTCCCTCCTAAAAAATTTTTTTTTTTGAAGTAAAAGACCAGTTCCTTCTTTATATCAATTTTCTCATTAAAGTATTTGTTTTTAACCAAGTCCTCCTTAATCTTCTTATGTGTCCTATTATTATTATTATTATTTATTTATTTAGCCACTCTGAACACCAACGTCCTTTGATAACCTTTATTTACGTACATTCATATATATATATATATATATATATATATATATATATATATATATATATATATATATATATATATATATATATATATAAACTAATGATTTAAACTCCAATTTTTATTATTATATTTTTTTTTATAAAAGTTTTTCCTAGCACCTATGGCATGCTATTGCTCACGGTCACTGTTAAAAGAAATCAACTATTTAATTATTACATTTTTTTTTTAAATGGCCCAAAAGCCATTTTAGCTTTAAGTTATTTGGATACTAAATCCCCTCCAATTGTCCTTACACCACAACGTAATTCCAAGCAAATTCCAAAGCACAACATTCCAACGCATGAATATTAAATTATTCCAGCAGACATATTAGTCTCAAAACAGCCATATATCCTCACATATAAGAGCCAAAAATCAACGTGATGTCTAACTATCACACTCAGAAATTTTCGAGGATATTTCCAACATTCTCATCATACAAATCACGTACATGATATACAAGCCAAACATACAAATCAGCTATATATCATACTCACAAAACAGTTTTATACTAAAAAGAAAAAGATAGAAATAAGCTTCCCTTACCTCGAAGAGATGCTAAAAGATTAGAGTTTTTGGAGAGTGAGAGGTGGTAAGAATTCAATTCCTTAGTCAAGATCTTTGAATAAATTACCTTAAATCTAACAACGAACCATTTCCATGAACAAAATAAAAATAGAAATGGTTAGGAGAAGAAAAATGTTCAGATTTTATAAGGAAAAGAAGAGGAGAAAAATATTGAGAGCAACTTACCAATATTAAGAATAACTCAAGTCAAGATGAAGGAGTAATTTTTTAGCTTTAGATATTTTATGAATTCATGATTATGGAACTGAAAGTGAATAGTTTGAAAGACAAAGGGAGAAGGAAAAGTGAAGGAGGAAGAGACCGTGAAAATCCCACGGTTGCATGAAAGAAGAATACTTCGGAAATGAAGTTTTGGGTGCAGCACTTTATAAACATAATAAATAACACTTTTTTTTTATAAAAAAAACATTAACTCAACGTGGCAAAGAAGTTGTCTCAATTGAAAAAAAAAATCATGACAAGGTTCCTCATGATTTCAAATGCAACGCCACCCTGTCAGAACAATTTGAGGGTGTTGTTTTGAAATTTTAGACACATGACCATATGAAGAAATGTGGGAATTGGGTTTGTAATTTTTGTCAACCTCCAGCCGCTTGTCAGCAAGGTTTAAGGGCATTTGTGTTTAAAATTTTGACACATCTTGAAGTGGGGAACAAGTAATTAGCTGGATATTTTCTAGACATGTTCTACGGCTAGCAATAGGTAATGATGACCTTTTTTTTTTTTTTCTATATGACTACCCGAAGAAAACGTGTAGATTTGTCTCCAAGTTTTGATTTGGTTGAATTGAAAATGGGAAGGTAACAAAATGTAAATCACGCTAATTTAATTACTAAGTATAAATTAGTAAATGTATGACTTACTAATTTTAATTTAGGACATCTAAGAAAAATTTAGAATGTCTCATAGAATTTTTCTAACTACTAAAAAGCTCTCAAAATTACACTCATGGAATCGCGTTAAAATATTATAATTAAATCAAAGGTAACAGAATAAAATAAAATTTTTACAGGGATCTAATTATAATTAAATCTTTCACTTTTCTTGACTATTTTCTCACTTTTGCAGTGTATTCTTACAATGTTAGTGTGCAACGTAGTCCCGATTTCAGTAGAATTTTCTACCGAAATTACACAGAAAAATCACACATGTTTATTTATTAAATTTTCTTATGAAATTAAATTTAATTATCTCTTGTAATTATTTTCAATCACTTTATCATAGATTAGAAAAATCACGGTGTTACAATTCTCCCCAACAAGAAAATTTTCGTCCTCGAAATTTCGCTTACCCGAGAAGAGATTCGGATATTGTTCTCGCATCTTATCTTCAAGTTCCCATGTAGTGTCTCCCATCGTATCGCTCCACACGACTTTGACCAGACTGATATCTCTACCTCTGAGCTGCTTCATCCTCTAATCTTCAATCCTCATAGGTTGAGTTTCATAGGTCAGGTTCTCTCGTATTGGTACTCTATCAGGCTCAATGACATGCGTGGGATCATGAGTGTATTTTCTAAGCTGTGAGACATGGAAGACATTGTGGATGTTGGACAAAGAGGGAGGTAAGGCTATTTGATAAGCAACAGGACCTATACGACGAAGAATCTCGTAGGGTCCAATGAATTTAGGAGTGAGCTTTCTGGATTTTATCGCCCTGCCTACCCCAGCCATGGGTGTGACTCGCAAGAAAACGTGATCACCTTTCTCAAACTCAAGGGGTCTCCTACGCTTGTCAGCATAAGACTTTTGTCGACTTTGAGCGGTCTTCATGTTTTCTTGGATTCTCTTGACTTTCTCTGCGGTTTGTTGTACTAACTCGGGTCCAACAAAATGATGCTCGCCACCCTAGTACCAACAAAGCGGTGTCCTACACCTCCTACCATACAGAGCCTCGAACGGTGCCATCCCAATGCTCGCATGAAAGCTGTTGTTATAAGTGAACTCTACTAGAGGTAGGACTTCATCCCAACTCCCAAGGTGATCCAAAATACACACTCGTAAAAGATCCTCAAGTGACTGAATCGTCCGCTCAGACTGACCATCTGTCTGAGGGTGATAGGCGAAACTAAGTCTTAACTTTGTCCCCAACGCCTCATGCAAACTCTGCCAGAACCTCGATGTGAACCTCGAATCTCTATCAGATATGATGCTGGGAAGGCATTCCATGTAAACGTACAACTTCCTTAATGTACAACTGAGTCAGTTTCTCAAATTTATACTTGATATTAATGGGTAAGAAGTGAGCACACTTTATCAACCTATCAACAATGACCCATATAGCATCAAACCCTTTCGTCGTCCTAGGCAAACTCACAACAAAATCCATCGTAATACTATCCCATTTCCATAAGGGAACTTCCATCATTTGCAACAAACCACTAGGTCTCTGATGCTCCACTTTGGCTTTCTGACAAGTCAGACAAGTCGCCACATACTCTGCCACATCTTTCTTCATGCCAGACCACCAAAACATTTTCTTCAAATCCTGATACATCTTTGTCGTACCTGGATGTAGACTAAGCTTACTCTTATGACCTTCATCTAAGATAAGTCTTTTGATCTCCGGGTCTTGAGGTACACAAACTCTATCCTTAAATCTCAAGATACCATCATCTCCTAAGCTGAAGTCTACGGCCTTATCAGTCCCTAACAACTCCTTTGTCTTACACAAAGTTGGGTCTAACAATTGCTTCTCCTTGATGGTTTCAAGAAAACTACTAGTCACTGTGATCATGCCACAACTGAAGTGATCATGATCCATCTCTACATACAAGTTTAGATCTCTAAACTTTTCCACAAGCTCCAATTCCTTCACCATAAAAGCAGACATGTGAACTGCCTTTCTACTAAGAGCATCTGCCACTACATTTTCCTTTCCTGGGTGATACATCAATTGAAAATCATAGTCTTTTAGAAACTCCATCCAACGTCTCTATCTCATGTTAAGCTCCTTTTGATCAAACAAATACTTTAAACTCTTGTGATCACTAAACACGTTAAACCTTGCTCCATAAAGGTAATGTCTCCATATCTTCAAAGCAAACACCACTACGGCTAACTCCAAGTCATGTGTAGGGTAGTTTCTCTCATGCGTTTTCAACTGTCAAGATGCATATGCCACAACCTTTCTATGTTGCATTAGTACACAACCTAGACCTTGATGAGATGCATCACAGTAAACCTCAAAAGGTTTACTAAGGTCAAGTAGAACCAATACTGGTGAAGTGGTCAATCTTTGTTTCAATTCTTGGAAACTCCGTTCACAGTCTTCAGTCCATGCAAAAGGTTGGTCCTTGCGGGTAAGTTGTGTCAACGGTGCAACTATCTTTGAGAATCCCTCTATGAACCTTCGATAGTAACCTGCTAACCCAACAAAACTTCGTATCTCCGTGACTGTCATCGAACGTTCCCACTGCAACACAGTTTCCACCTTTGCCAGATCTACGGCAATACCACTCGCTGAGATCACATGTCCTAAAAATTTCACTTCATCTAGCCAAAACTCACACTTTGACAGCTTTGCATACAATTGTTTTTCCTTCAGGATCTCCAACACAGCTCTCAGGTGTTCCTCATGCTCCTCATGAGTACGAGAATAGACTAGTATGTCATCAATGAATACGACAATAAACTTGTCTAAGAAAGGATGAAAGATCCTATTCATGTAATCCATGAATATAGCAGGAGCATTTGTCACTCCAAAAGGCATCACAACATATTCATAATGCCCATACCGAGTCCGAAAAGCCATCTTCAATATATCCTCGTCCTTAACTCTTATCTGGTGGTAACCAGATCGCAAATCAATCTTGGAGAAAATTGTGGCTCCTCTCAACTGGTCCATCAAATCATCGATCCTAGGCAATGGGTATTTGTTCTTGATCGTGATTTTGTTCAATTGACGGTAATCCACACATAATCTTGAACCACCATCTTTCTTCTTCACCAACAACACTTGGTCTGATCATTTATTTTTCAAGTAGCTCCTCAATTTTCTTTTTTTTAACTCAGCTAACTCTGCAGGTGCCATCTGGTAAGGTGCTATCGACAATGGTCCCGCCCCGGGAACTAAGTCTATGGCGAACTCGATCTCTCGTTGTGGAGGTAAACCAGGTACATCCTCTGGAAAGACTTCAGGAAAATCCTTGACGACTGCCACAGAGTCTAAGTTTAGATCACTCTTGACTTCCAGAAAAGATAAGATCACATATCCTTGGGCTCCTTCTTCCAAAGCAGCCTGTGCTTGGTTGGCAGTGATAAATCCAACATCTTCAAGGTTCGGGAAGATAAGGGTCTTTCTAGCACAGTCTATAAGGATATGGTTGGAAGATAACCAATCCATGCCTAATATGACGTCTAAGTCACAAAGAGGCAAACAAATCAAATTTACTCTATAACTGCGCCCACTAACAGATATGGGACAATTGGCATAAACAACTGAAGTTGCTACAGGAGTAGCAGTAGGGGTAGAAACAAGCAAGTCAAAAGATAAGGGATAAGTAGGCAATCCTAATCTATCCACACAGTAATAAGAGATAAAAGAATGAGTAGCGCCTGAATCAAACAATACAGTTAAAAGATTACCAGCTATGTCACACTCCCCCTGTATCAGGTCTTCAGATTTTACAGCTTCAGCTCTGCTCATTGCAAAGACTCTGCCTGTCGTAGTTGGTTTTGCTATCTTCACTGTATTCATTGTAGGCTTGACCTTTGGTGCTGCTTTACAATCTCTGGCAATGTGACCGGGCTTCTGACAATTATAGCAAACATCGATTTTCTGATGACACTGATTGGCATAGTGTGGTCCTCCACACCTATAGCATCTAACTTCATGACCTCCCGTCTGAGAAGTGATTTGGGTGCCCTTAGCAGTTGGACCACCTTGCCTCTGCTGCTGCTGATAATAAGGAGTTTGTCTCTACTGGTTCAGGGGTCTACTGTAGGGTTTCTTTCACTGAAATCCTTTCTTATATCCAAATGATCCACCTTCATAAGTCCTCATGACTTTCATACCACCATACTTAAGGCGTTCAACTGTCTTGCTCTTTTCTACTAACTCTAGAAACTCTCGGATAGTCATCAGGATGATCATCTTCTTTATCTCGTGTCTTAGTCCTTCTTCATACTTTCGACATCTCCATTCCTCAGAGGTAGCCTGGGTGCAGAACCTAGATAAGTATTCAAACTTGGATGAGTACTCATTCATAGTCATGTTTCCCTGAACTAGTCGTAGAAATTCCATCTCCTTTCCATGCCTGGCACTAGCTGGGAAATATTTTCCTAGGAAACGCTCTCTGAAATTTGCCCAAGTGATGGCCTCCCCACGAGCCTGCATAAGTTGAGTAGTTCCTTGCCACCAATATTCAGCTTCTCCAATAAGCATATAAGTAGCATATGTAACCTTTCGGTCGTCTAGACAGTTCATAGCTCTAAAGATTTTCTCTAACTCCTTGAGCCAAAGATCAACTGCGTCTGGGTCTGACTCCCCTCTGAACTGCGAAGGGTCATTCTTTTTTAACTCAGCCAAACCATGAAATTCAGGAGGTATAGTAGCTTCTTGTTGTTGAGCCATGGTAGCCTGCTATTGAGCCATAGCAGCCTGGTGTTGTTGCGCCTGTTGAGCCATAACAACATGGTACTGGGCCATAGTAGCTTGTTGTTGAGCCATCGTCGCTGACATCGCCTTTAACGTATGGGCTATCTGAGCCAAATCCGGTATAGGAGGAGGAGTAGAAGAAGAAGGCTGAGGCTGAGGTTGAGAACGTCTATTCATCGTGATCCTACAAAGTTCAACAACCACAAGCCATCAACAACCATTATTTCTTTTAAGAAATAATGCATAAAAGTCCATTGACTTTACAAACAACAATTATTTCTTTTACAGAAATAATTTCACCTGCACAACAAAAGACACAACGGACCTATCCCCATAAGTTCGTTCCTAAAAGACACGACCAGCTCTGATACCATAAATGTAACGACCCACTTTCGCTACATGACACCTTTCGACGAAAAATGGAATTTATTTTAATAACTTAAAACTCTCAATTAATTTGTTTATGAAAATACGTGTAATTTTTTTTTAAACTAGTAGTAACTTAAAGATTCAAAGTAATACAAGCATATACTGATTCACATGCGTAGATACCATAACTAGCAAAAAATATAAGTACTGTGCCTTATGGCACTACAACTCATATGCTAACCACATCAACGTATCTCGAAAGAGTGAAGGATGTGTGAGTGCCAATACAAATGTACCCATCAGTAAGTACATACAACAAAAGGGAAGGGGATACATATTACGACTCACTCCCTACTAGCTAGCCATAACTAAATAGTACCCTTAACTAGAAATTAGGACGATATGCAAAAAAGGAGGAAACAGAAGAAGCGGATCTCCTATAACTTCAACCATGAAGAACTTGATCCGTTGGTAGCCCGCCGTCTGCTCCCGCAAAGAATCGAGATCATAATAGTCAAACACATACAAACAAGTAACGCAAGGGTAAGCTTACAGAACAAACATACATTACTAATAAAATATTAGATTCATACTAACATATTCACAGAGGTAACAATCATAAAATACAGAAAAGACATTTCATCGTGTCAATCACCAGTATATCCTCAAACAATATGAACTAATTTTTTCACTATATGCAGACACGACTCCATGGAGATTTTCACCAGTCGAGCGACCAACATAGTCAAAACCCTTAACATAGTCCAATCCGACCATTAGGGAAAACGCCGATACTGGTCTTGGAAAGAAATTAGTGGCTTTGTCAAGATAGGCGTACGTGGGTAGTGGCTTACCACGACACAAGGCTTGCAATGACCTTGACCTCAATGTGGAATCCCCCGTCCATCCTATCCCCCGGGTCCATGTACACGACCCCACCAATCTTTCCGACACTAGGTTGAGGGCTACACTCCCACCCTCAACTTACGTGCCAATTCGTATCCACAATCACCATCCACTGTGGATTCATGCATGTACAAATCCAACAACAACAACAACAACCATCCACAGTCATCTTCCACTATGGATTCACGCATATACAATCTACAACAACAACAATCTATCTTTTATCACACTTATTTTCTCCTCATGGTTTAACGTTTTCCGTCAACGACGAAATAACGTACGTTATAAAATTTTATGTAGGTATTTTAAAATTTATTCCACTTGAATCTTTTAAATATTTTTATATTTCAGCCAAAATTAATTATTTTCACCTTTAAATCAAATTTCCACAATAACTTGAAAATTACTACCTCTTGTCCTTTTTGTAAGAAACAAGTTTTACCACTTCAAAAATAAATTTGTCTTCGCATAAAATTTTATTATAAAATTCTTATTGTATTTTATACTCATATAAATTTTCGTAAAGTTTTCTACGTTAGTCAAGGTGAATTTGCATTTTATCTCCCATACTTAACTAATTAACTAAGACATCTAATAATTATGAAAATTTTAAATTCTATAACTTTTATGAAAATTTAAAATAAACAATACTATTTCCCTCCTAAAAAAAATATTTTTGAAGTAAAAGACCAGTTCCTTCTTTATATCAATTTTCTCATTAAAGTATTTGTTTTTAACCAAGTCCTCCTTAATCTTCTTATGTGTCCTATTATTATTATTATTATTTTTTATTTAGCCACCCTGAACACCAACGTCCTTCTATAACCTTTATTTACGTACATTCATATATATATATATATATATATATATATATATATATATATATATATATATATATATATAAACTAATGATTTAAACTCCAATTTTTATTATTATATTTTTTTTATAGAAGTTTTTCCCAGCACCTATGGCATGCTATTGCTCACGGTCACTGTTAAAAGAAATCAGCTATTTAATTATTACATTTTTTTAATGGCCCAAAAGCCATTTTAGCTTTAAGTTATTTGGATACTAAATCCCCTCCAATTGTCCTTACATCACAACGTAATTCCAAGCAAATTCCAAAGCACAACATTCCAATGCATGAATATTAAATTATTCCAGCAGACATATTAGTCTCAAAACAGCCATATATCCTCACATATAAGAGCCAAAAATCAACGTGATGTCTAACTTTCACACTCAGAAATTTTCAAGGATATTTCCAACATTCTCATCATACAAATCAAGTACATGATATACAAGCCAGACAAACAAATCAGCTATATATCATACTCACAAAACAGTTTTATACTAAAAAAAAAAACAAAAGATAGAGATAAGCTTCCCTTACCTCAAAGAGATGCTAAAATATTAGAGTTTTTGGACAGTGAGAGGTGGTAAGAATTTAATTCCTTAGTCAAGGTCTTTGAATAAATTACCTTAAATCTAACAACGAACCATTTCCATAAACAAAATAAAATAGAAATGGTTAGGAGAAGAAAAATATTCAGATTTTATAAGGAAAAGAGAGGAAAAAAATATAACATTTTTTTTAAAAAAAACATCAACTCAACGTGGCAAAGAAGTTGTCTCAATTGAAAAAAAATCATGACAAGGTTCCTCGTGATTTCAAATGCAGCGCCACCCTGTCAGAACAATTTGAGGGTGTTGTTTTGAAATTTTAGACACATGACCATATGAAGAAACGTGGGAATTGGGTTTGTAATTTTTGTCAACCTCCAGCCACCTGTCAGCAAGGTTTAAGGGCATTTGTGTTTAAAATTTTGACACATGTTGAAGTGGGGAACAAGTAATTAGCTGGATATTTTCTAGACATGTGCTACAGCTAGCAATAGGTAATGATGACCTAAATTTTTTTTTTCTATATGACTACCTGAAGAAAACGTGTAGATTGGTCTCCAAGTTTTGATTTGGTTGAATTGAAAATGGAAAAGTAACAAAATATAAATCACGCTAATTTAATTATTAAGTATAAATTAGTAAATGTATGACTTACTAATTTTAATTTAGGAAATCAAAGAAAAATTTAGAATGTCTCATAGAATTTTTCTAACTACTAAAAAGCTCTCAAAATTACACTCATTGAATCGCATTAAAATATTATTATCTAAATCAACGGTAACGGAATAAAATAAAATTTTACAGGGATCTAATTATAATTATTAGAGACTAATTATACTTAAATCTTTCACTTTTCTTGACTATTTTCTCGCTTTCGGAGTGTATTCTTACACTGTTAGTGTGTAACGTAGTCCCAATTTCAGTAGAATTTTCTACCGAAATTACACAGAAAAATCACACATGTTTATTTATTAAATTTTCTCATGAAATTAAATTTAATTATCTCTTGTAATTATTTTCAATCACTTTATCATAGATTAGAAAAATCACGGTGTTACAATTTTAATATTAATTAGTAACATTAAATAGTATTATTAATTAAAATTTATTTATTTATTTATTTTAAAATTAGTTAATGTTTCTTTAAAATATATTTCATGAATAATAGTAATTAAAGTAATAATTTTTAAATGTATAATTAAATTTAAAAATAATTCATAATACTTTTTAATTAATAATTGAGTATAGAAATTAAGAAAAAAATTATTATGTATATATAGTATATTTTTTAATTTAGTTATTAAAATATATTTTATGAAAAATAATAATAATAATAATAACAAGTAATGATTTTATAAATATTGAGTGAAATTTAAAATGGTTTATAATATTTTATTATAATTAAAAATTAATATAAAAATTAAGAAATACATAGTGGTTGTTCGAAACTTAAATTTTACAATAGTTGTTGATATTCTTTAATATTTCAAGATCCACTCAATTAAAAATGTAACTAATTATTTCCTCAATTTTAATATAATTATATTTAATATAATACTAAATTTTGATATTCTTTCCTTTCTTGCTTTTTGTATTTCGTTCCAACACTAAAAAGATAATTTAAAATATAAATTATAGAAAAAATAGTATTCAAACCCCTTAAACTTTATAACTCATTTTGCAAGTATACAACCTAAACTTTAATTTTATCTTTTAACTTTAGCACTTTTATAAATTGATATCGTAAACTTTAATTTTATTTTGATTGATGTTTAAACTTTAGAAATTTTGCAAATAGTCACTTTAAAATTTAATTTCAATCCAATTTATCCTTTTTACAATTTTTTTTTCTATCAAGTTAGAGTTAAAATACTAACCAAAAAGAAAATCCTATGATTTATTTATCTTAAATATTAATCATTCATTAATTTTTTCCAACTTATTTGTCTATATATTAAAATATAAAAAAATAAATTTAGAAGAAATAAAAAGGGAAAATAATAAAAGACAATAAAAAAAAAGTTTATTTAATCTTTTAATTCTAAATATTATTATGTTTTAATGTTAGGAAAAGTGATTTATAAAAATAAAATTAATAAATGATTGAGATTAAAATAAATTAACGATTGAGATTTTTTCCGTTATTGATTTCTCCCCTCCCATTTTCATATACGAGGCTTTTTATAAAAGGGTTAAATTTTAAGAAATAATTGAGATGTAATTGAAATTTATATAAAAATAATAATAAGAGTAAAGTTTAAGGATTAATTGAGATGAAATTAAAGTTTAAGATATTTATTTGTAAATGGAGTAAAATTTAAGGATCACTTAGGATGACACTAATGTTTAAAATGTCTATTTGTAAAAAGAGGTAAAATTTAGGGGGTTGAATACTTTTTTGCTTAAATTATAAATGAATATCAATATCAATAAAGACACACGTACACATGAGCGCACACATTTTAATTTAGACAAAAATACCAACTTAATGTTTAATTTAACACATATACATTTTAACTTAGACAAAATTATCGAATTAATATTTATTTTATCCAATGATAATTTATTCAAAATAGCTACTTATCTAAATTACAAGCATCTTATGTAGAATGAAAACCTATCGGAGAGCATATTGGATTGGGTTGGTTTAGGTTGGATTTGTTGTATTTTGATAAGCAACCTACACTGGACAAACCAGATTGGGTTGGTTTGGGTTGGGTAGCTGAATTGAATCGATTGATTAAAATATTAATATATATTAGAAATTAAAAAATAAATAAATAAAATAGAAAAAATATTCAAAATAAAATATGAAAGATTAAATTAAAAAATTGTCATTTTACAATTCATAGCTAAACTAAAGAGAGAAAGAGAGAGTTTCACTTATAAAAAATAAGACTGGCACTATATTGATAATAGTAACTTCATAACTGGTGTTTAAAACCCAACAGGTACCTTTAACATTTGATTACAATCACACAATTACAATTAAAAATGAAATTTCTAATTAGTTCAAGTCATTTAAAATCAAGACACTCATATTTACAAAAGCTGGTATAAACAATAAACATGCAAAATCAAAGTATATCAGTGTACATTTTACAAGAAGTTTAGAATGCCTCAAAAATAGACTATTTCAACTCAAGCACATAAAAAATTAGTCATATTATCAAAGGCTCCAATGCGTAGCCAAATTAAAATACAAGTCCAACTGTCTATATGCAACACTATCACAAGAAAAATATAATGCAAGTGTCAAATAACACAATAATTTTAGAATAATTATTAATTTATTATTAATATTAATATGTACATTCGGTTGGATAGGGTTAACTGGATTTGGAACTCATTAACCCAACGCTCAACTTAACAATAATTGGGTAAGTCAAAATGAAACCAAACTAACTCAATACTCAACCCATTAAAAGTTAATTGTGTTGGGTTGGGTTGATCATGTTTGCAAGTCGATTCGTACTCACTTATACCCCTAAAAGAAAGAGAAGTATTGATGAAGTGTTTAAAAAAATAGTGTCTAAAAATTATTGCTCTATATGTATAAATGAATCCTTTATATTACAAAAATTATTGTTGGACACCCAACAACCTATAGACACCTATGAGAGAGAGATAAAAGAGAAAAATACATATATAATAAGTAATTTGATGTAAGGAAAATGTTTGATGGACACCTAATATGTTATCTAACACTTAGGGAAGGAGAGAAAAAAAAATATAGATATGATAGAATTTATAATGTGATAGTAAGAGAGAGATAGAAAAAAATAAAAGATGTTTTTGAAATATTTAAAATAAATAAAGGTTTTTATATCATTACTTTTTAATGTAATAGAGATAGAGAAAAATGACATGTGTTAATAGAAAATATAAAACGATAGTGTCCCAATATCATTCCTCTTCATAATAGTATATTCTATACCAGTACATGACGTTGGTTCAGGACATATCTTAAATATTAGAACCCTAAACAGTGTTAGCCATGTCACATACATGAAACAGGCTAACCCTATGCTATATATTGAAATTAAAACAACATGAATTTTTAAAAACAAACAGGGCATCTATCACGATCCAGGGATGATAATATATATCTTAACGAATCAAAAGAAACCTGCTGCAGGTCCTCCATATCCTCCTCCCATTCCCATGTTATTAAACCCATGGTGGTGCATCATGCTCCCAGTCCCATCATGAAACATAAAGTTCTGAAGCATGGGTGGCTGAATCAGGTGTGGGGGGAACGCCTGAGGTGGCAGTGGGTGTGGGTGTGGCTGATACACAAGGTTGGAATTGGAAGAGGAAGAAGAAACCCCAGCAGGGAAAAACTGATGAGTCGGGTTTACAACACTCTGAAGCATAGCCCTATCAGCAAGGAGCGCCACCTGCTTCTTCATCTCCTCCAACGCTGCCTTGTACTGCTCCAGCTGGGCCATGCTCATCTCATCGATGGGCCGGGCCCACCACAGCTGGGCTTGCACCTCCTTCTTCATACCATTCAGCTCCTCGACGCGCTTCCTCTCGGCGTCGAGCTGGTTGTTGATCTGAGTGAGCTGCGTGTTGAGCTCACGCACACGGGCCATGCGGTGGGCCTGGATGAACTGCGTGGTGCCCGGGTCTGTAGGTGGGGCCCGCGTGAGATAGCGGTCAATGACAGAGTCCACGTTGGGGTGGCCGAAGGAGAACACCTTCTCACCGGGCGAGAACACGATGAGTGCCACGTTAGCACCGCAGAGAGTACAAAGCTCACTCGCTTTCTTGAAAAGCCCGCTGCGGCGCTTGGAGAACGTGACTTGAAGGTTGCTCTCGTTGGTCATTTTCTTCATCTCGATCTTTTGGCGGCCACGGCTTTTCTTTGCGCTCGACATGGTGGGTGGGGTGAGAAAATGAAAAGGCAAGGTTACAATAATGTTACAATATATGGCACATAGAAAGGTGACAGAGTGAAGGGCTCAATTTATACACATTTTGTGTCTGTCAATGGATTCACTCGAAATGATTCGAAACAATACGCGGCTCTTGAGTCTCAAATGTAAACCACCAGTTTTCCTTGCATTCAATTGGTTTCTGGATTGAGAGATTCTGAAAATCCCCTTTGGATGGCGTATATGGAAGGAAATTTAATGTAAGAAAAAAAAAAAGGCAGCTCTCGTAACAATTCATGTTTTATCGTAATTTTGTTCAGCGTTTTCTCAGATATGACGTACCTTCAATGATCAAAGATATGACGTAACTTTATATTTCCCAGCTGTCACGAATAATCTTCACCTTTGTTCTGGTGAGATAACCTTCTGAATAAACATTTATACAAAAAGAAAATAAAAAGATAAAATAAACTAAGTTTATCTTATTAATTAACATTAGTCTGTCTGTGTATATAGAATCTCTCTTGTTTAGCTTTTTACACTTTTTTATTAGTGTTTATTGATATATTTATCCAAACAAGACTCTTTTCATTTTTTGAAAAAAAAAGTTTAAAAGAAGAATCTTGTTAAAAGGCATTCATAATATAGTAAATCATAAGGTAATACGATTAATTAATATTGTATTATTAAAAAGAAATTGACTTTTAAAAATAATTGTGGATATGGGAAAAAAAATATTAGTTAGTTCAAAAGAAAAAAAAACTTTCTTAAAAACACATGAGAACAAATTATTTTTTTAAGGATTGAATTTCTCAGTTGGTCTTTCTTTGGGAATTTTCAAGTAGGTTTGTAAACTAAAATAATTTTCAATTGGGTCCCCATATGAAAAAAAAAAAAAAAAAACATATGAGATTAGTTTATGATGGCTTGAAACTGCAAAAAAAAAAAAAAAAGACAAATTATAACCAGGGTTAATTTAAGGACCTACTTGAAAAATCTTAAATAATTTAGAGACCAATTGAGTAATTTAATCTTTTTTTTTAAATATGTCTACTTTGTGTTATTTTATTTTATTTTTTTAAAATAAAAAACAGCAGGTGAGTTTTTTTTTTAATCAAGTCACTGGATTAGAATTTTTATATAAGGCATAGCATTGCTAAGTGTTAAATCAAATTAAATGGTGAGACACCCCAAAATTATAAAAAAAAATGGTTATTTATTATAATTATCTTATAATTTAAGAACTAATAATTAATATTCTGAAATAAATGTGTTAAAGTAATCACTGATCAATAATCTAATTTATTAATGAATGTATGGAAATTTATTTATTTATTTATTAAATATGAAATACTAATAAAAATAAGGCCCATTATTGTTTATTTGTCATTTCATGACAAATGTCAGATAAATAGTCGTTAATTTTAGGAATTAATTAATACTATTTTTATATTATTACCTTTCAAACATTATTCCAATCATTTTTTTTTATCTATTATTTATTCCCAATATATAATCTCAAATAAATAATTAATGAGTTAATGTTTTCTTCATCCTGTTATTCTTAATTTGTTTTTGAACAAAGTTAATTCCTTCATCAAATAAAAGTTGTACTAATCTAATATGTATAGGGTATTATTTGGATAAATTTTTGCATAAGTATTTATATATATAAAAAGAAAATAAAAAAGTAAAACGAATTAAACTTTTCTGTTAGTTAAAATCAACTTATGCACCTCTCAATTTTTGAAGAAGTTAGATGAAAGAACTTTTATCAAAGTTAAATATATAAAGTTGATTTTAGCTCATAAGATAAATTTGTTTTATAATCTTTTTATTTTTTATTTTATAAGTATTTATGAAAATGTTCATCTGACTTGTTAAATTAACATTTCTTTTTTTATTTTGTTATGATATAGGGTAACTGCATACGAGGCAATAACTCATATCTAAGAGGTGTACTGATATATATATATATATATATATATATATATATATATATATATATATATAATCCTAAGAGGTGCATTCATTCACGTTATCACAATCTAACTAAAAGTTGTAAGTAAAAGATTTAACAGACAATCCTAAAATAATAAATATTTTCCTAATATTATAAAAATAACAAGTATTATTTTTTTACCGAAACAATAATTATTTCAACATAGAGGAAGTATTAATATTAATTAAAATAACAAAAGTAATTAACTCTAACAAATATTATATTATATATATCAAAGATAATTATAACGTCATCTTTGTATTCTTGTGATATATATAAAGATACAATTACTAAAGACATCAACTACTAAAAAGACTATTTTAATTTAACCAAAATTTTCAAGTTCGAGTTAATGGAAATGCTCCAATAGAAAAAGACCTTCCTAATGGTGTTACTTGACTTCTAATTGATCAAATTTTCAATGTAATATTTAAATATTGATAGTGTTAGACTCAAAGATCTGTAAAATCTTACTTAAGGAATTCGAACCCAATTTCATTTGAACCAACGACTTTTTGGTACCCATTAATTATTTATTTGAGATTATACATTGGGAATTAAAAATAAATTAAAATTGATTCAAATAATGTATGTTTGAAAGATAATAATAATAATAATAATAATAATAATAATAATAATAATAATAATAATAATAATTTTCATAAAATATTAATAATGATTATTTATCTGACATTTGGAATGACGTGATAAACAAATAGCAATGAACCTTCTCAATTTGTATTTCATATTTAATATATAAAAGGTTTAATTATATTTTTTATCTCATTATTTATTTATTTTGTTCAATTTTGTCCCACTATTTATTAAATATTTAATTAGGCCCCATTATTTTTTAAAAAGTAATTAAGCTTTTTATTTATTCGTAAGAATTGAATACGGTACCAGGAGGTTTATAATAACTCACGCACCATGTTCAACCAACTGAGATAGACCTCCTCGATAAAAAGTAATTAAGCCTAAATAAATTAACTTTCACACTATTCATTAATAATTTATATTATTAATTAATGATTACTTTAACACATTTACTTCAGAATATTAATTATTACTTCTTTTTTTTAGGCAATTAATTAATTAATTAGTACTTCTTAAATTATAAGATAATTATAATAAAATAATCCAATTTTTTTAATTTTTGGGTGCATCACAGTAATTGATTTAACACCTAGGATTGTTATGTCTTACAAAAAAAAAACCTATTCTATTGTTCCGTTTTATTTAAAAAAAAATAAAATAACACAAAGCAAACACATTTTAGAAAAATAATAAGTTCACATTTTTTTAAGATTTTTTTTTCGGAATAGCTAATATTTTCTTTTTATATCGGAACCAAATTTTTAAAAGTTTTATTCTTTTTAATGATGCAATATTAATTAATCGTATCACTTTTGATTTACTATATTATGAATACTTTTTTAACTAGATTCTTTTAAAAAAAATTCTCAGAAATGAAAAGGACATTTGTTTAGATAAATTTCTCAACAAAAATACTTATAGGAGAAGAATAAAAAGCTAAATTGTGACACCCTTTACCCCAAATATATTATTAAATAAATAAAAGCAAAGAAAATAAATTAAAGTTCTCGTTTGCGGAAACAAATATCGAATTTAAAAAAAAATTTCTCACGCGGTAAAGAACATCAGATTGAACATTCGTCATAAAAAAAAAACTTAAGAATAATTTAGTACTTGGCTCTCCAAAAGGCCACACGTAAAGTCCATAAAAAAATAAAAAACTTAATAATCCACCTAAAAATTTAAAGTCCCAAAATCAAAGACATAAAATATCCTAGCCCCGATGTCACAACCTATCAGAGCTTCACAAGTCCCATAATATAAAATAAAATAAAAGACATAAATAGAGGTTTAGGCCTCTTCTCTAACGTCATCCTCTTGGTCCTGCTGGACATCACCTGTCACCAACACATACACAGGAAAACACAAAAAAACAAAGGGAGTGAGATACATCTCACTACATGCTCGTGGTATGAAAATGGAGACAGGTAGCAACACAAACACACATGACATTTAACATTAGTCAAACACATACGCATCAAGGTATTCATGTAATGCAATGTGTCCTATATTCTTAGTATTATATGCATGTGGTACCATTCAAAACTCTTTTGTGAAAGTAGCCTGGGAGTACGTGCAGTCGACGAATAGCCACACAATGGGCATCCGACACTAACAGTCTCAACCAGGATGATACCCCTAGCAGCTCGTCAGGGTTACCCAGTCTTGCAAGGATACTCCAACCCATGGGATCAGCATGAGCTTAAAGGAGATTCCAAACCAGATAACACCCCCAAGGTCAGAACTCAACGAGTTCTTCACGACCTCCCCAGTTAGGTTCATAAACTACTTTCAAAAACACATTTATTATGTTATGATGCATGGTTCACACAGATACCCATGATTTCACTAACTTATCACATGGAGGATCCTACCTCACATAGGTTTGGTCCTCATTTATTCAATAACAACACATACACCATAAACATCTTAGGCATACATACTTCACTCGTACCTATTATATCATAACATTCATAACATTGTTCACGGGGCACAATATACTCATATGCATCCAATCAATCCATCACATCTCCCAATTCTAACATAATAAATTTTCAGAATCATACCACAACAACACTGTAATAAGATCACAATAATTCAATAAATAATATGAACAATGCATTATAAAACCGAAGACTAATAATAATATTTGAGACTACTATTCTTTAGCGAATTCCAAATAATAATATAAAATAGCATGCTATACTTGCGCACACTGAACAAAATAGTGAAACACACAAATATATGCATATAAATAAAATGCTAACACTAAGCACAATCCCCTGATACTCACATTTTCAAAACTTATGTGCGTGTGTATATATATATATATATATATATATATATATATATATATATATATATATATATATCATATATCATATAACTAGGTGCATCCTGGACATAATTCACAATTGAATTTGACATAAAAGGTTACATGTACGAATATGTAATTGGAAACTCCATTATCATTTGAATGCCAATTTTATTTTATTGCTAACTACAGCCCCGCAATTTAAGAAATTCCAGTGCTTGAATATGCATATCCAGGCATTTGTACGTCTATCATCAATCGAATAAAATTAACACAAAATTATATGGCCTATTGGTCAATTACGAAAAAGCTACAGGCACGTACCATTCTCGGATCATTATATACACATACATATATGCATAGAAAAGAAAGGTATGAACACCTAATTCTAACATACTCATTCCGTGTAAAGCACTGTTACAAAAATTCAGAAATCTTTTGATAATTTAATATTACCACAACACCCAAGAACCCTAAATGGCACAAAGGGGAAACACAAGATCACAACCAAACGCTCATGAAATCAAATCACAACAATAATAAAAATGCTTCAGGGTATTCACAACCCGTCCAATTGAATTTAAAACAAACTTACAAATAAATCATAAACATACATAGTCAATTGGAGTCTAGGGCCAACCCCGCTACTCCCGACTATAGTCATACCCATGAGCGAGATAATCTCACTCCCCCCTTACCTCGAAAGAGGCAGTTCCACAGCAAGAGTGCAAGCAATGGTGCTCCTTTGCAATCCCCCTTCACTCCTTCGTTTGCAGTTCTGATGGCACAGTTCCCAAATAGAGCAAAAGACAACGTGAATGTGAGGGAAGATTAGGTTTTTAAAAACAAAACCTGAAAGCTGTAGAGACTTGAATTGGGCTTCTAAAGACTAAAGGCCCAAAACATTTAACTCAACACATTTTTTTTATTATTATTATTTTTTTTTAAAAACAAATATATATAAAATATTTATTAATAACTATTTTTTTATATTTTTTTTAAAGAACGGGGTGTTACAACTCCTCCCTCCTTAAAAGAAATTTCGTCCTCGAAATTTACCTGGAGTAAACAACTCGGGGTATGAGTCCCTCATGCGACTTTCTAATTCCCATGTTGCACTGCCTTCAGTGGCTCCTCCCCAGACAACCTTAACCAAAGGAATTTCCTTCCCTCTTAGTTGTTTCACCATTTTGTCCTCAATCCTTATCGGTAATGCCTCATAAGTTAAGTTCTCCTTAACTTGAATATTATCAGACTCAATCACATGTGACGGGTCATGGACATATTTTCTGAGTTGGGAGACATGAAAGACACTATGGAGATTTGAAAGGGATGGTGGTAAGGCAATTTGATAGGCAACTTCGCCGATTCTTTTTAGGATTTGGTAAGGACCAATGAAACGAGGAGTAAGCTTACGAGACTTCAACGCTCGACCAACCCCAGTCCACGGAGTGACTTTCAAGAATACATGATCGCCCACTTGAAACTCAAGGGCTTTCCTTCTCTTATCTTGATAACTTTTCTGCCTACTCTGGGCTGCTCTCATCCTCTCTTGAATCAACTTGACCTTTTCAGTGGTCTGCTGCACCACTTCAGGTCCTAACACAAGGCCCTCACCAGGTTCTAACCAACACAAAGGGGTCCTACACCTTCTCCCATACAAGGCTTCATAAGGTGCCATCCCAATACTGGAATGGAAGCTATTGTTATAGGTGAACTCTATCAAAGGCAAGAAACTATCCCAACTACCCCTCTGCTCTAATACACAAGCTCTAAGAAGATCCTCTAAAGATTGGATGGTTCTCTTAGTTTGGCCATCGGTTTGAGGATGATAAGCTGAACTCAACCTAAGCTTGGTTCCCAAAGCCTCATGCAAGCTCTCCCAAAACCTAGAAGTGAACCTAGGATTTCTATCAGAAACTATGCTAGAGGGTACACCATGCAACCTCACAATCTCACTAACATACAAGGCAGTCAACTTCTCTAAAGAGTATCTAATGTTAATTGGGATAAAATGAGCAGATTTGGTCAACCTGTCCACTATAACCCAAATAGAATCTAACCCTTTGGGGGTTCTAGGTAAACCCACCACGAAGTCCATGGATATACTATCCCACTTCCACTCAGGGATATCTAGAGGCTGCAACAAACCTGAAGGCTTTTGGTGCTCTACCTTAGCCTTCTGACACACTAGACAAGCATAAACAAACTTTGCTATCTCTTTCTTCATACCGGGCCACCAAAACATCTTCCTAAGGTCTTGATACATCTTTGTGGCTCCGGGGTGGATACTCAAGCTACTTCTATGGCCTTCCTTTAGGATCATCTTCCTAAGCTCAAGAATACTAGGCACACAGATCCTATCTTGGAGTCTCAAAACTCCGTCCTGTCCCAAACTAAAACTACTCTCTTTCCCTTGGGCTATAGACTCCAACTGAGCTAACAAGAATGGGTCTGACTTCTGACCTTCTCTAATCTCCTCTATCAAACCACTAGTCACTTTCAACATACCCAACCTCACACTCCTAGGGGTAACCTCACACACCAAACTCATATCTCTAAACTGCCCTATAAGGTCCAACTCCCTAACCATCAAAGCAGACATATGCAAAGACTTCCTACTCAAGGCATCAGCCACTACATTGGCTTTACCTGGATGGTAACTAAGCTCAAAGTCATAGTCCTTAAGGAACTCTAACCATCTCCTCTGCCTCATGTTCAACTCCTTTTGATCAAACAGGTACCTAAGGCTCTTATGATCACTAAAAACCTCAAACCTAGAACCATACAGATAATGCCTCCAAAGCTTGAGGGCAAATACCACGGCTGCTAACTCCAAATCATGAGTAGGATAATTCCTCTCATGGGTCTTAAGCTGCCTAGAAGCATAGGCTACTACCTGACGCTTCTGCATAAGCACACCACCTAAACCCATCTTAGATGCATCACAAAACACTACAAAGGGCTCACTCAGGTTAGGCAAAACTAACACAGGTGCTGATGTTAACCTATTCTTAAGCTCTCGGAAACTACTCTCACACTGGCTATCCCACACAAAGGCTTGACCCTTACGAGTCAACTTGGTCAAAGGCAAGGCTAACTTAGAGAAACCCTCTATAAACCTCCTATAGTAACCAGCTAGACCTAGAAAACTCCTAATCTCAGAAGCTGTCTTAGGGGCATCCCACTTAAGCACAACTTCTACCTTAGATGGGTCTACAGCTATCCCTCCCTTGGATATGACATGTCCTAAGAAACTCACCTCTTCTAACCAGAACTCACACTTGGACAACTTAGCATACAACTGTTTGTCCTTAAGGGTTTGCAACACAACCCTCAGATGCTCGGCATGCTCCTCCCTAGTCTTAGAGTACACTAGGATATCATCTATGAAGACCACCACAAAACTATCCAGGTAGGGATGGAAGATCCTGTTCATGTAGTCCATGAACACACCAGGTGCATTGGTCACACCAAAGGGCATAACCAAGTACTCATAGTGACCATAACGGGTCCTAAAAGCAGTCTTTGGAACATCCTCGGACTTCACCCGGATCTGATGGTAACCTGACCTTAAATCTATCTTGCTAAACACACAAGCTCCCACCAACTGGTCCATAAGGTCATCTATCCTAGGAAGGGGGTACTTATTCTTAATCGTCACCTTGTTCAGCTGACGATAGTCTACACATAACCTCATGCTCCCATCCTTTTTCTTCACTAACAAAACTGGCGCTCCCCAAGGCGACACACTAGGTCTCACAAACTATTTTTCTAACAACTCCTCTAACTGTTTCTTAAGCTCAACTAGCTCTAAGGGAGACATCCTATAAGGAGCTATGGATATGGGTCCTGTACCAGGCACTAAGTCTATGGAGAACTCAACCTCACGCTCAGGGGGTAAACTAGAGACATCCTCCGGAAATACCTCAGGAAAATCTCTCACTACAGGCATATCCTCAACCGCTACCTTACTCTCAAGTTTCAAGGAAGCTAGCATCATGTATACTTGGGCATTCTCTTTCAAATATGCCTTCACCTGGTTGGCGGTGATGAACCTCTCATCCTTACCCTCAACAGACTCACCAAACACAACAGTTTTATCAAAGCAGTTTAACAGGACGTGGTTGGAAGATAACCAATCCATACTAAGAATCACATCTAGTTGACTAAGAGGTAAGCAAATCAAGTCAACCATAAATTCTCTATCAGAAATCAACACAGGGCTATTTAGACAAACACTAGAGGTAACAATAGAACCACTTGTAGGAGTATCAACAACCAGATCAAATTTCAAAGGGGACACAGACAATTTCAAATTTTTAACACAAGCATGTGATATGAATGAATGAGTTGCACCTGAATCAAATAGCACAACTAAAGGAGTTCCGCTTATGAAACACTTACCTTGGATTAAGTCATCGGACTTTGAGGCTTCAACACCACTAAGAGCGAAGACTCTTCCAGTGGTTTTAGGTCGACTAGCTTGTGAACTCTGACCACCACTCCTCATCTCATTCCTAGGATTAGGGCAATTCCTCCCAATGTGACCTTGCCTCCCACAGCTGAAACATGTCACATCCTTATCTTTGCACTCAAATGTCGAATGATTAGCACTACCACACTTCCCACACCTTCTTGGAAAAGAAAGAGATGATCTCGCACTTCCACCACTAATAGGCTGACTAGTAATGGCCTTTTGATTGCTACTGCGGTTACCATATTGACTACCTGGAGCAGAATATGGCTTCCTGCGGTTCTGAACACCAAACTTCTTCTCCTTCACTGGACCCACACTCCTATAATGCGCTTCTCGAGCTCGTTTGTCCTCATCATAAATCCTGCACCTGTTCACCAGTACGGGAAACCGACCAATTTCCTGGTAGTTAATGGCCTGCTTGATCTCAGGTCGCAAGCCATTAACAAACTTCACGCACTTTGAGCGTTCTCCTGCCTCCCCATTGTAATGAGGGAAGTATCTGGATAGCTCCTCAAACTTTGCTGTATACTCAGCCACATTCATGTTCCCCTATTTGAGCTCCAAGAACTCCATCTCCTTCCTGTTCCTGATGTCCTCGGGAAAGTACTTCTCCAAGAAAATCTGTTTGAAGACTTCCCATGTGATCGCTCTATTCTCAACTACTAAGCGTTCACGGGCATTCTCCCACCAAAACTCTGCTTCCTCCGCGAGCATGAAGGTACCAAGAGCTACCCTCTGAACATTAGGGCACGCCATAGCTCGAAAAATCTACTCGATCTCCCTCAACCAATTCTGCGCACCATCGGGGTCATATCTCCCTTTGAACGTAGGTGGGTTGTTCCTTTGGAATCTATCCAACCAGTTGAACTCACCTGTTCCACCACCAGCATTCTGATTCCCTATAGCTTGAGCTAAAGCTTGTAGAGCATCAGCAATCGCACGATCATTCCTATCAGTCATTTCTTCCTGCACAAACCAGAACTAAGTACTGGATGCAACAAGTAAAATGACAAGATAAGAAAAGATATAACCAACATGGCCTAAACAAGTCAAACAATTCTACAAAGTACAAGCAGAAACATAGCAAACACATAACACACTGGCCGGAAGAACCAACCAGGCTCTGATACCACTAAATGTGACACCCTTTACCCCAAATATATTATTAAATAAATAAAAGCAAAGAAAATAAATTAAAGTTCTCGTTTGCGGAAACAAATATCGAATTTAAAAAAAAAATTCTCACGCGGTAAAGAACATCAGATTGAACATTCGTCATAAAAAAAAAACTTAAGAATAATTTAGTACTTGGCTCTCCAAAAGGCCACACGTAAAGTCCATAAAAAAATAAAAAACTTAATAATCCACCTAAAAATTTAAAGTCCCAAAATCAAAGACATAAAATATCCTAGCCCCGATGTCACAACCTATCAGAGCTTCACAAGTCCCATAATATAAAATAAAATAAAAGACATAATAAGAGGTTTAGGCCTCTTCTCTAACGTCATCCTCTTGGTCCTGCTCGACATCACCTGTCACCAACACATACACAGGAAAACACAAAAAAACAAATGGAGTGAGATACATCTCACTACATGCTCGTGGTATGAAAATGGAGACAGGTAGCAACACAAACACACATGACATTTAACATTAGTCAAACACATACGCATCAAGGTATTCATGTAATGCAATGTGTCCTATATTCTTAGTATTATATGCATGTGGTACCATTCAAAACTCTTTTGTGAAAGTAGCCTGGGAGTACGTGCAGTCGACGAATAGCCACACAATGGGCATCCGACACTAACAGTCTCAACCAGGATGATACCCCTAGCAGCTCGTCAGGGTTACCCAGTCTTGCAAGGATACTCCAACCCATGGGATCAGCATGAGCTTAAAGGAGATTCCAAACCAGATAACACCCCCAAGGTCAGAACTCAACGAGTTCTTCACGACCTCCCCAGTTAGGTTCATAAACTACTTTCAAAAACACATTTATTATGTTATGATGCATGGTTCACACAGATACCCATGATTTCACTAACTTATCACATGGAGGATCCTACCTCACATAGGTTTGGTCCTCATTTATTCAATAACAACACATACACCATAAACATCTTAGGCATACATACTTCACTCGTACCTATTATATCATAACATTCATAACATTGTTCACGGGGCACAATATACTCATATGCATCCAATCAATCCATCACATCTCCCAATTCTAACATAATAAATTTTCAGAATCATACCACAACAACACTGTAATAAGATCACAATAATTCAATAAATAATATGAACAATGCATTATAAAACCGAAGACTAATAATAATATTTGAGACTACTATTCTTTAGCGAATTCCAAATAATAATATAAAATAGCATGCTATACTTGCGCACACTGAACAAAATAGTGAAACACACAAATATATGCATATAAATAAAATTTCAAAACTTATGTGCGTGTGTATATATATATATATATATATATATATATATATATATATATATATATATATATATATATATATATATATATATATATATATATATATATATATATATATCATATAACTAGGTGCATCCTGGACATAATTCACAATTGAATTTGACATAAAAGGTTACATGTACGAATATGTAATTGGAAACTCCATTATCATTTGAATGCCAATTTTATTTTATTGCTAACTACAGCCCCGCAATTTAAGAAATTCCAGTGCTTGAATATGCATATCCAGGCATTTGTACGTCTATCATCAATCGAATAAAATTAACACAAAATTATATGGCCTATATTGGTCAATTACGAAAAAGCTACAGGCACGTACCATTCTCGGATCATTATATACACATACATATATGCATAGAAAAGAAAGGTATGAACACCTAATTCTAACATACTCATTCCGTGTAAAGCACTGTTACAAAAATTCAGAAATCTTTTGATAATTTAATATTACCACAACACCCAAGAACCCTAAATGGCACAAAGGGGAAACACAAGATCACAACCAAACGCTCATGAAATCAAATCACAACAATAATAAAAATGCTTCAGGGTATTCACAACCCGTCCAATTGAATTTAAAACAAACTTACAAATAAATCATAAACATACATAGTCAATTGGAGTCTAGGGCCAACCCCGCTACTCCCGACCATAGTCATACCCATGAGCGAGATAATCTCACTCCCCCCTTACCTCGAAAGAGGCAGTTCCACAGCAAGAGTGCAAGCAACGATGCTCCTTTGCAATCCCCCTTCACTCCTTCGTTTGCAGTTCTGACGGCACAGTTCCCAAATAGAGCAAAAGACAACGTGAATGTGAGGGAAGATTAGGTTTTTAAAAACAAAACCTGAAAGCTGTAGAGACTTGAATTGGGCTTCTAAAGACTAAAGGCCCAAAACATTTAACTCAACACATTTTTTTTTATTATTATTATTTTTTAAAAAAAAACAAATATATATAAAATATTTATTAATAACTATTTTTTTTATATTTTTTTTTAAAGAACGGGGTGTTACATAAATGAGATAAGAGAATGGTCGTGCGCATGCAATAGGAGACTGCTGCAGCCTGCAGGCTGTGATTCTTTTTTTTTCCTCTGATGAAACAAATGAATTGGGCACTCGGTAGGGTTTAGTTAGCGGACTGGGCCTTTTTTATTTGGGTTTTAACTGGTGAGAGCTTCTTGATCTTCTTCTTCTTCTTTTCGTTTTTTTCTTTTTCATTCTCTCATTTTCTTCTACCCTGATTTTCCTTTTCTCATACTTTCCTCTCATTTGTCTTTTTTTTTTCTCTTCCTTCTTTTTTGAATACCAAATAAATGAAACAAAATAAAACAGAAGTAAAATACAATATGAGTAAAAATATATGTAAAATTAGGTGTTCACAATAAAAAAATATTTATTTAAAAACAAAAGGAAATAAAAGAGGGAATGAAAATTGGAAATAAATTTAAAAACGAGGACAAAATTAGGTGTTCACACCTTGCATCTTCTTTTATTTATTTTTTTAAATTTCAAGTCATTTACATCCTTGCAAAGTTTATTTTTCCAGAACTTTACATTGCTTTTCAAATTTACTTTATTCCAAATGTACTTTAAATTTCTGCAATATTTTCTGGTTTTCTTTAGATTTCGAATTGCTTTTAATTTTCATTTTGCATATTTACTTAAATGTCTTTTGCATTTACAATCTGAAGTTTATCTACAATTCGTGCAATATAAATGTTGCTTTACATTTCTTTCACTCTGGAAATTCTGTAATGAAGTTTCTCCTGAAATTTCATTTGCTTCAAGTTGAGTTATCTTTGACTAAATCAAAGTGAAATTCGATTTATAATTCAAGAACTAAATGTTTTGTGCACAAGTGTCATTCTTGTCTAAAGTTATAAAATTCACATTTTAATAAAATTTGATTACATCCTGAACAAATGGAATTCAATAACTATGCATCAAGTTCTTAAGCAAATTATTGAATTAAGATTTTGATTCAACTACACATGTCATTCAATTGAAAGATAAACTCTACTAGTTTGATAAAAAAAAAAAAATCACAACTAATTCTTTGATTATAACGTCCCAAATATAGTTGACATTTTGGAAGCACTGTGGAAAAGTATTCAAAGATTCCTGTTGAACAAATGACCCTTTTGCACCAATGAACAAAACAATACAAAATGAATATACTCAATCTATATATAAATATCAAAATATGAAAGAGTAATAGAGAACAATTAGATATCACAGCTCTCGAAGTAACCAAACCTCAATTATCCTTAAATTAGAAAAAAGTTTAGTTACTCATAACTTCCATGAAAGCAAAGAGAAGAAATCTAGAAACAATATTGATATCCAAAAGTGTTGTCAAAAGTTTGTCTCCCTTCTAAAAAAATTCCTAAAACCCTTAAATAATTAGTTTCCAAAGGAGGGCCGAATAATAATAGAAAGAAAGAAAAATTGTCCTAAATTATAATTTTGGTGGCCGTCACAACCTTCGTCATTGCCATCACAGGCAGGTTGTGAAAATTTTTGCCTTGTTGATTTTTTTCAAGTGCATATCACAACTATGATGGCCATCACATATAAGTCGAACTAGCTTTCTACTTTACTATTTTGTTCCCCATTCAACTTTAAATCTTTAGAATTTTTTTCTCGTATGATTTCCCTCTTTTTTTCGAGGTTAAAGTTCCCTTTCTTGTGTAGAAAACAAATAAAAAAAACTGTAATCTAAACCAAAAGGATGAAAACTATGCAAAACACTAAGAAAATGTGCCTAAATAAACTAGAAATATATACAAATATCATAAAAAATATGATGCAAATTCAAGCATATCAATTAACTTGAAGATGATTTTTCTTTTATAGTTTCTCAAGATGGATTTTTTTTTTGTGTATGTGAAGATCTAAGTTAGTACATATATCTAGGAAAGATTAATTTCTTAAAAATACTTGTTTATTTTTTCAAAAGTTTTATTATTGAAAGGTAATAAAAATAAGGTCAATTTTATTCAAAAAAAAAAACTAGTAGAAACATAATAAAAATAGATGATTATTTTTCTGTAATAAGGTAAATTAAACATACATTTAGATTCCCTCTTCACCGTGATGAGAACGAAGAAAAGAAATTAAGAGGACTTCAAATGCATGTTGTTTTGGGAATTCACGATTATCAGAGTATGAAATTGACCATTGATAATCTATTGCCTTATGACACTAACCAAATTAATTACCCCATCTTAATGTTTACTTGTTAAAATTAACTTCCAAGATTAGGAAGTTATAAAATCTTTAATCTTAATGCATGACAATATGAAACCCCCTGTCTCCTTGTTGGGCATTACAATACGCAATCAATATATGACAATGCTAACTTGCCACTTAATTGGACTCAACAAGTGATTGGTCTAAAAAGAATATTTGTCATCTGAATGATAAGATATACAGACTTGAAACGTTAATGGTAGTTTGTATGACTGATCATGAATATTTAGAGGTAATCGAGTTGTATAATCATATCACAATGAATTCAATATGTAGTTACGTTCCAATTTATACATGAAAGAGGATTTTTACTTCGAAATTTTCTTTTTATCAAGAAGAAAGAGCTACTAAGGTGTCCATAGAACCTCTAATCCCAACTATGTTGGCACCAGAGGGTCTACTCATCACCTGAAGCAGACTCAAAATATATTAATATAAAGGAAAAAGAAAGTACAAGAAGAAACATGGGGAAAACAACCAAACCCATGAATAAGGAACAGCAAAAGCTAAAGCTAAGACATCAAAACTGGGCAAAAAGCCTAGAACCACATTACAAATGAAACTAACTGTTACTAGGAGGATACATTAACTTTTTTTTTTTTTTGCTCATTTGTGCAGGTTAACTCTACCCTTTTCATATAGTGGCAAATAACCCTTGCTTAAGAAAGGATAGCACAAGACAACTACTACAATTAGTTATGAAGGATGAGGTATCCAAAGCTTTGAACTCTATGAAGCCATACAAAGCTCCAAGACTTAATGGTTTTCAGGGTATCTTCTTTAAGCAGTACTATTAACAGTCGATTCATGATAATACCTGGACGTTGGTAAATGACGCTTTCACGATAGGCTATTTCCCCCTAACTTTTAAGACCCTAGTTGCTTTGATTCCTAAGGTCAATTCTCTAGGTAATCTTACGGATTCAAACTAATTAGTTCATGCAACATTGTTTACAAAATTATCACCAAGGACGTACGTTGTTAATAGTCGATATCCATTATTAAATGACATCATTAGCCCATTCCAAAGTGCTAAGAATAACTAATTAGGAATATTAGTGTTAAGAGTAACTAATTAGGAATATTAGTTTGTTACAAAATAGCTCTATAAATAGAACACTCTATACACTCTCATGTATCTTTTATCGTTTCTTAATTAAACACTATGAGTTACTTTGTTGGTACTTCTTTACTCGTCTTTTAGCTTTATATTTGATGTGGCCACTCATCATAAAGCTCAAAGAAGAGTAAAGGAGTACCAACAAAGTAACTCATAGTGTTTGATTAAGAAATGATAAAAGATACATGAAAGTGTATAGAGTGTTCTATTTATAGAGCTATTTTGTAACAAACTAATATTCCTCTTTTTTTTTTTATATAAACAAACTAATATTCCTAATTAGTTACTCTTAACTCTAATATTCATAATTAGTTATTCTTAACACAAAGTAGTCTTTTTGCCAGGTAAGGACACCTTTGATAATGCAATAACTCTACAAGAGCTTGTCTACATTTGTGCACGACTCCAAGAGAGAAAAAAAATGTGATATTCAAAATTAACCTGGAGAAAGTTTATGATAATGTTGATTGGACATTCCTGTAACTAAAGTGTATACTAATATCTATAGGGTTTAGAATATGGTGTCTAAGGATAACAAAAATACTTATATAAAGTATAAATGTAGTATTTGTATAAGTATATAATAAACATTTTTTCCTTATATAATAATAATTATTGGATTTATGAAAATAATATTTAATTAATTTAATAATATTATTAAATATTACATTTCTTCACCCACCCACGCACCCACTTACACACACATTTATAAACATTTTTTTCAATTTTTTATTAGAAAATAATATTAGTAATAAGTACTTTTAATGTATACATATATGAGCATTAAATTTTGTAATAATTAATTTACATTTAATAAATATAATATTTAATAATATTATTAAATTAATTAAATATTATTTTAATGAATGCAATAATTATTATTATATAAGGAAAAAATGTTTATTTACATACTTATAATACAACATTCATACTTTTACTCAAGTCTATCTTACTTGTATATAATATATATAGTCTATTTTAATTTATTAATTTGATTATTTTTTAATATGTTTTATTATGAACAATCATAATAAAAAATTAAAAAAATAATTTTTTAAATGTATTGTTAAATTTAAAATAATTCAGAACAATTTATTTAAAATAATAATTATGTATAGAATTTAGATTTTTTTTTGCTGAATGCAGACTATCTCCAAACCAAGAGCCAAAGACTATTTATTCAATATACATAGATACATTTAAGGGACCGGCCTCTTCAAATTGATGTTATTTCATATACACATATCTCCCTTTAAATATTTCGGTCACTAAAGTCATGGGAATTTTTTTATTTCGGTCACTAAAGTCATGAGAATTTTTTTTTAGAGTGTTTAAACATCTGTTCGATGGTTGTTGTTAGCGACCAATAAAATTTGGTCACTATTTAACCTTTTTCTTGTAGTGATACCACCACACCATGTTGGAGGAAATAAATTATTATATATATAATTATTTATCAATTTATATATATTATATTAATATAAATTTATTTTTATTTTAGAATATAAATTATTTTTATTTAAAAATAACAAAATTTGTAATGTATATTTTAAAATAAATAAATATATATATATATATAGGTATTATTTTTAATTTAATAATGGATCTTTTATATATATATATATATATATATATATATATATATATATATAATTGAAACATATATAATTTTATAAATTTTAACAAATATAATATTTCATAATATTATTAGGATTAATTATAAGTTAATAAATTATATATAAGTGAGGGACAACTCTCACCTTACAAGTTGGTTTTGTAGAGTTAAGTTAGGCCCAAACCCAAAATTAATATAAAATGGTATTAGAGCTTATCCTATTGGTTGTTGGGCCTATCGGGTCATTCGTTATCGGATTGTTATTTGACCACCAATAGATGTTTATTCCTGCAAACTTCACGCTTGAGATGTCCAATCCTCAATGTGAAGAGGTGTGTTGGAGATCACACATTAACTAGTGATATGACCAATTAAAGTATATAAGTAGGGGACAATCCTCACCTTACAAATCAGTTTTGTAAAATTGAGTTAGACCCAAATCTAAATTCTAAGATATGATACAAGAGTCTATCTTAGCAATTGTTGTTGGGCCTATCGGGCTACCCATTATCAGATTACCTGCAGATGTCCAGTCTTACAAATTTCACACATGAGATGTCTAGTACTCGACGTGAGAGAGGTGTTAACTAAGATCCTATATCGACTAGTAATATGACCAAATTACAGTATATAAGTGGGGGGTATCTTCACCTTACAAGTCAATTTTGTAGAGTTGAGTTAGACCCAAATTCAAAATATAAGACATTAATTATTTATTTGAGATTATACTTTGAAAATTAGGAATAGATTAAAAATGATTGGAATAATGTATGTTTGAAGATAATGCTAATTAATAAAATTAATGAATACTTGTCTGGCATTTTACATGAAGTGACAAATAAACAATAATGGGCCTTATTTATTTGTATTTCATATTTAATATTTAATAATTTAATTAATTACCACACATTCATTAATAAGTTACACTATTGATTAATGATTACTTTAACGCATTTACTTCAGAATATTAATTAATTATTCCTTCTTAAATTATGAAATAACTTTAATAAATCAACAATTTTTTTTTAATTTTTGGGTGCATCACTATTTAATTTAATTTAACATCTAGCAATGTTATGCCTTATGAAAATTCTAGCGCAATGACTAGGTTAAAGAAAACTCACCTACTTATTAAGCTGTTTTTTTTTAATTTAAAAAATAAAAAATTAACACAAAGCAGACATATATGTGTGTGTGTGTTAAAAACTACTTATTGAAAATAATGATAAAGGTGTATTAATTGGTAAAATATTAAATATAATGTTTTTAATTTTTTTTCTTTGACTATTATTTTTAAAGATAATAGTAAACATAAAAACCACTTGTTAAAAATAATGATAAAGGTGTATTAATCGGTAAAATATTAAATATAATGTTTTTAATTTTTTTATTCTTTGACTATTATTTTTAAAGATAATAGTAAACAAAATCATTAATAATATTATATATATATATATATATATATATATTTAAAAAAGAATTTGTTCACATGTGTTTTTAAGAAAGTTTTTTTTCTTTTGAAATAATTAATATTTTCTTTTTATATCCACAGCAATTTCTTTAAAAGTTATATTCTTTTTAATGATTCAACATTAATTAATCGTATCACTATTGATTTACTATATTATAATTGCCTTTTTAACTAGTTTCTTCTTTTAAATATTCTTGTCCAGAAAATGATAAAGTTTTTGTTTAGACGAATTTATCAATAAATACTTATAAAATTAAATGAGTTAATTTTTCTTTGGTTACATGAAATTTAGGGGAATATATTTTCTAATGAATAATTAAAAAACAAAAAATTAACACAAAGCATACATAAATAATTAAGAAGATTGTACTAATAATCTTTAATTACATAAAGAATATATAATTCCAATCATTTATTATGAAGTTGTTTAACCTTATCTCTATCTTTCTATTAGATTATATCACTTAATGTACCTCTACTTTTAGATTTCAAATAGATTTTTGGTGTTCAAAAATCATTTTGTAAATTTTATGCATTGACAGAACAAGATTAATTATTAATTACAGCTGGTAAATATTCAGGTACAATTTTTGATTTTTATCTGAGAGAATGCCGAGTAAGATTAGGATAAAACATTCCATGTTATGAGAAGCTGCATTTTTTTTTTTTACATTAAATAATTTGCCATAAACGCCATGCAAAGGCAATTTCCACAATCTTTCAATCCAGAAACCACTTTAATGCAAAGAAAACCGCAGTGCTTCCTGATTGAGTCTCAACAGGCACGTGTCGCTTCATGCGTCCATTCCACAGACACAAAATGGCTATAAATTGAGCACTTCACACCCTGCCACAGACACACCTTGTCCATAGCCGGCATACCCTAAACCTAAACCTATAACGTTCTCATTTTCTCATTCCCTTTCCCACCATGTCGAGCAGCGGAGCAAAGAAAAGCCGTGGCCACCAAAAGATTGAGATGAAGAAAATGACCAATGAGAGCAACCTTCAAGTCACGTTCTCCAAGCGCTGCAGCAGGCTTTTCAAGAAAGCCAGTGAGCTTTGCACTCTTTGCGGCGCAAGTGTGGTTCTGGTTGTGTTCTCGCCCGGTGAGAAAGTGTTCTCCTTTGGCCACCCCCATGTGGACGCTGTGATAGAACGCTATCTCAGGGGGGCCCACCACTGGACACGGACACCATGCATCAGTACATCGATGCGCATCGGATGGCCAACGTGCGTGACCTCAATGCGCAGCTAACTCATATCAACAACCAGCTTGACGTGGAGAGGAAGCACGCCGAGGAGCTGAATGGCATGAAGAAGGAAGGTGAGGCCCAGTTGTAGTGGGCCCGGTCCATCGAGGCGTTAAGTATGGAGCGACTACAGCTGCTGAAGAAAGCCATGGAGGAATTGAAAGTGCACGTGGCCCGTTATGCTGATATGGCATTGTTACAAAGTGTTGCGAATGCAAACCCGGGTCCTCATTTTTACCCTGGGACTTCATCCTCCACCAATCCCAACGTTGTGCAGTATCAGCCACAACCACTGCTGCCACCACCTCAGCCTCAGGTGTTCCCTCAGCAGATGCAGATGTTTCAGCCTCCCATGCTGTCGAACTACATGTTCCCTGATGGGAGCATGATGAACCCTAATGGGACCCTGATGAACCCTCATGGGTTTAATGACATGGGAATGGGAGGAGGATATGGTGGAGGACCTGCTACTAGTGGTGGTGGGGGTGGTGGTTTCTTTTGAGATCTATCATCCTCGATCCTGGATCTTGATGCCATTTTGTTTTTAAAAGTTCATGTTGTTGTTGTTGTTGTTGTTGTTGTTGTTGTTTTAATTTCAGTTATAGTTCCGGCTTAGCTAAGTTTCATCTATGTGACATGTTTAGCACTGGTTAGGGTTCGGATATGTCTTGAACCATCGTCATTATTGTCATGTATTGTTGGAACGTTTTCCATTCGTATCGTTTCTTTGTTATGTACTTGGAACTACAGTGATGTAGTTTCTTTTGAATTCTGTTTAAATAAAGGGCATCTTATATTTATTTGCTTCTCATGTTTGGCTTTTTTATTATAGAGTTAATTTTAAATTATTCAATATGATTAATTGTTCAAATTGATTTTAGTTACTATTTTACTATTGGAACTTTGATAAACACATACACCCCCATTTAATTTGGAGGTGTGCAAGTGAATGAAAAGAGTGATAGAAAAAAGAAGAAGAAAAAAAGAGAGAAATGAAGTTATATAAGTAAATAAAAATGAAATGATGTAAAAGAAAAAGAAAAAAAGTAAATAAAAATAAAATGATGTAAAAGAAAGAGATTAAAGAGAAAATAAGTATATAAGTATAATTATTCTTTGTATTGTGTTTTACAAAGTGCAAAGTCATTCATACCTCTCTTCAAAAGTATAACATTTCGAAGTTATAGAAATCTACTTAGAAGTATAATTATTCTTTCTATTGTGTTTTACAAAATGCAAAGTCATTCCTACCTCTCTTCAAAAGAATAACATTTTGAAGTTATAGAAATCTAGTTAGAAGTAATTATTCTTTCTATTGTGTTTTACAAAGTGCAAAGTCATTCCTACCTCTCTTCAAAAAGTATAACGTTTTGAAGTTATAGAAATCTACTTAGTGTGTGCTTGAGAGTATATGTTGATACGCAGAAGTTACAATTGGTAGCTTGTGTTGAGACTTAAAAAATCAAGATAAATGTGTTGTGAGACGCGTATCCAAATACTATATTATTAGTACTCTATTATTTTAAAAATGAGTAGAATTTATTTTTGTATAATTTATTTTTATATCATAAAATGTAATTGGAACATTTATTCAAAATTATTTTGAATATAAATTTTACAATAAAAGGTATACAGCCGTTGAGAAATTAATTCTTGGTATAAACCTATATCTATGAGAGCCTCTTAATTTCTTCCTCTAAATTACACAGTTGGCTGCAGTATGATGGTCGATGAAATTCAAAATTATAAAGTGCAAAAAAGGTGAAAAATAATGAAGAAAATAAATCTGTATTAAAATGGACAAAAATATTAAATAATTTTCACAAAATTGTTTATATTGTATTATGGTAAAATTTAATTGGAATTCATTGATAGTCTAAAAACTGTCACCCAAATATAAATTTGTCATATATAATAAAATGATTGACTTTTGAAATAATAATTTTCAAAGTTATATTTAGAACAATTTTTAATTAGCTGGGTATATAAGATTATTGTCTTTTTTGAAATAATAATTTTCAAAGTTATATTTAGAATAATTTTTTGATGAGTGACATTTTATCATGACTTAATTATGTGTTCTTTTAAAATAACTTCTTTTAAGAAAAATAATAACTTTCTAAAATAAATTCAAAGAAAAACATTTTTTTAAGAATATATAGTCAATTGCCAAACATGTCAATGGCGAGAAAAAAGTAAATGTCTAAATTTGTTATTTTTTAAATTCAATGAAACCTCTATAAATGGAGTCAATTTCGTTTACTTGGAACAAGTTTAACTCGAATATAATGGGTCAAATATAGTTTGCAAGCTAGGCTTTGACATGACTCTACTGACTTGCATTCATGTTGACATAATTAAACACGAGTGATCCACTAAACACTTCAAGATTTTCTTTTTGGGGCCTAACACTATCAAAATTCGAATATTACATTAAACATTCACCAATTAGGTTAGGTCAAGTAACACCACTAGAAGCGATAAAGGTCTTCTATAGAAGCATTTTCATTAATTTAAACTTGAAAACTTTTTAGTAGTTATTTTTGTGCCTAGTAATATTATCTGTAGTACATAAGGAATTCAAAGATGATACTTCTATTATAATTATCTTTGATATAATAAAATATTTTTTTGAGTTAGTCTTGTGATTTTTTAATGATATTAATACTTCCTCTATTTTGAAATAATTATTGTTTCAATAACTTTTTTTTAAATTACTTGACATTTTTATAATATTAAGAAAATATTTTCTCAATTGTGTTCTTAATTTTTTTTCTCTGTCTCAATAACTATTATGTAGTTTTCCAATTTATTTTATCAATTTAGTTCTAAGCAATTTTATTTTCTTTCATACATCATATAGTTATGAAGACTTTTGTTTGGAATAAGTTTATTCATTAGTTTATGCATAAGCTAATTTTAATTTATAGAGAAACTCATTTCATTTTTCTTCTAATTTTTTCTCTTAAAAATATTTATGAAAAAGTTTATCCAAATAGACCCTAAAATAAGACAGTTATTTTAGGGAGGTGATTGTTTTGTTTGCCAAAAAGAGTGATTTACAACCACCACTAGAGAAACCATTGGATATTGTAACACCCTAAATCCGGGTTTACATGTATTTGCATTTTAAACTCCTTTTAATTTCATAGGCGTGTTACTTTATTTAATTCTCGTAAAAGAAAGAAGAGGTTTTTTTTCTTTTTATTCATTTTACCAAGCGCCAAAGTTTTTTTTTTTTTTTAATTTCGCAAATCAACTGTAATTGTAAAAAGGTAAGTTGGAATTTTGTCAAATTGTAAAAAAGAGTTTTATGTGAATTTTAAGTTCGAAAGTTGTGTTTCACTGGGTAATTAATTACAACGGGTTATTTACGTTTGCAAGAAACTAATTGCAACATCATTCAAACATAAATGGGCACTTAATTTCGAATTAATAAAATAAAGAACACGAGATAATTTGATCGGTTATCAAGTATACACATATGCATAAAATAGAGAATTTCATACATCAAAATGTTTTCCAGAGCAATAGTAACATATATACCTATACACATTGCTCAAGGTATATACCAAATACATAGGGTAATAGAGAATGAAAACTAATATACATAGTAAAATCTGAAACCTAGGTCTACCCATTTTCAAATACATAAAAGGGGAAAACCTAGTCTCAGAGCAGTCATCTCTAAACCCAACCCTGCATGTTAGACTAATCCAAAGAAATAGGATAGCGGGGGATCTTTGACAAGATCCCTGAGAAGAAATCTAGTGGTCATCGTCCACGGGATCCTTCACAGAATCTTTCTTAAAGTTCTCCAAATCCTTCGTAAAAATCTTGACTCACTGTTCCCTAAGTTCACGACTAGTGGCGGATCCCCCTGACTGACTCTCACCTAATTACATCTCCAATTCTTTGACGTAAGAGGGGTTCGGTGAAAGGCGGGAAGCGTTGGTCCAATCGTGAACTCCTCGGATGGTGTGGCATCGGGAACAATAGCTGGTATCATGAATTCTTCAAGAACACTCCGAAGAGATGGATGATGATGAGAGTGACGAAACTCATGAGGATAGCCCCCTTGTGATCTCCACAGGTATTGCCATCGACTCCTAAAACAAAAACGTAAGGGTGAACTATTCACTTCATCAAACAAACCACGCAAAATGACTGTGAAAGTCATACACACAATCTTGCTAACCACTGCGGTGTGGTTCTCTAACATTCACACACAGAACCTACCCGTTTCCATGACTATTTCTGTAAATTGTAACACACTGGCCAGCTGCCACTGGAACTCCTAGAACTCAGTGGTCATACATATATTGAGTGGAATAATTGCTGGGAGTACACCATCACCCTGGTATAAGGTGGGCTCTCACCAACTGAGATTTTTTCGTGGTTATTGTCAGGGTCGCCAAGTCGGTTTGTGTGAACGTAGTCACAACTCGATGCCTACCCTCCAAGGTCGTAATGCCTCACGATCATCTCCCAGGTACCAATCTGTGGTCATTCATACTCCAAGGACTTACTCCTCGCACTCTCTCTCACGGAGATTATCTTTGTTCGTCACCGTGGGTTTCCGTTGCTGGTGGTACAAGATGGATCAAATCGACGCCAAGCTCAAGACCTTATCTTGGCTCCAACAAAATTATACCATATGAGAATATGCTCTCCATCACCTATTGGTGACCACGTCGTTCGATTTCCGCCAACATCTTTGCATCTTTCTCTCAGCCGGAATTGCCCCACGTGGCTTCCTTCACAAGTCCGCCGTACACGCATATTTTCTCGTTGCACGACTCTCAAGGCGCATACCGCCATCACGTATCAAGATTCTTTATTACATTTTATTTGTACCTTACCCTCTCAATTTCTAAAGTTTTTAATAATTAATACTTACCGACGATTCCTCCACGCAAGAGTCCTAGAATATTTATCTAAGTTCAAAGCACAAATTAAAGAGTTCATTTACTAAGCTTATAAAATAAATAAATTCTTAAGTCTAAATTAATGGTTCTCACTGTTGGAATTTATATTATTATTATTGCCGGAAAAATTTTTCCGGATTACAAGGACAAAGTCCTAGTCACCATAAGCACTCGTGTTTGAGTCTTATGCTCACAGATCACAGACATCACAGAGAATTTCAATTCACACTACAATCCACATGACTGTACCACAGAGAGCATCAAAACACACAATCACACGTACAGAGGTGCCCTAGGTTCACATTCCAAGGGTCTTACATTCACATGAGGCAATGGTCAATTTTACCCACTGCCTTGCACGTACGTATTTGAAATTAATTCACACGTTCAAATATATCATAGTTCAAATATCACATATCAAGGCAATTTTAAGAACAGAATTCCTCTCTAGCAGCACCCAATCTCTGTCCAAAATTAATTTAGCAAATGATTTTTGTTTGGTGAAATTCTTATATCAAATTAAATCCCTTAAAACCTATTTTTCGAAAAGGTAATCCACACTCTCAGATTAAATCTACAAAAATTATAAAAATTCCTAGAAGTTCGCAGGTCAGTATGCCCCTCACAGTGAGCATACCTCAAAGATGTGTAATTTTATCAACCTTTCCAAATGATATTTTAACTCAAATTCTTTATGGTAAAAATATAACATTCATATATTTCAGAAAAAGTAAAACTTGAATCCTAATTCCTCCTACATTGTTCCCAGTAATTTCTTTTCCAAGACCTATGTCTCAGGTTTGAAATCTAGGATCCACGCATGAGTTCCGTTTAAACCAAATTTGTTAAATTAGTAATTGTGGATGAAAGTTTTCGAAACTTATATAATTTAAATATCTGTTTGTCTAGTTTTAGGAACAAAAATTATATTTCAAAAATGATTATTACTTTGGTTTAAAAAGCTCAAAAACCGAACCTTGCCCGAACCAGTTTTCACAAGCAGAATAGTCCCATTGCGTGTCACGGATGAACCTTCATTTGATGTTATCTCACAATGGTCTCAAAAGAAAAGTTGGTTCATTTTGAGTCTAATTTAACTGAGGACAAGTTTCATCAAAATCCAATGGTTATATTAAAAGTTATGTTCAAAAACGTAAATATTGTCCAGGGCTTCTAGGTGAAACAGTCACTGCCCGAGCCAGTTTCCCAAGTAGGACGGTTCCATTGCGTGTCATGGATGAACCCTCATTTGAGATTTTCTCGCAATGGTCTCAAAAGAAAAGTTGGTGCTTTTTGAGTCTACTTCAACTGGGGACAAGTTTCATCAAGATCTAACAGCTAGATCAAAAGTTATGGTCAAAAATATAAACATTGTCCAGGGCTTCTACCATGAGACAGCCACTGCCAGCACCACTTTTTTTTTTCGAAATTTATTGAAAGTGCATGAGTTTCTAACAAAATTTGGGCATGGTCTCCTTTGCATTGGAGCCATCCCACGATTTTTAGACAAGAAGAAGATGAGGAGAAGATTTTTGACACGGTCACAGCCACTGTCAAAGAGAAATAAAAGAAAACAAAACCAATCACACACATGCAACTACACATTTCATGCAATCAGTTCACATGGGAGGCATTTAGGGTGAGAGTGGCTGGATCCTCCACCTCCAGCCACTTGAATCCATCAAAGAGTCCCTTTACAGTGATGGTGAGCTTGCTGGAATGAGGAGAAGAAGCTGGTTGTCTTCCTTCAAAGGAGTATTGGTTATAGAGCACTCCAACTAGAGTATGCAAGAGGAAGAAGTTTGAAGAAAATGGTGTTGGAGCTGGGTGGGTGTCTCTCAGCCAGAGGAAGAAGGAGAGAGGAGAATTTGATTTGTGTGCTGAGTGTTAGGCTGAAGTAAGGGAGTGAGTGATTAAGTGAGTGAGTGAGTTTAATTTGAATTGTTGATTTGAGTGATGGTTTAGGGGGAAGGGTGTGAGTGGCTGTGGGTTTTGGCTGAAGTGAGGGGCGTCCTTGCATGAAATGCAAGTGGCCAATGGTCACTTGATTTGATGGTTGAGGGTCATGTCAATTTACATAGTGTAGAAATACACGGTGTAATTTAACTCGAACGCGATTTTAAAACGAAAACTAATCGATAACTATCTAATTTAAATTTTAGAAATTCTTTACAATTGAAAAAAAAAACTTTTTAAAGTGACTTTCTTAAAATTTCTCTGTAGAGTAATCACTCACAGATGAATTTTACGAAAGATTACTTGTCTTGCAAGTCTTAGATTTAAAAAAATGATTCAAAACGGATTTTCCAGTCAAATAAATTTTTAACAACATAGAGACGCAAACTACGAATAAACACAGACAATTTTTCTACTGGCAGATGAATTCACATCTTTTTCATTAGATATTTCAAACAGAGAAATATATCTATTTTTCACTAATGAATTTAAACACTGAAATTTAAATTCTCATTACACCACACATCATCAATCCAAATAAAATAACACCGAAACTTAAAATCAAACTAACAGTCAATTATACAGATGAATCTAAGTATTTAAATATTTTAAATACTTATCACACTACACATTACCATTTTAAGTAAAATAAAGCAGACTAGCTCACTTACACAAAATTTTATAAACAAGCCTACAGAAAAATTATACAGACAGTAACCACCGAGAATTAATTCTAGAGAATTAATTACAGGAAGTTACTCGCAGAGAACTTTTTTACATTTTTGTTCTTATAAATGTTTTTCCTATTTGATCCTTATAAAGAAATTACTATATTATTTATTTTCCTTTATTTTCTTAATCGCTCAATTAATTACTAACTATATTTTAATTACTCCAAGTATATTCTTTTCTTATTTAAAACAAACAATTAAGTTCCCATTAATTCCAATTAAATTTCTCGTTCCTACTTACTGGGTTGTAATTTTCGGGGTGTTACAGATATCAGCAATGAGATTTCTTTACATGACAAAGTCCTTGACAATAAGACAAGTTTACCAACCAAGGAGATAATGTATCTTTTCGTGGCTACAAGTTGATGCCAAAAGTGTATTTGGATGAACATGTATTTCAGGAGCTATGTGGCCCTTAGCATTATGTTCTAGTATTGAAACTACTAGGTAAGAATATTAGTTAATGTAATGATGGAGATGTTAACAAATTTGTAGTGTTTATAAGGGCTTTGACATTATGGACGTAGATAATGACTTTTGTATGCCCAAGTTTAACATGGAATAAGATAAGGAAAAAGTGATGAATGAAGGGCCCTAGATGATATTTGATTATTATCTGGTAATTGCACATTAGTCTAGATTTTGTTTCACCAGTAGCAAAGATAGAGTGTACTCTAATATAGATCCACTTTCCTAATTTAGATTATTATTATGAAATTTTTGTTGGCCATGGCTTTGGCAATTGGCAAGCTTATAAAAGGTGGATTCTAATACCTTACAGGTGGAGAGAGGAAGATTTGCCAAAGTTTGTATGGAAATAAAGTTTACCCAACATGTGTGGGCAAGTTTTGGCTGAATGAACACTAGTAAAATGTAGAGTATATGAAGGACTACTCATCATTTGTACACATCTTGCGTTACTATATGGATACCTTGCTCGAAATTGTGTCACGATTGGGAAGATACCCAAAACCAAGTACGACAATAATCAGCCTGAATTGCACACTCATGTTGGCGATGAGGTTATAAAGATTGTAACAAAAACTATGGCGATGAGGTTAAAAAAAATAATTCAATTGCTAATGAGGATTTTGTTAAACAAAAAAAAAAGGAAGGATATCCAAACTAGCAAATGCTTTGATGGGTTTGAAAATACAAAAACCAAGGAATTGATGGATGCAGGTAAAATGGAAATAATACATGCAATTATTAGGCAATGAAAGATAATGAAGATAAACCAACTACCATTAACTGTAGGCCAAAGCTTTAGAGCAAACAAAAAAGAAGCTCAATTACCCCATATACTCCTATGATCATTCAATGATCCAACCAAATAGTTATTCCTGAAAAATATAGTAATGACTTAGTCAAAGGTTCAATACATGATGTTCGAGATGGTACTCACGAGGTAGCCATACGTAAAACCACATTCCAAAAGTGTTATTACGTAACCCTTTATGCAAACAATGCTTGGACCTTCATCACCAATCCTTAATACACCAAGGTCGAACATATTAAAAAGAATCATTATAGGTTCATTGATGAACCATTGTCATAAGATAAATGAATACAAGTTATGGAGCAAGGCCAAGTCCTTGCATGTGCAACACAAAAATAGGTAGTGGTAGAAATGTCAGGAATAGGAGCTTTCAAAGAAGTATATATCCTCTCTTGGAATATTAGAGGGACGAATAATAACAATAGCAAAGAGACACTTGTTGGATCTACCTTTGTAATCATCATTGAAACTTAATTATATTCCATTTGAGAGAATGGCAACCTTTTGCACCAAGCAAGTTATAATCTAGTTGCTATTATGGAGGCACAAGGGAATGCTTAGGGTATTTGGGTGTTGGTGGATAATGGGACTAAGTTTAGGGTCTATGCTTTTGATATTAATTATTCATCATTCAATCATGCTCAATATACTTTGTTGCTCACACTCTTATCATAACTCCATTTTTCTTTGGTGTGCGGGTCTTTCCCAAACTAGGGATCCAAGACCATTTTGTTTTGAATAAGAAAACCCCTAGTTGCCCTGAAAAAGGTGAAGGAGGAAAATATTAAATTTAATCAGGAACTATTTTGTAACCTTTTTAGGTGAAAAAGAATATTAAGTCTCGCCAGAAAGGGTTGCAAAAAACTTTGGAGATAGTGGACTCCTTGAGGGTACTACAAGTTAAACGTTAGCTTTAGCAGCAATATGATCAGATTCTTTGAAAGGAAAACTTTTTTGGTACCAAAAGTCTAGATCTAGGAAGCAACAAGTTAAACTTAGGGACAAGAATACAAAATTTTTCCATGCTCAAACTGTTACCAGGAGGATACATTAACTTTCTTTTTTTTCGCTCATTTGTGTAGGTTAACTCTACCCTTTTCATATAGTGGCAAATAAACCCTTGCTTAAGAAAGGATAGCATAAGACAACTCCTACAATCAGTTATGAAAGATGAGGCATCCAAAGCTTTGAACTCTATGAAGCCATACAAAGCTCCAAGACTTAATGGTTTTCAGGGTATCTTCTTTAAGCAGTACTATTAACAATCGATTCATGATGATATCTGGACGTTGGTAAATGACGCTTTCGCGATAGGCTATTTCCCCCTAACTTTTAAGACCCTAGTTGCTTTGATTCCTAAGGTCAATTCTCTAGGTAATCTTAAGGATTCAAACTAATTAATTCATGCAACATTGTTTACAAAATTATCACCAATGACATTTTTAATAGTCGATATCCATTATTAAATGACATCATTAGCCCTTTCCAAAGTGTTAAGAATAATTAATTAGGAATATTAGTGTTAAGATTAACTAATTAGGATTAGTTTGTTACAAAATAGCTCTATAAATAGAACAATCTATACACTCTCATGTATCTTTTATCATTTCTTAATCAAACACTATGAGTTACTTTGTTGGTACTTCTTTACTCTTCTTTGAGCTTCATAATTGATGTGGCCACTCATCATAAAGCTCAAAGAAGAGTAAAGGAGTACTGACAAAGTAAGTCATAGTGTTTGATTAAGAAATGATAAAAGATACATGAGAGTGTATAGAATGTTCTATTTATAGAGCTATTTTTTAACAAACTAATATTTCTAATTAGTTACTCTTAACACAAATATTTCTAATTAGTTATTCTTAACACAAAGTAGTCTTTTTGCCGGGTAAGGACACCTTTGATAATGCAATAACTCTACAAGAGCTTGTCTACATTTGTGCACGACTCCAAGAGAAAACAAAATGTGATCTTCAAAATTAACCTGGAGAAAGTTTATGATAATGTTGATTGGACATTCTGTAACTAAAGTGTATACAAATATCTATAGAGTTTAGAATGTGGTGTCTAAGGATAACAAAAATACTTATATCTGCATATATCTGCGGATAAAATTCATAACAAACAGAAAATGGATAGTTAAATGGGTATACGAGAATAATTTAAACAGATATATCCGTATTTGTTAATAAATGAGAGCAGGGATGAATATCCAGGTACCCACCTCGTAAGTATCCATTAAAATACCTGTTATAATAAAATTACTTAAATGTCCTTGTTTAAATATATGAAATTAAAGTATTTTAGTTTAGTGACTTTTATTTAGACTTATGAGATTGAAATATTGTACCTTATTAACTTCTTTTTTGTACTTATGAGATTAAATTATTTTAGTTTGTTGACTTTTGTTTAGACTTATGAGATTGAAGTATTTTAGCATTTAAATTTAGTTTCTAAATTGAAGTATATCTTGGTTAGTGTAATTGTGTAGAATATTTGAATAATTTTAGTTTTAACCTTTAAACTATTTTTTTAAAGAAAATTTTAGAATAAATAAAAAATTATAGTTGAAGTGTTTTTTTTTTTTAAGAAAGACAAAGTGTTTTTTAAAATATATTTGAGATGTTTTTTTTTTAAAATATCCATAGATACACGCATACTTGCATGAGTATGGGGTAGACATATAGAGGATATTTATCTGGCAGAGAAGGTAACATGAGACTATTACCTGTGTCCACCCTGCCCATTAACGTTGCAACCCTTACTGATGTCAATAGGTCATGTCCCATATATATGTATGTGAGTATGTGTGTGCGAGAGGGATGGTATCAAGTTATTCTAAGAGTAACATTTGATAGAGTTATAATTGCCTTTTTAACTAGTTTCTTCTTTTAAATAATTTTTTCCAAAAAATGAGATAAAGTTTTTGTTTAGACGAATTTATCAATAAATACTTATAAAATTAAATGAGTTGTTTTTTTTTTGTTACATGAAATTTAGGGGGATATATTTTCTTATGAATAATTAAAAAACAAAAAATTAACACAAAGCAGACATAAATAATTAAGAAGATTGTACTAATAATCTTTAATTACATAAAGAATATATAATTCCAATAATTTATTATGAAGTTGTTTAACCTTATCTCTATCTTTCTATTACATTATATCACTTAATGTACCTCTACTTTTAGATTTCAAATAGATTTTTGGTGTTCAAAAATCATTTTGTAAATTTTATGCATTGACAGAACAAGATTAATTATTAATTACAGCTGGTAAATATTCAGGTACATTTTATGGTTTTTATCTAAGAGAATGCCGAGTAAGATTAGGATAAAACATTCCATGTTATGAGAAGCTGCATTTTTTTTACATTAAATATTTTGCCATAAACGCCATGCAAAGGCGATTTCCACAATCTCTCAATCCAAAAACCACTTTAATGCAAAGAAAACCGCGGTGCTTCCTGATTGAGTCTCAACAGCCACGTGTCGTTTCATGCATCCATTCCACAGACACAAAATGGCCATAAATTGAGCTCTTCACACCTTGCCATAGACACACCACCTTGTCCATAGCGGCATACCCTAAACCTAAACCTATAACGTTCTCATTTTCTCATCCCTTTTTTCCCACCATGTCGAGTACCAGAGCAAAGAAAAGTCGTGGCCGCCAAAAGATCGAGATGAAGAAAATGACCAACGAGAGCAATCTCCAAGTCACCTTCTCCAAGTGACGCAGCGGGCTTTTCAAGAAAGCCAATGAGCTTTGCACTCTCTGCAGCGTAAGCGTGGTGCTGGTTGTGTTCTCGCCCGGTGAGAAAGTGTTCTCCTTCGGCCACCCCCACGTGGACGCTGTGATAGACCGCTATCTCAAGGGGGCCCACCACTGGAGGCGGGCACCATGCATCAGTACATCGACACGCACTGCATGGCCAACGTGCGTGACCTCAACGTGCAGGTGACTCAGATCAATAACCAGCTCGACGTGGAGAGGAAGCACGCCGAGGAGCTGAATGGCATGAAGAAGGAAGCTGAGGCCAAGTTGTGGTGGCCCTAGTCCATCGAGGAGTTGAGTATAGAGCGACTGCAGTTGCTGAAGAAAGCCATGGAGGAACTGAAAGTGCACGTGGCCCGTTATGCTGATATGGCATTGTTACAAAGTGTTGCGAATGCAAACCCGGGTCCTCATTTTTACCCTGGGGCTTCATCCTCCACCAATCCCAACATTATGCAATATCAGCCTCAACCACTGCTACCACCACCTCAGCCTCAGGTGTTCCCTCAGCAAATGATTCAGCCTCCTATGCTGCCGAACTACATGTTCCCTAATGGGAGCATGATGAACCCTAATGGGACCCTGATGAACCCTCATGGGTTTAATGACATGGGAATGGAAGGAGGATATAGAGGACCTGCTACTGGTGGTGGTGGTGGTTTCTTTTGAGATCTATCATCCTCGATCCCTAGATCTTGATGCCCTTTTGTTTTTAAAAGTTCATGTTGTTGTTGTTTGTTGTTTTAATTTCAGTTATAGTTCCGGCTTAGCTAAGCTTCATCTATGTGACATGGTTTAGCACTGATTAGGGTTCGAATATGTCTTGAACCATCATCATCATTGCCATGTATTGTTGAAACATTTTTCCTTCTTATCGTTTCTTTGTTATGTACTTGGAACTGGAGTGATGTAGTTTCATCGTTTCTTTGTTATGTACTTGGAATTGGAGTGATGTAGTTTCATTTGAATTCTATTTAAATAAAGGGCATCTTATATTTATTTGCTTCTCGTTTTTAGCTTGTTTTGATTATAGAGTTAATTTTAAATTATTCAATATGATTAATTGTTCAAATTGATTTTAGTTACAAGTTTTTTTTTTATTGGAACTTAATTTGATAAACACATATATCCCTTTTAATTTGGAGGTGTGTAAGTGAATGAAAATAGAGACAAAAAAAAGAAAAGAAATAGAGAGAAATGAAGTTACATATATGATAAATGATATATTGAGAGAGAGAGAAAAAATAAGAAGAAAATGATGTAAAAGAAAAAGATTAAAGAGAAAATAAGTATATAAGTACAATTATTCTTTCTTTTGTGTTTTACAAAGAGCAAAGTCATTTATACCTCTCTTCAAAAGTATAACATATTGAAGTTATAGAAATCTACTTAGAAGTATAATTATTCTTTCTATATTGTATTTTACAAAGTGCAAAGTCATTATTCATACCTCACTTCGAAAGTATAACATTTTGAAGTTATAGAAATCTACTTAGAAGTATAATTATTCTTTGTATTGTGTTTTACAAAGTGCAAAGTCATTCCTACCTCTCTTCAAAAGTATAACATTTTAAAGTTATAGAAATCTACTTAGTGTGTGCTTGAGAGTATATGTTGATACGCAGAAGTTACAACTGGTAGCTTGTGTTGAGACTTAAAAAATCAAGGTAAATGTGTTGGGAGACATGTATCCAAATATTATATTTTTTTTTGAAGTCCCAAATACTATATTATTAGTACTTTTTATTTTAAAAATGAGTAGAATTTATTTTATATAATTTATTTTTACATCATAAAATGTAATTGGAATGTTTATTCAAAATTATTTTGAATATAAATTTTACAATAAAAGGTATATAGCCATTGAGAAATTAATTCTTGGTATAAACCTATATATATGAGAGGCTCTTAATTTCTTCCTTTGAATTACACAGTTGGCAGTATGATGGTCGATGAAATTCAAAATTATAAAGTGCAAAAAAGGTGAAAAATAATGAAGAAAATACATCTGTACTAAAATGGACAAAAAATATTAAATAATTTACACAAAATTATTTATATCTTATTATGGTAAAATTTAATTGGATTTCATTGATAGTCTAAAAACTGTCACCCAAATATAGATTTGTCATATATAATAAAATTATTGACTTTTGAAATAATAATTTTCAAAGTTATATTTAGAACAATTTTTTAATTAGCTGAGTATACAAGATTATTGACTTTTTTTGAAATAATAATTTTTAAAGTTATATTTAGAATAATTTTTTGATGAGTGACATTTTATGATGACTTTTTTTTTTTTTGGTTATCAAGACTTAATTATGTGTTCTTTTTAAAATAACTTATTTTAAAAAAAATTATAACTTTCTAAAATAAATTCAAAGAAAAACATTTTTTTTAAGAATATATAGTCAATTGCCAAACATGTCAATGGCGGGAAAAAAGTAAATAGCTAAATTTGTTATTTTTTAAATTCAATGAAACCTCTATAAATGGAGTCAATTTCGTTTACTTGGAACAAGTTTAACTCAAATATAATGGGTCAAATATAGTTTGCAAGCTAGGCTTTGACATGACTCTACTGACTTGCATTCATGTTGACATAATTAAACACGAGTGATCCACTAAACACTTCAAGATTTTCTTTTTGGGGCCTAACACTATCAAAATTCGAATATTACATTAAACATTCACCAATTAGGTTAGGTCAAGTAACACCACTAGAAGCGATAAAGGTCTTCTATAGAAGCATTTTCATTAATTTAAACTTGAAAACTTTTTAGTAGTTATTTTTGTGCCTAGTAATATTATCTGTAGTACATAAGGAATTCAAAGATGATACTTCTATTATAATTATCTTTGATATAATAAAAATATTTGTTTGAGTTAGTCTTGTGATTTTTTAATGATATTAATACTTCCTCTATTTTGAAATAATTATTGTTTCAATAACTTCTTTTTTTAAATTACTTGACATTTTTATAATATTAAGAAAATATTTTCTCAACCGTGTTCTTTTTTTTTTCTCTGTACTAATTCTCAATAACTATTATGTAGTTTTCCAATTTATTTTATCAATTTAGTTCTAAGCAATTTTATTTTCTTTCATACATCATATAGTTATGAAGACTTTTGTTTGGAATAAGTTTATTCATTAGTTTATGCATAAGCTAATTTTAATTTATAGAGAAACTCATTTCATTTTTCTTCTAATTTTTCTCTTAAAAATATTTATGAAAAAGTTTATCCAAATAGACCCTAAAATAAGATAGTTATTTTAGGGAGGTGATTGTTTTGTTTGCCAAAAAGAGTGATTTACAACCACCACTAGAGAAACCATTGGATATTGTAACACCCTAAATCTGGGTTTACATGTATTTGCATTTTAAACTCCTTTTAATTTCATAGGCGTGTTACTTTATTTAATTCTCGTAAAAGAAAGAAGAGATTTTTTTTCTTTTTATTCATTTTACCAAGCGCCAAAGTTTTTTTTTTTTTTTAATTTCGCAAATCAACTGTAATTGTAAAAAGGTAAGTTGGAATTTTGCCAAATTGTAAAAAAGAGTTTTATGTGAATTTTAAGTTCTAAAGTTGTGTTTCACTTGGTAATTAATTACAACGGGTTATTTACGTTTGCAAGAAACTAATTGCAACGTCATTCAAACATAAATGGGCACTTAATTTTGAATTAATAAAATAAAGAACACGAGATAATTTGATCGGTTATCAAGTATACACATATGCATAAAATAGAGAATTTCATACATCAAAATGTTTTCCAGAGCAATAGTAACATATATACCTATACACATTGCTCAAGGTATATACCAAATACATAGGGTAATAGAGTATGAAAACTAATATACATAGTAAAATCTGAAACCTAGGTCTACCCATTTTCAAATACATAAAAAGGGGAAAACATAGGGTAATAGAGTATGAAAACTAATATACATAGTAAAACTGATCTACTAAACACTTCAAGATTTTTTTTTCTTTTGGGTCTAACACTATCAAAATTTGAATATTACATTAAACATTCACCAATTATGTTAAGTCAACTAACACCAGTAGAAGCCATAAAGGTCTTCTATAGAAGCATTTTCATTAATTTAAACTTGAAAACTTTTTAGTAGTTACTTTTGTGCTTAGTAACATTATCTGTAGTACATAAGGAATACAAAGATGATACTTCTATTATAATTATCTTTGATATAATAAAATATTTGTTTGAGTTAATCTTGTGATTTTTTAATGATATTAATACTTCCTCTATTTTGAAATAATTATTGTTTCAATAACCTTTTTTTTTAAAATTACTTGACATTTTTATAATATTAAGAAAATATTTTTTCAACTGTGTTCTTTTTTTTTTCTCTGTACTAATTCTCAATAACTATTATGTAGTTTTCCAATTTATTTTATCAATTTAGTTCTAAGAAATTTCATTTTCTTTCATATATCATATAGTTATAAAGTCTTTGGGCATGTTTGGATAAGTTTATTCAGAAGCACTTCTAAGAAAAGAAAATAAGAAAAAAATGAAATGAGTTTTTCCGTAGGCTAAAATTAACTTATGCATAAGTTAAAAATTATCTTTTAGAGAAGCTATAGAGAGCTTCTACAAATTAATTTATGCATAAGCTAATTTTAACTTATGGAAAAGTCCATTTCATTTTTCTTCTAATTTTCTTCTCCTAAAAATGTTTCTGAAGAAGTTTATCCAAATAGGCCTTTAGAATAAGATAGTTATTTTAGCTAGGTGATTGTTTTCTTTGCCAAAAAGAGTCATTTACAACCACAACTGGAGAAACCATTGGATATCAGTAATGAGATTTCTTTTCATGACAAAGTACTTGACAATAAGACAAGTTTACCAACCAGGGAGATAATGTATCTTTTCGTGGCAACAAGTTGATGCCAAAAGTGTATTTGGATGAACATGTCTTTCAGGAGCTGTGTGGCCCTTAGCATTATGTTCTAGTATTGAAACTACTAGGTAAGAATATTAGTTAATGTAATGATGCACATGTTAACAAAATGTAGTGCTTATAAGGGCTTTGATATTATGGACGTGGATAATGGCTTCTATATGGCCAAGTTTGAAATGGAATAAGATAAGAAAAAAGTGATGAATGAAGGGTCCTAGATGATATTTGATTATTATCTGGTAATTGCACATTAGTCTAGATTTTGTTTCACCAGTAGCAAAGATAGAGTGTACCCTAATATAGATCCATTTTCCCAATTTAGTTTATTATTATGAAATTTTTGTTGGCCGTGGCTTTGATAATTGGCAAGCCTATAAAAGGTGGATTCTAATACCTTACAGGTGGAGAGAGGAAGATTTGCCAAAGTTTGTGTGGAAATAAAGTTTACCCAACCAGTGTGGGCAAGGTTTGGCTGAATGAACACTAGTAAAATGTAGAGTATGAAGGATTGCTCATCATTTGTACGTCTTGCACTACTGTGGATACCTTGCTTGAAATTGTGTCACGATTGGGAAGATACCCAAAATCAAGTACGACAATAATCAGCCTGAATCGCACACTCATGTGGGCGATAAGGCTATAAAGATTGTAACAAAAATTCAGGCGATCATGAATGACTTTCCTACAATTAAGATAGGCATTAATAATCATGAGGACTCGTTACACAGTTATTAGCTTGTAGTTATGGTAAAAAAAACATAATTAATTGATAATAAGGATTTTGTTAAAAAGAAAGAAAGAAAGGAAGAATAACCAAACTAGCAACTGCTTTAATGGGTTTGAAAATACAAAAACCAAGGAATTGATGGATGCAGGTAAAATGGAAATAATACATGCAATTATTGGGCATAGAAAGATAATGAAGATAAACCAACTACCATTAACATGTATGCCAAAGCTTTGGAGCAAACAAAAAAGAAGCTCAATTACTCCATATACTCCTATGATCAATTGAGGGGGTCTAGCTCAGTTGGTTGAGCATGGTGCGTGAGTTATTGTAAACCCTCCGGTACCGTGTTCGATTCCTACGGATAAAAAAAATACTCCTATGATCATTCAATGATCCAACCAAAAACTCCTATGATCATTCAATGATCCAAACAAAAAAATGCTCAATTACTCCATATACCATTAAAGGTCTTTAAAGGTTCAATACATGATGTTCGAGATGGTACTCACGAGGTAGCCATGCAAAACCACAGTCCAAAAGTGTTATTACGTACCCCTTTATGCAAACAATGCATGGACCTTCACCAACGATCCTTAATACACCAAATGTCGAACATATTAAAGAGAATCATTATAGGTTCATTGATTTTTGTTTTGATCAGCCAAAGAAAGAGAATTTTATTAACAGGTACCAGAAGTACCCCATGAAGGATTAACACCATACAACTTAAAAAGACCCTTAATGTATGATGTTCAGTGATGAACCATTGTCATAAGATAAATGAATACAAGTTATGGAGCAAGACTAAGTCCTTGCATGTGCAATACAATAGGTAGTGGTAGAAATGTCAAGAATAGGAGCTTTCAAAGAAGTATATATCCTCTCTTGGAATATTAGAGGGATGAATAATAACAAAAGCAAAGAGACACTTTTGGATCTTAATCGTAAAATTAGATCTACCTTTGTAGTCATCATTGAAACTTATATTCCATTTGAGAGAATGGCAACCTTTTGGCACCAAGCAAGTTATAACCTAGTTGCTATTGTGGAGGCACAGTAGCATTCTCGGGGTATTTGGGTGTTGGTGGACAATGGGACTAACTTTAGGGTCTATGCTTTTGATATTAGTACTCATTCAATCATGCTCAATGCTTATTTGGGAGGTCAAGAATGAATGTGTATTGGACTATATGAAAGTCCAATCCCCTCCTTCCATGGTCGGTTCTTGAGCTATATCTAAATAATCTATATGCTCCTCCTTATATTATCTCTTTATGCTCCCTCAAAGACTTTCCTTGAAGCCTTTGAAGAAGTACTTTGTTGCTCACACTCTTATCACAACTCCATTTTTCTTCGCTGTGAGGGTCTTCCCCAAACTAGGGATCCAAGACCATTTTGTTTTGAAGTTACCTAGATGACACATGATGATTATCAAAAGGTAGTAGAAAAAGTATGGAAGCATGGATGAGAAAACCCCTAGTTGCCCTGAAAAAGGTGAAGGGGGAAAATATTAATCAGGTAATATTTTGTAACATTTTTAGGTGAAACCAGAAAGGGTTACAAAACACTTTGGAGATCTAGTGGACTCCTTGAGGCTACTACAAGTTAAACGTTAGCTTTAGCAGCAATATGATTAGATTCTTTATAAGGAAAACTTTTTTTGGTACCAGAAGTCTAGGAAGCAACAGGTTAAACTTAGGGGCAAGAATACAAAAATTTTCCATGCTCAAACTGTTACCAAGAGGATACTTTAACTTTTTTTTTCTCATTTGTACAGGTTAACTCTACCCTTTTCATATAGTGGCAAATAACTCTTGCTTAAGAGAAAGGATAGCATAAGACAACTCCAACAATCAATTATGAAGGATGAGATATCCAAAGCTTTGAACTCTATGAAGCTATACAAAGCTCCAAGACTTAATGGTTTTCTGGGTATCTTCTTTAAGCAATATTAACAGTCGATTCATGATGATATCTGGACGTTGGTAAATGACACTTTCGCGATAGGCTATTTTCCCTTAACTTTAAGACCCTAGTTGTTTTGATTCCTAAGATCAATTCTCTAGGTAATCTTAAGGATTCAAACTAACTAGTTCATGCAACATTCCTAAGGTCAATTCTCTAGGTAATAGTCGACACCCATAATTAAATGACATTATTAGCCCTTTCCAAAATAGTTTTTTGCCAGGTAAGGACACCTTTGATAATGCAATAACTTTATAAGAGCTTGTTTACATTTGTGCACGACTCCAAGAGAAAAAAAATGTGATCTTCAAAATTAACCTGGAGAAAGTTTATGATAATGTTGAATGGACATTCCACTAACTAAAGTGTATACAAATATCTAGAGTTTAGAATATGGTGTCTAAGGATGACAAAAAAATACTTATATTTGCAGATATATGTGGATAAATTAAATTCACAACGAACAGAAAATGGATAGTTAAATGGGTATACGAGAATAATTTAAACAGATAGTTAAATGGATACCTAATATAAAAAATAATGAAAAATCAATTTTGTTTTAAAAAAAAACAAGTTCAACTTCTATCATGCTTCAAATTCAAAATTTTATAAAAGAATATTATCTTAGCAACAAATATTATCAATTACAATAAGTTTCAAGTCTTTTAAGTTTAATAGATAACAATTTTAAGAAATAAATAATTGTCTTAGAACCTAAAAAGGGATTTTTTTTTAGTAGTTAGCCAACTTGCGGGCCAACTCAGCCAACCATGGGTTACCCGATGGGCCGGATCAATTTTTTTTGTTATTATTAGAAAATGCCTTTTTTTCAACCCAACCCGGCCCAAACCCATGGTGGGCTGGGTTGGTCCACAGGTTGCGACCTATTTTGACAGCTCTACTATTACATGTGCCCACCTTGCCCAATAACATTGCCACCCTTACTGAGTGTGTGCGTGCGAGTCTACGAGAGGGGTGGTATCAAGTTATTCTAAGAGTAACATTTGATAGAGTTATTTCCCTTAATAACTTTTTGTATATATTAAATTTGAACGATCTAACTATTAAATTAAAATTTCTTATTGAATAGATGAAGTCTACAATTTTTTTTTATAAAGTTGAAAAATTATTTGATACTTTATTAAATAAATTCAAATTAATGATTAATATTCTTTTATAAAATATAAGTAAATACTGTCTATAAAATTACCTAATTACAAACATCTAATATATAATAATCATTTTAGTTCAATGGTTTAACTTTCTTTTGGACTTTCTAGTATATATTTTCCAGTGCAAAATGGCCATTTAATCAGTTTGTTTGATTTAGAAATGGGGGACTTGATGGGTTTCATGGATACACAACGCATGGATATATATATATATATATATATATATATATATATATATACGACTTTTTTCAAATTTTAATTTGTCTACTTTTTAGTTTTTACGTACCAAAATGTAATGATAGGTGAAGATATATGTTTCTATATACGTTGGAATTCCTTTCATAATTTATATAATACCATTTTTTTTTAGAATTAATACGATAATTTCGATACATTAAAAATGGAGGAGAATATTTCAAAGTCTTGAAAATTATATTCTTTAACTTTTATATGCAACTTAAAATATAAAGTTTTATGTTTTCAAAAGTAATTAGAAATGTTAATATTTACTGTCATTCATTAATTCAAAAGTCACACACTAATCTCCTATAAATGGGGAGACTTGTAAACAGTGAAAGAGTACTTTTATTTATATCTACTTTTTTTCATAATATTTGTTCTATTTTAAAATGATTGCTGTTTTAGTATTAAAAAAAATTATATTGATTGATGTTTTCAATTTTTAAAGAAATATTAAATTTTTATTTCAAATTTGTTTCAAATAAATTATATTAATATAACATTTTTTTAATACTGTCCCTATCAACCACCATCATTAATGCCCAAAGTAGTTTTAGAGGTGGAGTATCAAAATTGCACCTATATTTATTACTAAATAAATAATTTATTATTATAAAACCAACCAAACAATAACATTAATTTAATACAATAAATTAATTCATTATTAATAACAAGATAAATAATTAATATATTAATTTATTAAAATACCTATTTGTATTTAATAATTAGTATATATATTAATAATTTTATTAATTTATATTCTTTAATAAGAATACTAATTTATAAATTTATTAATTAATGTATTATTTTTTATGAATTAATTACTATATTGTTAAACATTAATTTATTAATATGCTAAATTATAAATTTATTAATTTGTGTTTATATATATTAATTATTATATTAATTTATATTTATTAATTATTATCCTAAATTATAAATTTATTATTTTATATTTATTAATTAATGTATTAATTTCTATTTATTAATTAGTATACTAATTACTATTTATTAATTAATATATTAATTTATTATTATACTAATAAATAATAATAATAAATTAATTACTTATTATAAATTAATATATCATTAAATTAATATATTAATATTTAATTTCATATTAAATAATAATAATAAATATAAATTAGTATATTAATATACTTCTACATAAATATAAATATACTATACTGGATATAATATAAATATATGGCTTAATTACAATTTTTACCCCAAACATTTCCTTTTTGGCAAATTTTACTTCCAACAAATTAATTTGGCGTATTTTACCCTCAACTTTTTGAAAAAGTTGCAAATTTTACTTTCCATCATTTTGCTGACGTGACATGCTAAAATAATTGTACTTTTTATCCAAACTTTTTTACTTTTTGACAAATTTTACCCCTAACTTTTCACTTTTTGGCAAATTTTACTCCCAACTTTTTATTTTTTTGGTAAATTTTCCCCCCAATTTTTACACTTATGTCAGCATGCCACATCAGCACAATGGTAGAAGGTAAAATTTGCAAGTTTTTAAAAAAGTTGGGAGTAAAATGCGCCAAATTAATTTGGTTGGGGTAAAATTCGCCAAAAAGTAAAAAGTTATGGATAAAAAATGCAATTAAGCCTAAATATATAGAAGTAGGTTAATTAAAAAATATTTTTTAAAAACATTATTGATTACCAAGGGTATGGACCATTTGCCACAAAGTTTTTCTAACTTAACTAGTGATCCTGAAATTGCGTTTTAAGTATGCAAGTACATTAAATATTTAGACATATAACTTTTTGGTTCATAGTTATACCGGTTCAAGCAAGATTATTTTCGTAACTTCCTTAAAGAATACATGTGGTCTCATAAAAAAAATTAAAATAGTTATCAAGTTAAATTTAAGATATATAGTATTAATAAAGTTTAAAAGATTGTTTGGTTGGTTGGTTTTATAATATTATGTTATTTATTTAATAGTGATAAATATATGTACAATTTCAATCCTCTGTTTAAAGTAAATAATATATAGGCTTAAATATGTCTTTTATCTCTGATAAATTAGCAAATTTTATTTTGGTTCCCTTATAATTTTTTTTTTGAGTTTAGTCTCTAATAAAACAAAAATTTTATTTTGATCCTTATTATTTTATTTTAATCCTTCTAATTTTCTTTTGAATCCCTAAAATATGTAGATAATTTGTTATTAGTCCCTATCAAATATTTTTCAAAGGAACTAATAAAAAATAAACATAATATTATAAGAAATAAAAAAAAGGAAAAAAATAAATGAATGAAGACGTGAAGACCCACGACACAACAATATTAAGCCCCACAAATAATCAGCGACTGAATGAGACTAGATTGGATGATGCCCGTAATCGGACCCAGAGGGCCAAAGCCAGTAGCCAGTCACATAAAGGGCATTGTTAAATATTAAACGCATCCCCATTTTTGTTAAGTACATTCCCTGTTTTATTTTTTAGACAAAAATACCTCTTACAAAAATGTGCTTCCATTGATCATGATACACAACAGAAAAGCACTTCCATTTTGGCAAAAAAAAGTGGTAACACTTTTGAACCCCTTTATCTCTCACTCTTATAATTATTATTGCCTCATTTGCCTAAAAAATGAAGATATTGCACTATTGCTAATACAGGTAAGTCATGATGGACAATCACCCATAATTGTAGAAGAGAAAACTAATACGAGTCTCTCTTGCTTCTCCTTATTGATTGCTTTGTTGAAAAATTTGATACAAACCTCTCTCATTTCTCTACCTTTTAGCATGTCATTCTCATAGATACTCCTCCCTGCTGAGCTTGCATTATTTGTTCCATAAGTCCATGACTTTCTCCATTGATTCCTATCAACTTTCCATTTCTTGCTAACTATTTATAATCCTCTAGTATCCACAACTATTGAAACAATTTTGTGTTAAAATGTTGAAATTTCTTGCTTTTGAAAATTAATTTTTAAAAGTGTTAAAATTTTAACACATTTTAAAAATCAATTTCTAAAATGTATTTAATATATTTCGGAAGTTAAATACTGGAACATCTGCTAATTACTAAAAGTATATTCCAAAAATTCATTTTTGGGAAAGATATTTTTGTCAAAAAATACAAAAACTCAAAATGAGTGCGGATAGAAAAAAATATGATGTAAATAGAATTGCCTGAATAGTTCCCACGATACTTAAGTCATGGGCAAGCCCATTGTCCATGATTTGTAAATAACACGTGAACTTGATTCTCATTAAAAAAAAATCATGAATAAAATACACAATAACAAATCTTATACACCCATTTAAGTGTTTTTTGGGTTTATCTCTCTCAAAAAATACCCTTTTCTGAAAACTAATTTTCAGAACGTATTTTTGGTTGACGATGAAAGTTCTAAAATTTTATTTGATAATATATATCTATAAACAATACAATTGAGGATGTTACTTTTATTATTCATTGTAGAGACAATTTTTTTTTGGTAGGTAGAAGTTTATCAATAAACTTAACCAAGAAGTTTTGAAGCATTGTGTGTTTGGTGAGGGATTATTTTAATATTTTCAATAATAAACTTAATCAAGAAGTTTTGAAGTATTGTGCATTTGGTGAAGGATTATTTTAATATTTTTCAATAATAACTAACTCATTTATTAGCTATTGATTCTTTTGCTTTACAAGGGATCTCATTCGCGTTTAAATTGTTCAAGAGTGCCTTAATGAAAAAATGCTTAATTGAGTTGAGAGAGTCTTAATTGAAAGAAGAAAGAATATTTTCATCTTTACTTCTAATTTATATTATATAAGTAAATTAATTTTAAAAGAATAAATGTTAAAAAAATAATTTAAATTTAAAATAATATTTTGAAAATAAGTTTAAAAAAATATTTTTAATATTTTTATTCTATCGATAAAATATCACAACTTTTAAAATAAAAAAATATAAATATGTTTTTAATTATTTTATATGTTTCACACTATAACCAATTCTCATTAACAAAAGGAAAAATGTTTTACTTTTCTTAAAATTAATTTGATTCTTTGTAACTTTTTTGTGCATGTGTGAATAGCTATACTCTACCTAATAATTGAAAATTAATTTCATCAAAGCATTGATATTATTGAAATAAATATTATCTCTTAAAAAATATTTTTCATATATATATATATATATATCAATTATTATTATTATTATTATTATTATTATTATTATTATAAAAAGAAAGTTTTGTCATGTAGACAAGTGCCACATAATATCACTACATTCATTCTTTTTTCGCCTAAAATTATCATTTTTTTTCATCTTTTAATTGATAAAAACTTATTATTATGTTTAATTATAGTAATTAAGGTGAGTATATATCTTGATTGAACTAATCAATTAAATTATTAAATTATCAAATGTTTAATAGATTTTGACTTTATATAATATGATAGTCAATTTATTAAAATTTATGGAATATTTTTTTATAATTTTTATAACTTTTTGTTTATTATCATTATTATATAATAATTTACTGTAAATGTATACATACCATTATCAATTCTTAATTATCAATATATCAATCAATTATATTATTATTATTATTATTATTATTATTATTATAAAAAGAAGATTTTGCCACGTAAGGAGATGCTACGTGATAATATCACATTCATTCTTTTCCTTCTAAAATTTCACTAAGTTATTTTATTTTTTAATTAAGCAAAATAAATATTTATGATAATTAAGGTAATTATTTAATTATGAAATAATTTATTATGGTAATCAATCAAGATTAGAATCTAATTAATAATATAAATATAAATTTTGATTCAAATTAATTAATAATACTAATATATATTTTGATTCAAATTTGTAACAAATTTAAATTTAAAAATCTCACGAGATTTATTTTAAGAAAATACAACTCATAATTTCTCTACTTGAAATACAATTTTTTTTACATTATTTTATAATTTCTTAATTTTCAACTATTGATATAACACAAGATTTAATGAAGAGGTTTTACAAAAGAAGATATGTTGAAAGTAAGATAAGCATTGACCATTAATATTTTTACTTGATTTTATTTAACCCTGGTTGATTTTTTTTTTCAAATGTTTAATTTTTTTTTTTATAGATTTTAAGATTTTAATTTGTAGATATAATTTTAAATATTTTAAATTAATTTAAAAAATATGAAAAAGAAAATTTACTCCATAAAATCTTATTGACTTAAATCTAAAATATTATTAGAGAAAATAGGTCATGCACTGACAATGTAAAAGAGTTTTACGCTGTCATTCAATCACAATCCACCATGTATGGTAAGTTTGTTGACTTTTATGATAACTATTTTAAAAGTCATATCAACGATGCATGACCATTAAACTCATTATTATTCATATTTGAAACTAAGATAATTTTATATTATATTATATTATATATATATATATATATATATATATATATATATATATATATATTACTATGATTTTAAAATGTTTTACTTTGAATTTCATTTTATTTTTATATCATATTAAAATTTGTCATATTTACATAAGGGTTCAAAAACATCTTTAGTTTTAAAATGTGCTTAGTATTACATGATTGAGTTTCTCATATTTAAAACAAATCCATTATATATTGAATCCATTTGTTTAAGCTTATATTTTAAAAAAAAAAACATTTTTTTAATAAAATAAATATTTTTTCGCTTTTTGATGTGTTTATCTATACTATTTTTTAAAAAGAAAAAGCAAAAAATATTTTTTTAAGAAATAAATCATATCTGGTTCTTAAAAATTGACTTTTTTAAAATAACACTTTTTTAAAAAATATATTATTTTACGTTTAAACAAATTGACCATTACTTATTTATTTTAAGTTAAAAAATATTATTTCTCATAATCATATTACTAATATATTTTCAAACACAAACAAATTTAAAGCCCATGCATTGCACGGGACAAAACCTAGTTAAATACATTTCAGAAACTAAATTTTGGAAGTGAAAATTTTAACACATTCTGAAATTTAGTTTCCAAACGTGTAGAATCAATTTTATCACAAGACAATTACTAAAGGTATCCCTCAATTGTTAAACGTACCCTTTCTTTCATTTTTTTTTGAAGGTTTCTTTCATCTTTTTTTAATAACTTTATTTAAATTTCTTTTCACATGTTCAAAGAAGTTATTAGTTATATATAGCTGAAATAGCCAGAAAGCAAATATTCTTATGAAAAACACAACTTTTCTCCAAATTAACAAAATGATCACATATCCATGAAACTCCAAATGATCCAAGTACAACATATATGATATACTTGGTTGACATGATTACAGAGTACACTATACATAAACAAAATTAAATAAATACATTGCACTCAATCATTTAATGAGAAGAACCTTTTCACGATTCTCATTTCTTGTGGAATGCTTCAATGGAGCAGCTGATGTTTTTGGTCTAACATTTGAAAAAAGTTCTAAACATTACAATTAACTCTTATTCTATTTCTTTTTTCTTTTTATAATAACTCTTTACTTCAATTAAGTGATCATGTCAAAACAATAATATGTAACATTATCAAGCCATGTCACCACCATATCATTGTCACATTATTATTTGACATGTCATCCACCAACATTACATCATAAAAAACTATTAATTTTTTAATGGATGTATCAAAATAACACAACTGCATTATTTGGAGGATCCAATTTATTCAATTGAAACTTTGGGACTAAAATTACACAACTATGAGGGATTAAAGGTGCATTTAAGTCTTTTAATTTTTTCAAATACATTCTTTACTATTGAATGAAATTCATATAAATATTATTAAGTAATAAATGAGACCTGTTAAGAAGATGGTGAAAGCTACAATCTTCAATGACCTCTTATAAATTTCAATCAATAATAATTATATGTTAATATTATGAAGAAAAAGAAATAGTCACTTTAAAAAATTTATCCTTTAAAATGAGTTTGCTCATCTTATTTCAAATTAATTGAACGAAAAAATTAATTGAACGAAATCCAAAATGACTTTCAAATACTCAAGTTCTATGCCAAAATATGATATTTTAAATAAAAATTTCAATCAAAAAATTACAAACAAAAGCCTTTAATATCAATAACTCAAAATTATTATGCAAAAGAAAAATATCAAGAACTCAATATCATGACGTATCACTACAAAAGTTAATTAAAAACCTTTGAATAATACCTACCAATTTGGTCTCATACCATAATCACATATTAAGACCAAAGATTATATAACTTCCTCATTTAGGACTAATAATAAAAAGAAATAAAACACATAAAAAGGAAAATTAATTGGGTTAGCTGTAACCCAAAGATTCAGCAATATATATACTCACACTTAGTTTCCGCTCCAGGAGTCCAATGCCAAAAGAAGAATTTGGCCTCCTTTCTTTTCTTCTTCTTCCTCTCTTTGCTGATTTCTCTTGTTTCTTTCGGCCATGTCGAAGAATAATAAAAAGTCTAGCTTAGGTCGCCAAAAGATCCCAATTGAGAAAATACCCAAAAAGAGTCATCTGCAAGTTACATTCTCAAAGCGTCGTTCGGGGCTGTTCAAGAAAGCTAGCGAGCTTTGCACCCTTTGTGGCGTAGAAATCGCGATTGTGGTTTTCTCTCCCGCGGACAAGGCATTCTCTTTCGGGCATCCAGAAGTTGAGTCCCTCATTGACCGTTACACCACGCGGAACCCTCCGCAGGAATCTAGTGCGCACCACCTCGTTGAGGCGCACCGTAACGCCAACGTTCGCGATCTGAACATGCAACTCACTCAGGTTTTTAGCCACTTGGAGATCGAAAAGAAGCGAGGGGATGATCTGGACCACATGAGGAAAGCGAGGCAGAGGCAATTTTGGTGGGAGAGTCCCGTTGACGAGCTTGGGTTGCATGAGTTGCTCCAGTTGAAGGTCTCTATTGAGGAGCTCAAGAAGAACATTGAGAAACATGCTAGCAAATTCATGATTGAGCAACATTCTAGTAATAATAATAATATACCTTCTTCTTCGTCAATTAATGGGCTTGGGCTTGGTCCACTTGCACGCTATGACGCCTTTGAGAACAAACCTGCAGCTCCTGCTGGGATTGGCATTGCTTCGTCACTTCCTAATGCCCATTATCTCGCTTTTCGAACTGGCTATCTTTGATCTTGTTTTGTTCTGTTTTGGATTCAGAGGGGTGTGAATCACAAACTGGTACCTCACGAGTTGTGTATTTCCTATTGTTTATATCCCTCTTTTCAATAAAAAAAACTGGTTTTTATCCCTGTTGAAAATAATTTGTCCTTTATATATAATTCATCAAGGACTCTGGACTCCAGGGGAATAAAATTTCACCATTGATCTTGATGCTGTTCTTGGATATATGGATTTCGTTATTCAAATTAATGCTTACAATTGATACATATATACAATAGTAGTAGTAGGAGACTATATATATTTTTTGGAAAATGCTTAATAGTATGAATTAAATTTCGTACTTTAAATACGAATGACGTGGCCTGTTTTACATCTTTTTCAAACGCTATTCTTCTTCTTATTTTGTTATTTCCGATCCCCTTTAGTTTTTGTTTTCTTCAGCTGATATAATTTCAATCGAAGACCTGCTTCGAGTTGCAGCCATCTTCCTCAGTTGCGGTCCAATGAAATAATGTTTTAGCCTTTTAGGCCATTAACAATGCACTGGTGCAAAGCATTAGAAACTACTACGTTCAAACTTAACACAAATTAAGCATATCTTATCCTTTTTTCTTCTTCTGATGATACCTTACGTTTTAATGTCACATAGCATTGTAAAAAGATGTTCAGAGTTACAAAATTTTGCTGAGATTGTTTCTTTAGTTTTTGGTGCGAGATAGGAAGTCTACCAAGATTAGCGGCATATATAATCAAAAGTTTGTTAATTTTTAATTTCTTTTAATATTTAATTTATTATTTTTTATGAGAAATAATTACACCTTACATATTTTATGCGTTTCGTACTTAAATTTTTCGTGCTATATAGCACTACTCATATTTTTTTCTAGTACAATGATAACTTGTGATGTTGTCAAACCTAACAATAATATGAGATAATCTGCAATTAGAATGTTCTTCAATAAATAGGTAAAAGTTTTTATTTCACTAATTTGAATTATATACTAAATCAGTGGCGTGTCTGGTGCAAAATGGATATTTTGGTTGATTTTTTTTCCTCCTAAAACCATTTCTTCTCCAAAGTCAAAGGTAACAGATGATCGCGAATAGGTCACATATAATGACAATATACAACTGTACCTGGAACAATCGTAAACACCTAGACACTTATCAAACTGAGATTTAAATCATGAATTGCCAAGTTAATTTTTCAATGGTAAATTATAATTTGTTTTGATTCATAAGATTTAGAAATAAATAAAAGTAATGAAATAATTAAATAGGATAAGTTTGAAACTGCTCCTTTAATTAATTTTTATTTAACAATTTAAGTTTATGTGATTTTCAATTTCTTTCATAAAAGTTGGTAAAAAAAAAAAAGTAAAAAAAGAAGAAAAAATATTGAATCATTGAATTGTGTGATTCGTATCAATGATACGAAATTACATCAATTCATTCATGTATATATATTATAAGATTCAAAGTTATTTGAAATTCATTTTATACGAATCAACAGCTGGTCATATCGTATCAAATTGTGCTATGAACAAACTTGAAATTAAGAATATGTATGTTTTTTCTTTTGAAGGAAGAAATATGAATGTTTCCAAAGTTAGCATTGTCATATATTGATTGCGTATTGTAATGCCCAACAAGGAGACAGGGGGTTTCATATTGTCATGCATTAAGATTAAAGATTTTATAACTTCCTAATCCTAAAGTTAATTTTAACAAGCAAACATTAAGATGGGGTAATTAATTTGGTTAGTGCCATAAGGCAATAGATTATCAATGGTCAATTTCATACTCTGACAATCATGAATTCCCAAAACAACATGCATTTGATGTCCTGTTAATTTCTTTTCTTCGTTCTCATCACGGTGAAGAGGGAATCTAAATGTATGTTTAATTTACCTTATTACAGAAAAATAATCATCTATTTTTATTATGTTTCTAATAGTTTTTTTGAATAAAATTGACCTTATTTTTATTACCTTTCTATAATAAAACTTTTGAAAAAATAAACAAGTATTTCTAAGAAATTAATCTTTCCTGGATATATGTACTAACTTAGATCTTCACGTACACAAAAAAAAAAAAAAAAATCCATCTTGAGAAACTATAAAAGAAAAATCATCTTCAAGTTAATTGATATGCTTGAATTTGCATCATATTTTTTATGATATTCGTATATATTTCTAGTTTATTTAGGCACATTTTCTTAGTGTTTTGCATAGTTTTCATCCTTTTGGTTTAGATTACAATTTTTTTTATTTGTTTTCTACACAGGAAAGGGAACTTTAACCTCGAAAAAAAGAGGGAAATCATATGAGAAAAAAATTCTAAAGATTTAAAGTTGAACGGAGAACAAAATAGTAAAGTAGAAAGCTAGTTCGACTTATATGTGATGGTCATCATAGTTGTGATATGCACTTGAAAAAGATCAACAAGGCAAAAAATTTCACAACCTGCTTGTGATGGCTACGACGAAGGTTGTGACGGCCACCAAAATTATAATTTAGGACAATTTTTCTTTCTTTCTATTATTATTCAGCCCTCCTTTGGAAACTAATTATTTAAGGGTTTTAGGTATTTTTTTAGAAGGGAGACAAACTTTTGACAACACTTTTGGATATCAATATTGTTTCTAGATTTCTTCTCTTTGTTTTCATGGAAGTTATGAGTAACTAAACTTTTTTCTAATTTAAGGATAATTGAGGTTTGGTTACTTCGAGAGCTGTGATATCTTATTGTTCTCTATTGCTCTTTCATATTTTGATATTTATATATAGATTGAGTATATTCATTTTGTATTATTTTGTTCATTGGTTCAAAAGGGTTATTTGTTCAACAGGAATCTTTGAATACTTTTCCACAGTGCTTCCAAAATGTCAAGTATATTTGGGACGTTAGAATCAAAGAATTAGTTGTGAATTTTTTTTTTATCAAACTAGTAGAGTTTATCTTTCAATTGAATGACATGTATAGTTGAATCAAAATCTTAATTCAATAATTTGCTTAAGAACTTGATGCATAGTTATTGAATTCCATTTGTTCAGGATGTAATCAAATTTTATTAAAATGTGAATTTTGTAACTTTAGACAAGAATGACACTTGTGCACAAAACATTTAGTTCTTGAATTATAAATCGAATTTCACTTTGATTTAGTCAAAGATAACTCAACTTGAAGCAAATGAAATTTCAGGAGAAACTTCATTACAGAATTTCCAGAGTGAAAGAAATGTAAAGCAACATTTATATTTCACGAATTGTAGATAAACTTCAGATTGTAAATGCAAAAAACATTTAAGTAAATATGCAAAATGAAAATTAAAAGCAATTCGATATCTAAAGAAAACCAGAAAATATTGCAGAAATTTAAAGTACATAAAATGTACATTTGGAATAAAGTAAATTTGAAAAGCAATGTAAAGTTCTGGAAAAATAAACTTTGCAAGAATGTAAATGACTTGAAATTTAAAGAAAAAAATAAAGGAAGAAGATGCAAGGTGTGAACACCTAATTTTGTCCTCTTTTTTAAATTTATTTCTAATTTTCATTCCCTCTTTTATTTCCTTTTGTTTTTAAATAAATATATATTTTTTATTGTGAACACCTAATTTTACATATATTTTTACTCTTGTATTGTATTTTACTTCTCTTTTATTTTGTTTCATTTATTTGGTATTCAAAAAAGAAGGAAGAGAAAAAAAAAAGACAAATGAGAGGAAAACATGATAAAAGGAAAATCGGGGAAGAAGAAAATGAGAGAATGAAAAAGAAAAAAAGTTAAAAAAGAAGAAGAAGAAGAAGAAGCTCTCACCAGTTAAAACCCAAATAAAAAAGGCCCAGTCCGCTAACTAAACCCTACCGAGTGCCCAATTCATTTGTTTCATCAGAGTAAAAAAAAGAATCACAGCCTGCAGGCTGCAGCAGTCTCCTATTGCATGCGCACGACCATTCTCTTTTCTTCCTCAATGTGTAATTCTCTTGATCCACAAGTCTCCATCTCCATGTTCTTAATCACAAATTACACATTCTATCTCTATATAGAGAATGATCAAATCTACATAACTTTATACCGATATAATTTATACTAATTATACTAATAACTTTAAACTTACATCAAATCTAAATTGTTAATTCAGATTAATCCTATGATATAATATCTTATTTTATATATAGTAACTGTAACATATTTTGTGACAATTTATCTACTTTAAATCAATCAATTAAATGATTTGATTTAATTACTTGTTTGATTGATTTAAATTTTTGTGTCAATGATTTATGAAAATTATTAACAAATATTTAAATAGATTATTAACATATTAAATTGCTTTTACAAATATTTTCAATAATAAATACTAAAAATATATTTAATTACGTTAATTTTGACATATTTTGTGATTATTATATATATTAGTTAAAAGTTAATATTTTACATTTTTTAATTTTTTTTTTGCAAATAATCAATTGTTAAAAATTATGGATGCAAAAAGTTTTAATTAGCCAAACAATAAATTAATGCAAAAGATTTAATTGATTGGTTAAAGTAGAAATACAAATTTTTGAATTGGTTATATCTATGTCTGTGTGGAATTTGCCTTGATTTGTATTTTTACTTTGACGTGGACATGTAAATGACATGTAAGTTAAACATAGCTTTCTGGTAAAAAAAAAGTTAAACATAGCTTGAATGGTAGAAAATTATCAAGTGTAGAGTTTGTGAGAAGTTTTACAAAATAAGTGTGTTGGTGGATTCCAACAGTGAGTGTTTTGTCAACGCGTGCGTGAGCTCAACTAATTTGTCATTTTTTTTGCAGTTTCAAGCCATCATAAACTAATCTCATATGCTTTTTTTTTTTTTCTTAATATGGGGACCCAATTGAAAATTATTTTAGTTTACAAACCTACTTGAAAATTCCCAAAGAAGGACCAACTGAGAAATTCAATCCTTAAAAAAATAATTTGTTCTCATGTGTTTTTAAGAATTTTTTTTTTCTTTTGGAAATAACTAATATTTTTTTTCCTATATCCACAATTATTTTTAAAAGTCAATTTCTTTTTAATAATACAATATTAATTAATCGTATTACCTTATGATTTACTATATTATGAATGCCTTTTAACAAGATTCTTCTTTTAAACTTTTTTTTTCAAAAAATGAAAAGAGTCTTGTTTGGATAAATATATCAATAAACACTAATAAAAAAGAGTAAAAAGCTAAACAAGAGAGATTCTATATACACAGACAGACTAATGTTAATTAATAAGATAAACTTAGTTTATTTTATCTTTTTATTTTCTTTTTGTATAAATGTTTATTCAGAAGGTTATCTCACCAGAACAAAGGTGAAGATTATTCGTGACAGCTGGGAAATATAAAGTTACGTCATATCTTTGATCATTGAAGGTACGTCATATCTGAGAAAACGCTAAACAAAATTACGATAAAACATGAATTGTTACGAGAGCTGCCTTTTTTTTTTCTTACATTAAATTTCCTTCCATATACGCCATGCAAAGGGGATTTTCAGAATCTCTCAATCCAGAAACCAATTGAATGCAAGGAAAACTGGTGGTTTACATTTGAGACTCGAGCCGCGTATTGTTTCGAATCGTTTCGAGTGAATCCATTGACAGACACAAAATGTGTATAAATTGAGCCCTTCACTCTGTCACCTTTCTATGTGCCATATATTGTAACATTATTGTAACCTTGCCTTTTCATTTTCTCACCCCACCCACCATGTCGAGCGCAAAGAAAAGCTGTGGCCGCCAAAAGATCGAGATGAAGAAAATGACCAACGAGAGCAACCTTCAAGTCACGTTCTCCAAGCGCCGCAGTGGGCTTTTCAAGAAAGCGAGTGAGCTTTGCACTCTCTGCGGTGTTGACGTGGCACTCATCGTGTTCTCGCCCGGTGAGTAGTGGAGGAACCAGAAAAAAATTCCAAGGGGGGCGAAAATTTATCACTTACTAAGTAAAATCAGTGTTGACTAACTTCCCAAATTAATAATGGTTTAAAGTTTAGTCTAACAAAAAATAAAATATCATATATCCCATGAAAGTAAATATAACTACTTTTGATGCAAAGAAAACACATACAAACAAAAAGAATTTCTTTCTAGCCATCAAGATCATGATATTCTTCTATTCTTGATTTGATAAAACTCTTCCATAATTTCTTCTGTAGTGAACGTCTTTGCAATATCTTTTTCAATATAAATAGCCAAAGTATCTGCAAGAAACCCATCTTCCATTTTATTGCATAGCCTTGTTTTTACAAGCTTCATTGCTGAAAAAGCAGGTTCTGTGGAAGCAGTTGAAATTGGGAGAGTCAAGACAAGATGAATTACTCTATCAACCAAATGGTAAATCTTTGATTTTCTTGAAGATGATAATGCTCTGCATAGCTCAAAAAGTGTTGAAATATCTTTAAATTCAGAATTCTTTAATACATCAAGCTCATAATGTTGTAATTGAATCCTCAAGTGAACCTTCTCTTGATAAGTGAAATCCTTAGGATAATATTTTGCAACTAAATTGCATATATCATCAACTTTGAAGGATTTAAATGCATCCTTAGGACTTAAAGCTGAGCTAAGAAGAAGTAATTCCACAGTTTGATCACAAAACCTGTTATTTAACTCTTGTAATTGAAAGTCAATGGCAGCTGTAAATATGTCATATCTAAAATGATGCTCCATAGTTACAAAAGTGTCATCTTTTTTATGACGAGGCTTACCTCGAGCTCTAAAATATTGGCTATTCAAATCACGAATATCAATAGCATTACTAACACAAAAAGTTCTGACATTCTCAAGTAGTGGCTCCCACCCATCATCTCTTAACTTTTGAAGCAATGATTTTGTAGTTGAAACAAGATGCATAGCATTTACAATATCTTGAGACTGTTGCTGCAAAGCTCTACATAAAAGATCAGTTATTTCCATAATTTGTTTCATCAAGTGCAATATGAAAACAAATTCAAATGAAGTTAAGGCTAGGTATGCTGCCTCTGCATCTCCCCTTTGAGAGTAATTTGCTCCTCCTTCAAAAATATTATTGAGAACAGTGCAAGTTGCTGAATACATTCTTAACAAACTACATATTGAGTGAAAATGAGAACCCCATCGAGTATCTCCAGCTCTTTGCAAGGTACCAATTTGATTTCCTCCTTTTTTTTTGTCTCAATTTCATTATTGGAAATCATATTTTGAATTTTCATAGTTTGGGCATCTTGAAGCTCATCATGTCTTTTAGAAGAACTTGCAACAATATTTATAATGAATGTCAAACTTGTAAAGAATTGATGAACATGCTTAACTTCTCTAGATGATGTAACCAAAGCCAATTGTAATCTATAAGCCATGCAATGAACATAGTAAGCATAAGGACATTCTTTGAGAAATAGAGATTGTAATCCATTCGATTCACCACGCATATTACTAGCACCATCAAAACCTTGCCCCCGAATATTTTCAACATGAAGATCATGACGGGAAAGGGTTGAACATACATCTTTTTTAAGAGTTGATGCCGTGGTATCTTTGACATGTACAATGTGAAAAAAGCGCTCCCGAATGAAACCATCTTCATCAACAAATCTCAAAATAATTGCCATTTGCTCCCTCTTTGACTCATCTCGAGCTTCATCAACAAGTATACAAAATTTGGCATTACCAATTTCTTTCCGAATAGCATTTCGTACTTTGCTAGCAATGATTTGCAAAATCTCCTTTTGAATTTTAGGAGATGTGTATATGGCATTTTGTGGTGCATTTTCTAACACAACACTAGCAACTTTGTCATTATAAGTTGCTAAAAGCTTTAAAAGCTCAATAAAATTGACCCTATTTTTTGAGTCCAAACTTTCGTCATGTCCTCTAAAAGCACATGCTTGGAAAGTTAGCCAAAGAATGCTATCAATTGTTGCCTTAAGTCGCAATTGACCATTTTCCACTTCTTTTGATGTTTGTCTTCCAAATAACCTTTGAATATGTTGGGATTGATTCTGAAGATCTTCACAAGATTTTACAGCCATTCTATGTGATGAATTAGGATTTTTCCCCACATGTCCTAGTAAAGGACAATTTACTCCATCATTAACTTTCTTCCATTTGTTAAATCCATCAACTATAAATACATTTGCACGTCCTGCTTCCTTCTTGGTAAAAAGATAGCATGGTAAACAATAGATAGCATCATTCTTAGGTGAGTACTCCAACCAATATGAATGTGCATCAAACCAAGAAGCTTGAAATCTTCGACGATTCTTCCCTTCTCCTGAAAAGGGATATTCTATATTCCTTGGTTGATATGGACCAACCTTGAGATAAGCACGCCGTATTTCATCCCTTTGATTAAAAGGAAACTCCCACATCATTGGACGCAATCCACGATCCCGCTCTATATTAATAGCATCCATTTCTTCTACCTCGATTCTTCTACATTTTAAAGGTCGTTCATCAAGTTTAGAATCTTGTTGTGAAACATTTGAAGCTTGTGGAATAGGAGTACGCTGAGATGAATCAGTATTATTGTCGTCTTTCTTCTTCATGAATGAAAAAAGAGTTCTTTGAGTTGCCATCTTCAACAATACAACTGTATATTTTTTTTTTACAAATAAATAAACATAAAAAATAACATTAAAAAAATAATCTAATAAGTTAAGATAAAATGTAGTTGAAGTAATTAAAATACTAAAGACTTGAACATATTTATAACAACTGGTCATCCTTTTTCTATCATCAGATTTTGATTTTTATTATCCTTAACTTTGATAATTTACTTGCTAGCTTTGTCTTATAGTAAATAAATTTTATTTGTATTTTCCAGTAAGGAACATGCCATAAGTTAGCTACATGTACATGAATAATAGGATGAAAAGTTTAATCTTAACTATATCACTGAATACCCACAATTCATTAGTCACGTATCTGGTTTGCTTGTTAGGGACGAAAACAGTAGGGGTGTATTTGTGGATCAAACTTTTTGAGGAATTTTCGTAATCGGAATAAGATTAAGCTATGAAAAAAGAAACCACTAATAAAATTTAATCAAACCGCTAATGCCTTCTTTATAACAAGACCAATATTATTTAATCATGAAAAAAAAAGAAACCACTAATGGTTGTTTCCATCGAATAAACACATTCACATTCATATTTATACCCTAAAATAAAAAAAGAAACAATAAATTAATCAAGAATTTTGAGATTGAAATTACCTTCGTGAAACACTGAAACTTGGAAACCGCGTGCGAGTTTGCTGAATAATAGAAGAAAATTCCCGTTGTGACTCGTAAGGATTGGGAGTACAAGAACTCAATAAGCAATAAGGATAAGTGAGTGACAGAGTGAGGACTAACGTGTAGAAGGGGAAACTAGGATTAAAGATTAAAAGTTTGAATTTTATATTTGTATTCTGTAAAGTTAAAAGGACCACAACAAAAAGTAAAAATTTGTTTGTTATATAAAATTTTAAAAACAGATTGGGTAGTTTTTTCCATGGGGTGCGGGCTTTATCATTTACACTTAAGCCCAATATTACTTGGGGGGGGGGGGGGGCAAATATATTTTTTTAGTGCAGATACAGAGTAACATAATTTGTCCAGGGGCGGTTGCCCCTGTATAGGTATACGTGGTTCCGCCCCTGGCCGTAAGGCATAGTACTTATATTTTCTGCTAGTTATGGTATCTATGCATGTGAATCAGTATATGCTTGTATTACTTTGAATCTTTAAGTTACTACTAGTTTAAAAAAAATTACACGTATTTTCATAAACAAATTAATTAAGAGTTTTAAATTATTAAAATAAATTCCATTTTTTGTCGAAAGGTGTCATGTAGCAAAAGTGGGTCGTTAAATTTATGGTATAAGAGTTGGTCGTGTCTTTTGGGAAAAAACCTATGGGGATAGGTCCGTTGTGTTTTTTGTTGTGCAGGTGAAATTATTTTTGTAAAAGAAATAATTGTTGTTTGTAAAGTCAATAGACTTTTATGCATTATTTCTTAAAAGAAATAATGGTTGTTGATGGCTTGTGGTTGTTGAACTTTGTAGGATCACGATGAATAGAATTCTCAACCTCAGCCTCAGCCTTCTTCTTCTACTCCTCCTCCTATACCGGATTTGGCTCAGATAGCCCATACGTTAGAGGCGATGTCAGCGACGATGGCTCAACAACAAGCTACTATGGGCCAGTACCATGTTGTTATGGCTCAGCAGGCGCAACAACACCAAGCTGCTATGACTCAATAGCAGGCTGCCATGGCTCAACAACAAGAAGCTACTATACCTCCTGAATTTCATGGTTTGGCTGAGTTCAAGAAGAATGACCCTCCGCAGTTCAGAGGGGAGTCAGACCCAGACGCAGCTGATGTTTGGCTCAAGGAGTTAGAGAAAATCTTCAGAGCTATGAACTGTCCAGACGACCGAAAGGTTACATATGCTACTTATATGCTTATTGGAGAAGTTGAATATTGGTGGCAAGGAACTACTCAACTTATGCAGGCTCGTGGGGAGGCCATCACTTGGGTAAATTTCAGAGAGCGTTTCCTAGGAAAATATTTCCCAGCTAGTGCTAGGCATGGAAAGGAGATGGAATTTCTACGACTAGTTCAGGGAAACATGACTGTGAACGAGTACTCATCCAAGTTTGAATACTTATCTAGGTTCTGCACCCAAGCTACCTCTGAGGAATGGAGATGTCAAAAGTATGAAGAAGGACTAAGACACGAGATAAAGAAGATGATCATCCCGATGACTATCTGAGAGTTTCCAAAGTTAGTAGAAAAGAGCAAGATAGTTGAACGCCTTAAGTATGGTGGTAGCAAAGTCATGAGCACTTATGAAGGTGGATCATCTGGATATAAGAAAGGATTTCAGCGAAAGAAACCCTACAGTAGACCCCTAAACCAGTAGAGAAAAACTCCTCATTATCAACAGTAGCAGAGGCAGGGTGGTCCAACTGCTAAGGGCACCCCAATCACTTCTCAGACAGGAGGTCATGAAGTTAGATGCTACAGGTGTGGAGGACCACACTATGCCAATCAGTGTCATCAGAAAATCGATGTTTGCTATAATTGTCAGAAGCCCGGTCACACTGCCAGAGATTGTAAAGCAGCACCAAAGGTCAAGCCTACAATGAATATAATGAAGACAATAAAACCAACTGCGACAGGCAGAGTCTTTGCAATGAGCGGAGCTAAAGCCCTAAAATCTGAAGACCTGATACAGGGGGAGTGTGACATAGCTGGTAATCTTTTAACTGTATTGTTTGATTCAGGCGCTACTCATTCTTTTATCTCTTATTACTGTGTGGATAGATTAGGATTGCCTACTTGTCCCGTATCTTTTGACTTGCTTGTTTCTACCCCTACTGCTACTCCTGTAGCAACTTCAGTTGTTTATGCCAATTGTCCCATATCTGTTAGTGGGCGCAGTTATAAAGTAAATTTGATTTGTTTGCCTCTTTGTGACTTAGACGTAATATTAGGCATGGATTGGTTATCTTCCAACCATATCCTTATAGACTGTGCTAGAAAGACCCTTATCTTCCCGAACCCTGAAGATGTTGGATTTATCACTGCCAACCAAGCACATGCTGCTTTGGAAGAAGGAGCCAAAGGATATGTGATCTTATCTTTTCTAGAAGTCAAGAGTGATCTAAACTTAGACTCTATGGCAGTCGTCAAGGATTTTCCTGAAGTCTTTCCAGAGGATGTACCTGGTTTACCTCCACAACGAGAGATCGAGTTCGCCATAGACTTAGTTCCCGGGGCGGGACCAGTGTTGATAGCACCTTACCAGATGGCACCTGCAGAGTTAGCTGAGTTAAAAAAAAAGCAAATTGAGGAGCTACTTGAAAAATAAATGATCAGACCAAGTGTTGTTGGTGAAGAAGAAAGATGGTGGTTCAAGATTATGTGTGGATTACCGTCAATTGAACAAAATCACGATCAAGAACAAATACCCATTGCCTAGGATCAATGATTTGATGGACCAGTTGAGAAGAGCCACAGTTTTCTCCAAATTGATTTGCGATGTGGTTACCACCAGATAAGAGTTAAGGACAAGGATATACCGAAGACAGCTTTTCAGACTCGGTATGGGCATTATGAATATGTTGTGATGCTTTTTGGAGTGACAAATGCTCCTGCTATATTCATGGATTACATGAATAGGATCTTTCATCCTTTCTTAGACAAGTTTGTTGTCGTATTCATTGATGACATACTAGTCTATTCTCGTACTCGTGAGGAGCATGAGGAACACCTGAGAGCTGTGTTGGAGATCCTGAAGGAAAAGTAATTGTATGCAAAGCTGTCAAAGTGTGAGTTTTGGCTAGATGAAGTGAAATTTTTAGGACATGTGATCTCAGCGAGTGGTATTGCCGTAGATCTGGCAAAGGTGGAAACTGTGTTGTAGTGGCTGGCAAAGGTGGAAACTGTGTTGTAGTGGGAACGTCCGATGACAGTCACAGAGATACGAAGTTTTGTTGGGTTAGCAAGTTACTATAGAAGATTCATAGAGGGATTCTCAAAGATAGTTGCACCGTTGACACAACTTACCCTCAAGGACCAACCTTTTGCATGGACTGAAGACTGTGAATGGAGTTTCCTAGAGTTGAAACAAAGATTGACCACTTCACTAGTATTGGTTATACCTGACCCTAGTAAACCTTTTGAGGTTTACTGTGATGCATCTCATCAAGGTCTAGGTGGTGTGCTAATGCAACATAGAAAGGTTGTGGCATATGCATCTTGACAGTTGAAAACACATGAGAGAAACTACCCTACACATGACTTGGAGTTAGCCGCAATGGTGTTTGCTTTGAAGATATGGAGACATTACCTTTATGGAGCAAAGTTTGACGTGTTTAGTGATCACAAGAGTTTGAAGTATTTGTTTGATCAAAAGGAGCTTAACATGAGATAGAGACGTTGGATGGAGTTTCTAAAAGACTATGATTTTCAATTGATGTATCACCCAGGAAAGGAAAATGTAGTGGCAGATGCTCTTAGTAGAAAGGCAGTTCACATGTCTGCTTTGATGGTGAAGGAATTGGAGCTTGTGGAAAAGTTTAGAGATCTAAACTTGTATGTAGAGATGGATCATGATCACTTCAGTTGTGGCATGATCACTGTGACTAGTAGTTTTCTTGAAACCATCAAGGAGAAGCAATTGTTAGACCTAACTTTGTGTAAGACAAAGGAGTTGTTAGGGACTGATAAGGCCGTAGACTTCAGCTTAGGAGATGATGGTATCTTGAGATTTAAGGGTAGAGTTTGTGTACCTTAAGACCCAGAGATCAAAAGACTTATCTTAGATAAAGGTCATAAGAGTAAGCTTAGTCTACATCCAGGTACGATAAAGATGTATCAGGATTTGAAGAAAATGTTTTGGTGGTCTGGCATGAAGAAAGATGTGGCAGAGTATGTGGCGACTTGTTTGACTTGTCAGAAAGCCAAAGTGGAGCATCAGAGACCTAGTAGTTTGTTGCAAATGATGGAAGTTCCCGTGTGGAAATGGGATAGTATTACGATGGATTTTGTTGTGAGTTTGCCTAGGACGACAAAAGGGTTTGATGCTATATGGGTAATTGTTGATAGGTTGACAAAGTGTGCTCACTTCTTACCCATTAACATCAAGTATAAATTTGAGAAATTGACTCAGTTGTACATCAAGGAAGTTGTGCATTTACATGGAGTGCCTTCCAGCATCATATCTGATAGAGATCTGAGGTTCACATCGAGGTTCTGGCAGAGTTTGCATGAGGCGTTGGGGACAAAGTTAAGACTTAGTTCCGCCTATCACCCTCAGACAAATGGTCAGTCTGAGTGAACGATTCAGTCACTTGAGGATCTTTTACGAGTGTGTATTTTGGATCACCTTGGGAGTTGGGATGAAGTCCTACCTCTGGTAGAGTTCACTTACAACAAAAGCTTTCATGTGAGCATTGGGATGGCACCGTTCGAGGCTCTGTATGGTAGGAGGTGTAGGACACCGCTTTGTTGGTACCAGGGTGGCGAGCATCATTTTGTTGGACCCGAGTTAGTACAACAAACCACAGAGAATGTCAAGAGAATCCAAGAAAACATGAAGACCGCTCAAAGTCAACAAAAGTCTTATGCTAACAAGCGTAGGAGACCCCTTGAGTTTGAGAAAGGTGATCACATTTTCTTGCAAGTCACACCCATGGCTGGGGTAGGCAGGGCGATAAAATCCAGAAAGCTCGCTCCTAAATTCATTGGGCCCTATGAGATTCTTCGTCGTATAGGTCCCGTTGCTTATCAAATAGCCTTACCTCCCTTTTTGTCCAACATCCATAATGTCTTCCATGTCTCAGCTTAGAAAATACACTCATGATCCCACGCATGTCATTGAGCCTGATAGAGTACCAATACGAGAGAACCTGACCTATGAAACTCAACCTATGAGGATTGAAGATTAGAGGATGAAGCAGCTCAGAGGTAGAGATATCAGTCTGGTCAAAGTCGTGTGGAGCGATACGATGGGAGACACTACATGGGAACTTGAAGATAAGATGCGAGAACAATATCCAAAACTCTTCTCGGGTAAGCGAAATTTCGAGGACGAAAATTTTCTTGTTGGGGAGAATTGTAACACCGTGATTTTTCTAATCTATGATAAAGTGATTGAAAATAATTACAAGAGATAATTAAATTTAATTTCATGAGAAAATTTAATAAATAAACATGTGTGATTTTTCTGTGTAATTTCGGTAGAAAATTCTACCGAAATCGGGACTATGTTGCACACTAACAGTGTAAGAATACACTGCAAAAGCGAGAAAATAGTCAAGAAAAGTGAAAGATTTAATTATAATTATATCCCTGTAAAAATTTTATTTTATTCCGTTACCGTTGATTTAGATAATAATATTTTAACGCGATTCAATGAGTGTAATTTTGAGAGCTTTTTAGTAGTTAGAAAAATTCTATGAGACATTCTAAATTTTTCTTAGATGTCCTGAATTAAAATTAGTAAGTCATACATTTACTAATTTATACTTAGTAATTAAATTAGCGTGATTTACATTTTGTTACCTTCCCATTTTCAATTCAACCAAATCAAAACTTGGAGACCAATCTACACGTTTTCTTCGGGTAGTCATATAGAAAAAAAAAGGTCATCATTACCTATTGCTAGCCGTAGCACATGTCTAGAAAATATCCAGCTAGTTACTTGTTCCCCACTTCAAGATGTGTCAAAATTTTAAACACAAATGCCCTTAAACCTTGCTGACAGGCGGCTGGAGGTTGACAAAAATTACAAACCCAATTCCCACCTTTCTTCATATGGTCATGTGTCTAAAATTTTAAAACAACACCCTCGAATTGTTCTGATAGGGTGGCGTTGCATTTGAAATCATGAGGAACCTTGTCATGATTTTTTTTCAATTGAGATAACTTCTTTGCCACGTTGAGTTGATGTTTTTTTTTTAAAAAAAAAAGTGTTATTTATTATGTTTATAAAGTGCTGCACCCAAAACTTTATTTCCGAAGTATTCTTCTTTCATGCAACCGTGGGATTTTCACGGTCTCTTCCTCCTTCACTTTTCCTTCTCCCTTTGTCTTTCAAACTACTCACTTTCAGTTCCATAATCATGAATTCATAAAATATCTAAAGCTAGAAAATTACTCCTTCATCTTGATTTGAGTTATTCTTAATATTGGTAAGTTGCTCTCAATATTTTTCTCCTCTTATTTTCCTTATAAAATCTGAACATTTTTCTTCTCCTAACCATTTCTATTTTTATTTTGTTCATGGAAATGGTTTGTTGTTAGATTTAAGGTAATTTATTCAAAGACCTTGACTAAGGAATTAAATTCTTACCACCTCTCACTCTCCAAAAACTCTAATCGTTTAGCATCTCTTTGAGGTAAGGGAAGCTTATTTCTATCTTTTGTTTTTTTTTTTAGTATAAAACTGTTTTGAGAGTATGATATATAGCTGATTTGTATGTCTGGCTTGTATATCATGTACGTGATTTGTATGATGAGAATGTTGGAAATATCCTTGAAATTTTCTGAGTGTGAAAGTTAGACATCACGTTGATTTTTGGCTCTTATATGTGAGGATATATGGCTGTTTTGAGACTAATATGTCTGCTGGAATAATTTAATATTCATGCGTTGGAATGTTGTGCTTTGGAATTTGCTTGGAATTACGTTGTGATGTAAGGACAATTGGAGGGGATTTAGTATCCAAATAACTTAAAGCTAAAATGGCTTTTGGGCCATTAAAAAAAATGTAATAATTAAATAGTTGATTTCTTTTAACAGTGACCGTGAGCAATAGCATGCCATAGGTGCTAGGAAAAACTTTTATAAAAAAAATATAATAATAAAAATTGGAGTTTAAATGATTAGTTTATATATATATATATATGAATGTACGTAAATAAAGGTTATCAAAGGACGTTGGTGTTCAGGGTGGCTAAATAATAATAATAATAATAATAATAATAATAATAATAATAATAATAATAATAATAATAATAATAATAATAATAATAATAATAATAATAATAATAATAATAATAATAATAATAATAATAATAATAATAATAATAATAATAATAATAATAATAATAATAATAATAATAATAATAATAATAATAATAATAATAATAATAATAATAATAATAATAATAATAATAATAATAATAATAATAATAATAATAATAATAATAATAATAATAATAATAATAATAATAATAATAATAATAATAATAATAATAATAATAATAATAATAATAATAATAATAATAATAATAATAATAATAATAATAATAATAATAATAATAATAATAATAATAATAATAATAATAATAATAATAATAATAATAATAATAATAATAATAATAATAATAATAATAATAATAATAATAATAATAATAATAATAATAATAATAATAATAATAATAATAATAATAATAATAATAATAATAATAATAATAATAATAATAATAATAATAATAATAATAATAATAATAATAATAATAATAATAATAATAATAATAATAATAATAATAATAATAATAATAATAATAATAATAATAATAATAATAATAATAATAATAATAATAATAATAATAATAATAATAATAATAATAATAATAATAATAATAATAATAATAATAATAATAATAATAATAATAATAATAATAATAATAATAATAATAATAATAATAATAATAATAATAATAATAATAATAATAATAATAATAATAATAATAATAATAATAATAATAATAATAATAATAATAATAATAATAATAATAATAATAATAATAATAATAATAATAATAATAATAATAATAATAATAATAATAATAATAATAATAATAATAATAATAATAATAATAATATAATAATAATAATAATAATAATAATAATAATAATAATAATAATAATAATAATAATAATAATAATAATAATAATAATAATAATAATAATAATAATAATAATAATAATAATAATAATAATAATAATAATAATAATAATAATAATAATAATAATAATAATAATAATAATAATAATAATAATAATAATAATAATAATAATAATAATAATAATAATAAATAATAATAATAATAATAATAATAATAATAATAATAATAATAATAATAATAATAATAATAATAATAATAATAATAATAATAATAATAATAATAATAATAATAATAATAATAATAATAATAATAATAATAATAATAATAATAATAATAATAATAATAATAATAATAATAATAATAATAATAATAATAATAATAATAATAATAATAATAATAATAATAATAATAATAATAATAATAATAATAATAATAATAATAATAATAATAATAATAATAATAATAATAATAATAATAATAATAATAATAATAATAATAATAATAATAATAATAATAATAATAATAATAATAATAATAATAATAATAATAATAATAATAATAATAATAATAATAATAATAATAATAATAATAATAATAATAATAATAATAATAATAATAATAATAATAATAATAATAATAATAATAATAATAATAATAATAATAATAATAATAATAATAATAATAATAATAATAATAATAATAATAATAATAATAATAATAATAATAATAATAAGATTAAGATTAAGGAGGACTTGGTTAAAAACAAATACTTTAATGAGAAAATTGATATAAAGAAGGAACTGGTCTTTTACTTCAAAAATAATTTTTTTTTAGGAGGGAAATAGTATTGTTTATTTTAAATTTTCATAAAAGTTATAGAATTTAAAATTTTCATAATTATTAGATGTCTTAGTTAATTAGTTAAGTATAGGAGATAAAATGCAAATTCACCTTGACTAACGTAGAAAACTTTACGAAAATTTATATGAGTATAAAATACAATAAGAATTTTATAATAAAATTTTATGCGAAGACAAATTTATTTTTGAAGTGGTAAAACTTGTTTCTTATAAAAAGGACAAGAGGTAGTAATTTTCAAGTTATTGTGGAAATTTGATTTAAAGGTGAAAATAATTAATTTTGGTTGAAATATAAAAATATTTAAAAGATTCAAGTGGAATAAATTTTAAAATACCTACATAAAATTTTATAACGTACGTTATTTCGTCGTTGACGAAAAATGTTAAACCATGAGGAGAAAATAAGTGTGATAAAAGATAGATGTTGTTGTTGCTAGATTGTATATGCGTGAATCCATAGTGGATGACTGTGGATGGTTGTTGTTGTTGTTGGGATTTGTACATGGATACATGCATGAATCCACAGTGGATGGTGACTGTGGATACGAGTTGGCACGTAAGTTGAGGTGGGAGTGTAGCGCTCAACCTAGTGTCGGAAAGATTGGTGGGGTCGTGTACATGGACCCGGGGGATAGGTTGGATGGGTGATTCCACATTGAGGTCAAGGTCATTGCAAGGCCTTGTGTCATGGTAAGCCACTACCCACGTACGCCTATCTTGACAAAGCCACTAATTTCTTTCCAAGACCAGTATCGGCGTTTCCCCCAATGGTCGGATTGGACTATGTCAAGGGTTTTGATTGTGCTGGTCGCTCGACTGGTGAAATCTCCATGGAGTCGTGTCTTCATATAGTGAAAAAATTAGTTCATATTGTTTGAGGATATACTTGTGATTGTCATGATGAAATGTCTTTTCTGTATGTTATGATTGTTACCTCTGTGAATATGTTAGTATGAATCTAATATTTTATTAGTAATGTATGTTTGTTCTGTAAGCTTACCCTTGCGCTACTTGTTTGTATGTGTTTGACTGTGATGATCCCGATTCTTCATGGGAGCAGACGGTAGACTACCATGGATCAAGTTCTTCACGGTTGAAGTTATAGGAGATCCGCTTCTTCTGTTTCTCCTGTTTTTGCATATCGTCCTAATTTCTAGTTAAGGGTACTATTTAGTTGTGGCCAGCTAGTAGGGAGTGAGTCATAATATGTATCCCCTTCCCTTTTGTTGTATGTACTTACTGATGGGTACATTTGTATTGGCACTCACACATCCTTCACTCTTTTGAGATACGTTGATGTGGTTAGCATATGAGTTGTAGTGCCATAAGGCACATTACTTATATTTTCTGCTAGTTATGGTATCTACGCTTGTGAATCAGTATATGCTTGTATTACTTTGAATCTTTAAGTTACTACTAGTTTTTTTAAAAAAAATGACACGTATTTTCATAAACAAATTAATTAAGAGTTTTAAATTATTAAAATAAATTCCATTTTTTCGTCTAAAGGTGTCATGTAGCGAAAGTGGGTCGTTACAAAAATTATCAAAGTTATTTATAAATTATCAAAATTTATAATATAAATAGAATTAATGTGTGAAATTTAATTCTTTATTAAATATAATTATGTCCCATAAAATTTGATTAGATCCAATGAACTATATAGAAAGTTGTGTTTTGATTAATGATTATGAATCTTTTAATCTGCTTTGCTATAAATAAAGATATAAATACATAGATAGATTGTTCATAAAGTTAATGTCTTAAAAATCGGACTTGTCTCGATCAAGGTACTGGGTTGATGAGTTACCTGTTGAACTCTTGGATTAGTAGTTAAACCGTATAAACCGGTGAAAGTAACCTAAAATATAAGTATATATATTATTTGTGTCATAAGTTTATTAATTAATTATGATCATCTAGTAATAAGAAATTATTCACTGAACATTTTCAAGTCTTGGGTTCGATTCTTGAGTGTGTCATATTTGTTGTATTTTCATTAAAGCTTACATTTTAAAAAAATAATAATAAATACATGTGAACCGTTCGGGTTCACTACAACCTATTGGTTCAATCGAAAACTTACTGGGTCACTACAACCCAATAGGTAGCTCATAAGTAGAAATATAATATTTAATTTTTACTATTTATATTAAAATTATTCAAATTTAATAACAAAAATTATGTAATTTAATTCTTCATTAAATATAATTATAGTTGTTAAATTTGATTAAATCTTATCAACGAATAATATGAAGTTCGAGTTTTGATCAACCACTATAAACATTTCAAGTTTTCTTTACTATATACTAAATCTTAAACCTCTACAATGCACGAATTTGTTTAAATTATATATTTATATTTAGTAATTTTTAAAAATATATGTTCATAAATAAAATTATTATTTTTTAAATATTTAGTATTATTGTAAATATAACTATATTAAAATTAAAAAAGAGGATTAATTATAAATTTAATTGATCAGGACTTGTTTTCCAAAAATATTAAGTCTTACAATTATTGGATGGTGGTGGTAGTGATTGTTGGAAGTAATGGTGGCGATAGCAATGAAAGTAAAAGTGTGTTTAATACTCCCTCCAAACTGAAATATAAGCAACAAAAATTGCATGTGTGTTGGACTAAAATATAAGCAAATTTTAAGTAACTCTCTCCTATTTAATGATACCATCTCCAAAATACCCTTCATTTAATTAGAGTTTTGTTTCCAACAACCTTCTATTTTTTTGTCCTATGCAATTAAATGCGAGGGGTACTTTAGGAAGTGTGTTAATTATTTTATTGAGACCATCAAAATTAAATGATGCTAACTAATTTTCTTAAAGGATGTGAATCATTTGCTTATATTCCAGTCCAGAGGGAGTATTTATTGTAAAAAGAGAAATATTATAGGAAGTGAATCTATTAAACAGATGAAAAAGAGATAATTATTTCTTTCAAAGAATCATTAGTAATTTATATATTAATTTTTAGTTAAAAATAAGTAATTAATAATTACTCTTACTGTGTGCAACATTGCACACGTTAGAATAACCCATTAATAAATTAAAATAGACTATATATATTATATACAAGAAAAATAGACTTGAGTACAAGTATGGATGTAGTATTTGTGTAAGTATGTAAATAAACATTTTTTCCTTATAAGTAATAATAATTATTGCATTTATTAAAAATAATATTTAACTAATTTAATAATATTATTAAATATTATATTTATTAAATACTATAAATATTTATATTTAATAATATTTTTAAATATTATATTTTCATTTACACCTACACACACACACACTTATAAACAATTTTTTCAATTTTTTATTACTAAATAATATTAGTAATAAGTACATTTAATGTGTATATAAATATATAAGCATTAAATTTTGTAATAATTAATTTATATTTAATAAATATAATATTTAATAATATTATTAAATTAATTAAATATTATTTTAATGAATGCAATAATTATTATTATATAAGGAAAAAATGTTTATTTACATATACAAATACTACATTCATACTTTTACTCAAGTCTATGTTACTTGTATATAATATATATATAGTCTATTTTAATTTATTAATTTGATTATTTTTAATATGTTTTATTATGAACAATAATAATAAAAAAATAAAATTTTAAATGTATTGTTAAATTTAAAATAATTCAGAACAATTTATTTAAAATAATAATTATGTATAGAATTTAGATTTTTTTTTTCTGAATGCAAACTATCTCCAAACCTAGAGCCAGAGACTATTTATTCAAGATACATAGATATATTTAAGGGACCGGTCTCTTCCAATTGATGTTATTTCATATACACATATCTCCCTTTAAATATTTCGGTCACTAAAGTCAGGAGAATTTCTCTTTTAGAGTGTCTAAACATCTGTTCGATGGTTGTTGTTAGCGACCAATAAAATTTGGTCACTATTTAACCTTTTTCTTGTAGTGATACCACCACACCATGTTGGTGGAAATAAATTATTATATATATAATTATTTATCAATTTATATATATTATATTAATATAAATTTATTTTTTATTTTATAATATAAATTAGTTTTATTTAAAAATAATAAAATTTGTAATGTATGTTTTAAAATAAATATATATAGGAATTATTTTTAATTTAATAATGGATCTTATATATATATATATATATATATATATATATATATATATATATATATATATATAATTTAAACATATATAATTTTATAAAATTTAACAAATATAATATTTCATAATATTATTAAGATTAATTATAAGTTAATAAATTATATATAAGTGGGAGACAACTCTCACCTTACAAGTTGGTTTTGTAGAGTTAAGTTAGGCCCAAACCCAAAATTAATCTAAAATAGTATTAGAGCTTATCCTATTGATTGTTGTTGGGCCTATCGGGTCATTCGTTATCAGGTTGTTATCTGACCACCAATAGATGTTTAGTCTTGTAAACTTCATGCATGAGATGTCCAATCCTCAATGTGAAGGGGTGTGTTGGAGATCACACATCAACTAGTGATATGACCAAATTAAAGTATAAAAGTAGGGGACAATCCTCACTTTACAAACCAGTTTTGTAAGATTGAGTTAGACCCAAATCCAAATTCTAAGATGATACAAGAGTCTATCTTAGCGATTGTTGTTGGGCCTATAGGACCACCCATTATCAGATTACTTGCAGATGTCCAGTCTTACAAATTTCACACTTGAGATGTCTAGTACTCGACGTAAGAGAGGTGTTAACTGAGATCCTATATCAACTAGTAATATGATCAAATTACAATATATAAGTGGGAGGTATCCTCACCTTACAAGTCAATTTTGTAGAGTTGAGTTAGACCAAAATCCAAAATATATGACATTAATTATTTATTTGAGATTATACTTTGAAAATTAGGAATAGATTAAAAATGATTGGAATAATGTATGTTTGAAGATAATACTAATTAATAAAATTAATAAATACTTGTCTGGCATTTTACATGAAGTGACAAATAAACAATAATGGGCCTTATTTATTTTTATTTTCATATTTAATATTTAATAATTTAATTAATTACCACACATTCATTAATAAGTTACAATATTGATTAATGATTACTTTAACGCATTTACTTCAGAATATTAATTAATTATTCCTTCTTAAATTATGAAATAACTTTAATAAATCAACAATTTTTTTAATTTATGGGTGCATCACTATTTAATTTAATTTAACATCTAGCAATTTTATGCCTTATGAAAATTCTAACGCAATGACTAGGTTAAAGAAAACTCACCTACTTAAGCTGTTTTTTTTATTTAAAAAATAAAAAATTAACACAAAGCAGACATGTGTGTGTGTGTGTGTGTTAAAAATCACTTATTGAAAATAATGATAAAGGTGTATTAATTGGCAAAATATTAAATATAATGTTTTTAATTTTTTTCTTTGACTATTATTTTTAAAGATAATAGTAAACATAAAAACCACTTATTGAAAATAATGATAAAGGTGTATTAATTGGCAAAATATTAAATATAATGTTTTTAATTTTTTCTTTGACTATTATTTTTAAAGATAATAGTAAACACAAAAACCACTTATTGAAAATAATGATAAAGGTGTATTAATTGGTAAAATATTAAATATAATGTTTTTAATTTTTTTCCTTCGACTATTATTTTTAAAGATAATAGTAAACAAAATCATTAATAATATATTTTATATATATATATATATATATATATATATATTTAAAAAAGAATTTGTTCACATGTGTTTTTAAGAAAGTTTTTTTTTCTTTTGGAATAATTAATATTTTCTTCTTATATCCACAGCAATTTCTTTAAAAGTTATATTCTTTTTAATGATTCAATATTAATCAATCGTATCACTATTGATTTACTATATTATAATTGGCTTTTTAACTAGTTTATTCTTTTAAATATTTTTTCCAGAAAATGATAAAGTTTTTGTTTAGACGAATTTATCAATAAATACTTATAAATTTAAATGAGTAAATTTTTTTTTTGTTACATGAAATTTAGGGGGATATATTTTCTTATGAATAATTAAAAAACAAAAACTTAACACAAAGCAGACATAAATAATCAAGAAGATTGTACTAATAATCTTTAATTACATAATCCAATAATTTATTATGAAGTTGTTTAACCTTATCTCTATCTTTCTATTACATTATATTATATCACTTAATATACCTCTACTTTTAGATTAATTTCAAATAGATTTTTGGTGTTCAAAAATCATTTTGAAAATTTTATGCATCGACAGAACAAGGTTAATTATTAATTACAGCTGGTAAATATTCAGGTACATCTTATCTGAGAGAATGCCGAATAAGATTAGGATAAAACATTCCATGTTGTGAGAGCTCCATTTTTTTTTACATTAAATATTTTGCCATAAACGCCATGCAAAGGCGATTTCCTCAATCTCTCAATCCAGAAACCATTTTAATGCAAAGAAAACCGCGGTGCTTCCTGTTTGAGTCTCCATATGTCGCTTCATGCGTCCATTCCACAGACACAAAATGGCTATAAATTGAGCTCTTCACACCCTGCCACAGACACACCTTGTCCATAGCGGCATACCCTAATCCTAAACCTATAACGTTCTCATTTTCTCATCCCTTTTTTCCCACCATGTCGAGCAGCGGAGCAAAGAAAAGCCGTGGCCGCCAAAAGATCGAGATGAAGAAAATGACCAACGAGAGCAACCTTCAAGTCACCTTCTCCAAGCGCCGCAGCGGGCTTTTCAAGAAAGCCAGTGAGCTTTGCACTCTCTGCGGTGCCAGTGTGGTGCTGGTTGTGTTCTCGCCCGGTGAGAAAGTGTTCTCCTTCGGCCACCCCCATGTGGATGCTGTGATAGACCGCTATCTCAGGGGGGGCCCACCACCGAACGCGGGCAACATGCATCAGTACATCGACGCGCACCGCATGGCCAACGTGCGTGACCTCAACATGCAGCTGACTCAGATCAACAACCAGCTCGACGTGGAGAGGAAGCACGCTGAGGAGCTGAATGGCATGAAGAAGGAAGCTGAGGCCCAATTATGGTGGGCCCAATCCATCAAGGCGTTGAGTATGGAGCACTGCAGTTGCTGAAGAAAGCCATGGAGGATCTGAAAGTGCACGTGGCCCGTTATGCTGATAAGGCATTGTTACAGAGTGTTGCGAATGCAAACCCGGGTCCTCATTTTCACCCTGGGGCTTCATCCTCCACCAATCCCAACGTTGTGCAGTATCAGCCACAACCGTTGCTGCCACCGCCTCAGCAGATGCAGATGATTCAGCCTCCCATGCTGCTGAACTACATGTTCCCTCATGGGAGCATGATGAACCCTCATGGGTTTAATAACATGGGAATGGGAGGAGGGTATGGAGGACCTGCTACTGGTGGTGGTGGGGGTGGTGGTTTCTTTTGAGATCTATCATCCTCGATCCCTGGATCTTGACGCCGTTTTGTTTTTAAAAGTTCATGTTGTTGTTGTTGTTTTCAATTTCAGTTATAGTTCTGGCTTAGCTAAGTTTCATCTATGTGACATGGTTTAGCACTGGTTAGGGTTCGGATATGTCTTGAACCATCATCATCACTGTCATGTATTGTTGGAACGTTTTCCCTTGATATTGTTTCTTTGTTATGTACTTGGAACTGGAGTGATGTACTTTCATTTGAATTTTGTTTAAATAAAGGGCATCTTATATTTATTTGCTTCTCGTGTTTGGCTTGTTTTGATTATAGAGTTAATTTTAAATTATTCAATATGCTTAATTGTTCAAATTGATTTATTTACAATTTTACTATTGAAACTTTGATAAAAACATACACCCCCATTTAATTTGGAGGTGTGTAAGTGAATGAAAAGAGTGATAGAAAAAAGAAAAAAAATAGAGAAAAATGAATTTACAGATATGATTTGATGAGAAAAAAGTAAATAAAAATAAATTGATGTAAAGAAAAGAGATTAAAGAGAAAATAAGTATATAACATATAATCATTCTTTGTATTGTGTTTTACAAAGTGCAAAGTCATTCATACCTCTCTTCAAAAGTATAACATTTCGAAGTTATAGAAATCTACTTAGAAGTATAATTATTCTTTCTATTGTGTTTTACAAAGTGCAAAGTCATTCCTACCTCTCTTCAAAAGAATAACATTTTGAAGTTATAGAAATCTAGTTAGAAGTATAATTATTCTTTCTATTGTGTTTTACAAAGTGCAAAGTCATTCCTACCTCTCTTCAAAAAGTATAACATTTTGAAGTTATGGAAATCTACTTAGTGTGTGCTTGGTGTTGATACGCAGAAGTTACAACTGGTAGCTTGTGTTGAGATTTAAAAATGAAAGGTAAATGTGTTGTGAGACGCGTATACAAATACTATATTATTAGTACTCTTTTATTTTAAAAATGAGTAGAATTTATTTTTATATCATAAAATGTAATTGGAATGTTTATTCAAAATTATTTTGAATATAAATTTTACAATAAAAGGTATATAGCCGTTGAGAAATTAATTCTTGGTATAAACCTATCTATATGAGAGGCTCTTAATTTCTTCCTCTAAATTACATAGTTGGCAGTATGATGGTCGATGAAATTCAAAATTATAAAGTGCAAAAAAGGTGAAAAATAATGAAGAAAATAAATCTGTACTAAAATGGACAAAAAATATTAAATAATTTACACAAAATTGTTTATATTATATTATGGTAAAATTTAATTGGAATTCATTGATAGTCTAAAAAGTGTCACCCAAATATAGATTTTCCATATATAATAAAATTATTGACTTTTGAAATAATAGTTTTCAAAGTTATATTTAGAACAATTTTTAATTAGCTGAGTATATAAGATTATTGACTTTTTTGAAATAATAATTTTCAAAGTTATATGTAGAATAATTTTTTGATGAGTGACATTTTATCATGATTTAATTATGTGTTCTTTTAAAATAACTTATTTTTAAAAAAAAATAATAACTTTCTAAAATAAATTCAAAGAAAAACATTTTTTTAAGAATATATAGTCAATTGCCAAACATGTCAATGGCGAGAAAAAAGTAAATGTCTAAATTTGTTATTTTTAAATTCAATGAAACCTCTATAAATGGAGTCAATTTCGTTTACTTGGAACAAGTTTAACTCGAATATAATGGGTCAAATATAGTTTGCAGGCTAGGCTTTGACATGACTCTACTGACTTGCATTCATGTTGACATAATTAAACACGAGTGATCCACTAAACACTTCAAGATTTTTTTTTAGGGGTCTAACACTATCAAAATTTGAATATTACATTAAACATTCACCAATTAGGTTAAGTCAAGTAACACCACTAGAAGCGATAAAGGTCTTCTATAGAAGCATTTTCATTAATTTAAACTTGAAAACTTTTTAGTAGTTATTTTTGTGCCTAGTAATATTATCTGTAGTACATAAGGAATTCAAAGATGATACTTCTATTATAATTATCTTTGATATAATAAAATATTTGTTTGAGTTAGTCTTGTGATTTTTTAATGATATTAATACTTCCTCTATTTTGAAATAATTATTGTTTCAATAACTTTTTTTAAATTACTTGACATTTTTATAATATTAAGAAAATATTTTCTCAACTGTGTTCTTTTTTTTCTCTATACTAATTCTTAATAACTATTATGTACTTTTCCAATTTATTTTATCAATTTAGTTCTAAGCAATTTCATTTTCTTTGATACATATCATATAGTTATGAAGACTTTTGTTTGGAATAAGTTTATTCATTAGTTTATGCATAAGCTAATTTTAATTTATAGAGAAACTCATTTCATTTTTTTTCTAATTTTTTCTCTTAAAAATATTTCTGAAAAAGTTTATCCAAATAGACCCTAAAATAAGATAGTTATTTTAGGGAGGTGATTGTGTTCTTTGCCAAAAAGAGTGATTTACAACCATCACCGGAGAAATCATTGGATATCAATAATGAGATTTCTTTTCATGACAAAGTCCTTGACAATAAGACAAGTTTACCAACCAGGGAGATAATGTATCTTTTCGTGGCAACAAGTTGATGCCAAAAGTGTATTTGGATGAACATGTCTTTCAGGAGCTGTGTGGCCCTTAGCATTATGTTCTAGTACTGAAACTACTAGGTAAGAATATTAGTTAATGTAATGATGGAGATGTTAACAAAATTGTAGTGTTTATAAGGGCTTTCACATTATGGACATAGATAATGACTTATGTATGGCCAAGTTTGACATGGAATAAGATAAGGAAAAAGTGATGAATGAAGGGCCCTAGATGATATTTGATTATTATATCTGGTAATTGCACATTAGAGTCTAGATTTTGTTTCACCAGTAGCAAAGATAGAGTGTATCCTAATATAGATCCACTTTCCTAATTTAGTTTATTATCATGAAATTTTTGTTGGCCTTGGCTTCAACAATTGGCAAGCCTATAAAAGGTGGATTCTAATACCTTACAGGTGGAGAGAGGAAGATTTGCCAAAGTTTATGTGGAAATAAAGTTTACCCAACTAGTGTGGGCAAGGTTTAGCTGAATGAACACTAGTAAAATGTAGAGTATATGAAGGACTGCTCATCATTTGTACACATCTTGCACTACTATATATTGATACCTTGCTCGAAATTGTGTCACGATTGGGAAGATACCCAAAACCAAGTACGACAATAATCAGCCTGAATTGCACACTCATGTTGGCGATGAGGTTATAAAGATTGTAACAAAAACTATGGCGATGAGGGTAAAAAAAAATAATTCAATTGCTAATTAGGATTTTGTTAAAAAAAAAAGGAAGAATAACCAAACTAGCAACTGCTTTGATGGGTTTGAAAATACAAAAACCAAGGAATTGATGGATGCAAGTAAAATGGAAATAATACATGCAATTATTGGGCATAGAAAGATAATGAAGATAAACCAACTACCATTAACCTATAGGCCAAAGCTTTGGAGCAAACAAAAAAGAAGCTCAATTACCCCATATACTCCTATGATCATTCAATGATCCAACCAAATAGTTATTCCTGAAAAATATAGTAATGACTTAGTCAGATGTTCCTCTACCCTTTTCATATAGTGGCAAATAATCCTTGCTTAAGAAAGGATAGCATAAGACAACTCCTACAATCAGTTATGAAGGATGAGGTATCCAAAGCTTTGAACTCTATGAAGCCATACAAAGCTCCAAGACTTAATGGTTTTCAGGGTATCTTCTTTAAGCAGTACTATTGACAGTCGATTCATGATGATATCTGGACGTTGGTAAATGATGCTTTCGCGATGGGTATTTCCCCCTAACTTTTAAGACCCTAGTTGTTTTGATTCCTAAGGTCAATTCTCTAGGTAATCTTAAGGATTCAAACTAATTAGTTCATGCAACATTGTTTATAAAATTATCACCAAGGACGCTGTTAATAGTCGATATCCATTATTAAATGACATCATTAGCCCATTCCAAAGTGTTAAGAATAACTAATTAGGAATATTAGTGTTAAGAGTAACTAATTAGGAATATTAGTTTGTTACAAAATAGCTCTATAAATAGAACACTCTATGCACTCCCATGTATCTTTTATTATTTCTTAATCTAACACTATGAGTTACTTTGTTGGTACTCCTTTACTCTTCTTTTAGCTTTATATTTGATGTGGCCACTCATCATAAAACTCAAAGAAGAGTAAAGGAGTACCAACAAAGTAACTCATAGTGTTTGATTAAGAAATCATAAAAGATACATGAGAGTGTATAGAGTGTTCTATTTGTAGAGCTATTTTGTAACAAACTAATATTCCTTTTTTTTTTTTACAGCAACAAACTAATATTCCTAATTAGTTACTCTTAACTCTAATATTCCTAATTAGTTATTCTTAACACAAAGTAGTCTTTTTGCCGGGTAAGGACACCTTTGATAATGCAATAACTCTACAAGAGCTTGTCTACATTTGTGCACGACTCCAAGAGAAAAAAAATGTGATATTCAAAATTAACCCGGAGAAAGTTTATGATAATGTTGATTGGACATTCCTGTAACTAAAGTGTATACAAATATCTATAGAGTTTAGAATGATTTGGTGTCTAAGGATAACAAAAATACTTATATCTGCAGATAAAATTCACAACAAACAGAAAATGGATAGTTAAATGGGTATACGAGAATAATTTAAACAGATATATCCGTATTTGTTAATAAATGAGAGCAGGGATAATATCTAGGTACCCGCCTCGTAAGTATCCATTAAAATACCTGTTATAATAAAATTACTTAAATGTCCTTGTTTAAATACATGAAATTAAAGTATTTTAGTTTATTGACTTTTGTTTGGACTTATGAGATTGAAATATTGTACCTTATTAACTTTTGTTTGTACTTATAAGATTAAATTATTTTAGTTTGTCGATTTTTGTTTGGACTTATGAGATTGAAGTATTTTAACATTTAAATTTAGTTTCTAAATTGAAGTATATCTTGGTTAGTGTAATTATGTAGAATATTTGAATAATTTTAGTTTTAACCTTTCAACTATTTTTTTAAAGAAAATTTTAGAATAAATAAAAAATTATAGTCAAAGTGTTTTTTTTAAGAAAGTCAAAGTGTTTTTTAAGATATATTTGAGATGTTTTTTTTTTAAATATCCATAGATACACGCATACTTGCATGAGTATGGGGTAGACATATGGAGGATATTTATCTGGCAGAGAAGGTAACATGAGACTATTACATGTGTCCACCCTACCCATTAACGTTGCCACCCTTACTAATGTCAATAGGTCATGTCCCATATATATGTATGTGAGTATGTGTGTGCGAGAGGGGTGGTATCAAATTATTCTAAGAGTAACATTTGATAGAGTTATAATTGCCTTTTTAATTAGTTTCTTCTTTTAAATATTTTTTCCAGAAAGTGATAAAGTTTTTGTTTAGACGAATTTATCTATAAATACTTATAAAATTAAATGAGTTAATTTTTTTTTGGTTACATGAAATTTAGGGGGATATATTTTCTTATAAATAATTAAAAAACAAAAAACTAACACAAAGCAGACATAAATAATTAAGAAGATTGTACTAATAATCTTTAATTACATAAAGAATATATAATACCAATCATTTATAATGAAGTTGTTTAACCTTATCTCTATCTTTCTTTTATATTATATCACTTAATGTAACTCTACTTTTAGATTTCAAATAGATTTTTGGTGTTCAAAAATCATTTTGTAAATTTTATGCATTGACAGAACAAGATTAATTATTAATTACAGCTGGTAAATATTCAGGTACATCTTATTTGAAAGAATGCCGAGTAAGATTAGGATAAAACATTCCATGTAATGAGATCGAGCTGCATTTTTTTTTACATTAAATATTTTGCCATAAACGCCATGCAAAGGCGATATCCACAATCTCCCAGAAACCACTTTAATGCAAAGAAAAACCGCATGCTTCCTGTTTGAGTCTTAACAGCCACGTGTCGATTCATGCATCCATTCCACAGACACAAAATGGCTATAAATTGAGCTCTTCACACGCTGCCACAGAAACACCACCTTGTCCATAGCGGCATGCCATAAACCTAAACCTATAACGTTCTTCTCATTTTCTCGTCCTTTTCCAACCATGTCAAGCAGCAGAGCAAAGAAAAGTCATGGCTGCCAAAAGATCGAGATGAAGAAAATGACCAACGAGAGCAACCTCCAAGTCACATTCTCTAAGCGCCAAAAGATCCAGTGAGCTTTGCACTCTCTGTAGCGCAAGTGTGGTGCTCGTTGTGTTCTCACCCGGTGAGAAAATGTTCTCCTTCAGCCACCCCATGTGGACACTGTGATAGACTGTTATCTCAGGGGGGCCCACTACCGGACACGGGCACCATGCATCAGTACATTGACACGCACCGCATGGCCAATGTGCGTGACCTCAATGTGCAGCTGACTCAGATAAACAACCAGCTCAACGTGGAGAGGAAGCACGCCGAGGAGTTGAATGGCATGAAGAATGAAGCATAGGCCCAGTTGTGGTGGGCCCGGTCCATTGAGGCATTGAGTATGGAGCGACTGCAGCTGCTGAAGAAAGCCATGGAGGAACTGAAAGTGCACGTGGCCTATTATGCTGATATGGCATTGTTACAGAGTGTTGCGAATGCAAACCCGGGTCCTCAATTTTATCCTGGGGCTTCATCCTCCACCAATCCCGATGTTGTGCAGTATCAGCCACAACCACTGCTACCACCACCTCAGCCTCAGGTGTTCCCTCAGCAGATGCAGATGATTCAGCCTCCCATGCTGCCGAACTACATGTTCCCTGATGGGAGCATGATGAACCCTAATGGGACCCTGATGAACCCTCATGGGCTTAATGACATGGGAATGAGAGGAGGATATGGAGGACCTGCTACTGGTGGTGGTGGGGGTGGTGGTTTCTTTTGAGATCTATCATCCTCGATCCCTAGATCTTGATGCCCTTTTGTTTTTAAAAGTTCATGTTGTTGTTATTTTAATTTCAGTTATAGTTCCGGCTTAGCTAAATTTCATCTATGTGACATGGTTTAGCACTGATTGGGGTTCGGATATGTGAATGAAAAGAGAGACAGAAAAAAAAAGAGAGAGAGAAATGAAGTTACATATATGATAAATGATATGTTGAGAGAGAAAAAAAAAGATAAGAATAAAATGATTAAAGGAAAGAGATTAAAGAGGAAACAAGTATATAAGTATAATTATTCTTTCTATTGTGTTTTACAAAGTGCAAAGTCATTCATACCTCTCTTCAAAAGTATAATATCTTGAAGTTATAGAAACCTACTTAGAAGTATAATTATTCTTTCTATTGTATTTCAAAAAGTGCAAAGTCATTATTCATCTCTCTCTTCGAAAGTATAACATTTTGAAGTTATATACTTAGAAGTATAATTATTCTTTGTATTTTGTTTTACAAAGTGCAAAGTCATTCCTACCTCTCTTCAAAAGTATAACATTTTAAAGTTATAGAAATCTACTTAGCGTGTGCTTGAGAGTATGTTGATACGCAGAAGTTAGAACTGGTAGCTTGTGTTGAGACTTAAAAAATAACGTAAATGTGTTGTGAGATGCGTATCCAAATACTATATTATTATTTTTTTGAAGTCCCAAATACTATATTATTAGTACTCTTTTATTTTAAAAATGAGTAGAATTTATTTTATATAATTTATTTTTATATCATAAAATGTAATTGGAATGTTTATTCAAAATTATTTTAAATATAAATTTTACAATAGAAGGTATATAGCCATTGAGAAATTAATTCTTGGTATAAACCTATATATATGAGAGGCTCTTAATTTCTTCCTCTAAATTACACATTTGGCAGTATGATGGTCGATGAAATTCAAAATTATAAAGTGCAAAAAAGGTGAAAAATAATGAAGAAAATAAATCTGTACTAAAATGGACAAAAAATATTAAATAATTTACACAAAATTGTTTATATTATATTATGGTAAATTTTAATTCGAATTCATTGATAGTCTAAAAACTGTCACCCAAATATAGATTTGCCATATATAATAAAATTATTGACTTTTGAAATAATAGTTTTCAAAGTTATATTTAGAACAATTTTTAATTAGTTGAGTATATAAGATTATTGACTTTTTTGAAATAATAATTTTCAAAGTTATATTTAGAATAATTTTTTGATGAGTGACATTTTATCATGACTTAATTATGTGTTCTTTTAATATAACTTATTTTTTTTAAAAATAATAACTTTCTAAAATAAATTCAAAGAAAAACATTTTTTAAAGAAGATATAGTCAATTGCCAAACATGTCAATGGCGGGGGAAAAAGTAAATGTCTAAATTTGTTATTTTTTAAATTCAATGAAACCTCTACAAATGGAGTCAATTTCATTTACTTGAAACAAGTTTAACTCGAATATAATGGGTCGAATATAATTTGCAGGCTAGGCTTTGACATGACTCTACTGACTTGCATTCATGTTGACACAATTAAACACGAGTGATCCACTAAACACCTTTTTTTTTTTGGGTCTAACACTATCAAAATTTGAATACTACATTAAACATTCACCAATTAGTTAAAGTCAAGTAACACCACTAGAAGTGATAAAGGTCTTTGATAATCATTGTGCATACTTACTTTTGCACATAATTTTCACAGCAATTATATCTCACCTTCTTCTCATTTATTGCTTTGATTAGTCCCTTTTAGTTAGAAATTACTTCCTTTTAGGATTTAGTTTTCATGTAGTTAGTTTTAGGATTTTATTAGCTTTTTAACTATGTTTTTGCAGAGTCCTGGAAGAAAAGCTGAAGATGAGGTATTCAAGACATCTCGCTCAGCGAGCTGATGTTGCCGCTTAGCGAGAGAAGTCGCTATGAAGAGGACACGTGACAAGTTGAAGGCTAAGTGAGAAGTTATGTTCGCTTAGTGGGATTGGAAGCTGAAGAGGCAACTTGGACACGTCAAGATCGCTTAGCGAGTTCATGCTCGCTAAGCGAACTAACCTCTCTGCCTGAAGGAAAAATTGGTTTTATTGCAATTCGCTTAGTGAGTTGTAGCTCGCTAAGCGAGTTGTGCCTTTATGCAGAAGCGACAAAATAAAGATTCTCAACTTATTTAAAGTGTATTTTCATTGGGATCACCATCAGATCATTCTAGGGTTGTGTGTTGACGGCTGAGGCTCTCACCTAACACATTCCTTCATTCCTTCACCATTTTCTCTTCCATTTTTCCTTTGTTCTTGTAATTTTTGGCGACTTCTCATGACAATGAGGAGCTAACTTCTTTGTAGTTGGGGATTTGGCGTACTAGCAACTCTCATGTAATTACTCTTACTATCTATTTAATGAATATTCAGTGTTAATGCTATTCTCTGTGTTTCATGTTGGTTATTGGCTTGATCACCCAATCACCTTTCTATTTGTTTTTATTTTCATTGGGAAATGCTTTGAAAATTGAGATTTGAGAATGGTGTCTAATGAATGTCTCATCTAGGAATGGAGTGATGTTTGTTAGTCTCTTAATGATCCTTGCTCTTAAATAAATCATTTAACTTCACTTGTTAAGGGATTAGGAGTAGAGGTAAGTGCTTTAGCTTCTTTCACTTGAGGAATCAAGGTTAGAAGACTTAAGTGGGTTGAGATGGCACTAGGGTTTTCATTAAGTGGAGAAAAATCATTTATACTACTGAGATGTTTGCCAAGTATCACCAAATACCCCCAACTAGTTCCATTAATCGTTGTTTTCAGCCGCTGCACACAAACTGTTTGATCTTTTGCTTTCTTGAATCCTGTTCTGTTTTTAGTAATTTATTTTAGAACTTATAATTTATTTTCCTAAAACATATTCTTTTGCCTACATATTGATTTTACACAAAACCTAGTACGACCAAGTCCCTGTGGAGACAACTTTGTACTCAAATTTTGAAAATACTACATCGATTGGTGCGCTTGCCAAAAAGGTGAACAGTCTTCTATAGAAGCATTTTCATTAATTTAAACTTGAAAACTTTTTAGTAGTTATTTTTGTGCCTAGTAATATTATTTGTAGTACATAAGGAATTCAAAGATGATTCTTCTATTATAATTATCTTTGATATAATAAAATATTTTGTTTGAGTTAGTCTTGTGATTTTTTAATGATATTAATACTTCCTCTATTTTGAAATAATTATTGTTTCAATAACTTTTTTTTAAATTACTTGACATTTTTATAATATTAAGAAAATATTTTCTCAACTGTGTTCTTTTTTTTTTCTTCTCTGTACTAATTCTCAATAACTATTATGTAGTTTTCCAATTTATTTTATCAATTTAGTTCTAAGCAATTTCATTTTCTTTCATACATCATATAGTTATGAAGACTTTTGTTTGGAATAAGTTTATTCATTAGTTTATGCATAAGTTAATTTTAATTTATAGAGAAACTCGTTTTATTTTTCTTCTAACTTTTTTCTCTTACAAATATTTCTGAAAATTTTTATCCACATAGACCTTAAAATAAGATAGTTATTTTAGGGAGGTGATTGTTTTTGCCAAAAAGAGTGATTTACAACCACCACTGGAGAAACCATTGGATATCAGCAATGGGATTTCTTTTCATGACGAAGTCCTTGACAATAAGACAAGTTTACCAACCAGGGAGATAATGTATCTTTTCGTGGCAACAAGTTGATGCCAAAAGTGTATTTGGATGAACATGTCTTTTAGGAGCTGTGTGGCCCTTAGCATTATGTTCTAGATAATGACTTATGTATGCCCAAGTTTAACATGGAATAAGATAAGGAAAAAGTGATGAATGAAGGGCCCTAGATGATATTTGATTATTATCTGGTAATTGCATATTAGTTTAGATTTTGTTTCACCAGTAGCAAAGATAGAGTGTACTCTAATATAGATCCACTTTCCTAATTTAGTTTATTATTATGAAATTTTTGTTGGCCATGGCTTCGACAATTGGCAAGCCTATAAAAGGTGGATTCTAATACCTTACAGGTGGAGAGAGGAAGATTTGCCAAAGTTTGTGTTGAAATAAAGTTTACCCAACCAGTGTGGGCAAGGTTTGGCTGAATGAACACTAGTAAAATGTAGAGTATATGAAGGACTGCTCATCATTTGTACACATCTTGCGCTACTATATATGGATACCTTGCTTGAAATTGTGTCACGATTGGGAAGATACCCAAAACCAAGTACGACAATAATCAGCCTGAATTGCACACTCATGTTGGCGATGAGGTTATAAAGATTGTAACAAAAACTATGGCGATGAGGTTAAAAAAAATAATTCAATTGCTAATAAGGATTTTGTTAAGAAAAAAAAAGGAAGAATATCCAAACTAGCAATTGCTTTGATGGGTTTGAAAATACAAAAACCAAGGAATTGATGGATGCAGGTAAAATGGAAATAATACATGCAATTATTGGGCATAGAAAGATAATGAAGATAAACCAACTACCATTAACTGTAGGCCAAAGCTTTGGAGCAAACAAAAAAGAAGCTCAATTACCCCATATACTCCTATGATCATTCAATGATCCAACCAAATAGTTATTCCTGAAAAATATAGTAATGACTTAGTCAAAGGTTCAATACACGATGTGCGAGATGGTACTCATGAGGTAGCCATACGCAAAACCACATTCTAAAAGTTTTATTACGTACCCCTTTATGCAAACAATGCTTGGACCTTCATCACCAATCCTTAATACACCAAAGGTCGAACATATTAAAGAGAATCATTATAGGTTCATTGATGAACCATTGTCATAAGATAAATGTATACAAGTTATGGAGCAAAGCCAAGTCCTTGTATGTGCAACACAATAATAGGTAGTGGTAGAAATGTCAGGAATAGTAGCTTTCAAAGAAGTATATATCCTCTCTTGGAATATTAGAGGGATGAATAATAACAAAAGCAAAGAGACACTTATTGGATCTACCTTTGTAATCATCAATGAAACTTAATTATATTCCATTTGAGAGAATGGAAACCTTTTGCACCAAGCAAGTTATAATCTAGTTGCTATTGTGGAGGCACAAGGGCATGCTTGGGGTATTTGGGTGTTGGTGGACAATGGGACTAAGTTTAGGGTCTATGCTTTTGATATTAATTAGCCCTCATTCAATCATGCTCAATATACTTTGTTGCTCACACTCTTATCATAACTCCATTTTTTTCGGTGTGCGGGTCTTCCCCCAAACTAGGGATCCAAGACCATTTTGTTTTGAATAAGAAAACCCCTAGTTGCCCTGAAAAAGCTGAAGGAGGAAAATATTAAATTTAGTCAGGAAATATTTTGTAACATTTTTAGGTGAAAAAGAATATTAAGTCTCGCCAGAAAGGGTTGCAAAAAACTTTGGAGATAGTGAACTCCTTGAGGCTACTACAAGTTAAACATTAGCTTTAGCAGCAATATGATCAGATTCTTTGAAAGGAAAACTTTTTTGGTACCAAAAGTCTAGGAAACAACAAGTCAAACTTAGGGACAAGAATACAAAAATTTTCCATGCTCAAACTGTTACCAGGAGAACACATTAACTTTTTTTTTTTGCTCATTTATGCAGGTTAACTCTAACCTTTTCATATAGTGGCAAATAACCCTTGCTTAAGAAAGGATAGAATAAGACAACTCCTACAATCAGTTATGAAGGATGAGGTATCCAAAGCTTTGAACTCTATGAAGCCATACAAAGCTCCAAGACTTAATGGTTTTCAGGGTATCTTCTTTAAGCATTACTATTAACAGTCGATTCATGATGATATATAGACGTTGGTAAATGACGCTTTCGCGATAGGCTATTTCCCCTAACTTTTAAGACCCTAGTTGCTTTGATTCCTAAGGTCAATTCTCTAGGTAATCTTAAGGATTCAAACTAATTAGTTCATGCAACATTGTTTACAAAATTATCACCAAGGACGTTGTTAATAGTCGATATCCATTATTAAATGACATCATTAGCCCATTCCAAAGTGTTAAGAATAACTAATTAGGAATATTAGTGTTAAGAGTAACTAATTAGGAATATTAGTTTGTTACAAAATAGCTCTATAAATAGAACACTCTATACACTCTCATGTATCTTTTATCATTTCTTAATCAAATACTACAAGTTACTTTGTTGGTACTCCTTTACTCTTCTTTTAGCTTTATATTTGATGTGGCCACTCATCATAAAGCTCAAAGAAGATTAAAGGAGTACCAACAAAGTAACTGATAGTGTTTGATTAAGAAATGATAAAAGATACATGAGAATGTATAGAGTGTTCTATTTATAGAGCTATTTTGTAACAAACTAATATTTTTTTTTTTTTTTGTAAATATTCCTAATTAGTTACTCTTAACTCTAATATTCCTAATTAGTTATTCTTAACACAAAGTAGTGTTTTTGCCAGGTAAGGACACCTTTGATAATGCAATAAATCTACAAGAGCTTGTCTACATTTGTGCACGACTCCAAGAGGAAAAAAAATATGATATTCAAAATTAACCTGGAGAAAGTTTATGAGAATGTAGATTGGACACTCCTGTAACTAAAGTGTATACAAATATCTATACAGTTTAGAATCTGGTGTCTAAGGATAACAAAAATACTTATATCTGATAAAATTCCCAACAAACAGAAAATGGATAGTTTTTTTTTAAATCAGCAAAAAATGATATATTTATAAAGGTACCAGTGGTACCGTACCACAATACATATAAGAGCAGATACATATAAGCACCCAAGGTTAGATCATATTTATTTCTTGAAGGTGAGATAAATATAAACTAACCAAGGTGATCCAATATTGCTACCCCTGTTACAACCTATATTCCCAAAAGATGGGGATTGCCATTCAATACATTAATTTGCCCCTTGTCACAAATCCCCAGCCAAATAATAACATTCAAATTTAGAATCGCAATTTCAGAGCCACAATCACCGCACTGGCAGTTTGTCAAACCAATAGCAATACCTCAATATCAGAACCAAAATTAAATATCCCAACCCCACCGCATTAAATATCCCAATAGTCGGTGCCATAAATACAGTCTAGTATTCCCTACTAGATTAGCCAGCCGACTGATTTGTTGTATAGGCATCAGTTCCCAAGTCAAACTTGTCTGCCCAGAATACACTCCCTTGGTGCTACTGCCCACTGGTTGTAAGAATAACCAAAAGTGTCATTTTTCCCTTTAAGCCACATCCATGTTGTGTATGTAATTCGCTGTATAAGAGTGTCTTGATCAAAGGAACCTTGTCTAAAAATACATTCATTTCTCAGCTTCCAAACACACGCCACCATAGCAGCCCACACCACCCTCCACATATTTTTTTTGTTGATTTGAGTTCAGGAACTGTGTATGCTGATAGGAAGTGTGACTCTAGATTTTTGGCAGCACTGTAACCACGTGGATCCACTTATAACACAGTTTCCAAATGACATGAATCTTACTACATGCGAAAAAGCAATGTTGGAGTGATTCTCCTGCTTTTTCCCAAAATGGGCAGATTCCATCAAGGAAATCAGACAAGATATTTCTGAGAAGAAGATTGTCTTTCGTTGGCAGTGCATTCAACATCAAACGCCAGATTAAGAAAATACCCCTAGGTTGAATTTTGAGCTTCCAAATATGCTTCATGATTGGCACTTGGTGGTATCCTACCTACTCTTCCTATATTGCAGTATACGCGTCTCTCACTGAGAAGGCCCTAGATGCCTCGTCTCCCCACCACCAATTATCACTAATATCTCTTTGCACTACTACATTCCTCAAATTCTCTTGTAACTGTAATAGAAGCCCATTTTCCCATTCAAATAACTCCCTTCTCCACCCAAAGTCCCAACACCACTTATTTTCCCTCCAAAACCCCATATTTTTTATAACCTCATTTTGTCTAGGAGAAATGAGGTACAACCTCGGATATTTTTCAACAAGGCACCCATCACCTAACCAATTATCAAGCCAAAAGCGGGCTTGATTTCCTTCTCCAATTTTCCATTTAACCCTCTTGTCAAACCAACTAGATTCACTACCACCACCACACATTATAATCAAATCCCTCCACCATAGAGATACCTTGGTATTCCAATCACTCCTCAGAAGGCCCTTCCATCCCTCATATTTTGATTCTAATACCTCCACCTATAGAGTCTCCCTTTGGTTGAACATAGCCCATCTCCACTTAGTTAAGATATGTTTGATACCTAGACCCCTCTCTTCCTTTGGACGACATATTCTATCCCAACATACTTTTTTTTATCCACCTCACCCCCCCCCCCCCAAAGGAAATTTCTTTGAATGGAAACAATGGTTTTAGCTACATCATGTGGTACCTTAAAAAAAGAAAAAAAGAAGATTGGTAGAGAGGTTAGTATGGATTTGATCAAGCACACTCTACCGGCAAAGGATAATGATTTGTGCTTCCACGGGGCCAATTTCTTTTTGAACTTTCCTATAATGGGTTTCCAAGTTTCCACCCTCCTCGGATTGGCACCAATTGGAATACCTAAATAAGTGAATGGCAAGGACAAAAGACTACAATTGACCAAATTTGCATATCTCATCCCTTCACTTCTCTCCACCCCCATCACACCAAACCCACTTTTGAAGAAATTCACCTTTAAGCCAGAGACTAGCTCAAAGCACCTCATCATGCTTTTAATAACCACAACATTACTAAGAGATGCTTCCCCCCAAAAAATGGTATCGTCCGCATATTGCAACAAATTAACCTCCACATGCTTCCTTCCTACATGAAAACTTGAGAACAAATTTCTTGAGGATGCTTCTCTCATCATGCCACAAAGACCTTCCGCCACAATGGTAAAAAGAAATGGAGCCAAAGGGTCTCCTTGTCTAAGTCCTGTTTTCAATGAAAACTAACCAGATGGGCTTCCATTGACAAAGATTGAGACCATAGAAGTATTCAAGCAACTTTTTATCCATGATATCCATTTTTCTTTAAAGCCTAATCCCAGCCATTTAGCAAGCCAATCCCTATTCACCAAAATTCTATCAATCCTACTTATGGCTTTTCCATTAGGGCGAACCCAAGTAAATCTTCTTCCCACCATTGGAATGTCTTCCAATCCCATGTCAATGATAAACTAATTAAACTCATTTCTTTCACCCCTCCCTATATGATCCTCCATTTTGCCCCGCCTTTCATGTGCCCTTCTTATGCAATTAAAATCACCAACAACACACCACAATTCGGAGTTGCTACTGAACCTCATCTGTTTTAGCTCTTCCCACACACTTCTTTTTGAAACCACGTCACAAGGTGAGTACACATTAACAATGGTAATGATGCACTCCCCTTCCTTCCATAAACCTTCAACCAGCAGAAAACCAAACTCCACATGTAGTTTTGACACCACTAGATTGTCCTTGTTCCACACACAAAGTAATCCACCAGTTGTATTGATAGTTGGACTGTCCAGCCAAGCAATTTCTCTATCCCCCCACAGAGCTTCACACACTTCTAAATTAATTTGACTTCTTTTTGTCTCTTAGATACATAAAAACTGAACTTCCTCCTTAACAACTAGCTTCCTAATAGTCTTCCATTTTACCCTCTCCCCAAGTCCCCTCACATTGTATGATAAGATCTTCATGGGCATACTGACTGATCCCCTTGCAGTTGGCCTTCCGGAATAGGCTTTGTGCATTTTTTGTCTCTATCCTCCATTACTACAAATCTGGAAATTATTTCTCCGTCTTGACCCCCAAATGTCACACCCATAGCTTTCCCTATTTCCCTTAATTTATGTGCTTCAACCGGATCACTTCTCAACCAAAAAATCCTATTGCAATTATTTATGTTGCCATCCGAGAGGATATTACTAAGGGATTGGTTAGCCAGTCTTCCATCTCTCTATTCATCAAACACAGAATTAGCAGAATTAGGAGAAGAATGACATTTTCCTAGCGATCCTCTGATGACCCCCTCCTGTAATTGATATTGGCTCCCTACTGTTTGTGCATCTTCTTCTTCCTGTCCTCCCCTCTGTGAATGAACATTTGAATTAAAATGTTCATCCACCTCCTTGTAACGTCCCCCAAACTCTCCCCTTATTCCAGGTACAGATGTTACAGCAAGGCCCACGCCTTTACTAGGGGGTGTATTTTTTTGGCCTAGTATTACACTACTCACGTGACCACCCAAGCTAATACCCCTTTTTACATTTTCAGCAGTAACCATATTGTCGAGCATTTGGTTACATGCTACCTCGTCAGCCCAAGAAGAGTGGGTCAAGTTCATTTCCTTGTTATCATTTTGGGCTTTCATATTTTTATCATTATTATCCGGCCCATTTTGTTCTTCTTTAGACCCACCATGGTGTATTTCCGCTCCTACCCCCTATTTTGTCGGCATCATTTGAATTCCCTACTCCTTTTTCTTCTTCGTCACTTCGTTGCTCAGATTCACTATTCTCATCGAGCCCAGAGCTACCTCTCTCCCCTTATGTTTGTTGCTTTCCGCTTTCCTACTTTTTGCCTTACCTATTTTATGATAGCTTGCCTGTGTTGAAGTACTCTCACCATACCCCATATCCCATTTTTCCACTGACGTCCCTGTCACGATGACATTGTTACCGTTCATTTTGACCTTTTCCCCCACTTGGTTGCATAAGTGGTTATTGTCCGCTGGATATTTGATAGAAAGATCTTCCGGGTACCATCGGCATGGAGCACCGACAACACCGTCTTCTTTGTCATCACCACCTGTGACACAGACCTCTTCGCCTCCTAGATCTGGATAATTGTAGTCGCACTTCGAATCAGATGATCTACACTCCATTGCAACGTCACTTTCCATGGAGGATCCCGCTTCGCTTGAATTTTGCCACTTCCATAGTCGGCAACTACACTTGCTTTCAGTCACCGTGCGTTTCCTCATAGATACGGACCTGGTGTATGACTCCATTGAACCATATATGCTTGCTGACGGCTACATGTTGTGGAGAAGCTACTTTGGTGAGTATACGGATGGAATCAAGTCTGTGTTTTATCTTCGTCTCAGTGTCCATCTTAATGTATTCACCATAAGTACCAACTAGTTGTTTGAAGCAATCTTCCCCCCCCCCCCCTCCCCACATATGAAGTGGAACTCCCCAGCACCTTAGCCAAGATAGTCTATTCCCATAAGTGATGCCTGGATCCCATTTCTGAATGGAATGAAAAAGAGACAATACACTTTCCTTCACCCGTTGACACTGTTGTTGAATGTCTTCCTCCTTGATGCCCATGATTAGCACTAAATCATCCCCAATATACTTCAATTTAACATCCCCGTGCCTTGTAACACATACACATCACTCAGCCGGTCAAACATTGTTAAGTCATTCAGCCTACCAACAAAACATGATTTTAACCATTCATCATTTTCTACTTTCGCATTAATATCTTGGCCTCTCCATACGACTCCCTGCGTTTCCTTCTTGGCTATCCATTTCTGGTTTCTTCCTGTTCCTCCTTGTTTAACAACCTGTGCATAGTTCCTACTGGGATCCCTTCGAGTTTCTTGTTGCACATTGTAAGTTGCCACAGGTCTATCAGTCATAACTGGGTTACCTTTTGAATGATCCTTTAGTCTTTTCTCAAAGTGTGGAATGTTAACACTCATTTGGATATTCCCAATACAGATATGGTTCAACTTTATCTCTAGAGTTTTCACATTCTGCACATTCAGGAACCTTACAAATTCGTAGCGGTTGCCCCATCTATCTCTTCTCTTTGGCATGAAAATCTCTCACACTCTTCCCCATCTCCGAAACACTTTCCATAGGTCTTCCTCATTGTATGCATCAGGAAATTTTGAAAAAAAGAAGGTAGAAATAGTTCCCAGAGGTTTCTCTTTTACTCCTCTCACAGTGTTTCCCCAAGTTGTGTTTCCTTTCCCCGTGTTTCCCAGCCCACCTCTCATATGCGCATAGTGCTCTTTAATTTTTGTTAGGAACCAGAAAATGGATAGTTAAATGGGTATACGAGAATAATTTAAACAGATATATCCATATCTGTTAATAAATGAGAGCAGAGATGAATATCGAGGTACCCACCTCGTAAGTATCCGTTAAAATACCTGTTATAATAAAATTACTTAAATGTCCTTGTTTAAATATATGAAATTAAAGTATTTTAGTTTATTGACTTTTGTTTGGACTTATGAGATTGAAATATTGTTCCTTATTAACTTTTGTTTGTACTTATGAGATTAAATTATTTTAGTTTGTTGACTTTTGTTTGGACTTATGAGATTGAAGTATTTTAACATTTAAATTTAGTTTCTAAATTGAAGTATATCTTGGTTATTGTAATTATGTAGAATATTTGAATAATTTTAGTTTTAACCTTTCAACTATTTTTTTAAAGAAAATTTTAGAATAAATAAAAAATTATAGTCAAAGTGTTTTTTTTTAAGAAAGTCAAAGTATTTTTTAAAATATATTTGAGATGTTTTTTTTTTAATATCCATAGATACACGCATACTTGCATGAGTATGGGGTAGACATATGGAGGATATTTATCTGGCAGAGAAGGTAACATGAGACTATTACCTTTGTCCACCCTGGCCATTAACGTTGCCACCCTTGCTAATGTCAATAGGTCATGTCCCATATATATGTACGTGAGTATGTGTGTGCGAGAGGGGTGGTATCAAATTATTCTAAGAGTAACATTTGATAGAGTTATAATTGCCTTTTTAACTAGTTTCTTCTTTTAAATATTTTTTTTCCAGAAAATGATAAAGTTTTTGTTTAGACGAATTTATCAATAAATACTTATAAAATTAAATGAGTTAATTTTTTTTTGGTTAGATGAAATTTAGGGGGATATATTTTCTTATGAATAATTAAAAAAAACAAAAAATTAACACAAAGCAGACATAAATAATTAAGAAGATTGTACTAATAATCTTTAATTACATAAACAATATATAATACCAATCATTTATTATGAAGTTGTTTAACCTTATCTCTATCTTTCTATTACATTATATCACTTAATGTACCTCTACTTTTAGATTTCAAATAGATTTTTGGTGTTCAAAAATCATTTTGTAAATTTTATGCATTGACAGAACAAGATTAATTATTAATTACAGATGGTAAATATTCAGGTACATCTTATTTCAGAGAATGCCGAGTAAGATTAGGATAAAACATTCCATGTAATGAGAGCTGCATTTTTTTACATTAAATATTTTGCCATAAACGCCATGCAAAGGCGATATCCACAATCTCCAATCTCCCAGAAACCATTTTAATGCAAAGAAAAACCGCGTGCTTCCTGTTTGAGTCTCAACAACCACGTGTCACTTCATGCGTCCATTCCACAGACACAAAATGGCTATAAATTGAGCTCTTCACACCCTGCCATAGACACACCTGTCCAAAGCGGTATACCCTAAACCTATAATGTTCTCTCTCATTTTCTCATCCCTTTTTTCCCACCATGTCGAGCAGCGGAGAAAAGAAAAGTTATGGCCACCAAAAGATCAAGATGAAGAAAATGACCAACGAGAGCAACCTCCAAGTTACGTTCTCCAAGCGCCGCAGCGGGCTTTTCAAGAAAGCCAGTGAGCTTTGCATTCTCTGTGGCGCAAGCGTGGTGCTGGTTGTGTTAGATAAGAATTTAGCAAAACCAAAACAGTAAACATAACAGTGGTATTTTATATAGAATCAAAATACATAACACTTCTTGTAGCAATCAATTGGTACAAAAAATAAATATAACAAAAGACAGTTTAGAAAGAGCCTGGGTTGAAGCACGCAATGCGCTATCCTTAGAGAGAAAACGCCCCACTGCACTGGTACTTGAAATTGATGCATTCCTCTCCCAAGATACGACAACCCATTAGATCAATCTTGTGTAGAGAAGGGTCCCGAACCAAACACACCAATGCTCCAAAATATATTTTAAATAATAGTTAAAAAAATAGACAAGTCAATGTATTTTTCTTTGTGTGTCTTGTGTATTTTCCCATCAGGGATCAACAATATATAGACCTCCAAGGCTAACGTACAGCAACAATTAGCCACAACGTGCAGCAACTAATGTATGGTGCAGCAATGTTACAAAGAAATAAAACGGGTACAATAAAATCTCCTTAACTGCATAAGGATAGCTTCTAACGTTCATAAAAAACATTGACCAAGTAAACAAAAGAATTCCTAAATAATAGGAACTGAAAAGATAGTGGGTTGTATTTAGTTTTACTGAAAAACTAAATCTGAAAATAAAACATATTTTATTTATTTATTAATTTAAAAACAAAACTAATTAAATATTTAAATTTTAAATTATAATAAAATATTTTCCAACAGGTTGTGTTCTCGCCCGACAAGAAAGTGTTCTCCTTCGGCTACCCCCACGTGGATGCTGTCATCGACCGCTATCTCAAAGGGGGCCCACCACCGGACACGGGCACCATGCATCAGTACATTGACGCGCACCGCATGGCCAATGTACGTGACCTCAACGCGCAGCTGACTCAGATAAACAACCAGCTCGACGTGGAGAGGAAGCACGCCGAGGAGCTGAATGGCATGAAGAAGGAAGCAAAGGCCCAGTTGTGGTGGGCCCGGTCCATCGAGGCGTTGAGTATGGAGCGACTGCAGCTGCTGAAGAAAGCCATGGAGGAATTGAGAGTGCACGTGGCCTGTTATGCTGATATGGCAGTGTTACAGGTGTTGTGAATGCAAACCCGGGTGCAGTATCAGCCACAACCACTGTTGCCACCACCTCAGCCTCAGGTGTTCCCTCAGCAGATGCAGATGTTTCAGCCTCCCATGCTGCCGAACTACATGTTCCCTGATGGGAGCATGATGAACCCTAATGGGACACTGATGAACCCTCATGGGTTTAATGACATGGGAATGGGAGGAGGATATGGAGGAGGACCTGGTGGTGGTGGTGGTTTCTTTTGAGATCTATCATCCTCGATCCCTGGATCTTGATGCCCTTTTGTTTTTAAAAGTTCATGTTGTTGTTGTTTTTAATTTCAGTTATATGTTCGGCTTAGCTAAGTTTCATATATGTGACATGGTTTAGCACTGATTAGGGTTCGGATATGTCTTGAACCATCATCATCATTGTCATGTATTGTTGGAACGTTTTCCCTTCGTATTTTTTTTTTTGTTATGTACTTGGAACTGGAGTGATGTAGTTTCATTTGAATTCTGTTTAAATAAAGGGCATCTTATATTTATTTGCTTCTCGTGTTTGGTTTGTTTTGATTATATAGTTTATTTTAAATTATTCAATATGATTAATTGTTCAAAATGATTTTAGTTACAATTTTACTATTGGAACTTTGATAAACACATACACCCCCCATTTAATTTGGAGGTGTGTAAGTGAATAAAAAGAGTGATAGAAAAAAGAAAAGAAATAGAGAGAAATGAAGTTACAGAAATGATATGACGAGAAAAAAGTAAATAAAAATAAAATGATGTAAAAGAAAGAGATTAAAGAGAAAATAAGTATATAACATATAATCATTCTTTGTATTGTGTTTTACAAAGTGCAAAGTCATTCATACCTCTCTTCAAAAGTATAACATTTCGAAGTTATAGAAATCTACTTAGAAGTATAATTATTCTTTCTATTGTGTTTTACAAAGTGCAAAGTCATTCCTACCTCTCTTCAAAAGAATAACATTTTGAAGTTATAGAAATCTAGTTAGAAGTATAATTATTCTTTCTATTGTATTTTACAAAGTGCAAAGTCATTCCTACCTCTCTTCAAAAGTATAACATTTTAATGTTATAGAAATCTACTTAGTGTGTGTTTGAGAGTATGTTGATACGCAGAAGTTACAACTGGTAGCTTGTGTTGAGACTTAAAAAATCACGTTTGTGATGTGAGATTGCATATCCAAAACTATATTATTAGTACTCTTTTATTTTAAACATAAGTAGAATTTTTTTTATAGAATTTATTTTATATCATAAAATGTAATTGGGATGTTTATTCAAAATTATTTTGAGTATAAATTTTACAATAAAAGGTATATACCCGTTGAGAAACTAATTCTTGGTATAAACCTATATGAGAGAGGCTCTTAATTTCTTCGTCTGAAGCACAGTTGGCAGTATGATGGTCGATGAAATTCGAAATTATAAAGTGCAAAAAAGGTGAAAAATAATGATGAAAATAAATCTGTATTAAAATGGACAAAAAATATTAAATAATTTACACAAAAATGTTTATATTGTATTTGTGGTAAAATTTAATTGGAATTCATTGATAGTCTAAAAACTGTCACCAAAATATAGATTTGTCATATATAATAAAATTATTGACTTTTGAAATAATAATTTTCAAAGTTATATTTAGAACAATTTTTAATTAGTTGAATATATAAGATTATTGGCTTTTTGAAATAATAATTTTCAAAGATATTTAGAATAATTTTTTGATGAGTGACATTTTATCATGACTTAATTATGTGTGCTTTTAAAATAACTTATTTTTTTTAAAAAAAATTATAACTTTCTAAAATAAATTCAAAGAAAAACACTTTTTTAAGAATATATTGTCAATTGTCAAACATGTCAATGGTGGGAAAAAAGGTAAATGTCTAAATTTGATATGTTTTTAAATTCAATGAAACCTCTATAAATGGAGTCATGACTCTACTGACTTGCATTCATGTTGACATAATTAAACACCACTGATCCACTAAACACTTCAAGATGATGATGATGATGATGATGATGATGATGATGATTATTATTATTATTATTATTATTATTATTATTATTTGGGTCTAACACTATCAAAATTTGAATATTACATTAAACATTCACCAATTAGGTTAAGTCAAGTAACACCCACTAGAAGCGATAAAGGTATTCTATAGAAGCATTTTCATTAATTTAAATTTGAAGTCAATTAATAAACTAAAATAACTTTTTAGTAGTTGATTTTTGTGCTTAGTAATATTATCTGTAGTACATAAGGAATACAAAGATGATACTTCTATTATAATTATCTTTGATATAATAAAATACTTGTTTGAGTTAGTCGTGTGGTTTTTTATTGATATTAATACTTCCTCTTTTTTGAAATAATTATTGATCCAATAAATTTTTTTCTTTTAAATTACTTGACATTTTTATAATATTAAGAAAATATTTTTTTTCAACTGTGTTCTTTTTTATTCTCCGTACTAATTCTCAATAACTATTATGTACTTTTCCAATTTATTTTATCAATTTAGTTCTAAGCAATTTCATTTTCTTTCAAACATCATATAGTTATAAAGATTTAGGGCATGTTTGGATAAGTTTATTCAGAAGCACTTCTAAGAAAAGAAAAATAAGAAGAAAAAAATGAAATGAGTTTCTACAAATTAACTTATATATGCATAAGCTAATTTTAGCTTATAGAAAAGTCCATTTCAATTCATTTTTATTTTTTTCTCCTAAAAATGCTTTTGGAGAAGTTCATCCAAATAAAACCTTAAAATAAGATAGGTATTTTAGGGAGGTGATTGTTTTCTTTGCCAAAAAGAGTGAGTGATTTACAGCCACCACTGGAGAAAACCATTGGATATCAATAATGAGATTTCTTTTTGTGACAAAGTCCTCGACAATAAGACAAGTTTACCAACTAGGGAGATAATGGATCTTTTCGTGGCAACAAGTTGATGCCAAAAGTGTATTTGGATGAACATGTCTTTCAGGAGCTGTGTGGCCCTTAGCATTATGTTCTAGTATTGGAACTACCAGGTAAGAATATTAGTTAATGTAATGATGGAGATGTTAACAAAATGTAGTGCTTATAAGGGCTTTGATATTATGGACGTGGATAATGGCTTCTATATGGCCAAGTTAATTTGACATGGAATAAGATAAGGAAAAAGTGATGAATGAAGGGCCCTAGATGATATTTGATTATTATATATGGTAATTGCACATTAGAGTCTAGATTTTGTTTCACCACTAACAAAGTAACAAAGATAGAGTGTACCCTAATATAGATCCACTTTCCTAATTTAGTTTATTATTATGAAATTTTTGTTGGCTATGGCTTCCACAATTGGCAAGCCTATAAAGGTGGATTCTAATACCTTACTGGTGGAGAGAGGAAGATTTGCCAAAGTTTATGTGGAAATAAAGTTTACCCAACCAGTGTGGGCAAGGTTTGGCTGAATGAACACTAGTAGAATGTAGAGTATACGAAGGACTGCTCATCATTTGTACGTCTTGTGCTACTATGGATACCTTGCTCGAAATTGTGTGATGATTGGGAAGATACCCAAAATCAAGTACGACAATAATCAGCCTGAATCGTACACTCATGTTGGCGATGAGGCTATAAAGATTGTAACAAAAATTATGGCGATCATGAATGACTTTCCTACAATTAAGACATGTATTAATAATCATGAGGACTCGTTACATAGTTATTAGCTTGTAGTTATGTTTAAGAAACATAATTCAATTGCTAATAAGGATTTTGTTAAAAATAAAAAGGAAGAATATCCAAACTAGCAACTGCTTTGATGGGTTTGAAAATACAAAAACCAAGGAATTGATGGATGCAGGTAAAATGGAAATAATACATGCAATTATTGGGCATAGAAAGATAATGAAGATAAACCAACTGCCATTAACCTGTAGGCCAAAGCTTTGGAGCAAACAAAAAAGAAGCTCAATTACTCCATATACTCCTATGATCATTCAATGATCCAACCAAATAGTTATTCTTGAAAAATATGGTAATGACTTAGTCAAATGTTCAATACATGATGTTCGAGATGGTACTCACGAGGTAGCCATGCAAAACCACAGTCCAAAGGTGTTCTTACATACCCCTTTATGCAAACAATGCATGGACCTTCACCAATGATCCTTAATACACCAAATGTTGAACATATTAAAGAGAACCATTATAGGTTCATTGATTTTTGTTTTGATCAGCCAAAAAAAGAGAATTTTATTAACAGGTACCAGAAGTACCCCGTGAAGGATTAACAACATACAACATAAAAAGACCCTTAATGTATGATGTTCATTGATGAACCATTGTCATAAGATAAATGAATACAAGTTATGGAGCAAGACCAAGTCCTTGCATGTGCAACACAATAGGTAGTGGTAGAAATGTCAAGAATAGGAGCTTTCAAAGAAGTATATATCCTCTCTTGGAATATTAGAGGGATGAATAATAACAAAAGCAAAGAGACATTTGTTGGATCTTAATCGTAAAATTAGACCTACCTTTGTAGTCATCATTGAAACTTATATTCCATTTGAGAGAATGACAACCTTTTGGCACCAAGCAAGTTATAACCTAGTTGCTATTGTGGAGGCACAGGGGCATTCTCGGGGTATTTGGGTGTTGGTGGATAATGGGACTAACTTTAGGGTCTATGCTGTTGATATTAGTCCTCATTCAATCATGCTCAATGCTTATTTGGGAGCAGGGGTGGAGCCAGAAATTTGGCTCGAGGGGGGCCAAGAAAAAAATGTTTTTTACATACATAAAATATAAAAAAAAAACTTTAATATTATATATATATATATATATAATATTTTTTATAAATAAAAATAACTATATTAAGTATAAAAATAATACTATATTTGATTTTTTATATAAGAAACAATAGATACATTTTTCTAGTTCTAATTATAGAAACATAGATTCATTTTCAAATGTATTAATTTTATATTTTCTTTTATACTCTTACTTTATTACAACAAATTTTATTAATGAGACACTCAATCATTTCACAAGTAGATGATACGTTTCATTGACCTATTAACATTTTAAGTCACACTCATAAGTGGAAAAAAATATCTTTTGAATTACGAATAATGCTATTAAATATAACTACTGCTTAAACTATTTAATTTTATGGCATTATTAATTAAAATTAACTAACTTAATTGTTTTTATTGGTTTTGATAAATTATTTATTTGTTTCTTATATATGTGAATAAATGTGATATATGAGAAAAGAAATAAATTAGATGGATAAAATAATTTGGGTAATTATATGTGAACATCTCAACATCACAAATACTCCACTAAAGGCTATAATTTTTTTTATTTGTATTTCTATCATGTTATGTTACTTATCATACCTACACTTTTCTCTCATCTCCCTTTCTAATATATGTTAATTATATGTCAACTAATATAGTAATATAACTTCATGTATTATTTTTAATATTTTTTTATAAATTTTAAGGGGGCATAATTTTTTTATATAGTAATATATATATATACTTCTAAAAAATTTGGGGGGGGGGGGGGGGGGGGGGGGGGGGGCATGGCCCCTGCCAGTCCCCCCCTCCCTCTGCCCCTGTTTGGGAGGTCAAGAATGAATGTGTATTGGACTATATGAAAGTCCAGTCCCCTCCCTCCATGGTCGGTTCTTGAGCTATATCTAAATAATCTATATGCTCCTCCATATATTATCTCTTTATGCTCCCTCAAAGACTTTCCTTGAAGCCTTTGAAGAAGTACTTTGTTGCTCACACTCTTATCACAACTCCATTTTTCTTCGCTGTGAGGGTCTTCCCCAAACTAGGGATCCAAGACCATTTTGTTTTGAAGTTGCCTAGATGACACATGATGATTATCTAAAGGTAGTAGAAAAAGTATGGAAGCATGGATGAGAAAACCCCTAGTTGCCCTGAAAAAGGTGAAGGAGGAAAATATTAATCAGGAAATATTTTGTAACATTTTTAGGTGAAACCTGAAAGGGTTACAAAACACTTTGGAGATCTAGTGGACTCCTTGAGGCTACTACAAGTTAAACGTTAGCTTTAGCAGCAATATGATCAGATTTTTTATAAGGAAAACTTTTTTTTGGTACCAGAAGTCTAGGAAGCAACAGGTTAAACTTAGGGACAAGAATACAAAAATTTTCCATGCTCAAACTGTTACCAGGAGGATACTTTAACTTTTTTTTTCTCGTTTGTACAAGTTAACTCTACCCTTTTCATATAATGGTAAATAACCCTTGCTTAAGAGAAAGGATAGCATAAGACAACTCCAACAATCAGTTATGAAGGATGAGGTATCCAAAGCTTTGAACTCTATGAAGCCATACAAAGCTCCAAGACTTAATGGTTTTCAGGGTATCTTCTTTAAGCAGTATTAACAGTCGATTCATGATGATATCTGGACGTTGGTATATGACGCTTTCGCGATAGGCTATTTCCCCTTAACTTTAAGACCCTAGTTGTTTTGATCCCTAAGGTCAATTCTCTAGGTAATCTTAAGGATTCAAACTAACTAGTTCATGCAACATTCCTAAGGTCAATTCTCTAGGTAATAGTCAACACCCATAATTAAATGACATCATTAGCCCTTTCCAAAATAGTTTTTTGCCAGGTAAGGACACCTTTGATAATGCAATAACTTTATAAGAGCTTGTTTACAATATCTGTGCACGACTCCAGGAGAAAAAAATGTGATCTTCAAAATTAACCTGGAGAAAGTTTATGATAATGTTGATTGGACATTCCTCTAACTAAAGTGTATACAAATATCTAGAGTTTAGAATCTGGTGTCTAAGGATGACAAAAAAATACTTATATTTGTAGATATATGCGGATAAAATTCACAATGAACAGAAAATGGATAGTTAAATGGGTATGCAAGAATAATTTAAACAAATATATTCGTATTTGTTAATAAATGGGAGTAGGGATGAATATTGAGGTACCCTCCTCATAAGTATCCATTAAAATACCTGTTATAATTAAATTACTTAAATGTCCTTGTTTAAATATATAAAATTAAAGTATTTTAGTTTATTGGCTTTTGTTTGGACTTATGAGATTGAAATATTGTACATTATTAACTTTTGTTTGTACTTATGATATTAAATTATTTTAGTTTGTTGGCTTTTGTTTGGACTTGTGAGATTGAAGTATTTTAACATTTAAATTTAGTTTCTAAATTGAAGTATATCTTGGTTAGTGTAATTGTGTAGAATATTTGAATAATTTTAGTTTTAACCTTTAAACTATTTTTTTAAAGAAAATATTAGAATAAATAAAAATTATAGTCAAAGTGTTTTTTAAGATATATTTGAGATGTTTTTTTTTAATATCCACATATACACCCGTACTTGCATGAGTAAGGGGTAGACATATGGAGGATATTTATCTAGCAGAGAAGGTAATAGGAGACTATTACTTAGAGTTGTTAAAATGGGTCAGCTCGGCCCACCTTAGCTTGCTTAATTGGTGGGCCAACCTAACTTGGCTCACTTCTTAGTGAGTCCATAAAATGCTAGCCCAGCCCACCTAATATAAAAAATAATGAAAAATCAATTTTGTTCTAAAAAAAAACAAATTCCAACTTCTATCATGCTTCAAATTCAAAATTTTATAAAAGAATATTATCTTAGCAACAAATATTATCAATTACAATAAGTTTCAAGTCTTTTAAATTTAATAAATAAAAATTTTAAGAAATAAATAATTATCTTAGAACCTAAAAAAGGATTTTTTTTAGTAGTTAGCCAACTTGTGGGCCAACCTGGCCAACCACAGGTTACCCGATGGGCCGGATCAATTTTTTTTTGCTATTATTAGAAAATGCTTTTTTTCAATCCAACCCGGCCCAAACCCGTGGTGAGCTGAGTTGATCCACGGGTTGCGACCTATTTTGATAGTTCTACTATTACCTGCGCCCACCTTGCCCGTTAACGTTGCCACCCTTACTGAGTCTGTGCGTGCGAGTGGGGTGGTATCAAGTTATTCTAAGAGTAATATTTGATAGAGTTATTTCCCTTAATAACTTTTTGTATATATTAAATTTGAACGATCTAACTATTAAATTAAAATTTCTTATTGAATAGATGAAGTCTACAATTTTTTTTATATAGTTAAAAAATTATTTGATATTTTATTAAATATATTCAAATTAATGATTAATATTCTTTTGTAAAATATAAATAAATACTGTCTATAAAATTACCTAATTACAAATATCTAATTTATCTAATATATAATAATCATTTTAATTCAATGGTTTAATTTTCTTTTGGACTTTCTAGTATATATTTTCCAGTGCAAAATGGCCATTTAATCAATTTGTCTACTTTTTAGTTTTTACGTACCAAAATGTAATGATAGGTGAAGATATATGTTTCTATATACGTTGGAATTCCTTTCATAATTTATATAATACCATATTTGTTTTTTAGAATTAATACCATAATTTCGATACATTAAAAATGGAGGAGAATATTTCAAAGTCTTGAAAATTATATTCTTTAACTTTTATATGCAACTTAAAATATAAAGTTTTATGTATTCAAAAGTAATTAGAAATTTTAATATTTACTGTCATTCATTAATTCAGAAGTCACGCACTAATCTCCTATAAATAGGGAGACTTGTAAACAGTGATAGAGTACTTTTATTTATCTCTACTTTTTTTCATAATATTTGTTCTATTTTAAAATGATTGCTGTTTTAGTATTAAAAAAATTTATATTGATTGATGTTTTCAATTTTTAAAGAAATATTAAAACTTTTATTTCAAATTTGTTTCAAATAAATTATATTAATATAATAATTTTTTAATACTGTCCCTATCAACCACCATCATTAATCCCCTAAGTAGATTTAGAGGTGGAGTATCAAAATTAGACCTATATTTATTACTAAATAAATAATTTATTATTATAAAATCAACCAAACAATAACATTAATTTATTATAATAAATTAATTTATTATTAATAATAAGCGAAATAATTATTATATTAATTTATTAAAATACCAATTTATTTAATAATTAGTATATATATTAATAATTTTATTAATTTATATTCTTTAATAAGAATACTAATTTATAAATTTATTAATTATATTTATTAATTAATGTATTAGTTTTTATGAATTAATTACTATATTATTAAATATTAATTTATTAATATGCTAAATTATAAATTTATTAATTTGTTTTTATATATATTAATTATTATATTAATTTATATTTATTAATTAGTACCCTAAATTATAAATTTATTATTTTATATTTATTAATTAATGTATTAATTTCTATTTATTAATTAGTATACTAATTACTATTTATTAATTAATATATTAATTTATTAGTATAATAATAAATAATAATAATAATAAATTAATTTCTTATTATAAATTAAAATATCATTAAATTAATATATTAATATTTAATTTCTTATTAAATAATAATAATAAATATAAATTAGTATATTAATATACTTCTATATAAATATAAATATACTATACTGGATATAATATAAGCATATGTCTTAATTATTCACCCCAAACTTTTCACTTTTAGGCAAATTTTACCCCCAACAAATTAATTTGACACATTTTATCCCCAACTTTTTGAAAAATTTGCAAATTTTACCTTCCATCATTTTGCTGATGTGGCATGCTAAAATAATTGTACTTTGTACCTCCAACTTTTTACTTTTTGACAAATTTACCCCTAACTTTTCACTTTTGGGCAAATTTTACTCCCAACTTTTTATTTTTTTGTGAATTTTACCCCCAATTTTTATGCTTATGTCAGCATGCCATGTCAGTACAACGGTAGAAGGTAAAATTTGCAAGTTTTTTAAAAAGTTGGGAGTAAAATGTGCCAAATTAATTTGTTGGGGGTAAAATTCGCTAAAAAGTAAAAAGTTAGGAGTAAAAAAATGCAATTAAGCCTAAATATATAGAAGTAGGTTAATTAAAAAAATATTTTTTAAAAACATTATTGATTACCAAGGGTATGGACCATTTGCCACAAAGTTTTTCTAGCTTAACTAGTGATCTTGAAATTGAGTTTTAAGTATGCAATTACATTAAATATTCATACATGGAACTTTGTTGTTCATAGTTATACCAGTTCAAGCAAGATTATTTTCATAACTTCCTTAAGAATACATGTGGTCTCATAAAAAAATAAATTAAAATAGTTATCAAGTTAAATTTAAGATATATAGTATTAATAAAGTTTAAAAGATTGTTTGGTTGGTTGGTTTTATAATATTGTTATTTATTTAATAGTGATAAATATATGTACAATTTCAATCCTCTGTTTAAATTAAATAATATATAGGCTTAAATATATTTTGGGTCTTTCATAAATTAGCAAATTTTATTTTGGTTCCCTTATAATTTTTTTTTAGTTGAGTCTCTAATAAAACAAAAATTTTATTTTTGATCCTTATTATTTTATTTTAATCCTTCTAATATATATATATATATATATATATATATATATATATATATATATATATATATATATATATATATATATATATTCTTTTGAGTCCCTAAAATATGTAGATAATTTGTTATTAGTCCCTATCAAATATTTTTCAAAGGAACTAATACAAAATAAACATAATATTATAAGAAATAAAAAAAGGAAAAAAATAAATGAATGAAGACGTGAAGACCCACGACACAACAATATTAAGCCAAACAAATAATCAGCGACTGAATGAGACTGGATTGGATCATGCCCGTAATCGGATCCAGAGGGCCAGAGCTAGTAGCCAGTCACATAAAGGGCATTGTTAAATATTAAACGCATCCCCATTTTTGTTAAGTACATTCCCTATTTTATTTTTTAGACAAAAATACCTCTTACAAAAATGTGCTTCCATTGATCATGATACACAACAGAAAAGCACTTCCATTTTGACAAAAAAGTGGTAACACTTTTGAACCCCTTTATCTCTCACTCTTATAATTATTATTGCCTCATTTGCCTAAAAAATGAAGATATTGCACTATTGCTAATACAGGTAAGTCATGATGGACAATCACCCATAATTGTAGAAGAGAAAACTAATACGAGTCTCTCTTGCTTCTCCTTATTGATTGCTTTGTTGAAAAAATTGATATAGATCTCTCTCATTTCTCTATCTTTTAGCATGTCATTCTCATAGATACTCCTCCTTGCTGAGCTTGCATTATTTGTTCCATAAGTCCATGACTTTCTCCATTGATTCCTATCAACTTTCCATTTCTTGCTAGCTATTTATTATCCTCTAGTATCCACAACTATTGAAACAAGCTTGTGTTAAAATGTTGAAATTTCTTGCTTTTGAAAATTAATTTCCAAAAGTGTTAAAATTTTAACACATTTTAAAAATCAATTTCTAAAATGTATTTAATATATTTCGGAAGTTAAATACTGGAACATCTGCTAATTACTAAAAGTATATTCCAAAAATTCATTTATGGGAAAGATATTTTTGTCAAAAAATACAAAAACGCAAAATGAGTGCGGATAGAAAAAAAAAATATGGTGTAAATAGAATTGCCTGAATAGTTCCCACGATACTAAGTCATGGGCAAGCCCATTGTCCATGATTTATAAATAACACGTGAACTTGATTCTCATTAAAAAAAAATCATGAATAAAATACACAATAACAAATCTTATACACCCCATTTATGTGTTTTTTGGGTTTATCTCTCTCAAAAAATACGCTTTTCTGAAAACTAATTTTCAGAACGTATTTTTGGTTGACGATGGAAGTTCTAAAATTTTATTTGATAATATATATTAAATACATTTCAGAAACTAAAGTTCGGAAGTGAAAATTTTAATACATTCTAAAATTTAGTTTCCAAACGTATTGAATCAATTTTCTCACAAGACAATTACTAAAGGTATCCCTCAATTGTTAAACGTACCCTTTCTTTCATTTTTTTTTTAAGGTTTCTTTCATCTTTTTTTAATAACTTTATTTAAATATCTTTTCTCCTTTCTCTCTTTTCACATGTTCAAAGAAGTTATTAGTTATATATAGCTGAAATAGCCAGAAAGCAAATATTCTTATGAAAAACACAACTTTTCTCCAAATAAACAAAATGATCACATATCCATGGAACTCCAAATGATCCAAGTACAACATATATGATATACTTGGTTGACATTATTACAGAGTACACTATACATAAACAAAAAAAAAAAAAAATACATTGCACTCAATCATTTAATGAGAAGAACCTTTTCACGATTCTCATTTCTTGTGGAATGCTTCAATGGAGCAGCTGATGTTTTTGGTCTAACATTTGAAAAAAGTTCTAAACATTACAATTAACTCTTATTCTATTTCTTTTTTCTTTTTATAATAACTCTTTACTTCAATTAAGTGATCATGTCAAAACAAAAATATGTAACATTATCAAGCCATGTCACCACCATATTATTGTCACATTATTATTTGACATGTCATCCACCAACATTACATCATAAAAAATATTATTTTTTTAATGGATGTATCAAAATAACACAGCTGCATTATTTGGAGGATCCAATTTATTCAATTGAAACTTTGGGACTAAAATTACACAACTACGAGGGACTAAAGGTGCATTAATTTAAGTCTTTTAATTTTTTCAAATATATTCTTTACTATTGAATGAAATTCATATAAATATTATTAAGTAATAAATGAGACCTGTTAACAAGATGGTGAAAGCTACAATCTTCAATGATGTCCTATAAATTTCAATCAATAATAATTATATGTTAATATTATGAAGAAAAAGAAATAGTCACTTTAAAAATTTCATCCTTTAAAATGAGTTTGCTCATCTTATTTCAAATTGACTGAACGAAAAAAATAATTAATTGAAATCAAAAATGACTTTCGAATACTCAAGTTTTTTTTTTAATCGAATACTCAAGTTCTATGCCAAAATATGAAAATTTAAATATAAAATTCAATTAAAAATTACAAACAAAAACCTTTGAATAATACCTACCAATTTGGTATCATACCATAATCACATATTAAGACCAAAGATTATATAACTTCCTGGTTTAGGACTAATAATAAAAAGAAATAAAACACATAAAAAGGAAAATTAATTGGGTTAGCTGTAACCCAAAGATTCAGCAATATATATATATATAGTCACAGTTAGTTTCCACTCCAGCAGTCCAATGCCAAAAGAAGCATTTGGTCTCCTTTCTTTTCTTCTTCTTCTTCCTCTCTTTACTGATTCCTCTTGTTTCTTTCAACCATGTCGAAGAATAATAAAAAGTCTAGCTTAGGTCGCCAAAAGATCCCAATTGAGAAAATACCCAAAAAGACTCATCTGCAAGTTACATTCTCAAAGCGTCGTTCGGGGCTGTTCAAGAAAGCCAGTTAGAGCTGTCATTTTGGCCCTAGGCCCTAGGGCCAGCCCCACTTGGCCCATCATAATGGCCCTAGGGGCTTTTGGCCCTTCTAATAAGGGCCCTAAAAGGCCCTAACCCACAAAGCCCCACTTAATATGGGGCCAGGGCCAGGGCTTAAGGGGTTAGCCCCACAAGTCATGCTATTCGTTCGCTCTCGAGCAAAGCATTTTTTGTAGACCTCAACCGAGGCTATTTTTGACCGACTTTAGCAAAGACATTTTCGGTTGACTTCGGTCAGGGTTGTTTTCAATGACCTCGGCTAGGGTTATTTTAGGCTGATTTCGGCCAAGGAAATTTTTAACCAACCTCAATCGCGATTGTTTTTGGCCGACCTTGGCTATCGTTGTCTTTTGTGACCTCGACTAGGGTTATTTTTGGCCGATTTCGGCTAGGGCAGTTTTTGACCGACCTTGACCGGGGCTGTTTTCGACAAACCTTTGTCATTGTTGTTTTTTGGTGACCTCGACTAGGGTAATTTTAGGCCGACCTCGACCAGGGCTATTTTTGGCCGACATCGGCTAGGGTTATTTTTGGCCTACCTCAGCTAGGGTTATTTGTGACCGACATCGACTAAAGTTATTTTCAGCCGATGTTGGACGGAGCATTTTTTGGTAAACTCGACCGGGGTTGTTTTCGGCCGAACTTGGCTAGGGTTATTTTCGGTCGACCTTGGTCGGGGAAGTTTTTGGCCGACCTTGGTAGGGACAATTTTCGGCTGGCCATGAGCTGAACTATTTTTGGCTGACCTCGACCAGAGCTGTTTTCGAACAACCTCGATTAGGGTTAATTTTGGCCGACCTCAACTAGGGTTATTTTCGGCGACCTCGGCTGGGGCATTTTCAATCAACAATTAGTCGTGGCAATTTTCGGTCGACTTCGGCAAGGGAAATTTTTGGCCGACCTCGGTTGAAACTATTTTCATCCTACCTCGACCAGGGCTTTTTCAGCTGACCTCGCCCTGGACTATTTCAGGCAACCTCGGCTAGGATTTATTTTGGTCGACCTCGGCTAGGGTTATTTTCGGTCTATCTCAACCAAGGCATTTTCTGTTAACCTTTGCTGGGACAGTTTTCGACTAACCTCTGTCGGGACAGTTTTCAGCCGACTCGACCAAAACTGTTTTCGGCCAACCTCTGTCGAGGCTGTTTTCGGCCGACCTCAATTAGGGTTGTTTTCGGCTGACCTTGACTTGAGTATTAAAAAAAGTATGTCATAGTATTGAAACTTAAGGCCCATGGGCTAGCCCTAGCCCACAGGGCTTTGTGGGTTTTTTGGCCCTACGGGCTTTTTAATGTGGGTTGTTTGGCCCTGTGGGCTTTTTTAGCCATGACCCATGCGGGCCAGGGTCGGGCCGGGTCGGGCCGGGCCATTTTGACTGCTCGCCAGTGAGCTTTGCACCCTTTGTGATTTTCTCTCCATTGATCTTGGTTTTGTTCTTGGATATATAGATTTCGTTATTCAAATTAATGCTTACAATTGATACATATATACAGTAGTAGTAGTAGGAGACTATATATATTTTTTGGAAAATGCTTAATAGTACGAATTAAATTTTGTACTTTAAATACGAATGACGCGGCCTGTTTTACATCTTTTTCAAACGCTATTCTTCTTCTTATTTTGTTATTTCCGATCCCCTTTAGTTTTAGTTTTCTTCAGCTGATATAATTTCAATCGAAGACCTGCTTCGAGTTGCAGCCATCTTCCTCAGTTGCGGTCCAATGAAATAATGTTTTAGCCTTTTAGGCCATTAGCAATGCACTGGTGCAAAGCATTAGAAACTACTACGTTCAAATTTAACACAAATTAAGCATATCTTATCTTTTTTTTCTTCTTCTGATGATACCTTACGTTTTAATGTCACATAGAATTGTAAGAAGATTTTCAGAGTTAGAAAATTTTGTTGAGATTGTTTCTTTAGTTTTTGGTGCGAGATAGGAAGTCTACCAAGATTAGCGGGATATATAATCAAAAGTTTGTTAATTTAATTTCTGTTAATATTTAATTTATTATTTTTTATGAGAAATAATTACACCTTACATATTTTATGCGTTTCGTACTTAAATTCTTCTTGCTATATAGCACTACTCATATTTTTTTCTAGTACAATGATAACTGGTGATGTTGTCAAACCTAACAATAATATGAGATAATCTGCAATTAGAATGTTCTTCAATAAATAGGTAAAAGTTTTTATTTCACTAATTTGAATTATATACTAAATCAGTGGCGTGTCTGGTACAAAATGGATATTTTGGTTGATTTCTTTTCCTCCTAAAACCATTTCTTCTCCAAAGTCAAAAGTAACAGATGACCGCGGATAGGTCACATATACTGACAATTCAAATACAACTGTACCTGGAACAATCGTAAACACCTGGACACTTATCAAACTGAGATTTAAATCATGAATTGCCAAGTTAATTTTTCAATGGTAAATTATAATTCGTTTTGATTCATAAGATTTAGAAATAAATAAAAGTAATGAAATAATTAAATAGGATAAGTTTGAAACTGCTCTTTTAATTAATTTTTATTTAACAATTTAAGTTTATGTGATTTTCAATTTCTTTCATAAAAATTGGTAACAAAAAAAAGTAAAAAAAAGAAGAAAAAATAGTGAATCATTGAATTGTGTGATTCGTATCAATGATACGAAATTACATCAATTCATTCATGTATATATATTATAAGATTCAAAGTTATTTGAAATTCATTTTATACGAATCAACAGCTGGCCATATCGTATCAAATTGTGCTATGAACAAACTTGAAATTAAGAATATGTATGTTTTTTCTTTTGAAGGAAGAAATATGAATGTTTCTTGGGGCCTAGGAGAAAGGGGAAAGAAATTAAAAGACATTTGACAGACTTAGTTATGTGTAATAAATGAGATATTATGTGTAATAAATTAAGCGCACATTATTGTCAGACTTAGTTAACCACACGTTATGAATTGATGGAATAAACTTTAACTCTTTAACTTTTTTTTAGAACCATTTATTGATTTAATTCTATATGTACCAAAAAATATTTTTATAAAGACTTATTTGATATTAATTTGGTCTTTCAAATTTTTGTGATATCAAATAAATTCTTATATATTATAATAGATACAAAAATGATCATTTTGAATCTTTAAAAAACTTATTTGATATTATAAATCTTTTAATAACTAATATTATAAGAATATACTTTCAATGATTAACATAAAAAAAAAAAAAAAAAAGCTACACATGCAACGCACAAATATAAAATCTAGTGCGTATGGCTGTGTGTATTGTGAACACATGAATAGCAAGCTCTATAATTTTAGAGAGTTCATATGTTACAGTAGACATACTATGTAGGGTTTTATTTTTCAATACTCCCCTAAATTAGTTAATTATACCACATTAATTCCCCGTGAGTTACGTTCCTATATATGAATTTATTTAAATTTAATTTTTGATCATATACAGTAACCACACATGTATGTTTATGGCCGGGAAATTTATGATACTCCTATGTAATTGTTCCTAAACAAAATTTGATAGTAGATCCGTACTCGAATATTATACAGTATAGACTTACCTTCCAACGTAACATACCAAAAGTAAAAATGATTAATTAAAAATAATGTACCCAACTGCTGTTACTTTCGAAGTAAAAGGATTAAAAGGATTAATTAAAAATGATTAAAAAGGAGTTTTTTCAACCCCTTTCTCAGCCAGTAGCATGGAGTAAGTTGATTTGGGGAGCTGGGATTCCTCCCTCAAAAGCTTTTTTCTTTTGGCGCTGGATCTATAACAGATTGCCCACTGATGACAATCTCCAAAAATGTGGCATCTCTTTTGCTTCCATTTGCTCTCATTGTGGTGTTTTTGCCGAAACAGCATCTCATCTGTTCTTGGAGTGCTCTTTTGCTTGTGATCTTTGGAAGTCTTTGGGGCATCTTATTCAGCGTAATTTTGATCTTTCATCCCCTCTTCGGCTTCTGGAAACTGCTCAAACAGCAACTAGCTCTCAAGCTCTTGATGTTTTTATCTCCTTAATGATACATTTGGCTGATCTTATTTGGTTTAGCAGAAATCAAAGTAGATTCCATCATGGCCCTTTATCGAAAACTTTCATTTTGAACAAGACAATAGCTGCTGCTTCTCTATCAGGTAACTTCTCAGTTGGGACCATGTCTAATTCCATGGAGGAGTTTGTTTTATTTAAAAAAATTTGTGTTACTGGCCATACAAAACGTGCTCCTAGAATTATCACAATGAATTGGTATCCTCCTTTGCCTGAATGGATAAAATGTAATGTGGATGGGGCAGCGAAGGGATGTCCTGGTCCTACTGCTTGTGGTGGCATTTTTAGAAATCATGTTGGTGATCTTATGGGCTGCTTTGCGCTCTCTCTTCCCACTTTCATTGCTTTTCATGCAGAATTACATGCAGCTATGACAGCAATCGAAATAGCTTTTGAAAAGGGTTGGTTGAATTTATGACTTGAGTGTGACTCCTTAGCAGTAGTTCAAGTCTTTGATTTTGTGGATATGGTGCCCTGGAAATTTAGAGCCCGTTGGAGGAATTGCCTTGCTCTTTCTCGCTTAATGTCCTTTCGTATCTATAGAGAGGGTAATGGTTGCACTGACAGATTGGCAAATTATGCACTTCAAGTTCATGACTTCACTTGGTGGGATTCATCTCCAAGTTTTATTCGAGATAATTTATGGTGAGATAGACTTAGTCTTCCAAATTATAGATTTTGTTAGTTTCATTTGTAATGTGGTTCTAGGCTTTTTGCCCAGTTTTGATGTCTTAGCTTTAGCTTTTGCTGTTCCTTATTCAACGCTTAATTTCTTTTCTTCGCTCTCATCACAGTGAAGAGGGAATCTAAATGTATGTTTAATTTACCTTATTACAGAAAAATAATCATCTATTTTTATTATGTTTCTACTAGTTTTTTTGAATAAAATTGACCTTATTTTTATTACCTTTCTATAATAAAACTTTTGAAAAAATAAAAAAGTATTTCTAAGAAATTAATCTTTCCTAGATATATGTACTAACTTAGATCTTCACATACACAAAAAAAAAAATCCATCTTGAGAAACTATAAAAGAAAAATCATCTTCAAGTTAATTGATATGCTTGAATTTGCATCATATTTTTTATGATATTTGTATATATTTCTAGTTTATTTAGGCACATTTTCTTAGTGTTTTGCATAGTTTTCATCCTTTTGGTTTAGATTACAATTTTTTTTATTTGTTTTCTACACAAGAAAGGGAACTTTAACCTCGAAAAAAAGAGGGAAATCATACGAGAAAAAAATTCTAAAGATTTAAAGTTGAATGGAGAACAAAATAGTAAAGTAGAAAGCTAGTTCGACTTATATGTGATGGCCATCATAGTTGTGATATGCACTTGAAAAAGATCAACAAGGCAAAAATTTTCACAACCTGCCTGTGATGGCAGTGACGAAGGTTGTGACGGCCACCAAAATTATAATTTAGGACAATTTTTCTTTCTTTCTATTATTATTCGGCCCTCCTTTGGAAACTAATTATTTAAGGGTTTTAGGAATTTTTTTAGAAGGGAGACAAACTTTTGACAACACTTTTGGATATCAATATTGTTTCTAGATTTCTTCTCTTTGCTTTCATGGAAGTTATGAGTAACTAAACTTTTTTCTAATTTAAGGATAATTGAGGTTTGGTTACTTCGAGAGCTGTGATATCTAATTGTTCTCTATTACTCTTTCATATTTTGATATTTATATATAGATTGAGTATATTCATTTTGTATTATTTTGTTCATTGGTGCAAAATGGTCATTTGTTCAACAGGAATCTTTGAATACTTTTCCACAGTGCTTCCAAAATGTCAAGTATATTTGGGACGTTAGAATCAAAGAATTAGTTGTGAATTTTTTTTTTTATCAAACTAGTAGAGTTTATCTTTCAATTGAATGACATGTATAGTTGAATCAAAATCTTAATTCAATAATTTGCTTAAGAACTTGATGCATAGTTATTGAATTCCATTTGTTCAGGATGTAATCATATTTTATTAAAATGTGAATTTTGTAACTTTAGACAAGAATGACACTTGTGCACAAAACATTTAGTTCTTGAATTATAAATCGAATTTCACTTTGATTTAGTCAAAGATAACTCAACTTGAAGCAAATGAAATTTCAGGAGAAACTTCATTACAGAATTTCCAGAGTGAAAGAAATGTAAAGCAACATTTATATTGCACGAATTGTAGATAAACTTCAGATTGTAAATGCAAAAGACATTTAAGTAAATATGCAAAATGAAAATTAAAAGCAATTCGAAATCTAAAGAAAACCAGAAAATATTGCAGAAATTTAAAGTACATAAAATGTACATTTGGAATAAAGTAAATTTGAAAAGCAATGTAAAGTTCTGGAAAAATAAACTTTGCAAGGATGTAAATGACTTGAAATTTAAAGAAAAAAATAAAAGAAGAAGATGCAAGGTGTGAACACCTAATTTTGTCCTCTTTTTTAAATTTATTTCCAATTTTCATTCCCTCTTTTATTTCCTTTTGTTTTTAAATAAATATTTTTTTATTGTGAACACCTAATTTTACATATATTTTTACTATTATATTGTATTTTACTTCTCTTTTATTTTGTTTCTTTTATTTGGTATTCAAAAAAGAAGGAAGAGAAAAAAAAAAGACAAATGAGAGGAAAATATGAGAAAAGGAAAATCAGGGAAGAAGAAAATGAGAGAATGAAAAAGAAAAAAACGAAAAGAAGAAGAAGAAGAAGCAGTTAAAACCCAAATAAAAAAGGCCCAGTCCGCTAACTAAACCCTACCGAGTGCCCAATTCATTTGTTTCATCAGAGGAAAAAAAAAGAATCACAGCCTGCAGGCTGCAGCAGTCTCCTATTGCATGCGCACGACCATTCTCTTATCTCATCTAGCTTTTTATTCTTCTCCTATAAGTATTTTTGTTGAGAAATTTATCTAAACAAATGTCCTTTTCATTTCTGAGAAATTTTTTTAAAAAAAGAATCTAGTTAAAAAAGTATTCATAATATAGTAAATCAAAAGTGATACGATTAATTAATATTGCATCATTAAAAAGAATAAAACTTTTAAAAATTTGATTCCGATATAAAAAGAACATATTAGCTATTCCGAAAAAAAAAATCTTAAAAAAATGTGAACTTATTATTTTTTTTAAAATGTGTTTGCTTTGTGTTATTTTATTTTTTAAAATAAAAGGGAACAATAGAATAGGTTTTTTTTTTTGTAAGACATAACAATCCTAGGTGTTAAATCAATTACTGTGATGCACCCAAAAATTAAAAAAATTGGATTATTTTATTATAATTATCTTATAATTTAAGAAGTACTAATTAATTAATTAATTAATTGCCTAAAAAAAAGAAGTAATAATTAATATTCTGAAGTAAATGTGTTAAAGTAATCATTAATTAATAATATAAATTATTAATGAATACGTGTGAAAGTTAATTTATTTAGGCTTAATTACTTTTTATGGAGGAGGTCTAGCTCAGTTGGTTGAGCATGGTGCGTGAGTTATTATAAACCTCCTGGTACCGTATTCAATTCCTACGAATAAATAAAAAGCTTAATTACTTTTTTAAAAATAATGGGACCTAATTAAATATTTAATAAATAGTGGGATAAAATTGAACAAAATAAATAAATAATGAGATAAAAAATATAATTAAACCTTTTATATATTAAATATGAAATACAAATTGAGAAGGTTCATTGCTATTTGTTTATCACGTCATTCCAAATGTTAGATAAATAATCATTATTAATATTTTATGAAAATTGTTATTATTATTATTATTATTATTATTATTATTATTATCTTTCAAACATACATTATTTGAATCAATTTTAATTTATTTTTTATTCCCAATGTATAATCTCAAATAAATAATTAATGGGTACCAAAAAGTCGTTGGTTCAAATGAAATTGGGTTCAAATTCCTTAAGTAAGATTTTACAGATCTTTGAGTCTAACACTATCAATATTTAAATATTACATTGAAAATTTGATCAATTAGAAGTCAAGTAACACCATTAGGAAGGTCTTTTTCTATAGGAGCATTTCCATTAACTCGAACTTGAAAATTTTGGTTAAATTAAAATAGTCTTTTTAGTAGTTGATGTCTTTAGTAATTGTATCTTTATATATATCACAAGAATACAAAGATGACGTTATAATTATCTTTGATATATATAATATAATATTTGTTAGAGTTAATTACTTTTGTTATTTTAATTAATATTAATACTTCCTCTATGTTGAAATAATTATTGTTTCGGTAAAAAAAAATACTTGTTATTTTTATAATATTAGGAAAATATTTATTATTTTAGGATTGTCTGTTAAATCTTTTACTTACAACTTTTAGTTAGATTGTGATAACGTGAATGAATGCACCTCTTAGGATTATATATATATATATATATATATATATATATATATATATATATATATATATATCAGTACACCTCTTAGATATGAGTTATTGCCTCGTATGCAGTTACCCTATATCATAACAAAATAAAAAAAGAAATGTTAATTTAACAAGTCAGATGAACTTTTTCATAAATACTTATAAAATAAAAAATAAAAAGATTATAAAATAAATTTATCTTATGAGCTAAAATAAACTTTATATATTTAACTTTGGTAAAAGTTCTTTCATCTAACTTCTTCAAAAATTGAGAGGTGCATAAGTTGATTTTAACTAACAGAAAAGTTTAATTCGTTTTACTTTTTTATTTTCTTTTTATATATATAAATACTTATGCAAAAATTTATCCAAATAATACCCTATACATATTAGATTAGTACAACTTTTATTTGATGAAGGAATTAACTTTGTTCAAAAACAAATTAAGAATAACAGGATGAAGAAAACATTAACTCATTAATTATTTATTTGAGATTATATATTGGGAATAAATAATAGATAAAAAAATGATTGGAATAATGTTTGAAAGGTAATAATATAAAAATAGTATTAATTAATTCCTAAAATTAACGACTATTTATCTGACATTTGTCATGAAATGACAAATAAACAATAATGGGCCTTATTTTTATTAGTATTTCATATTTAATAAATAAATAAATAAATTTCCATACATTCATTAATAAATTAGATTATTGATCAGTGATTACTTTAACACATTTATTTCAGAATATTAATTATTAGTTCTTAAATTATAAGATAATTATAATAAATAAACCTTTTTTTTTTTTAATTTTGGGGTGTCTCACCATTTAATTTGATTTAACACTTAGCAATGCTATGCCTTATATAAAAATTCTAATGCAATGACTTGATTAAAAAAAAACTCACCTGCTGTTTTTTATTTTAAAAAAATAAAATAAAATAACACAAAGTAGACATATTTAAAAAAAAAGATTAAATTACTCAATTGGTCTCTAAATTATTTAAGATTTTTCAAGTAGGTCCTTAAATTAACCCTGGTTATAATTTGTCATTTTTTTTGCAGTTTCAAGCCGTCATAAACTAATCTCATATATATATTTTTTTTAATATGGGGACCCAATTGAATATTATTTTAGTTTACAAACCTACTTGAAAATTCCCAAAGAAAGACCAACTGAGAAATTCAATCCTTAAAAAAATAATTTGTTCTCATGTGTTTTTAAGAAAGTTTTTTTTTTTTTTCTTTTGAAATAACTAATATTTTTTCCCATATCCATAATTATTTTTAAAAGTCAATTTCTTTTTAATAATACAATATTAATTAATCGTATTACCTTATGATTTACTATATTATGAATGCCTTTTAACAAGATTCTTCTTTTAAACTTTTTTTTTTCAAAAAATGAAAAGAGTATTGTTTGGATAAATATATCAATAAACACTAATAAAAAAGTGTAAAAAGCTAAACAAGAGAGATTTTATATACACAGACAGACTAATGTTAATTAATAAGATAAACTTAGTTTATTTTATCTTTTTATTTTCTTTTTGTATAAATGTTTATTCAGAAGGTTATCTCACCAGAACAAAGGTGAATATTATTCATGACAGCTGGGAAATATAAAGTTACGTCATATCTTTGATCATTGAAGGTACATCATATCTGAGAAAACGCTGAACAAAATTACGATAAAACATGAATTGTTACGAGAGCTGCCTTTTTTTTTCTTACATTAAATTTCCTTCCATATACGCCATGCAAAGGGGATTTTCAGAATCTCTCAATCCAGAAACCAATTGAATGCAAGGAAAACTGTTGGTTTACATTTGAGACTCAAGAGCCGCGTATTGTTTTGAATCGTTTCAAGTGAATCCATTGACAGACACAAAATGTGTATAAATTGAGCCCTTCACTCTGTGACCTTTCTATGTGTCATATATTGTAACATTATTGTAACCTTGCCTTTTCATTTTCTCACCCCACCCACCATGTCGAGCGCAAAGAAAAGCCGTGGCAGCCAAAAGATCGAGATGAAGAAAATGACCAACGAGAGCAACCTTCAAGTCACCTTCTCCAAGCGCCGCAGCGGGCTTTTCAAGAAAGCGAGTGAGCTTTGTACTCTCTGCGGTGCTAACGTGGCACTCATCGTGTTCTCGCCCGGTGAGAAGGTGTTCTCCTTCGGCCACCCCAACGTGGACTCTGTCATTGACCGCTATCTCACGCGGGCCCCACCTACAGACCCGGGCACCACGCAGTTCATCGAGGCCCACCGCATGACCAGCTCGACGTCGAGAGGAAGCGCGTCGAGGAGCTGAATGGTATGAAGAAGGAGGTGCAAGCCCAGCTGTGGTGGGCCCGGCCCATCGATGAGATGAGCATGGCCCAGCTGGAGCAGTACAACCTTGTGTATCAGCCACACCCACACCCACTGCCACCTCAGGTGTTCCCCCCACACCTGATTCAGCCACCCATGCTTCAGAACTTTATTTTCATGATGGAACTGGGAGCATGATGCACCACCATGGGTTTAATAACATGGGAATGGGAGGAGGATATGGAGGACCTGCAGCAGGTTTCTTTTGATTCGTTGAGATATATATTATCATCCCTGGATCGTGATAGATGCCCTGTTTGTTTTTAAAAATTCATGTTGTTTTAATTTCAATATATAGCATAGGGTTAGCCTGTTTCATGTATGTGAAATGGCTATCACTGTTTAGGGTTCTAATATTTAAGATATGTCCTGAACCATCATCCTCAACGTCATGTAGAATATACTATTATGAAGAGGAATGATATTGGGACACTATCATTTTATATTTTCTATTAACACATGTCATTTTTCTCTATCTCTATTACATTAAAAAATAATGATATATAAACATTTATTTATTTTAAATATTTCATCAACATCTTTCATTTTTTTCTATCTCTCTCTTACTATCACATCGTAAATCCTATCATATCTATATATTTTTTTTCTCTCCTTCCCTAAGTGTTAGATAACATATTAGGTGTCCATTAAACATTTTACTTACATCAAATTACTTATTATATATGTATTTTTCTCTTTTATCTCTCTCTCATAGGTGTCTATAGGTTGTTGGGTGTCCAACAATAATTTTTGTAATATAAAGGATTCATTTATACATATAGAGCAATAATTTTTAGACACTATTTTTTTAAATACTTCATCAATACTTCTCTTTCTTTTAGGGATATAAGTGAGTACGAATCGACCTGCAAACATAATCAACCCAACCCAACACAATTAACTTTTAATGGGTTGAGTATTGAGTTAGTTTGGTTTCATTTTGACTTACCCAATTATTGTTGAGTTGAGTGTTGGATTAATGAGTTCCAAATCCAGTTACCCCTACCCAACCGAATGTACATATTAATATTAATAATAAATTAATAATTATTCTAAAATTATTGTGTTATTTGACACTTGTATTATATTTTTCTTGTGATAGTGTTGAATATAGAGAGTTGGACTTGTATTTTAATTTGGCTAAGCATTGGAGCCTTGATTTTAAATTTGAATTAATATGACTAATTTTTTATGTGCTTGAGTTGAAATAGTCTATTTTTGAGTCATTCTAAACTTGTAAAATGTACACTCATATACTTTGATTGTGCATGTTTATTGTTTATACCAGCTTTTGTAAATATGAGTGTCTTGATTTTAAATGACTTGAACTAATTAGAAATTTCATTTTTAATTGTAATTGTGTGATTGTAATCAAATGTTAAAGGTACCTGTTGGGTTTTAAACACCAGTTATGAAGTTACTATTATCAATATAGTGCCAGTCTTATTTTTTATAAGTGAAACTCTCTCTCTTTCTCTCTTTAGTTTAGCTATGAATTGTAAAATGACAATTTTTTATTTAATCTTTCATATTGTATTTTGAATATTTTTCTATTTTATTTATTTATTTTTTAATTTCTAAAATATATTAGTATTTTAATCAATCGATTCAATTTAGCTACCCAACCCAAACCAACCCAATGCGGTTGGTTCAATTTAGGTTGCTTATCAAAATACAACAAATCCAACCTAAACCAACCCAATCCAATATGCTCTCCAATAGGTTTTCATTCTACATAAGTTGCTTGTAATTTAGATAAGTAGCTATTTTGAATAAATTATCATTGGATAAAATAAATATTAATTCGATAATTTTGTCTAAGTTAAAATGTATCTCTGTTAAATTAAACATTAAGTTGGTATTTTTGTCTAAATTAAAATGTGTGCGGTCATGTGTACGTGTGTCTTTATTGATATTGATATTCATTTATAATTTAAGCAAAAAAATATTTAACCCCCTAAATTTTACCTCTTTTACAAATAGACATTTTAAACATTAGTGTCATCCTAAGTGATCCTTAAATTTTACTCCATTTACAAATATATACCTTAAACTTTAATTTCATCTCAATTAATCGTTAAACTTTAGTCTTATTATTATTTTTATATAAATTTCAATTACATCTCAATTATTTCTTAAAATTTAACCCTTTTATAAAGAGCCTCGTATATGAAAATGGGAGGGGAGAAATCAATAATGGAAAAAATCTCAACCGTTAATTTATTTTAATCTCAATCATTTATTAATTTTATTTTTATAAATCACTTTTCCTAACATTAAAACATAATAAAATTTAGAATTAAAAGATTAAATAAACTTTTTTTATTATCTTTTATTATTTGCCCTATTTATTTCTTCTAAATTTATATTTTTATATTTTAATATATGGACAAATAAGTTGGAAAAAATTAATGAATGATTAATATTTAAGATAAATAAATCATAGGATTTTCTTTTTGGTTAGTATTTTAACTCTAACTTGATAGAAAAAAATATTTGTAAAAAGGATAAATTGGATTGAAATTAAATTTTAAAGTGACTATTTGCAAAATTTCTAAAGTTACATCAATCAAAATAAAATTAAAGTTTATGATATCAATTTATAAAAGTGCTAAAGTTAAAAGATAAAATTAAAGTTTATGTTGTTTACTTGCAAAATGAGTTATAAAGTTTAAGGGGTTTGAATACTATTTTTTCTATCATTTATATTTTAAATAATCTTTTTAGTGCTGGAACAAAATACATAAAGCCAGAAAGGAAAGAATATCAAAATTTAGTATTATATTAAATATAATTATATTAAAATTGAGGAAATAATTAATTACATTTTTAATTGAGTGGATCTTGAAATATTAAAGAATATCAACAACTATTGTAAAATTTAAGTTTCGAACAACCACTATATATTTCTTAATTTTTATATTAATTTTTAATTAAAATAAAATATTATAAACCATTTTAAATTTTGCTCAATATTTATAAAATCATTACTTGTTATTATTCTTATTAATTTTCATAAAATATATTTTAATAACTAAATTAAAAATATACTTATATATACATAATAATTTTTTTCTTAATTTCTATACTCAATTATTAATTAAAAAGTATTATGAATTATTTTTAAATTTAATTATATATTTAAAAATTATTACTTTAATTACTATTATTCATGAAATATATTTTAAAGCAACATTAACTAATTTTAAAATAAATAAATAAATAAATAAATTTTAGCATACGTAGTAATTAATAATAATATTTAATTTTACTAATTAATATTAAAATTATCAAAATTATATAATAAATAGAATTAATGTGTGAAATTTAATTCTTTATTAAATATAATTATGTCCATAAAATTTGATTAGATCCGATGAACTACTATTAGAAAGTTTGTGTTTTGATTAATGATTATGAATATTTCAAATCTGCTTTGCTATAAATAAAGATACAAATACATAGATAGATAGATAGATAGATAGATAGATAGATAGATACATTGTTCATAAGTTAATGTCTTAAAAATCGGACTTGTCTCGATCAAGGTACTGGGTTGATGAGTTACCAATTGAACTCTTGGATTCGTAGTTAAACCGTATAAACCGGTGAAAGTAATCTAAAATATAAGTATATATATTATTTGTGTCATAAGTTTATTAATTAATTATGATCGTCTAGTAATAAGAATTGATTAATTGAACATTTTCAATTCTTGGGTTCGATTCTTGAGTGTGTCATATTTGTTGTATTTTCATTAAAGCTTACATTTAAAAATAAAAATAATAAATACATGTGAACCGTTCGGATCACTACAACCTACTGGTTCAATCGAAAAACTTACCGGGTCACTACAACCCAATAGGTAGCTCATAAGTAGTAATATAATATTTAATGTTACTATTTAATATTAAAATTAATTATCAAAATTAATATTTAATAACCAAAATTATATAATTTAATTCTTCATTAAATATAATTATAGTTGTTAAATTTGATTCAATCTTATCAATGAATAATATAAAGTTTGAGTTTTGATCAACGACTATGAACATTTCAAGTTTTATTTACTATATACTAGATCTTAAACCTCTGCAATGTATGGGTTTGTTTAAATTATATATTTATATTTAGTATTTTTTAAAAATATATGTTCATAAATAAAATTATTTTTTTAAATATTTAGTATCATTGTAAATATAATTATATTAAAATTAAAAAAGATGATTAATTATAAATTTAATTGATCAGAACTTGTTTTCCAAAAATATTAAGTCTTACAATTATTGGATGGTGGTGGTAGTGGTTGTTGGAAGTAATGGTGGTGATAGCAATGAAAGTAAAAGTGTGTTTATTATTTATTGTAAAAAGAGAAATATTATAGGAAGTGAATCTATTAAACAGATGAAAAAGAGATAATTATTTATTGAAAAGAATCATTAGTAATTTATATATTAATTTTTTAGTTAAAAATAAGTAATTAATAATTACTCTTACTGTGTGCAACATTGCACACGTTAGAATAACCAATTAATAAATTAAAATAGACTATATATATTATATACAAGTAAAATAGACTTGAGTACAAGTATGGATGTAGTATTTGTGTAAGTATGTAAATAAACATTTTTTTTCCTTATAAGTAATAATAATTATTGCATTTATTAAAAATAAAATTTAACTAATTTAATAATATTATTAAATATTATATTTATTAAATACTATAAATATTTATATTTAATAATATTTTAAATATTATATTTCCATTCACACCTACACACACTTACAAACAAATTTTTTCAATTTTTATTATTAAATAATATTAGTAATAAGTACATTTAATGTGTATATAAATATATAAGCATTAAATTTTGAAATAATTAATTTATATTTAATAAACATAATATTTAATAGTATTATTAAATTAATTAAATATTATTTTAATAAATGAAATAATTATTATTATATAAAGAAAAATGTTTATCTATATACTTATACAAATACTACATTCATACTTGTACTCAAGTCTATTTTACTTGTATATATAATATATATAAAGTATAAATGTAGTATTTGTATAAGTATATAAATAAACATTTTTTCCTTATATAATAATAATTATTGGATTTATGAAAATAATATTTAATTAATTTAATAATATTATTAAATATTACATTTCCACACCCACCCATGCACCCACTTATACACACATTTATAAACAATTTTTTCAATTTTTTATTAGAAAATAATATTAATAATAATTACTTTTAATGTATACATGTATGAGCATTAAATTTTGTAATAATTAATTTATATTTAATAAATATAATATTTAATAATATTATTAAATTAATTAAATATTATTTTAATGAATTCAATAATAATTATTATTATATAAGGAAAAAATGTTTATTTACATACTTATACAAATACTACATTCATACTTTTACTCAAGTCTATGTTACTTGTATATAATATATATAGTCTATTTTAATTTATTAATTTGATTAATTTTTAATATGTTTTATTATGAACAATCATAATAAAAAAAATGTATTGTTAAATTTAAAATAATTCAGAACAATTTATTTAAAATAATAATTATGTATAGAATTTAGATTTTTTTTTCTGAATGCAGACTATCTCCAAACCAAGAGCCAGAGACTATTTATTTAAGATACATAGATATATTTAAGGGACCGGTCTCTTCCAATTGATGTTATTTCATATACACATATCTCCCTTTAAATATTTCGGTCACTAAAGTCATGAGAATTTTTTTTAGAGTGTTTAAACATCTGTTCGATGGTTGTTGTTAGCGACCAATAAAATTTGGTCACTATTTAACATTTTTCTTGTAGTGATACCACCACACCATGTTGGTGGAAATAAATTTTTATATATATAATTATTTATCAATTTATATATATTATATTAATATACATTTATTTTTTATTTTAGAATATAAATTAGTTTTATTTAAAAATAATAAAATTTGTAATGTATATTTTAAAATAAATATATATAGGTATTATTTTTAATTTAATAATGGATCTTTTATATATATATATATATATATATATATATATATATATATATATATATATAATTTTAACATATATAATTTTATAAAATTTAACAAATATAATATTTCATAATATTATTAGGATTAATTATAAGTTAATAAATTATATATAAGTGGGAGACAACTCTCATCTTACAAGTTGGTTTTGTAGAGTTAAGTTAGGCCTAAACCCAAAATTAATCTAAAATGGTATTAGAGCTTATCCTATTGATTGTTGTTGGGCCTATCGGGTCATTCGTTATTGGGTTGTTATCTGACCACCAATAGATGTTTAGTCCTGCAAACTTCACACTTGAGATGTTCAATCCTCAATGTGAAGAGGTGTGTTGGAGATCACATATTAACTAACTAGTGATATGACCAAATTAAAGTATATAAGTAGGGGACAATCCTCACCTTACAAACCGGTTTTGTAAGATTGAGTTAGACCAAAATCCAAATTCTAAGATGATACAAGAGTCTATCTTAGCGATTGTTGTTAGGCCTATCGGGCCACCCATTATCAGATTAACTGCAAATGTCCAGTCTTGCAAATTTCACACTTGAGATGTCTAATACTCGACGTGAGAGAGGTATTAACTGAGATCCTATATCGACTAGTTATATGATCAAATTACAGTATATAAGTGGGGGGTATCCTCACCTTACAAGTCAATTTTGTAGAGTTGAGTTAGACCAAAATCCAAAATATAAGACATTAATTATTTATTTGAGATTATACTTTGAAAATTAGGAATAGATTAAAAATGATTGGAATAATGTATATTTGAAGATAATACTAATTAATAAAATTAATAAATACTTGTCTGGCATTTTACATGAAGTGACAAATAAACAATAATGGGCCTTATTTATTTGTATTTTCATATTTAATATTTAATAATTTAATTAATTACCACACATTCATTAATAAGTTACACTATTGATTAATGATTACTTTAACGCATTTACTTCAGAATATTAATTAATTATTCCTTCTTAAATTAAGAAATAACTTTAGTAAATCAGCATTTTTTTTAATTTTTGGGTGCATCACTATTTAATTTAATTTAACATCTAGCAATGTTGTGCCTTATGAAAATTCTAACGCAATGACTAGGTAATAGAAAACTCACCTACTTAAGCTGTTTTTTTTTATTTAAAAAATAAAAAATTAACACAAAGCAGACATATGTGTGTGTGTGTTAAAAACCACTTATTGAAAATAATGATAAAGGTGTATTAATTGGTAAAATATTAAATATAATGTTTTTAATTTTTTTCTTTGACTATTATTTTTAAAGATAATAGTAAACATAAAAACCACTTATTGAAAACAATGATAAAGGTGTATTAATTGGCAAAATATTAAATATAATGTTTTTAATTTTTTCTTTGACTATTATTTTTAAAGATAATAGTAAACATAAAAACCACTTATTGAAAACAATGATAAAGGTGTATTAATTGGCAAAATATTAAATATAATGTTTTTAATTTTTTTTTCTTTGACTATTATTTTTAAAGATAATGGTAAACATAAAATCCACTTATTGCAAATAATGATAAAGGTGTATTAATTGGTAAAATATTAAATATAATGTTTTTAATTTTTTTTCCTTCGACTATTATTTTTAAAGATAATAGTAAACAAAATCATTAATAATATTATATATATATATATATATATATATATATTTAAAAAAGAATTTGTTCACATGTGTTTTTAAGAAAGTTTTTTTTTTCTTTTGGAATAATTAATATTTTCTTCTTATATCCACAGCAATTCTTTAAAAGTTATATTCTTTTTAATGATTCAATATTAATTAATCGTATCACTATTGATTTGCTATATTATAATTGGCTTTTTAACTAGTTTATTCTTTTAAATATTTTTTTTCTAGAAAATGATAAAGTTTTTGTTTAGACGAATTTATCAATAAATACTTATAAAATTAAATGAGTTAATTTTTTTTTGGTTACATGAAATTTAGAGGGATATATTTTCTTATGAATAATTAAAAAACAAAAAATTAACACAAAGCAGACATAAATAATTAAGAAGATTGTACTAATAATCTTTAATTACATAAAGAATATATAATTCCAATAATTTATTATGAAGTTGTTTAACCTTATCTCTATCTTTCTATTACATTATATTATATCACTTAATGTACCTCAACTTTTAGTTTTCAAATAGATTTTTGGTGTTCAAAAATCATTTTGCAAATTTTATGCATAGACAGAACAAGGTTAATTATTAATTACAGCTGGTAAATATTCACGTACATCTTATTTGAGAGAATGCTGAATAAGATTAGGATAAAACATTCCATGTTATGAGACCACCATTTTTTTTACATTAAATATTTTGCCATAAACGCCATGCAAAGGCGATTTCCACAATCTCTCAATCTAGAAACCATTTTAATGCAAAGAAAACCACGGTGCTTCCTGTTTGAGTCTCCACGTGTCGCTTCATGCGTCCATTCCACAGACACAAAATGGCTATAAATTGAGCTCTTCACACCCTGCCACAGACACACCTTGTCCATAGCGGCATACCCTAAACCTAAACCTATAACGTTCTCATTTTCTCCCTTTTTTCCCACCATGTCGAGCAGCGGAGCAAAGAAAAGTCGTGGCCGCCAAAAGATCGAGATGAAGAAAATGACCAACGAGAGCAACCTTCAAGTCACCTTCTCCAAGCGCCGCAGTGGGCTTTTCAAGAAAGCCAGTGAGCTTTGCACTCTCTGCGGCGCCAGTGTGGTGCTGGTTGTGTTCTCGCCCGGTGAGAAAGTGTTCTCCTTCGGCCACCCCCATGTGGATGCTGTGATAGATCGCTATCTCAGGGGGGGACCACCACTGGACGCGGGCACCATGCATCAGTACATTGACGCACATCGCATGGCCAACGTGCGTGACCTCAACGCGCAGCTGACTCATATCAACAACCAGCTCGACGTGGAGAGGAAGCACGCCGAGGAGCTGAATGGCATGAAGAAGGAAGCTGAGGCCCAGTTGTGGTGGGCCCGGTCCATCGAGGTGTTGAGTATGAAGCGACTAGAGTTGCTGAAGAAAGCCATGGAGGAACTGAAAGTGCAAGTGGCCCATTATGCTGATACGGCATTGTTACAGAGTGTTGCGAATGCAAACCCGGGTCCTCATTTTTACCCTGGGGCTTCATCCTCCACCAATCCCAACGTTGTGCAGTATCAGCCACAACCACTGCTGCCACCGCCTCAGCCTCGGGTGTTCCCTCAGCAGATGCAGATGATTCAGCCTCCCATGCGGCCGAACTACATGTTCCCTGATGGGAGCATGATGAACCCTAATGGGACCCTGATGAGCCCTCATGGGTTTAATGACATGGGAATGGGAGGAGGATATGGAGGACCTACTACTGGTGGTGGTGGAGGTGGTGGTTTCTTTTGAGATCTATCATCCTCGATCCCTGGATCTTGATGCCCTTTTGATTTTAAAAGTTCATGTTGTTGTTGTTTTAATTTCAGTTATAGTTCCTGCTTAGCTAAGTTTCATCTATGTGACATGGTTTAGCATTGATTAGGATTCGGATATGTCTTGAACCATCATCATCATCATTGTCATGTATTGTTGGATCATTTTTCCTTGGTATCGTTTCTTTGTTATGTACTTGGAACTGGAGTGATGTAGTTTCATTTGAATACTGTTTAAATAAAGGGCATCTTATATTATTTGCTTCTCCTGTTTGGCTTGTTTTGATTATAGAGTTAATTTTAAATTATTCAATATGATTAATTGTTCAAATTGATTATAGTTAAAAGTTTTTTTTATTGGAACTTAATTTGATAAACACATACATCCCTTTTTAATTTGGAGGTGTGTAAGTGAATGAAAAGAGAGATAGAAAAAAAATTAGAGAGAAATGAAGTTACAGATATGATGAATGATATGTTGAGAGAGAGAGAAAAAAAGATAAGAAGAAAATAATGTAAAAGAAAGAGATTAAAGTGGAAACAAGTATATAAGTATAATTATTCTTTCTATTGTGTTTTACAAAGTACAAAGTCATTCATACCTGTCTTCAAAAGTATAATATCATGAAGTTATAGAAATCTACTAAGAAGTATATTTCTTCTTTCTATTGTATTTTACAAAGTGCAAAGTCATTATTCATACCTCTCTTCGAAAGTATAACATTTTGAAATTATAGAAATCTACTTAGAAGTATAATTATTCCTTGTATAGTGTTTTACAAAGTGCAAAGTCATTCTTACCTCTCTTCAAAAGTATAACATTTTAAAGTTATAGAAATCTACTTAGTGTGTGCTTGAGAGTATGTTGATACGTAGAAATTACAACTGGTAGCTTGTGTTGAGACTTAAAAAACCAAGGTAAATGTGTTGTGAGACGCGTATCCAAATATTATATTATTTTTTTAAGTCCCATATACTATATTATTAGTACTCTTTTATTTTAAAAATGAGTAGAATTTATTTTATATAATTTATTTTTATATCATAAAATGTAATTGGAATGTTTATTCAAAATTATTTTGAATATAAATTTTACAATAAAAGGTATATAGCCGTTGAGAAATTAATTCTTGGTATAAACCTATATATATGAGAGGCTCTTAATTTTTTCCTCTAAATTACACAGTTGGCAGTATGATGGTCGATGAAATTCAAAATTATAAAGTACAAAAAGGGTGAAAAATAATGAAGAAAATAAATCTGTACTAAAATGGACAAAAAATATTTAATAATTTACACAAAATTGTTTATATTGTATTATGGTAAAATTTAATTGTAATACATTGATAGTCTAAAAACTGTCACCCAAATATAGATTTGTCATATATAATAAAATTATTGACTTTTGAAATAATAATTTTCAAAGTTATATTTAGAACAATTTTTAATTAGCTGAGTATATAATATTATTGACTTTTTTTGAAATAATAATTTTCAAAGTTATATTTAGAATAATTTTTTGATGATTATGTGTTCTTTTAAAATAAATTATTTTTTAAAAAAATAATAACTTTCTAAAATAAATTCAAAGAAAAACATTTTTTTAAGAATATATAGTCAATTGCCAAACATGTCAATGGCGGGAAAAAAGTAAATGTCTAGATTTGTTATTTTTTAAATTCAATGAAACCTCTACAAATGGAGTCAATTTCGTTTACTTGGAACAAGTTTAACTCAAATATAATGGGTCAAATATAGTTTGCAGGCTAGGCTTTGACATGAAATATATTTTGCAGGCTAGGCTTTGACATGACTCTACTGACTTGCGTTCATGTTGACATAATTAAACACGAGTGATCCACTAAACACTTCAAGATTTTTTTTTGGGGGGTCTAACACTATCAAAATTTGAATACTACTTTAAACATTCACCAATTAGTTTAAGTCAAGTAACACCACTAGAAGCGATAAAGGTCTTCTATAGAAGCATTTTCATTAATTTAAACTTGAAAACTTTTTAGTAGTTATTTTTGTGCCTAGTAATATTATCTGTAGTACATAAGGAATTCAAAGATGATTCTTCTATTATAATTATCTTTGATAAAATAAAATATTTGTTTGAGTTAGTCTTGTGATTTTTTAATGATATTAATACTTCCTCTATTTTGAAATAATTATTGTTTCAATAACTTTTTTTTTAAATTACTTGACATTTTTATAATATTAAGAAAATATTTTCTCAACTGTGTTTTTTTTTTCTTCTCTGTACTAATTCTCAATAACTATTATGTAGTTTTCCAATTTATTTTATCAATTTAGTTCTAAGCAATTTCATTTTCTTTCATACATCATATATGAAGACTTTTGTTTGGAATAAGTTTATTCATTAGTTTATGCATAAGTTAATTTTAATTTATAGAGAAACTCATTTCATTTTTCTTCTAATTTTTTTCTCTTAAAAATATTTCTGAAAAAGTTTATCCAAATAGACCCTAAAATAAGATAGTTATTTTAGGGAGGTGATTGTTTTTTTTGCCAAAAAGAGTGATTTACAACCACCACTGGAGAAACCATTGGATATCAGCAATGAGATTTCTTTTCATGACAAAGTCCTTGACAATAAGACAAGTTTACCAACCAGGGAGATAATGTATCTTTTCGTGGCAACAAGTTGATGCCAAAAGTGTATTTGGATGAACATGCCTTTCAGGAGCTGTGTGGCCTTTAGCATTATGATCTAGTACTGAAACTACTAGGTAAGAATATTAGTTAATGTAATGATGGAGATGTTAACAAAATTGTAGTGTTTATAAGGGCTTTGACATTATGGACATAGATAATGACTTCTGTATGCCCAAGTTTAACATGGAATAAGATAAGGAAAAAGTGATGAATGAATGGCCCTAGATGATATTTGATTATTATCTGGTAATTGCACATTAGTCTAGATTTTGTTTCATCAGTAGCAAAGATAGAGTGTACTCTAATATAGATCCACTTTCCTAATTTAGTTTATTATTATGAAATTTTTGTTGGCCATGGCTTCGACAATTGGCAAGCCTATAAAAGGTGGATTCTAATACCTTACAGGTGGAGAGAGGAAGATTTGCCAAAGTTTGTGTGGAAATAAAGTTTACCCAACCAGTGTGGGCAAGTTTTCGCTGAATGAACACTAGTAAAATGTAGAGTATATGAAGGACTGCTCATCATTTGTACACATCTTGCGCTACTATGGATACCTTGCTCGAAATTGTGTCATGATTGGGAAGATACCAAAAACCAAGTACGACAATGATCAGCCTGAATTGCACACTCATGTTGGCGATGAGGTTATAAAGATTGTAACAAAAACTATGGCGACGAGGTTAAAAAAATAATTCAATTGCTAATAAGGATTTTGTTAAAAAAAAGGAAGAATATTCAAACTAGAAATTGCTTTGATGGGTTTTAAAATACAAAAACCAAGGAATTGATGGATGCAGGTAAAGTGAAAATAGTACATGCAATTATTGGGCAATGAAAGATAACGAAGATAAACCAACTACCATTAACTGTAGGCCAAAGCTTTGGAGCAAACAAAAAAGAAGCTCAATTACCCCATATACTCATATAATCATTCAATGATCCAACCAAATAGTTATTCCTGAAAAATATAGTAATGACTTAGTCAAAGGTTCAATACACGATGTTCTAGATGGTACTCACGAGGTAGCCATATGCAAAACCACATTCCAAAAGTGTTATTACGTAACCCTTTATGCAAAGAATGCTTGGACCTTCATCACCAATCCTTAATACACCAAGGTCGAACATATTAAAGAGAATCATTATAGGTTCATTGATGAACCATTGTCATAAGATAAATGAATACAAGTTATGGAGCAAGGCCAAGTCCTTGCATGTGCAACACAATAATAGGTAGTGGTAGAAATGTCAGGAATAGGAGCTTTCAAAGAAGTATATATCCTCTCTTGGAATATTAGAGGGATGAATAATAACAAAAGCAAAGAGACACTTGTTGGAACTACCTTTGTAATCATCATTGAAACTTAATTATATTCCATTTGAGAGAATGGCAACCTTTTGCACCAAGCAAGTTATAATCTAGTTGCTATTGTGGAGGCACAAGGGCATGCTTGGGGTATTTGGGTGTTGGTGGATAATGGGACTAAGTTTAGGGTCTATGCTTTTGATATTAATTAGTCCTCATTCAATCATGCTCAATATACTTTGTTGCTCACAATCTTACCATAACTACATTTTTCTTCAGTGTGCAGGTCTTTCCCAAACTAGGGATCCAAGACCATTTTGTTTTGAATAAGAAAACCCCTAGTTGTGTTGAAAAAGGTGAAGGAGGAAAATATTAAATTTAATCAGGAAATATTTTGTAACATTTTTAGGTGAAAAAGAATATTAAGTCACGCCAGAAAGGGTTGCAAAAAACTTTGGAGATAGTGGACTCCTTGAGGGTACTACAAGTTAAACGTTAGCTTTAGCAGCAATATGATCAGATTCTTTGAAAGGAAAACTTTTTTGGTACGAAAAGTCTAGGAAGCAACAAGTTAAACTTAGGGACAAGAATACAAAAATTTTCCATGCTCAAACTATTACCAGGAGGATACATTAACTTTTTTTTTTCCGCTCATTTGTGCAGGTTAACTCTACCCTTTTCATATAATGGCAAATAACCCTTGCTTAAGAAAGGATAGCATAAGACAACTCCTACAATCAGTTATGAAGGATGAGGTATCCAACGCTTTGAACTCTATGAAGCCATACAAAGCTCCAATGGTTTTCAGGGTATCTTCTTTAAGCAGTACTATTAACAGTCGAAACATGATGATATCTGGACGTTGGTAAATGACGCTTTCGCTATAGGCTATTTCCCCTAACTTTTAAGACCCTAGTTGCTTTGATTCCTAAGGTCAATTCTCTAGGTAATCTATCTTATGGACTCAAACTAATTAGTTCATGCAACATTATTTACAAAATTATCACCAAGGATGTTGTTAATAGTCGATATCCATTATTAAATGACATCATTAGCCCTTTCCAAAGTGTTAAGAATATATAATTAGGATTAGTTTGTAACAAAATAGCTATATAAATAGAAAAGTCTATACACTCTCATGTATCTTTTATCATTTATTAATCAAACACTATGAGTTACTTTGTTGGTACTTCTTTACTCTTCTTTGAGCTTCATAATTGATGTGGCCACTCATCATAAAGCTCAAAGAAGAGTAAAGGAGTACCAACAAAGTAACTTATAGTGTTTTATTAAGAAATGATAAATGATACATGAGAGTGTATAGAATGTTCTATTTATAGATCTATTTTGTAACAAACTAATATTCCTAATTAGTTACTCTTAACACTAATATTTCTAATTAGTTATTCTTAACACAAAGTAGTCTTTTTGCCGGGTAAGGACACCTTTGATAATGCAATAACTCTACAAGAGCTTGTCTACATTTGTGCACGACTCCAAGAGAAAACAAAATGTGATCTTCAAAATTAACCTGGAGAAAGTTTATGATAATGTTGATTGGAGATTCCTGCAACTAAAGTGTATGCAAATATCTATAGAGTTTAGAATCTAGTGTCTAAGGATAACAAAAATACTTATATCTGCATATATCTGCGGATAAAATTCATAACAAACAGAAAATGGATAGTTAAATGGGTATACGAGAATAATTTAAACAGATATATCCGTATTTGTTAATAAATGAGAGCAGGGTTGAATATCGAGGTACCCACCTCGTAAGTATCCGTTAAAATACCTGTTATAATAAAATTACTTAAATGTCCTTGTTTAAATATATGAAATTAAAGTATTTTCGTTTAATGACTTTTATTTGGACTTATGAGATTGAAATATTGCACCTTATTAACTTTTTTTTTTGTACTTATGAGATTAAATTATTTTAGTTTGTTGACTTTTGTTTAGACTTATGAGATTGAAGTATTTTAACATTTAAATTTAGTTTCTAAATTGAAGTATATCTTGGTTAGTGTAATTGTGTAGAATATTTGAATAATTTTAGTTCTAACCTTTAAACTATTTTTAAAGAAAATTTTAGAATAAATAAAAAATTATAGTCAAAGTGTTTTTTAAAATATATTTGAGATGTTTTTTTTTTTAAATATCCATAGATACATGCATACTTGCATGAGTATGGGGTAGACATATAGAGGATATTTATCTAGCAGAGAAGGTAACATGAGATTATTACCTGTATCCACCCTGCCCATTAACGTTGCCACCCTTACTGATGTCAATAGGTCATGTCCCATATATATGTATGTGAGTATGTGTGTGCGAGAGGGGTGGTATCAAGTTATTCTAAGAGTAACATTTGATAGAGTTATAATTGCCTTTTTAACTAGTTTCTTCTTTTAAATATTTTTTTCCTGAAAATGAGATAAAGTTTTTTTTAGACGAATTTATCAATAAATACTTATAAAATTAAATGAGTTTTTTTTTTTTTTGTTACATGAAATTTAGGGGGATATATTTTCTTATGAATAATTAAAAAACAAAAAATTAACACAAAGCAGACATAAATAATTAAGAAGATTGTACTAATAATCTTTAATTACATAAAGAATATATAATTCCAATAATTTATTATGAAGTTGTTTAACCTTATCTCTATCTTTCTATTACATTATATCACTTAATGTACCTCTACTTTTAGATTTTAAATAGATTTTTGGTGTTCAAAAATCATTTTGTAAATTTTATGCATTGACAGAACAAGATTAATTATTAATTACAGCTGGTAAATATTCTGGTACATTTATTATTTTCATCTAAGATAATGCCGAGTAAGATTAGGATAAAACATTCCATGTTATGAGAAGCTACATTTTTTTTTACATTAAATATTTTGCCATAAATGCCATGCAAAGGCAATTTCCACAATCTCTCAATCCAGAAACCACTTTAATGCAAAGAAAACCGTGGTGCTTGCTAATTGAGTCTCAACAGCATGTGTCGCTTCATGCGTCCATTCCACAGACACAAAATGGCTATAAATTGATCTCTTCACAGCCTACCATAGACACACCACCTTGTCCATAGCGGCATACCCTAAACCTAAACCTATAATGTTCTCATTTTCTCATCCCTTTTTTCCCGCCATGTCGAGCTCCGGAGCAAAGAAAAGCTGTGGCCGCCAAGAGATCGAGATGAAGAAAATGACCAACGAGAGCAATCTCCAAGTCACCTTCTCCAAGCAACACAACGGGCTTTTCAAGAAAGCCAATGAGCTTTGCACTCTCTTTCGGCCACCCCCATGTGGACGCTGTGATAGACCGCTATCTCAGGGGGGCCCCACCACCGGAGGCGAGCACCATGCATCAGTACATCGACGTGCACCGCATGGCCAATGTGCGTGACCTCAACGTGCAGCTGACTCAGATCAACAACCAGCTCGACGTGGAGAGGAAGCACACCGAGGAGCTGAATGGCATGAAGAAGGAAGCTGAGGCCCAGTTGTGGTGGGCCCAGTCCATCGAGGCGTTGAGTATGGAGCGACTGTAGCTGCTGAAGAAAGCCATGGAGGAACTGAAAGTGCACGTGGCCTATTATGCTGATATGGCATTGTTACAGAGTGTTGCGAATGCACACCCGAGTCCTCATTTTTACCCTGGGGCTTCATCCTCCACCAATCCCAACGTTGTGCAGTATCAGCCACAACCACTGCTGCCACCACCTCAGCTCAGGTGTTCCCTCAGCAGATGTAGATGTTTCAGCCAGAGGCGGAGGGAATGGGGTGGCCCACAGGGGCCACGACCACCCCAAGGTTTTCATACTCCCTTTATATTCATATGTAAAAATATGATTGGGCCCCCCTCTCCCTTATATGACTCTACTTGTTTATTTGGGCTGGGCCCCCAAATTTAATCACTCTTCTTGTTTACTATTTTCTACTAAATATTTCATTTCACAATTAGAAATTTGTCTTCTGTACCAGCTTAAACTTACTTCTTTGTTACGCTTCACACTCTCTTTCATTCCAGAACCTACTATCTCTTCTATTTCTCCAATCTGTAGCACATCTATTCACGAATCACAAAGCCACTATTGTCTGTTGCCGTTGCTTCACCTCTGTCATCTATTCTTTTCCTTCTTATTAAACATCTACATTCACTCATTCAGGTAAACAATTATTTTTCTCATTAAATATTTTTTATTTATTTTTCCATTATTATTTATGTGTGCAGTGAAAACAATATCCTCCCGTTTTTATTTGTGAGCACGTTTTTCTCATTTGCCATAGGTGGAGCCGTGAAGAGTGAAGACACAATCGCCTTTGACTCTGATTTGTGAGCAAATGCTTTTAGCTATTGTTTATTAACTTATTGGTTATAGTTATTATATATTGCCTATTTGCCTTATTATATAATAGTAATTTATTAACTTAATATATTGGTAGTTTAAATCCCGCATGATTGCATCATTCTGCATCTCGCATTAACATTTGATATTGGCATTTGGCATGTTTTATTTCAATGGTTAGTTTGTAATAGATTCAAGTTTTAAAATAAAAATTTATTTGAACATTTTTTTTTAATTTAATCTAACACTCTAAGTTTTTGTGGTAATATGTTTTGATTATAATGTAATTTAACTTTCACTAAATTTCAGTGAAATTAGTTGTTGATAATTCTTAAATTTTTTATATTTATATGTCTTTTTTAGGTTGAAAGATGTCTAAGAAGAAAACTATTCCCTCATTTTTTAAGAGAAAAGAAAGAGACAATGAAGAAGCACAACCCATGTCTAAGTCTAATGCGTTTACTTCAAATTTGAATACTAATGTTCAAAGTATTGTTGAAGATGAACAACTTAGAGTGTCAACTAAAGAGAAACTTGTCCAACCACCTAGTTCTAAAGCTTTCAAGATTGAACAAGAAATAACTAACATTAATACTTTGATACGTGATCCCAGAAAATGCTCACCAATTTGGAACTATCCTATTAACCAACAAGATGAAATTCGTAGAACATATATAAAATTTGGACCATATCAATTTTTGATGGATGTATATCCACTTTCTGGTCAAGAAGATCATCCTCGTCGATTTCAAGCTTGTTGGTTTAAAATTTTCCCTTGGCTAGAGTATTCACCGGAAGAAGATGCTGCCTTTTGCTTTCCATGTTATTTATTTTCCAAAAAATCAAGTCCTTTTACTTCAAAAGGATTTAGAAATTGGAAAAAAGTAAATGGTTGAAAAGATTGTGCGTTTTTATCTCATATGGGAAATAATCCTAATTCACCTCACAATATTGCTCTTAGATGCTATGATGATTTTAATTAAGAATCAATCTTGCCATATTGATAAAGTACTTTCTAAACAAACTTTACAACAAATTTTGACCAATCGGTTGCGCCTTAAAGCTTCTATTGATGCTGTTAGATGGTTGACATTTCAAGCTTGTGCTTTTAAGGGACATGATGAAACTGTGGGGTCTAGAAATCGAGGTAATTTTCTTGAAATGATAAAGCTTTTGGCTTCTTATAATAAGGAAATAAATGAAGTTGTCTTGGAAAATGCCCCTCAAAATGCAAGATACACTTCACCCACTATTCAAAAAGAAATTCTACATGTCTTTTCTAGGAAAGTGCAAAATGAAATTCGAGAAGAGATTGGTAACGCAAAATTTTGCTTAATTGTTGATGAAGCTCGTGATGAATCTAGAAGAGAACAAATGGCTCTTGTTATCAGATTTGTTGATAAGAGTGGATATGTTAGAGAGCGTTTTTTAGATATCTTACATGTGAGAGATACTACATCATCTACTCTTAAGCAAGGGATTTTTTCAATATTATCTCATCATAATCTCAACATTCAAAATGTTAGGGGCCAAGGATATGATGGAGCTAGCAATATGCGTGGAGAGTGGAATGGTTTGCAAGCTTTAATTCTTCATGAATGTCCTTATGCATATTATGTGCATTGTTTAGCTCATCAATTACAATTAGCTCTTGTTGCTTTGGCTAAAGAAGTAGCCAATGTTCATGGTTTTTTTCAAAATTTGACTATGATTGTTAATGTTGTGTGTTCTTCTTGTAAACGTAATGATGAGTTGCAAGCTGCTTATGCAACTGAAATTGAACATTTGGTTGCAAATGATGAAGTTGAGACTGGAATGGAAATTAATCAAATTGGCACAATACAAAGTCCTGGAGATACTAGATGGAGTTCTCATTTCAATTGCATATGTAGCCTTTTACGCATGTATAATGCAACTACTTCAGTTCTTGAAGATTTATCTGTTAAAGGGTCTACTTATTCTCAACGAGGGGATGGTACTTATGCTCTTAAAGCATTGATTTCATTTGATTTTGTTTTTGTTTTGCATGTGATGAAGGAGATCATGGGAATTACTGACAAACTTTGTCAAGCTTTGCAACAAAAGTCTCAAGATATTTTGAATGCTATGTGTTTGGTTTCTAGCACAAAATCATTAATTCAAAAGTTAAGAGATTTTGGTTGGGATGCTATTTTAGACAATGTCTCATCTTTTTGCAATAGTCATGATATTCAAATTCCTGATATGAATGCTTCTTTCTCTGACATAATTTGATCTCATCGTCAAAAGGATTCTGTGATAGTTGAACATCATTATCATGTAGATATATTCAATACTATCATAGATTATCAGTTGAAGGAATTGAATTGAATAGTAGATTCAGTGACCAAGCAACCGAGCTTGTTATATCGAGCACAACTTTAGATCCTAAAGATGCATTCAAGTCATTTAATATTAGTAACATCTACAGCCTTGTTGAGAAATTTTACCTTGTTGATTTTTCTGATCAAGAAAAGATTTAGTTGAAATATGAATTACAACATTATGAATTTGATGTTCTTAAAGATGTTAATTTTCAGAATCTATCCACTATTGGTGAATTATGTCAAAAATTGGTTGAGACTGGAAAATCTATCTTGTATCCTTTAATTGATAGATTGTTACGACTTGTTTTGACTCTTCTTGTGTCAACGGCAACCATAGAACGTGTTTTTTCAGCCATGAAAATTATAAAAACAAGGTTGCGTAACAAGATGGAAGATGATTTTCTCACTGATTACATGATTGTTTATATTGAGAAGGAGATTGCTGAAAATTTTACCACATATATGATAATTGATGATTTTCACTTAATGAAACAAAGACGAGCGCAACTTCAAAAGTGAAGGTTTGTGTTTAATCCTTTTATATCTTTTATAATATAATTATATCTTGTTTCAACCTTTCTCAAATTAGTTGTTAAATCTGACATGTTGGCTAAGTTTTTATTGACATTGTTGAAATGTTATATTTTGACAATAAGGAGATGACTGACATTGTTGTTGGTATTATATTTTACAAGTTTCATCTCCATATGGGAGATAAGGGGTGTTATTTTTTGAGAGGGATGCTGATATTATTTTTCTACTTTCTTCTTTTTTTGCTACGGGTCAATCGGCGCTTGTGTGCTAATTGCACTTGTTGGTTAGTATCTCTCTTATGCTCAATATAATTATAGATATTTCTTTTACTCATCAAAAATATTAGTTCTATGTTAATTTTTTTGTAAATGTTATGCATGTAGAATTTAAATGTTCTTTTTTAAGTTATGATATTTTATATTGGCCCCCTTTATATAAAAATCATGGCTCTACCCCTGGTTTTAGCCTCCCATGCTGCCGAACTACATGTTCCCTGATGGAAGCATGATGAACCCTAATGGGACCCTGATGAACCCTCATGGGTTTAATGACATGGGAATGGGAGGAGGATATGGAGGACCTGCTACTGGTGGTGGTGGTGGTTTCTTTTGAGATCTATCATCCTCGATCCCTAGATCTTGATGCCCTTTTGTTTTTAAAAGTTCATGTTGTTGTTGTTTGTTTTTTAATTTCAGTTATAGTTCCAGCTTAGCTAAGTTTCATCTATGTGACATGGTTTAGCACTGATTAGGGTTCGGATATGTCTTGAACCATCATCATCATTGCCATGTATTGTTGAAACGTTTTTCCTTCTTATCGTTTCTTTGTTATGTACTTGGAACTGGAGTGATGTAGTTTCATCGTTTCTTTGTTATGTACTTGGAATTGGAGTGATGTAGTTTCACTTGAATTCTATTTAAATAAAGGGCATCTTATATTTATTTGCTTCTTGTTTTTGGCTTGTTTTGATTATAGAGTTAATTTTAAATTATTCAATATGATTAATTGTTCAAATTGATTTTAGTTACAAGTTTTTTTTTATTGGAACTTAATTTGATAAACACATATATCCCTTTTAATTTGGAGGTGTGTAAGTGAATGAAAATAGAGACAAAAAAAAGAAAAGAAATAGAGAGAAATGAAGTTACATATATGATAAATGATATATTGAGAGAGAGAGAAAAAATAAGAAGAAAATGATGTAAAAGAAAAAGATTAAAGAGAAAATAAGTATATAAGTACAATTATTCTTTCTTTTGTGTTTTACAAAGAGCAAAGTCATTTATACCTCTCTTCAAAAGTATAACATATTGAAGTTATAGAAATCTACTTAGAAGTTTAATTATTCTTTCTATATTGTATTTTACAAAGTGCAAAGTCATTATTCATACCTCACTTCGAAAGTATAACATTTTGAAGTTATAGAAATCTACTTAGAAGTATAATTATTCTTTGTATTGTGTTTTACAAAGTGCAAAGTCATTCCTACCTCTCTTCAAAAGTATAACATTTTAAAGTTATAGAAATCTACTTAGTGTGTGCTTGAGAGTATATGTTGATACGCAGAAGTTACAACTGGTAGCTTGTGTTGAGACTTAAAAAATCAAGGTAAATGTGTTGGGAGACATGTATCCAAATATATTTTTTTTTTTTGAAGTCCCAAATACTATATTATTAGTACTCTTTTATTTTAAAAATGAGTAGAATTTATTTTATATAATTTATTTTTACATCATAAAATGTAATTGGAATGTTTATTCAAAATTATTTTGACTATAAATTTTACAATAAAAGGTATATAGCCGTTGAGAAATTAATTCTTGGTATAAACCTATATATATGAGAGGCTCTTAATTTCTTCCTCTGAATTACACAGTTGGCAGTATGATGGTCGATGAAATTCAAAATTATAAAGTGCAAAAAAGGTGAAAAATAATGAAGAAAATACATCTGTACTAAAATGGACAAAAAATATTAAATAATTTACACAAAATTGTTTATATTTTATTATGGTAAAATTTAATTGGATTTCATTGATAGTCTAAAAACTGTCACCCAAATATAGATTTGTCATATATAATAAAATTATTGACTTTTGAAATAATAATTTTCAAAGTTATATTTAGAACAATTTTTTAATTAGCTGAGTATACAAGATTATTGACTTTTTTTGAAATAATAATTTTCAAAGTTACATTTAGAATAATTTTTTGATGAGTGACATTTTATCATGACTTTTTTTTTTTTTTGGTTATCATGACTTAATTATGTGTTCTTTTTAAAATAAATTATTTTAAAAAAAATTATAACTTTCTAAAATAAATTCAAAGAAAAACATTTTTTTTAAGAATATATAGTCAATTGCCAAACATGTCAATGGCGGGAAAAAAGTAAATAGCTAAATTTGTTATTTTTTAAATTCAATGAAACCTCTATAAATGGAGTCAATTTCGTTTACTTGGAACAAGTTTAACTCGAATATAATGGGTCAAATATAGTTTGCAGGCTAGGCTTTGACATGACTCTACTGACTTGCATTCATGTTGACATAATTAAACACGACTGATCTACTAAACACTTCAAGATTTTTTTTTTTTTGGGTCTAACACTATCAAAATTTGAATATTACATTAAACATTCACCAATTAGGTTAAGTCAACTAACACCACTAGAAGCCATAAAGGTCTTCTATAGAAGCATTTTCATTAATTTAAACTTGAAAACTTTTTAGTAGTTATTTTTGTGCTTAGTAATATTATCTGTAGTACATAAGGAATACAAAGATGATACTTCTATTATAATTATCTTTGATATAATAAAATATTTGTTTGAGTTAATCTTGTGATTTTTTAATGATATTAATACTTCCTCTATTTTGAAATAATTATTGTTTCAATAACCTTTTTTTTTAAATTACTTGACATTTTTATAATATTAAGAAAATATTTTTTCAACTGTGTTCTTTTTTTTTCTCTATACTAATTCTCAATAACTATTATGTAGTTTTCCAATTTATTTTATCAATTTAGTTCTAAGCAATTTCATTTTCTTTCATATATCATATAGTTATAAAGTCTTTGGGCATGTTTGGATAAGTTTATTCAGAAGCACTTCTAAGAAAAGAAAATAAGAAAAAAATGAAATGAGTTTTTTCGTAGGCTAAAATTAACTTATGCATAAGTTAAAAATTATCTTTTAGAGAAGCTATATGAGAGCTTCTGCAAATTAATTTATGCATAAGCTAATTTTAACTTATGGAAAAGTCCATTTCATTTTTCTTCTAATTTTCTTCTCCTAAAAATGTTTCTGAAAAAGTTTATCCAAATAGGCCTTTAGAATAAGATAGTTATTTTAGGGAGGTGATTGTTTTCTTTGCCAAAAAGAGTGATTTACAACCACAACTGGAGAAACCATCGGATATCAGTAATGAGATTTCTTTTCATGACAAAGTCCTTGACAATAAGACAAGTTTACCAACCAGGGAGATAATGTATCTTTTCGTGGCAACAAGTTGATGCCAAAAGTGTATTTGGATGAACATGTCTTTCAAGAGCTGTGTGGCCCTTAGCATTTTGTTCTAGTATTGAAACTACTAGGTAAGAATATTAGTTAATGTAATGATGCAGATGTTAACAAAATGTAGTGCTTATAAGGGCTTTGATATTATGGACGTGGATAATGGCTTCTATATGGCCAAGTTTGACATGGAATAAGATAAGAAAAAAGTGATGAATGAAGGGTCCTAGATGATATTTGATTATTATCTAGTAATTGCACTTTAGTCTAGATTTTGTTTCACCAGTAGCAAAGATAGAGTGTACCCTAATATAGATCCATTTTCCTAATTTAGTTTATTATTATGAAATTTTTGTTGGTCGTGGCTTTGATAATTGGCAAGCCTATAAAAGGTGGATTCTAATACCTTACAGGTGGAGAGAGGAAGATTTGCCAAAGTTTGTGTGGAAATAAAGTTTACCCAACCAGTGTGGGCAAGGTTTGGCTGAATGAACACTAGTAAAATGTAGAGTATGAAGGACTGCTCATCATTTGTACGTCTTGCGCTACTGTGGATACCTTGCTTGAAATTGTGCCACGATTGGGAAGATACCCAAAATCAAGTACGACAATAATCAGCCTAATCGCACACTCATGTGGGCGATGAGGCTATAAAGATTGTAACAAAAATTCAGGTGATCATGAATGACTTTCCTACAATTAAGACAGGCATTAATAATCATGAGGACTCGTTACACAGTTATTAGCTTGTAGTTATGTTAAAAAAAAACATAATTCAATTGCTAATAAGGATTTTGTTAAAAAAAAAAAAGGAAGAATATCCAAACTAGCAATTACTTTAATGGGTTTGAAAATACAAAAACCAAGGAATTGATGGATGCAGGTAAAATGGAAATAATACATGCAATTATTGGGCATAGAAAGATAATGAAGATAAACCAACTACCATTAACCTGTAGGCCAAAGCTTTGGAGCAAACAAAAAAGAAGCTCAATTACTCCATATACTCCTATGATCAATTGAGGGGGGTCTAGCTCAGTTGGTTGAGCAAGGTGTGTGAGTTATTGTAAACCCTCCGGTACCGTTTTCGATTCCTACGGATAAAAAAAATACTCCTATGATCACTCAATGATCCAACCAAATACTCCTATGATCATTCAATGATCCAAACAAAAAAATGCTCAATTACTCCATATACCATTAAGGGTCTTTAAAGGTTCAATACATGATGTTCGAGATGGTACTCATGAGTTAGCCATGCAAAACCACAGTCCAAAAGTGTTATTACGTACCCCTTTATGCAAACAATGCATGGACCTTCACCAACGATCCTTAATACACCAAATGTCGAACATATTAAAGAGAATCATTATAGGTTCATTGATTTTTGTTTTGATCAGCCAAAGAAAGAGAATTTTATTAACAGGTACCAGAAGTACCCCATGAAGAATTAACAGCATACAACTTTAAAAGACCCTTAATGTATGATGTTCATCGATGAACCATTGTCATAAGATAAATGAATACAAGTTATGGAGCAAGACCAAGTCCTTGCATGTGCAACACAATAGGTAGTGGTAGAAATGTCAAGAATAGGAGCTTTCAAAGAAGTATATATCCTCTCTTGGAATATTAGAGGGATGAATAATAACAAAAGCAAAGAGACACTTGTTGGATCTTAATCATAAAATTAGATCTACCTTTGTAGTCATCATTGAAACTTATATTCCATTTGAGAGAATGGCAACCTTTTGGCACCAAGCAAGTTATAACCTAGTTGCTATTGTGGAGGCACAGTAGCATTCTCGGGGTATTTGGGTGTTGGTGGACAATGGGACTAACTTTAGGGTCTATGCTTTTGATATTAGTACTCATTCAATCATGCTCAATGCTTATTTGGGAGGTCAAGAATGAATGTGTATTGGACTATATGAAAGTCCAATCCCCTCCTTCCATGGTCAGTTCTTGAGCTATATCTAAATAATCTATATGCTCCTCCTTATATTGTCTCTTTATGCTCCCTCAAAGACTTTCCTTGAAGCATTTGAAGAAGTACTTTGTTGCTCACACTCTTATCACAACTCCATTTTTCTTCGCTGTGAGGGTCTTCCCCAAGCTAGGGATCCAAGACCATTTTGTTTTGAAGTTACCTAGATGACACATGATGATTATAAAAAGGTAGTAGAAAAAGAATGGAAGCATGGATGAGAAAACCCCTAGTTGCCCTGAAAAAGGTGAAGGGGGAAAATATTAATCAGGAAATATTTTGTAACATTTTTAGGTGAAACCAGAAAGGGTTACAAAACACTTTGGAGATCTAGTGGACTCCTTGAGGCTACTACAAGTTAAACGTTAGCTTTAGCAGCAATATGATCAAATTCTTTATAAGGAAAACTTTTTTTGGTACCAGAAGTCTAGGAAGCAACAGGTTAAACTTAGGGGCAAGAATACAAAAATTTTCCATGCTCAAACTGTTACCAAGAGGATACTTTAACTTTTTTTTCTCTCATTTGTACAAGTTAACTCTACCCTTTTCATATAGTGGCAAATAACTCTTGCTTAAGAGAAAGGATAGCATAAGACAACTCCAACAATCAATTATGAAGGATGAGATATCCAAATCTTTGAACTCTATGAAGCTATACAAAGCTCCAAGACTTAATGGTTTTTTGGGTATCTTCTTTAAGCAGTATTAACAGTCGATTCATGATGATATCTGGACGTTGGTAAATGACGCTTTCGCGATAGGCTATTTTCCCTTAACTTTAAGACCCTAGTTGTTTTGATTCCTAAGGTCAATTCTCTAGGTAATCATAAGGATTAAAACTAACTAGTTCATGCAACATTCCTAAGGTCAATTCTCTAGGTAATAGTTGATACCCATAATTAAATGACATCATTAGCCCTTTCCAAAATAGTTTTTTGCCAGGTAAGGACACCTTTGATAATGCAATAACTTTATAAGAGCTTGTTTACATTTGTGGACAACTCGAAGAGAAAAAAAATGTGATCTTCAAAATTAACCTGGAGAAAGTTTATGATAATGTTGATTGGACATTCCTCTAACTAAAGTGTATACAAATATCTAGAGTTTAGAATCTAGTGTCTAAGGATGACAAAAAAATACTTATATTTGCAGATATATGCTGATAAATTAAATTCACAACGAACAGAAAATGGATAGTTAAATGGGTATACGAGAATAATTTAAACAGATATATTCGTATTTGTTAATAAATGGGAGTAGGGATGAATATTGAGGTACCCTCCTCATAAGTATCCATTAAAATACCTGTTATAATTAAATTACTTAAATGTCCTTGTTTAAATATATAAAATTAAAGTATTTTAGTTTATTGGCTTTTGTTTAGACTTATGAGATTGAAATATCGTACATTATTAACTTTTGTTAGTATTTATGAGATTAAATTATTTTAGTTTGTTGGCTTTTGTTTGGACTTATGAGATTGAAGTATTTTAACATTTAAATTTAGTTTCTAAATTGAAGTATATCTTGGTTAGTGTAATTGTGTAGAATATTTGAATAATTTTAGTTTTAACCTTTAAACTATTTTTTTAAAGAAAATATTAGAATAAATAAAAATTATAGTCATAGTGTTTTTTAAAATATATTTGAGATGTTTTTTTTAGTATCCACATATACACACGTACTTGCATGAGTATGGGGTAGACATATGGAGGATATTTATCTAGCAGAGAAGGTAATAGGAGACTATTACTTAGAGTTGTCAAAACGGACCAACCCAGCCCGTTGGGCCGGCTCGGCCCACCTTGGCTTGCTTAATTGGTGAGCCAACCTAACTTGGCTCACTTCTTAGTGAGTCCATAAAATGCTAGCCCTGCCCAGCCCACCACAGGTCGGTGGGTTAAACGGGTTGGCCGGCCCACCTAATATAAAAAATAATGAAAAATCAATTTTGTTTTAAAAAAAAAAACAAGTTCAACTTCTATCATGCTTCAAATTCAAAATTTTATAAAAGAATATTATCTTAGCAACAAATATTATCAATTACAATAAGTTTCAAGTCTTTTAAGTTTAATAAATAACAATTTTAAAAAATAAATAATTGTCTTATAACCTAAAAAGGGATTTTTTAAAGTAGTTAGCCAACTTGTGGGCCAACTCAGCCAACCATGGGTTACCTGATGGGCCGGATCAATTTTTTTTGCTATTATTAGAAAATGCCTTTTTTTTCAACCCAACCCGGCCCAAACCCATGGTGGGCTGGGTTGGTCCACGGGTTGCGACCTATTTTGGCAGCTCTACTATTACATGTGCCCACCTTGCCCAATAACATTGCCACCCTTACTGAGTGTGTGCGTGCGAGAGGGGTGGTATCAAGTTATTCTAAGAGTAACATTTGATAGAGTTATTTCCCTTAATAACTTTTTGCATATATTAAATTTGAACGATCTAACTAATTAAAATTTCTTATTGAATAGATGAAGTCTACAATTTTTTTTATAAAGTTGAAAAATTATTTGAAACTTTATTAAATAAATTCAAATTAATGATTAATATTCTTTTATAAAATATAAATAAATACTGTCTATAAAATTACCTAATTACAAACATCTAATATATAATAATCATTTTAGTTCAATGGTTTAACTTTCTTTTGGACTTTCTAGTATATATTTTCCAGTGCAAAATGGCCATTTAATCAGTTTGTTTGATTTAGAAATGGGGGACTTGATGGGTTTCATGGATACACAACGCATGGATATATATATATATATATATATATATATATATATTGTCACGACTTTTTTCAAATTTTAATTTGTCTACTTTTTAGTTTTTACGTACCAAAATGTAATGATAGGTGAAGATATATGTTTCTATATACGTTGGAATTCCTTTCATAATTTATATAATACCATTTTTTTTAGAATTAATACGATAATTTCGATACATTAAAAATGGAGGAGAATATTTCAAAGTCTTGAAAATTATATTCTTTAACTTTTATATGCAACTTAAAATATAAATTTTTATGTTTTCAAAAGTAATTAGAAATGTTAATATTTACTGTCATTCATTAATTCAGAAGTCACACACTAATCTCCTATAAATAGGGAGACTTGTAAACAGTGATAGAGTACTTTTATTTATCTCTACTTTTTTTTTCATAATATTTGTTCTATTTTAAAATGATTGCTGTTTTAGTATTAAAAAAAATTATATTGATTGATGTTTTCAATTTTTAAAGAAATATTAAAACTTTTATTTCAAATTTGTTTCAAATAAATTATATTAATATAACAATTTTTTAATACTGTCCCTATCAACCACCATCATTAATCCCCAAAGTAGTTTTAGAGGTGGAGTATCAAAATTGCACCTATATTTATTACTAAATAAATAATTTATTATTATAAAATCAACCAAACAATAACATTAATTTAATACAATAATTAATTCATTATTAATAATAAGAGAAATAATTAATATATTAATTTATTAAAATACCAATTTGTATTTAATAATTAGTATATATATTAATAATTTTATTAATTTATATTCTTTAATAAGAATACTAATTTATAAATTTATTAATTATATTTATTAATTAATGTATTATTTTTTATGAATTAATTACTATATTGTTAAATATTAATTTATTAATATGCTAAATTATAAATTTATTAATTTGTGTTTATATATATTAATTATTATATTAATTAGTATCCTAAATTATAAATTTATTATTTTATATTTATTAATTAATGTATTAATTTCTATTTATTAATTAGTATACTAATTACTATTTATTAATTAATATATTAATTTATTAGAATACTAATAAATAGTAATAATAAATTAATTTCTTATTATAAATTAATATATCATTAAATTAATATATTAATATTTAATTTCATATTAAATAATAATAATAATAAATATAAATTAGTATATTAATATACTTCTATATAAATATAAATATACTATACTGGATATAATATAAATATATGGCTTAATTACAATTTTTACCCCAAACTTTTCCTTTTTGGCAAATTTTACTCCCAACAAATTAATTTGACTTATTTTACCCCCAACTTTTTGAAAAAGTTGCAAATTTTACCTTCCATCATTTTGTTGACGTGACATGCTAAAATAATTGTACTTTTTATCCCAACTTTTTTACTTTTTGGCAAATTTTACCCCTAACTTTTCACTTTTTGGCAAATTTTACTCCCAACTTTTTATTTTTTTGGTGAATTTTTCCCCCAATTTTTACACTTATGTCAGCACGCCACATCAGTACAACGGTAGAAGGTAAATTTTGCAAGTTTTTTAAAAAGTTGGGGGTAAAATGCGCCAAATTAATTTGGTTGGGGTAAAATTCGCCAAAAAGTAAAAAGTTATGGATAAAAAATGTAATTAAGCCTAAATATATAGAAGTAGGTTAATTAAAAAAATATTTTTTAAAAACATTATTGATTACCAAGGGTATGGACCATTTGCCACAAAGTTTTTCTAGCTTAACTAGTGATCCTGAAATTGTGTTTTAAGTATGCAAGTACATTAAATATTTGGACATAGAACTTTGTGGTTCATAGTTATACCGGTTCAAGCAAGATTATTTTCATAACTTCCTTAAAGAATACATGTGGTCTCATAAAAAAATAAATTAAAATAGTTATCAAGTTAAATTTAAGATATGTAGTATTAATAAAGTTTAAAAGATTGTTTGGTTGGTTGGTTGGTTTTATAATATTATGTTATTTATTTAATAGTGATAAATATATGTACAATTTCAATCCTCTGTTTAAAGTAAATAATATATGGGCTTAAATATGTTTTTGATCTCTGATAAATTAGCAAATTTTATTTTGGTTCCCTTATAATTTTTTTTTTGAGTTTAGTCTCTAATAAAACAAAAATTTTATTTTGATCCTTATTATTTTATTTTAATCCTTCTAATATATATTTTTTTTTTCTTTTGAATCCCTAAAATATGTAGATAATTTGTTATTAGTCCCTATCAAATATTTTTCAAAGGAACTAATACAAAATAAACATAATATTATAAGAAATAAAAAAAAGGAAAAAAATAAATGAATGAAGACGTGAAGACCCACGACACAACAATATTAAGCCCCACAAATAATCAACAACTGAATGAGACTGGATTGGATCATGCCCGTAATCGGACCCAGAGGGCCAAAGCCAGTAGCTAGTCACATAAAGGGCATTGTTAAATATTAAACGCATCCCCATTTTTGTTAAGTACATTCCCTGTTTTATATTTTAGACAAAAATACCTCTTACAAAAATGTGCTTCCATTGATCATGATACACAACAGAAAAGCACTTCCATTTTGGCAAAAAAAGTGGTAACACTTTTGAACCCCTTTATCTCTCACTCTTATAATTATTATTGCCTCATTTGCCTAAAAAATGAAGATATTGCACTATTGCTACAGGTATGTCATGATGGACAATCACCCATAATTGTAGAAGAGAAAACTAATACGAGTCTCTCTTGCTTCTCCTTATTGATTGCTTTGTTGAAAAATTTGATACAAACCTCTCTCATTTCTCTACCTTTTAGCATGTCATTCTCATAGATACTCCTCCCTGCTGAGCTTGCATTATTTGTTCCATAAGTCCATGACTTTCTCCATTGATTCCTATCAACTTTCCATTTCTTGCTAACTATTTATAATCCTCTAGTATCCACAACTATTGAAACAAGTTTGTGTTAAAATGTTGAAATTTCTTGCTTTTGAAAATTAATTTTTAAAAGTGTTAAAATTTTAACACATTTTAAAAATGAATTTCTAAAATGTATTTAATATATTTCGGAAGTTAAATACTGGAACATCTGCTAATTAATAAAAGTATATTCCAAAAATTCATTTTTGGGAAAGATATTTTTGTCAAAAAATACAAAAACGCAAAATGAGTGCGGATAGAAAAAAATATGGTGTAAATAGAATTGCCTGAATAGTTCCCACGATACTTGAGTCATGGGCAAGCCCATTGTCCATGATTTGTAAATAACACGTGAACTTGATTCTCATTAAAAAAAATCATGAATAAAATACACAATAACAAGTCTTATACACCCATTTATGTGTTTTTTGGGTTTATCTCTCTCAAAAAATACCCTTTTCTGAAAACTAATTTTCAGAACGTATTTTTGGTTGACGATGAAAGTTCTAAAATTTTATTTGATAATATATATCTATAAACAATACAATTGAATATGTTACTTTTACTAATCATTATAGAGACAATTTTTTTTTTGGTAGGTAGAAGTTTATCAATAAACTTAACCAAGAAGTTTTGAAGCATTGTGTGTTTGGTGAGGGATTATTTTAATATTTTCAATAATAAACTTAATCAAGAAGTTTTGGAGCATTGTGTATTTGGTGAAGGATTATTTTAATATTTTTTAATAATAACTAACTCATTTATTAGCTATTGATTCTTTTGTTTTACAAGGGATCTCATTCACGTTTAAATTGTTCAAGAGTATCTTAATGAAAAAATGCTTAATTGAGTTGAGAGAGCCTTAATTGAAAGAAGAAAGAATATTTTCATCCTTACTTCTAATTTATATTATATAAGTAAATTAATTTTAAAATAATAAATGTTAAAAAAATAATTTAAATTTAAAATAATATTTTGAAAATAAGTTTAAAAAATTATTTTTAATATTTTTATTCTATCGATAAAATATCACAACTTTTAAAATAAAAAAATATAAATATGTTTTTAATTATTTTATATGTTTCACACTATAACCAATTCTCATTAACAAAAGGAAAAATGTTTTACGTTTCTTAAAATTAATTTGCTTTTTTGTAACTTTTTTGTGCATGTGTGAATAGCTATACTCTACCTAATAATTGAAAATTAATTTCATCAAAGCATTGATATTATTGAAATAAATATTATCTCTTAAAAAATATTTTTCATATATATATATATATATATATATATATATATATATAAATCAATTATTATTATTATTATTATTATTATTATAAAAAGAAAGTTTTGTCATGTAGACAAATACCACATAATATCACTATATTCATTCTTTTTTCGCCTAAAATTTATCAATTTTTTTCATCTTTTAATTGATAAAAACTTATTATTATATTTAATTATAGTAATTAAGGTGAGTATATATCCTGATTGAACTAATCAATTAAATTATTAAATTATCAAATGTTTAATAGATTTTGACTTTATATAATTTGATAGTCAATTTATTAAAATTTATGGAATATTTTTTTTTATAATTTTTATAATTTTTTGTTTATTATCATTATTATATAATAATTTACTGTAAATATATACATACCATTATCAATTATTAATTATCAATATATCAATCAATTATATTATTATAATTATTATTATTGTTATTATTATTATTATTATAAAAAGAAGATTTTGCCACATAAGCAGATGCTACGTGACAATATCACATTCATTCTTTTCCTTCTAAAATTTCACTAAGTTATTTTATTTTTAATTTAGCAAAATAAATATTTATGATAATTAAGGTAATTATTTAATTATGAAATACTTAATTATGGTAATCAATCAAGATTAGAATCTAATTAATAATATAAATATAAATTTTGATTCAAATTAATTAATAATACTAATATATATTTTGATTCAAATTTGTGACAAATTTAAATTTAGAAATCTCACGAGATTTATTTTAAGAAAATACAACTCATAATTTCTCTACTTGAAATACAATTTTTTTTACATTATTTTATAATTTCTTAATTTTCAACTATTGATATAACACAAGATTTAATGAAGAGGTTTTACAAAAGAAGATATGTTGAAAGTAAGATAAGCATTGACCATTAATATTTTTACTTGATTTTATTTAACCCTGGTTGATTTTTTTTTCAAATGTTTAATTTTTTTTTATAGATTTTAAGATTTTAATTTGTAGATATAATTTTAAATATTTTAAATTAATTTAAAAAATATGGAAAAAAAAAATTACTCCATAAAATCTTATTGACTTAAATCTAAAATATTATTAGAGAAAATAGGTCATGCATTGACAGTGTAAAATAGTTTTACGTTGTCATTCAATCACAATCCACCATGTATGGTAAGTTTGTTGACTTTTATGATAACTATTTTAAAAGTCATATCAATGATGCATGACCATTAAACTCATTATTATTCATATTTGAAACTAAGATAATTTTATATTATATTATATTGTTATATATATATATATATATATATATATATATATATATATATATATATATATATATATATATATATTACTATGATTTTAAAATGTTTTACTTTGAATTTTATTTTATTTTTATATCATATTAAAATTTGTCATATTTACATAAGGGTTCAAAAACATCTTTAGTTTTAAAATGTGCTTAGTATTACATGATTGAGTTTCTCATATTTAAAAGAAATTCATTATATATTGAATCCATTTGTTTAAGCTTATTTTAAAAAAAACATTTTTTAATAAAATAAATATTTTTTCGCTTTTTGATGTGTTTATCTATACTATTTTTTAAAAAGGAAAAGCAAAAAATATTTTTTTAAGAAATAAATCATATCTGGTTCTTAAAAATTGACTTTTTAAAAAAAACACTTTTTTAAAAAAATATATTATTTTACGTTTAAACAAATTGACCATTACTTATTTATTTTAAGTTAAAAAATATGATTTCTCATAATCATAATACTAATATATTTTCAAACACAAACAAATTTAAAGCCCATGCATTGGGCGGGACAAAACCTAGTTAAATACATTTCAGAAACTAAATTTTGGAAGTGAAAATTTTAACACATTCTGAAATTTAGTTTCCAAACGTGTCGAATCAATTTTCTCACAAGACAATTACTAAAGGTATCCCTCAATTGTTAAACGTACCCTTTCTTTCATTTTTTTTGAAGGTTTCTTTCATCTTTTTTTAATAACTTTATTTAAATATATTTTCTCCTTTCTCTCTTTTCACATGTTCAAAGAAGTTATTAGTTCTATATAGCTGAAATAGCCAGAAAGCAAATATTCTTATGAAAAACACAACTTTTCTCCAAATTAACAAAATGATCACATATCCATGAAACTCCAAATGATCCAAGTACAACATATATGATATACTTGGTTGACATGATTACAGAGTACACTATACATAAACAAAAATAAATAAATACATTGCACTCAATCATTTAATGAGAAGAACCTTTTCACGATTCTCATTTCTTGTGGAATGCTTCAATAGAGCAGCTGATGTTTTTGGTCTAACATTTGAAAAAAGTTCTAAACATTACAATTAACTCTTATTCTATTTCTTTTTTCTTTTTATAATAACTCTTTACTTCAATTAAGTGATCATGTCAAAACAAAAATATGTAACATTATCGAGCCATGTCACCACCATATCATTGTCACATTATTATTTGACATGTCATCCACCAACATTACATCATAAAAAACTATTAATTTTTTAACGGATGTATCAAAATAACACAACTGCATTATTTGGAGGATCCAATTTATTCAATTGAAACTTTGGGACTAAAATTACACAACTATGAGGGATTAAAGGTGCATTTAAGTCTTTTAATTTTTTCAAATACATTCTTTACTATTGAATGAAATTCATATAAATATTATTAAGTAATAAATGAGACCTGTTAAGAAGATGGTGAAAGCTACAATCTTCAATGACCTCTTATAAATTTCAATCAATAATAATTATATGTTAATATTATGAAGAAAAAGAAATAGTCACTTTAAAAAATTTATCCTTTAAAATGAGTTTGCTCATCTTATTTCAAATTAATTGAACGAAAAAATTAATTGAACGAAATCCAAAATGACTTTCAAATACTCAAGTTCTATGCCAAAATATGATATTTTAAATAAAAATTTCAATCAAAAAATTACAAACAAAAGCCTTTAATATCAATAACTCAAAATTATTATGCAAAAGAAAAATATCAAGAACTCAATATCATGACGTATCACTACAAAAGTTAATTAAAAACCTTTGAATAATACCTACCAATTTGGTCTCATACCATAATCACATATTAAGACCAAAGATTATATAACTTCCTCATTTAGGACTAATAATAAAAAGAAATAAAACACATAAAAAGGAAAATTAATTGGGTTAGCTGTAACCCAAAGATTCAGCAATATATATACTCACACTTAGTTTCCGCTCCAGGAGTCCAATGCCAAAAGAAGAATTTGGCCTCCTTTCTTTTCTTCTTCTTCCTCTCTTTGCTGATTTCTCTTGTTTCTTTCGGCCATGTCGAAGAATAATAAAAAGTCTAGCTTAGGTCGCCAAAAGATCCCAATTGAGAAAATACCCAAAAAGAGTCATCTGCAAGTTACATTCTCAAAGCGTCGTTCGGGGCTGTTCAAGAAAGCTAGCGAGCTTTGCACCCTTTGTGGCGTAGAAATCGCGATTGTGGTTTTCTCTCCCGCGGACAAGGCATTCTCTTTCGGGCATCCAGAAGTTGAGTCCCTCATTGACCGTTACACCACGCGGAACCCTCCGCAGGAATCTAGTGCGCACCACCTCGTTGAGGCGCACCGTAACGCCAACGTTCGCGATCTGAACATGCAACTCACTCAGGTTTTTAGCCACTTGGAGATCGAAAAGAAGCGAGGGGATGATCTGGACCACATGAGGAAAGCGAGGCAGAGGCAATTTTGGTGGGAGAGTCCCGTTGACGAGCTTGGGTTGCATGAGTTGCTCCAGTTGAAGGTCTCTATTGAGGAGCTCAAGAAGAACATTGAGAAACATGCTAGCAAATTCATGATTGAGCAACATTCTAGTAATAATAATAATATACCTTCTTCTTCGTCAATTAATGGGCTTGGGCTTGGTCCACTTGCACGCTATGACGCCTTTGAGAACAAACCTGCAGCTCCTGCTGGGATTGGCATTGCTTCGTCACTTCCTAATGCCCATTATCTCGCTTTTCGAACTGGCTATCTTTGATCTTGTTTTGTTCTGTTTTGGATTCAGAGGGGTGTGAATCACAAACTGGTACCTCACGAGTTGTGTATTTCCTATTGTTTATATCCCTCTTTTCAATAAAAAAAACTGGTTTTTATCCCTGTTGAAAATAATTTGTCCTTTATATATAATTCATCAAGGACTCTGGACTCCAGGGGAATAAAATTTCACCATTGATCTTGATGCTGTTCTTGGATATATGGATTTCGTTATTCAAATTAATGCTTACAATTGATACATATATACAATAGTAGTAGTAGGAGACTATATATATTTTTTGGAAAATGCTTAATAGTATGAATTAAATTTCGTACTTTAAATACGAATGACGTGGCCTGTTTTACATCTTTTTCAAACGCTATTCTTCTTCTTATTTTGTTATTTCCGATCCCCTTTAGTTTTTGTTTTCTTCAGCTGATATAATTTCAATCGAAGACCTGCTTCGAGTTGCAGCCATCTTCCTCAGTTGCGGTCCAATGAAATAATGTTTTAGCCTTTTAGGCCATTAACAATGCACTGGTGCAAAGCATTAGAAACTACTACGTTCAAACTTAACACAAATTAAGCATATCTTATCCTTTTTTCTTCTTCTGATGATACCTTACGTTTTAATGTCACATAGCATTGTAAAAAGATGTTCAGAGTTACAAAATTTTGCTGAGATTGTTTCTTTAGTTTTTGGTGCGAGATAGGAAGTCTACCAAGATTAGCGGCATATATAATCAAAAGTTTGTTAATTTTTAATTTCTTTTAATATTTAATTTATTATTTTTTATGAGAAATAATTACACCTTACATATTTTATGCGTTTCGTACTTAAATTTTTCGTGCTATATAGCACTACTCATATTTTTTTCTAGTACAATGATAACTTGTGATGTTGTCAAACCTAACAATAATATGAGATAATCTGCAATTAGAATGTTCTTCAATAAATAGGTAAAAGTTTTTATTTCACTAATTTGAATTATATACTAAATCAGTGGCGTGTCTGGTGCAAAATGGATATTTTGGTTGATTTTTTTTCCTCCTAAAACCATTTCTTCTCCAAAGTCAAAGGTAACAGATGATCGCGAATAGGTCACATATACTGACAATATACAACTGTACCTGGAACAATCGTAAACACCTAGACACTTATCAAACTGAGATTTAAATCATGAATTGCCAAGTTAATTTTTCAATGGTAAATTATAATTTGTTTTGATTCATAAGATTTAGAAATAAATAAAAGTAATGAAATAATTAAATAGGATAAGTTTGAAACTGCTCTTTTAATTAATTTTTATTTAACAATTTAAGTTTATGTGATTTTCAATTTCTTTCATAAAAATTGGTAAAAAAAAAAGTAAAAAAAAAAGAAAAAATAGTGAATCATTGAATTGTGTGATTCGTATCAATGATACGAAATTACATCAATTCATTCAAGTATATATATTATAAGATTCAAAGTTATTTGAAATTCATTTTATACGAATCAACAGCTGGTCATATCGTATCAAATTGTGCTATGAACAAACTTGAAATTAAGAATATGTATGTTTTTTCTTTTGAAGGAAGAAATATGAATGTTTCCAAAGTTAGCATTGTCATATATTGATTGCGTATTGTAATGCCCAACAAGGAGACAGGGGGTTTCATATTGTCATGCATTAAGATTAAAGATTTTATAACTTCCTAATCCTAAAGTTAATTTTAACAAGCAAACATTAAGATGGGGTAATTAATTTGGTTAGTGCCATAAGGCAATAGATTATCAATGGTCAGTTTCATACTCTAATAATCATGAATTCCCAAAACAACATGCATTTGATGTCCTCTTAATTTCTTTTCTTCGTTCTCATCACGGTGAAGAGGGAATCTAAATGTATGTTTAATTTACCTTATTACAGAAAAATAATCATCTATTTTTATTATGTTTCTAATAGTTTTTTTGAATAAAATTGACCTTATTTTTATTACCTTTCTATAATAAAACTTTTGAAAAAATAAACAAGTATTTCTAAGAAATTAATCTTTCCTGGATATATGTACTAACTTAGATCTTCACATACACAAAAAAAAAAAAAATCCATCTTGAGAAACTATAAAAGAAAAATCATCTTCAAGTTAATTGATATGCTTGAATTTGCATCATATTTTTTATGATATTCGTATATATTTCTAGTTTATTTAGGCACATTTTCTTAGTGTTTTGCATAGTTTTCATCCTTTTGGTTTAGATTACAATTTTTTTTATTTGTTTTCTACACAGGAAAGGGAACTTTAACCTCGAAAAAAAGAGGGAAATCATATGAGAAAAAAATTCTAAAGATTTAAAGTTGAACGGAGAACAAAATAGTAAAGTAGAAAGCTAGTTCGACTTATATGTGATGGTCATCATAGTTGGATATGCACTTGAAAAAGATCAACAAGGCAAAAATTTTCACAACTTGCCTGTGATGGCTACGACGAAGGTTGTGACAGCCACCAAAATTATAATTTAGGACAATTTTTCTTTCTTTTTATTATTATTCGGCCCTCCTTTGGAAACTAATTATTTAAGGGTTTTAGGAATTTTTTTAGAAGGGAGACAAACTTTTGACAACACTCTTGGATATCAATATTGTTTCTAGATTTCTTCTCTTTGCTTTCATGGAAGTTATGAGTAACTAAACTTTTTTCTAATTTAAGGATAATTGAGGTTTGGTTACTTCGAGAGCTGTGATGTCTAATTGTTCTCTATTGCTCTTTCATATTTTGATATTTATATATTGATTGAGTATATTCATTTTGTATTATTTTGTTCATTGGTGCAAAAGGGTCATTTGTTCAACAGGAATCTTTGAATACTTTTCCACAGTGCTTCCAAAATGTCAAGTATATTTGGGACGTTAGAATCAAAGAATTAGTTGTGAATTTTTTTTTTTTTATCAAACTAGTAGAGTTTATCTTTCAATTGAATGACATGTATAGTTGAATCAAAATCTTAATTCAATAATTTGCTTAAGAACTTGATGCATAGTTATTGAATTCCATTTGTTCAGGATGTAATCAAATTTTATTAATGTGAATTTTGTAATTATACTAATAACTTTTATATAGAGAATGATCAAATCTACATAACTTTTATACCGATATAATTTATACTAATTATACTTATAACTTTAAACTTACATCAAATCTAAATCGTTAATTCAGATTAATCCATGATATAATATCGTATTTTATATATAGTAACTGTAACATATTTTGTGACAATTTATCTACTTTAAATCAATCAATTAAATGATTTGATTTAATTACTTGTTTGATTGATTTAAATTTTTGTGTCAATGATTTATGAAAATTATTAACAAATATTTAAATAGATTATTAACATATTAAATTGCTTTTACAAATCTTTTCAATAATAAATACTAAAAATATATTTAATTACGTTAATTTTGACATATTTTTCGATTATTATATATATATATATATATATATATATATATATATATATATATATATATATATATATATTAGTTAAAAGTTAATTTTCTTTTTTACATTTTTTTTAATTTTTTGCAAATAATCAATTGTTAATAATTATTGATGCAAAAAGTTTTAATTAGCCAAACAATAAATTAATGCAAAAGATTTAATTGATTGGTTAAAGTAGAAATACAAATTTTTGAATTGGTTATATCTATGTCTGTGTGGAATTTGCCTTGATTTGTATTTTTACTTTGACGTGGACATGTAAATGACATATAAGTTAAACATAGCTTTCTGGTAAAAAAAAAAAAAAAAAGTTAAACATAGCTTGAATGGTAGAAAATTATCAAGTGTAGAATTTATGAGAAGTTTTACAAAATAAGTGTGTTGGTGGATTCCAACAGTGAGTGTTTTGTCAACCCTATGGTGAGTCCAGTTTGGATCACTTGTAAATGGGAAAAAAAATATTAAAATTAGTATAGAACTTTAATTTCATGAATAAATGTATGATTTATTAAAAAAAAGATATTTGATGAGAATGTTAGTGATAGGATCACACATTTAACTAAAAATTCTTTTCATATTAATTATTTTGTATACATATTAGACATCGATTTGACCAATTTTTAGAATTAAATCACATTTGAATTTTTTATTTGAATCATAAAAGTTGAAAACTTTTTATGAGGATGAATTGAAATATATTGTATAAATATTGAAAAGATTTTAAGTTGTAGTGAGTATTATAATATTGAAGTTCTTGATTTATTTATTTTTTTAAAAATGAAGATATTGCAAGAAGTAGAAAAAAAAAATTCATACTGATTATACAATATTATAATTAGTATTAATTATTATACAAATTATTTTTATTTTTACCTCGTACCAACACTAATGGACTCAACTTCAATAATTTCAAATAAGGCTATGCACGTTCGAAATGTTCGAATTCAAATCTTCCATAGTCAATAATAAATTAATGCATCATCGTCATTTCTTCAAAAAAAAAAAAAAAAAACGTCTCAGTGTCCATAGTTTATTCCTGAGTAACCTTTTGTGGAGAAATTATTTGACTAAACAACTATTTGAAAATCTTAACATAAGTACATAACTATACATTCGCCCTAAAGAAAGGAGAAAAAAATGGAAGCAGAACTTGTTCTCCTTAAAGACAAATATATTTTGTTACAAAATAAAACCGCAAATCAATTTGTTTATTTACCTTTCATTAATTGAATCCGTGTTTAAAATTGGAACGTAAAAATTTATACTTAATTGATTTATTTGATTTATAATCTAAGACGGGGCATAATTGTAGGATTTTATTTCATTACAAGGAAAGATAAATCAATCGTGGATCTTCCATTATTATAAATATAAATCAATCAATGTTTGAACTAAAATATTCCTTGGCCACCACCTATTTATACAATACCTTAGACCATAACCCTCATTTTCCTTTAGCTATGGATATGTTTAAGCAGAAGAAGAAAAACACAGGCCGCAAAAAGATTGAGATCAAGAAGCTTGACAAGGCTAGCAACAAGCAAGTCACGTTCTCAAAAAGAAGAACAGGACTGTTCAAAAAAGCCAGTGAACTCTGCGTTTTATGCAATGTTTATGTAGCCATAATTGTGTTTTCTCCTGCTGACAAATTGTTCTGCTTTGGCCATCCAGACGTTGACAGCATAATCGGTCGCTATCTCAAAGGAGCAGCAGAGTTTGAACCAGCAAAGCCAAAAGGAAAAGGAAAATCATCAGTGTCATACGAGGAGCGTAACAGGCAATACGAGGAAGCCACGAAGAAGTTGGAGTTGGAAAAGAAGAACCTGGCGCAAACTGAAATTTTGGCTAAGGGTTGGAACAGGAGGTGGTGGGACGACCCCATTGATCAGATGAGTGATCATCAGTTGGAGCAGTTTATGGTGTCCATTTATGAGTTAAGAAAAAAACTAGCAGAAAGGGCAGGTGAATTGATGATGATGTAGAATGTTTTGATCATTTTGATGAAGAAAATTTTCTTTTTGTTTTTTGTTTCTGTTCTACAGAGGAATAAGTTTCACAACATGTATGGCACATTATTTTGTACTTTTCAGATTAAACTGCATAAGATATCAGTCATGCTTTTATTTTAGTATTTGATAATTTTAATATATAAAAGAAATAAAAACTTGTATGAACGATGAGATTAAAAATATGTACAGTTGTTTTCCTATATCTCCGTACTTTTCTCATTTTGAATCGATCTCAAAGTTATATATCAAGATGCTTGGATTCATTTCTCAGAAAAAATTATTGCTAGGACTAAGAACGTCTCTATTAGAAATCGAACTCAATATATTAAATTTTATTTGATCATCGTGAAAGTTAGTGGGGTATGCTCGACTATTATTGTTGGTGTAGACTTAAGTTTATTTTGAAGATTCTCTATGGCAATGCATGCACTCACTCAATAAGCACTCACGTTAGACCTCTTTTCTCATCTTCGTCTTCTATTCCTCATCACCTGAGCCATTGTTTCATTAATAGGATCAACTAAACTACCTATTTGTAATGATCTACTATTTCGTATAGTAAGTCATATACTCTTTCAACTTGTGTAATTGTTAGAACATTTTTTGTATCATCAACTTCCACATGACCCCTTGGTAATTTTGTTGTGATAACTTCTAGAAAAGAGACAAAATATGCTTGTCTAACGTTTTGTTTGGTTGAATGAGAATCACATGTACTATACTGTCTACTCATCTTAATATCTACAATATTATATTACAAATGAACCCTTTGTGTTTCTTGTTTATTTAAACCATTCACGGTAAAAGAACGATCATCTTATTACTAAAACCATAATACTCCAACTAAAAGATATGTTGAATGATGTCATATCATCTTCTTTATCTAAGACCTTTTCACGTGTACCTCGCAATTTATAATTTTTGTACCACACGTACTCCAAGATTTTGTTTGTGAAAATTGTACCCACTAACAAAGTAGTTGTGTCAACAACTTTGATTTGGGATCCCAAAAGCTAATGACTTTATGTTTGTTTTGGTCATCTCATTCCTGTCATCATGAACCTAACAGAAGATACAATAAGCTTAAAAAATGTGTGTTTATCAATAATTAGTGTATATCACACTTACATATATGATATATCTTAAACCATTCTGGAAACTCTAATTGCATACAATTGAAAGCTACTTCATCATTGATGGGGTGATATTGCAAGATAATGCGGCTGCAAGGCAGCAAGTGTATGGTTTTAGAATGTTTACATATCTAAATTGATTAAAAAAAAAAAAAAAAAGGTTTAAAAAATTTATTACTTGGTTTTCAAACATACTTTTTTTTATTTAAATCCTAAGTTAAATTTAGGAATTTTTGGCATTAGGATCCACGTTAATTAGAAAAATTAACACAATCAATCAATTTGAATGTTATTTTAAAAATTGTCAGAACAAATATTTGAAACAATTAATTAATCAAGTATAATATTTGGATTCAGACAAATATTATATAATTTCAAATAATTTTCTAATTCACACTATATATATATATATATATATATATATATATATATATATATATATAGGTTTCCTAATATTGTAAGATATATATCTTTTATTTTACATGGTATCAATTATTTATGTGACTTTGTACTTAGTATATATATTTAAATTATACTGAAAAGTAAATTACTTTATATACAAAATATCACATTATATATAATATTTACAAATCCAATTATACTAATATAATAAATTTTCTAACTCTAATTGATTAGGAAATTAAATTAGTAAGTATAATAATATCAACAAATAATTCCAGAGATATGCATAACCTTTTAATTTTACAATATATTCTAAAGACACCCTAAAATGTTAAACACACACACATATGGATGATATTAAATGATATCAAGAATCAAATTTAGTATATTTACCTTTTTAATGACTTTTTACTATACGTAAATTTTTTGTTATCAATCTAGACATTGAATTATGTGATATTATTATTATTATTTTGATATAGAATGATTAAGATTTTCATGCATTCTTTTTAAGACCGCAGAGGATTTTAATCTGAAAAGTACAAAATAATTTTTTTTAAGATCTAATGGGAGTTCTATTTTTTTAATCTCTTAAATTTAAAATTTTTTTATTCTTGATTTTTGAAAATTACTCTTTTTAATCCCTCCCTAAAGTGTGTGCCAAATAAAGAATAATAAATTGACAATTTGTAACAGTTTTTAGCTGCTAAAATTTGATTTTTAATTTTTAGCCACCAGAATTTATAGTTTAAAACCGTCACAAATTGTTAATTTATTATTCTCTATTTGGAACAAACTCATGGAAGGAACTAAAAAGAGCCATTTTGAAAATTCAGAGACTAAAAAAAGTAAATTTAAATTTGAGGGACTAAAAAAAATAATTGTAATTTACTTGTTGAGCTCCTGTGTACATGGATTCATTGTGCAAATAGACTTACGGCAAAATTTAAAACAAAACAAACTGAAAAATGCTAGCTATATGTATTTAAGGGTATCATAATATCAGAAACTTTAATTTTTATAGTAAACCTTATGTAGCAAAAAAAAAAAAAAAGATAACCTACCTAGAGTGTTGCTAGAAAAATTGACATACCGTCAACAAAGCCCAATTTTTCATTTTCACACGTTTTTAACATTCCAAAAAAAAAAATATTACCAAACAACTTATAATTTTCAGTCAATTAAATATTCACCTTATTTACAGTTCACTCCATTAAAATTATGTTTGGATAAACTTTTTAATAAATAGGAAGATAAAAAACAAAAAAATAAAATAAATTAAACTTCTCTCAAACTAAAATCAACTTATACACTTCAAATTTTATAAAAACTCTTATATAACTTATCAAAAAAGTAAATTTTAAGTTAATTTTAACCATGAAAGAAACTTAATTCATTTTACTTTTTTATTTTTTCTCCTATAAATACTTGTTGAAAAGTTTAACCAAATAGAACTTGTGTAAAAAAAAGGACCCAAGTAGAAAATACTATAGGAAAGAACGAGAAGTTCACACAAAAATAAGGGGAACAAAAGTAATAGACAGTGGAATGTAGCAATAAATTATACATATCCAGACCTAGATACAATCATTAAAAATATCCACTAAACTATGTTTGTGCCTTTAAAGATCTTGTCTTGACACGATTTTGAGTCAAGCAAACAGGTTCCTAGGTGAATCTGCCATGCAAACACCAGGGTCAGGAGAAAAACTGAAAGAGCCCTTTTCAAGAACCCAACGACCTTCTTTCTTTCCACTTTACTCTGCAGCAGTTTCGTCACTGTCATCTCCTTCATTTCTGATATCTGGCAGTGTATCAAGATCGGTTCGACCCTCGGTCACATCCTCGTGGATACGAGTATCAGAAGAATCGATTGCATCTTGTTCAGCTGAATCCAAAGTTTCATTGGCAGAGGAAGAGTCTGATGTTTCATCAGTTTCACCTGTTTGTGTGTCACCTTTGAACATCTCATCCTCTGTGGCATCAACATTCTGATTTTCATTTGTTTCAGTGTTACCGTTGGACTTGTCACTTTCAGAAATATCAGATTCAGACCTCTCATTTCTGTAAATATTCTCGGTTACATTTGAAGCTACTAGATTAGATGATTCTCCTGCAGCCGCACCTTCATTTTCAGTTATAACAGAGACCGTTGAATTGGTATCATGCAGGTTTTCTTCAGAAATTCTGTTGCCACTCTGCTCTAATCCCTCTGTCTGCACATTTTTGACATCTCCAGGGATTGTTGTGTTCGTCGTGGAGTTTTGAGCTTGGTCAGATTCAGATAACATCACTGTTTTATTTTGTTCAGATGAACTTGATGTGTCGTTACCAGCTCCGGTCAAGTTATTGCTTGCTTCAGTGGTCACTACTGTCAGGTTACTGCTTGATTCCAAGTGGCTGTCAGAGTTTGTTGTGGTTGTTTTATTTAGAAATGAGCTATCATCCACAGGGTTGGACAAAGTGTTATTTCCAGTCTCTTTAACAACAGTTGCATTTGAAGAAATACCATCTATCACGTCACCTTCTGAAACCTTCAAATCTGAATCATTTTGCTTCCCGACACTTTCATCTGAATAAGTTGTCTCAATTTCAGGTTTTGTGATATTCATTTCTAAGTTCACATAAGAGTTTTCCAAGCTAAGTGTCTCAGTTTCGGTGCTAGTTGCATGAGTATCATGAGCCACAGCACTAGAAGCATCATCCCCCTTGTAATGTTCCTCCCGAGCCTCATGATTGTTGTGGTTTTCAACTAAACTCTCCTTTTCTTCATCCTCGTTTTCGCTCTCCTTCTCATCAACCTCTTCTTTCTCTTTCTCTTCATCCAAGAACTCATCATCACGATCAGTAGTATCCACCTCTGATTTCTCTTGATCATTTTCATCTATCTCATCGTCTCCTCCTCCTCTTCCTTCATCTTCCACATCTTCATTTTTGTTTTCATCTTCCTCCTGTTCTTCTGCTCCATTCTTATTTTCTTCTTCCCCTTGTTCTCTGCCTTCATGCTTGTTCTCGTTGCGTTCTTCAGTTTCATGCTTGTTTCCATCTTCTTGTTCTTCATGGTCATGTTTATTTTCTTCATCCTCTTCAATATGTTCATCTTCCTCTTCTTCCTCATGTTTTTCATTCTGAATTTCTTCATGCTTACCTGGATGAAGGTCTCTTCTACCGAGTTTCAGGATTGGATCTGTCGTCTGTGTACTGACTGACAGTTTTGCATCCTTGTCAAATTCCTTCTTCTTATCATGATTGTGCTTAACCTGGTAGATCAACCAGAAGCAAACACCAAGCAACAGAACAACTTGCAGAACATGCTTTACCTTGATGCCTTTGGACCTTTGGTTCCTACTTGGAAACCGTTTTATCATGTTTAACTTATTTGGAAACCCCTGATTTGCCTTCTCCAAATAGCAAGGGCAGGCAAGCTGCTTTGGATTGGAAAAGCGATATTAAGGGTAAGCTATGCTCATTATAGATTTATAGTAAAAAGGAAATACATATAATAAGCTTAAAATATCCCAAGTGTTTGTATCTATGAAACATTTACCAGAGTCTTCATTGACCTCAATAAAGAAATGTGAAAACTAGAAAGGACTATTAAAGGGGCAAACAAGATTTATGCTCCATTTCAAAACTTTTTCCTGATTGGTACAAGTTGTAAAAACTCTAAACAATAACAGTTCACTCAAAAAGAAGATTATATCAAAATAAATTTTCTACAGATGTTGATATAACAAACATTTCAATTAAAGTACTATTTTTCAGGGCATTTTCCAATTCCAGAAAACAATGTTCAACAAAACCATGTTAAACAACACATCAACAGGGTTCGAATTTTCATTCTCAACTTCCATGGCAAGTGACATCATCAATTATGTAACTAAGCAAATCAACTCCGGAAAACAGTGTAGTAGTTAATTTTGGTATTATGTTACTAAGCATTGCTATGTACTTCCACCACAAAAATCCATATAATTTGCAAAATAAGATAAAACCCAGCCACTATGGGGTTTCAGGAAAACAATCACACAAAGGAACAAAACAAAATGCAAAGAAGGCACAGGGAAGAAGCCCACATACAATCCCTAGAACCCCACGAAGCAAAACCAAAATGGCACCCACAACCATCAACCGAGAATTTCAAAACAAATTAAGTTCACAACAGATCAATGAGAAAACAAGCAGAAGCTCAGATTTTGTCCTTCCCAGTAAAACCCTATTCTTCATTAAGAACATGCTTGAAATAAAAGGGTCATAACCATTCTGAAGCATAAAATTGAGAGATGCAAACAGATATAGGGCATCGTATGCATATCTATTCACAGTAACAAGAATGAAAAGATTGAATTTTGAATAGAGGTTCAGCCTACCCTTGTTCCAGAAATGAGTGGAGCAAATCCCAGTAGAGAAAGGGTAGAAAAATTACCTGAATGAGCAGAGAGAAGGAAGTGAGAGAGAGTAGAGAGGAGAAGGTGAGGCTAAGACAAAAGTGGTGTCATTTAAGGATTTAGGTGTCAAAGAGGTTTCATTGGAAGTATGAGTGGTAGTGAGCAACACAGCGATCTAAAACGAGGAAGCTCCCGTGCTCTTGTCCTTTGACCGCATTCCGAGTCTTAATTAACCGTACACTTAAACCCCACTCGCCAGGGTCACCATACAAAGCATTGTCCTTTTCTTCATTCCACAAATTATCTATAAAGGATAAAAAAAAAAAAATTCTCCGTTCCCGTGAGAAACTAAACAGATTTGGAAATGTTTGATAAAATTAAGCAAGCATCAAGAAATTTTCAGTTTTTTATTTTATTTTTTATAGGACAGTAATCTAAAATTTATAATTTAAGTGGGGTCTTATATAAAAAAGTAATAATTTAAGTGGGGTCTATATATTGTTGCATTTATTTTTATTTTTTTTGTCTTTGATTGCATAATTCAGTGGATTGTCAAATTTAAATTTGTTTATTACAGGAATTATTTTTATGAATGATTTTTTTTTTCATCTGTAATAGTGTGTGAAAACTAGTGGAGATTCTGGAGAAGTAGCATAATTTTTCTTTTAAACAATAAAGTTGGTGATTAATTTAATTTTCTTTTTGTGAACTTTCCAATATCATTTCGTGTAAGACTATATATATATATATATAGGCAAATGTTAATCAGTGCTTTCAAGTACTAGTTAAGGAACTAAAAGAAGAAAGATTTTTATTCGGAGACGTAAAATTACGCTATCCATGATTTTTTTTGCAATCTCCTATGAATTTCACAGTAAATATTTTCTCCTTTTAATTTCTTAACAGGGCACTGGTTAGCAAGACCCATATATATATGGGTAAAATATATTTTTAGTCCCTGTACTTTCAGAAAAACTTGGTTTTAGTACGTGTATTTTCGAATCAACCATTTTAGTCCATGTACTTTCAGAAAAACTTGGTTTTAGTCCCTCTCCTCTAATGATGTTAATACTGTTAGCGGAAATACATTTTCGGTGGCTATAAACTGCCACAAAATACACATTCTCTATGTATTTAAACTCAACATCGTTGAGTTTAAGTTTATTTTTTTTAATAATCTTTAGCAATTTTTAGCTGCCAAAACTGTATAAGAGTAATGTGTATTTTGTGGCAGTTTATAGCTACCGAAAACTGTATTTCTGTTAACAATATTAACACCATTAGAAGAGAGAGACTAAAACTAAGTTTTTCTGAATGTATAAGAACTAAAACCAAATTTTTTTGAAAGTACATGAACTAAAATGATTGATTCGAAAGTACAGGGACTAAAATCAAATTTTTCTAAAAGTATAAAAATACAGGAACTAAAAACATATTTTACCCTATATATATATATATATATATATATATGAAAAATGCTACACCCTCCGAAAGAAAACAATCGAAATTTTAGTCGAACCACTTTTAAGTGACACCTGTCAGTCATAAATTATAAAATATTAATTAATTTTAACTTTTAAAAAATTTTCTCCTATTCCTAAGTTACCCCTTTCACTTACGGGCATGAGTTGCCTATTCTCTCTCTGCGGTTTGCTTGGGCTGCCGACGCCAAACTTCACCGGCGATTCACTTGGGCTGCCAACTACTACGGGGACGGACATGGACATTTTTGAAATTAAAATTAAAGGAAGTTTAGTTTCCCAAACGCACACTAGACATAGACATGGACATGTCGGTAGGAGAACTCAATTTCAATTAAAAAAAAACTCAATAATCATCCTATTTTTTGAAATCAGTTGATGATGGCAGAGCCTTTACTGAACCCTTATGCGATTGAATACTCAGATTTGCAGGAAAAATTTAAATACAACTTTCTCCCAAAAAAATGTATAGGGGTTCTGCATTATTTGTACATGAATTGTATCATATCTGCAATTTAAAGGGAAGAAGGCTGCATGCTAAGGAAGTAGTGGTGGGATATGCGAAGGGATGAAGGATCGCTGGATTTGTGATGCCGTCGTGCAGTTTGGAGGATGAACGCTTTGGCTGCCAAAGACACGGAGCCAAGTCTCGCTTCGTCGGAGATCCTTCGTTTCGCCGGTGCCGACATGGTGGAGGGTTGTCGTCTTCTACCTCGTCACCAAGTACGATCGTCGTGTGAAGGGGTGTGAGACAAAGAGTGGGTCACTGGGTGTGGTCGTCACAACCACAGTTGTAGAAAAGGGTAACTTTGGAAAAAGACTAAATTATAAAATGTTGAATTAAATAAACATTTTATAATAGAATCATTGACAGATGTTGTTATTTTATTGGATCTGAGGATATTTCGGACTATTTGTTCTTGTCAACAACTGGCAAACAAATTTCAGGAATTTATAGATGGTGGACTTGTCAGTTGGATCCAACATATCAATTCATAACTCGTTTTCTTTCAGTAATATTGGTCATACAGGAGCAACGTACAGCCAACTAAATGACGAATGCTTTATGCTTGTCGACTTATTGCTAGCTTCACGATAAATTGATTTGAAAATAACTTACAAATTGAAAGGCCTGTCACCAAAAATATAAAAGTATTAAACTCAGTTTGAATAATTTTCTTAATAATTAGTTATAAAAAAAGTAAAATAAATTAAAATTTTCTCATATTTTAATTTAAAATCATCTTACGCACCTTAAACTTTTAGAACTCCTATCATTTAATTTTTCCAAAAATTAAAATGTATAACTTAATTTTAACTAATTAAGAAAAATTAATTAATTTTACCTTTATATATCTTCTCTAATAAATATTTATTGAAAAAATTATCCGGAATCATCCTAATAATTGATTAGGAAAGGGCAGCAAAGTATAACAAATGGCAATTTTACGTATTTGTAATTTTGTATAGGCTTCTTGTTCAAATTAATCATTCTGAACGTTCGAATTGGTTATAAAATTCAAAAATATTTATTTTGAGATTCTCCCAATAAAGAAGACAGGGGAGGGTGGAACGGAATAGAATTGTTTGTTTTAAGTGCAATTCAATTTCTGATTTTACATCTAATCCACATTATGCCGAAGTAACTACAGTTCCCCTTATAGATATTTTGTTCGTTCTTTTTAGATACTCTTTCGTAGGCAAAGAAACAAAATGTAGTGAAATATAAGTTGTAGTTGCAGACTTGTAGTATATATAACTAACACTATAACGTCCCTACAAAGGGAGGGAAGGAATAAATCTTTTGAAGACCTTGGAAAAATGGAAGCTTTAAAACCAAGTATCTTAAGAGAAAATCTAAGGAGGCAAGAAAGCAAATGTGTTGTCAGCTTCTCATTTTTGTAAACTTTCTGTTAAGAAGAGAGGGAAAAGGCTTTTCTTGAGCAAGCACTAGTGTGTGTCCAAAGTCTGGTACATATTTTATTATCCTTATTCTGATCAATGTGATCAAAATAAGTTTCCTTGCCCCAAGGTAAGTTGGATCGGGATTCTTGGATGGCAATACTCTCGAATTCATCTTCCAACGTGTTCCTTTGTTTGCCGGTAACAATTTAAGCATGTTTGGCTCATAAAACTAAAGATAAAGAAGAGAGAATCTCTTAAATATGTAAAAAAGAACTTCACTTGATTATTCATACAAATGACAGTGAGAAAGGCTCTATTTATACTAATCCTATAGGACTATTTTCAACCAAAAAAAATGGATTTTACAAGACAATATTATTATGGTGCATCAATGGGTTTTTGTCACTCCTATAACGTTTGATTGTATTCATGACCCCTCCTTAGTTACTACTGTAACAGCATGGCCCCTCATCAATGTTAATGTTGCAGTAGTCATCACTTTAAGAGTACGTTAACATTTATTTATGTTGTAATGTGAACTCTTAACGAATCCACCTACTCTCAACCATGAAGATTCGGACAGCTAAAAATTCCATTGCTTCCTTCTAAAGATATTCTTAATTTAACAAAACTGTCATTGTCCCTCCCATGCAATACCTATATATAGCTCCTCAATTATTAGATACAAGTTATTCTTTCATAAGAACCATGAAAAACTTCCATACAGCACTACTTATCTTCTTCATTGGGTTTGTGTCCTCAAGTCTGTTTCAAGTTTCTGTTGCATCTGTTGTTTCAACAGGAGATTTCAATAAGGACTTCTTTGTGATATGGTCTCCTACCCATGTGAACACATCTGCTGATGGACAAACAAGAAACTTGAAACTGGACCAAGAATCTGGTACTAACTATCTAGTTTAATTTAACTAGCTGCATGATCAAAACAATAGATTCCTTTCTTAATTATGAATTTATGAGTTTGGGTTAATTATTGTTGCAGGAGCTGGTTTTGCATCAAACCAGATGTTTTTATTTGGGCAAATTGACATGCAAATCAAACTAGTGCCAGGTGATTCTGCAGGCACAGTCCTGGCCTATTATGTAAGCAAAACCCTTTACCTTTCTTTTTTCTGGTTGTTTTGAATCATAAAAATATAGACTCATTTTAACTTGGCAATATATTATTACAGCTTACCTCTGATCAACCTAATCGAGATGAGATAGACTTTGAGTTTCTTGGCAATGTCTCTGGGCAGCCATATATTCTACAAACAAATATTTTCGCAGATGGAACTGACAATCGAGAGGAGAGGATTTATCTGTGGTTTGATCCTACAAAGGACTTCCATACTTATTCGGTGTTGTGGAATATGCACCAGATTGTGTAAGCCATCTTCTACAATCAATGAAACCTTTTTATAGCCTAAATTGCATTACTCTTCAATCCTTTATACTTGGTTGGTAGCGGAAGCAACTTCAATAAATTACTTACATTGATGGAAACCACTCAAACAAGCCTATCTGATTAATGCACTTATTTAATTGCACTAACATACATAATTGAGAAGTTTAATCTGCTTTAGTTTTTGAAGTTGGATATGGTCAGGACTTAGGTGTTTGATTCCTGATCGGTGCATATGGAAAAATATCTGTTGAGAGAAGTCAATATCTTAAATTGATCTCTATATACATCAAGAGACTAATCTTGGTTCTCAGCCAAGGATACCTTGATTACTTTATCAAAAAAGTTGTTGAAGTTGAAAATGTTAAACTTTTTAAATAATTTTCTGTACCATGTAAGTTTATATATTATTATGTTTCCAAAAGGTTAGAGTTGTAAAGTTGACTTTGCCTTTTGCAGGTTAATGGTGGATATGATTCCTATAAGAGTGTATAGAAACCATGCGGACAAGGGTGTGGCATTTCCTAGATGGCAGCCAATGAGTCTGAAAGCGACCCTGTGGAATGGTGATAGCTGGGCAACACGAGGTGGCCAAGATAAGATTGATTGGACAAAGGGTCCCTTCATAGCTTCATTCAGAAATTACAAGATTGATGCTTGTGTGTGGAAAGGGAACCCAAGGTTTTGCAGAGCAGCTAGTCCTACCAATTGGTGGAACCAATACAGCTCTAGCACACTGACGTCCACACAAAGAAGGTGGTTCAAATGGGTCAGGAAATACCACATGATTTATGATTACTGCCAAGACAATGAAAGGTTCCAAAACAATCTTCCTAGGGAATGTTCTCTTCCCAAGTATTGATCAGAAAGGAGGATGATTGCTTTGGTTTCTATATTTTTCCTTTCTCCTTTCGCTTTTAGTTTCAGATGTGTTGTTACAATTATTATTGTGTTTAATGCCACACGAAGTTAAAAAGCTAACTTTCATTTGCTTTTGAAGTAAAGCGTTCAATCATAATGCTGAGTTGATGGTTGTGAGTTAGGAAAGGTTTTTAGCCCTCGTGTAATTAGTTGTCTAGAGTTAAAATTTAATTCACATATGTGACATATATTAGTTATCTGGATATATAAACTAAACTTTACCTCTCCTATAGTTTAACACTTTTTCAAAGTATCGTTTTATACTCTTTTTCACCTAACTCTATAATTTGGAGTAAAGTAAGAATGTTAATTCTATTCAAAATAACATTGGTTAATTCCTATACTTTTTTGTTACGTAACTCCCATATAATTTGAATTAAAGTGAAAAATTAAATTTTTTAGTTCTAATGTTACGTCTTCTCTTGTTTTACTTGTGACCTTCATCCGTGTATGAAAGAAAGGTTGATGTGCCAATTGCATGACAGAAACTCCATATTATTTTTCGTACTAGCTTCAAAATGATTTTCCTTCGACCAATGTGAAACACCTAGCATTTCATAATTAATTTGTTAAAAGAACTTTTGTGAAGTCCCCATCAAGTAACTACGTGTTTATTGCTCACCACTTGAATCCCTTATGGTTCTGTTTCTATATGTAAACTACTAGTAGTGTGTTTGATTTCTCGGTAGCACGAATTCCAAGACCGTTGAACGGAGAAGTATGTGAGAGGAAGCTTCTAAATCAACGTACGTTTGGGGTGTGGGAACAGAAAAGCAAACACACTCTAGATGTTTGCATTGAAGTTGTAATTGGGTGCCTTGTTCCAAAAGCTGGACCACAGTTGACAATGGCTCAATGCATTGTGTTAACTGTGCTATTTTGGCATTTCAAGTGCTCCACTGAGATAACCTAAAACCAAAAGCAACTTCAATGCATTTCGTGATAGGGTATGCTTACTCCAACTCGTATTTTGACATTCTTCTCTTGTTTTACTTAGTGAAGACCATTTTCTTATCCGTTCAATAGGGGTATTCGCGGATTGGATTGGATCGAGTTTGAAGAGAAAAATCATCCGATCCAATCACTTCGGTTTTCTTAATTAATCATCCAATCGGTTTGATAAAAAATTTAAATCCGATCCAATTTAAATCAGTTTGGATTGGATCGATTTTCGATTTTAGTCTTGTTTATATTTTTCTTTGGAGAAAATATTAAATAAATGGTAATATATATAATAAACATAATAAAAGATAATTTAAAATATTAAATATCTTCTTTATAAGTCAATAAACAACTAATAATAATATAACTCTTCAAATATATACTATTAAAAGTAAATTTATATAACTTAATAATTATACTTATGTACCTTTAATCAAATAGTTACTAAAAAAATATCTTCAATTAAATAGATGTTTCACAAATAAATATAAGTTATGTGATAATTTTATAAATATATAAGAAATAAAAATATAAACATGAGTAGTATCATAAATTTATGAATAAAAATGTATATGTATATATAACTTCGGTTTGGATTGGATTTCAAAATCAAATCTAAAATTCGATCCAATCCAATAAAAAATTTCGATTTTTTCAATTTTCGATCCATTCGATTTTCGATTTATTCGATTTTCGGTTTTTTTGATCAGTTTTTTCGGTTTTGATTGGATTGGATCGGTTCATGAACACCCTACCGTTCAATACCAAATAGATTATTTTTACCGAGTCAAATGCAAAAATAATACAAGATTATTAGATTAGTTATGGGTTCGATTTTTTATTTAACTTGTAGGTCCGATTTGATCTAATTTTTTTATTTAACTAGCTAATCCAATTCAATTTAGAACATGACCTTGGTTAAAATTACATGGCCTAAGCCTAATTTGTTTATCTGACAATGTTAAAGGCCTAGTCTACCCTACATGAATGTTTGACCTAGCCTAAGGGCCTATTTTGTCATAATTTAACATCAAGATAGAGGTCAAAATAAATAAATAAATAAATATAGGATTTAATGCAATATAATAAATTTAGCATAATAATAATAATAATAATAATAATAATAATAAATATTTATTTATGATTTTTTTAAAATAGGTCGGCTTGTTAATTAAGCCAAAAGGGTTGTTTGAATGACTTAAGGCCTGAACTTTTCAATTAAATATGTTTTAATAAAAGCGTTTGCTTGGCTTATTTTCTAAAAAAGCTTGGTTTGATTTAGGCCTGATGTAAATTAGGCCATAAGCCACTATCGAGCCGTTTAACTTATTTTCACCCCTAACCACAAAGTCACAAATGAAATAATCACACACTAAAATTCATAATTTATTACAAAAATTTAATAATATAATATTTATAACAATTAATTTCTATAATATATTGCCATGGTATTAAATTATAATGTGGTATAGTATTAGTTATTAGTATTAATTAATTATTATAAAAGTTATAATTAAGTAAAAATTAAGTTGCTCTAAAAATTCAAAATTAATATTCAATTTAATAATATAACATTTAAGAATAATTCAATTTTTATTTTAACAACACACTGAATATTAATTTATATATGTTAGTGGAGTTATTATTATTAATTTATTTAAAGCATATTTTATTCAACTTAAAATTATTATTGTTGAATAAAAAAGCTTAAGATTATTAATTTAATTTTTTTTTATTAAACTTCAATATTACAATCATAGGTCCAATCACCTCACCAGCTCCCTAATTTGACCAAATATCTCAAACCCCTAATCGCGCCTAACCACCAGCATGAGTCCTTCGCGCCTCACCACTCCCAATCGTCAGTCCGCTGCTGCTTGCTTCACGCCAGCGCCGCTGCTTCGTCTTGCCAGCGCCGTCACTGCTTCTGGCTAGCGCCGCCGCCGCTTTCATCTCTCCACCGCTGTTGCGCTCATTTTCAGGTATACTCTCCACCGCTGCGCACAAGGCTCACTGATAATCTTCCTAGTGATTTTGATTGGAGAGATCACGGAGCAGTTACCCCTGTCGAGAATCAGGTACCAATAAATAATAAATAATTATTATAATAATAATAATAATAATATAATTTGTTTTAATGTTTGGTTTTGATTGGTTGGGAAATTAGGCTCTCGACGGTGCTCACTTTCTGGCTACAGGGGAACTTGTCAGTCTTGGCGAGCCGCAGCTTGTTGATTGTGATCACGAGGTTTGTTTTAACTCATTGTTCATGCAACTTGTTTTTTATGCTCTGAATCTCTGATTACATATTAAGGTGTAATTTTTGTCCTGGGTTTAAGAGACTTCTTGTCCTCTGTATTTTAGAACTGAATGGTTGTAGAAAATTAGATAAATGCGTTAAATTATATGGATTATGGGCTGCATAAAGTATACTTATTTAGAAAATTAATAATTAAAGTTTTAACAACTTTATATAGTTTGTTACATATATGTTCACATCCCTGGTTACAAGTGCGCTTTATTTTCTAATATATACCCTCCACTTAAAGTAGTTAAATCCAAAAATTGTAAACTAGTTCTTCTGATCGATTCTTCTGTCAATTTTTTGCTTCCTATAGCTTTATAAATTATAACTTTCATATTCTCCTCTTCCTTCCTTCTTATGTTCTAGTGGAGTTTGATTTTTTTTTTTTTCTTTTTCAAAATGTATGTTGTAATTCATGCTTGTTGTAATTTGAATTTGTCTTTTTTATTTGGGAGGATAAGAGTGGAGGAGAGGAGGTGAAGTAGATCGCCAAAAGCATGATTACCATTATTTTAATGGTAGGAAGGAAGTTAAGAGATTATTTGCCTTGGTATATTATGGTGTTCTGTCATCACTAACTTGGTTTCTTAAGAAACATAAGCATACTAGGACCTTTAATTTATTTTCCTTTTCTGGCTGCCTTTTGATCTATTTATTACTTTATTTGTAATATAAATCATAGTTATCAATGGTGCGTGAAATAGTGGTGTAGCAGTGTATAGTGGCCATGGCTGCTAGAGTTTTGAATAGCAGTGTATAGCCCGTGCTTATTGAAATAGTGGTTGTAGCAATAAAGGTACCCATTTGCCATGGATGGTAAAAGCAATAAAGGTCAGATTAGATCCCATGACTTCCATTTCTCTTTCAACAACCAAACCACTAAATCATTTTACTTGTTTGAATTATAATATAAACACTATATTATATATAACATTACTATGTGACTTAATTGTATTTTTAAAAATAATTAGTTAATGTTAAATCTAGTTTAAAAATTAATAAATAATAAATAATAATTTATTATAATAAAAATATTTAATAAATAAATTATATATTTTATTAATTAATATATTTTTTCATACAATAAACATACAATCACTTTTGTCTTTCATCTCATTTTGACTCCATTTTCTTCTCTACCACATAACTAATATTATATTATTTGTTTTAATTTTATACTTATATTATTTAATATATTAAAATAAGATACTATATTATTTATTTAATATTATTTTAATATAGTATGAGTGATATGGTAGAAAAAACATAGAAAGTTGAGAAGAGAAAAGTGTTTGTATATTTGTATGGTTATATTTATTGTATGAAAATATTAAAAATTAAGTTTATAAATTTATTTATTAAATATCTTTATTTTAAATATATTTTTAATTACGGTATAACTTAATCCGTATTTCTGCCACCGACAAACGGTTCAAGCCCAAGCCAAATACAAAGCCCAATCAATTAATCATCTCTAATTGGACACGCAAGCCCACAACAAAGTTCCAAGAGGAGAAGCCCATGTTTCTATGCCAGATTTTTTTTTTAATAAACTAATTTTCCCTAACCTATGTTCGTAGTTCCTAGTCCAACGTTTGCATTGCGCTTCCTAAAACTCTCTTCGGAACCGTCACAGGCTTTTGAGACAGCTGACGAGAGACAAGATATGGCAGAGAGGAGCAAAGAGCTTCTCCAGTTTGAGCATAAGGGCACGCCCCTTTCTTCCTTAGGTCTCTATCTTTCTTCAATGGATTTTGCTTTTCTTATTTTTCCTTTATTTTGGGCTCTAATGATGAAATTTTCTTTGTTTGTGCAGAATCTGCTCTTCGTGTTTGTGATAATAAAAGAGAATCAGACACTCAAACTAGGAGACTCCCTCCTCATGGCACGCCCCTCACTGCCCCTCTTCCCCCAAGCCAATGTACTGTTTCAAATTCATCCCTAGTCTTTAAATTTTACAGCTTTTATTAAGGCGCACCTCAAATATTGGTTAATTACTGTAAAGTCAAAGTTGGTTATGGTTGTTAGTTTGCATGATACCATATTGACAAAAACCCTGAATGCTATGTGCAAGGGAACTAACTGGTATTGCCTAGAAATTGCCACATTCTCTTTTGGATGATGGCTAACTCTGGTTTGCTTAAATTAATTTTTTCACATTTATATTTCGAAGCTCATAACTGGGCTATGACGTGCCTTTACAATTGTTCATGATGATGCTGGGGATATCACCTATAATTTATGGGTGTTCCTTTCCTAGATAGTTGTTATGCCCATAACCGTACTTATTGGGTATATACACCCAATGCTCACTTATCAATCCAAGTACACGTTAGTCGATGCAAAACATTAAATTTGGTTTATTACAAAATTAAACAAACTACTGCTTCTTTCACTCCCTTCAAAACTTGTGCCTTCCTTTTATGTTTTTGCTTACTTGAGTTACAACATTATGAAACTTGTATTTGTATTATGATTTAATTTAATTTCTTTGTTGTTTAAGTTTTTATATTTCTCTATGATATATTATGCTATACTTGTACTCTAGTTTTCAGGATTTTGTTGTACTCTGTACCTGTACCGCTACTGTTACCCATATCCATGCAAACTACCAACCAGTTATGCCCCCCTGTTAGTGTGACGGACCTATAGTCAAGTCGTAGACAATAGTACTTCATTGTTATTAACCATTGTTGCCCTTGAATTAGGATCTCAATCTGAATTAGTTCTCTCTGCCGCTGGAGTTCCCCAAAAGGGTCTCTTTGGTCTTATGTTGTCTTCAACTTAACTTTTGGTGTGATTTGTCTGAAACTGGTGTTTTTCTGCCCCTTGTCTTGCGTGCCAAACAGATTTGCTGTATGTTACTGGCTATTACTATAAGTGAAATAGTTTTATTGTTTAAGCATTTAAAGCTCAAGATCTTAATCATGTTGTGATCCAATATAAACTCCAGTTCCTGTCTACAAAAGTTCTTTTATTTGTCTCTGCATGATGGTGTTGGTTGGGTATTCTCTGCCTGTTCATGCGTGTTTTTGTATGTGATTGGTCACTCAAGAATCTTAAATCACTATTGCTAAACTTTTAGTTTGAAGGAAAACTAAACATGGATGTAACTCACAGAAACAAAACAAGATCTTGTTGCCTTTTCCCTGAATAAATTTCACTGTTGAATTGGGTTTATATTACACTACCTAGTTATATTCTAGTCATAAGCATTGAAGTATTCATTGTTTGAATGTAGCAGAATTCTGAAGGCAAAGTTATAAAAATGAACTACAATTTTTTTTTTCCCTGACATCAAATTTTGTTTGTTGATGCAGTTTTAGGGAAGGTTAAAGACTTCCTGGGAGTGATGTCAGAAGCAAATAAGCGGCTGGAACTTGATGCAAAGGTTAAAGATTGTTCTATGACTAAACCCATAGTTTTTCTGCTTTGCAACTATTTTCTCCCTTTTTTACTTTAGGGTTAATTAAGTTTTTTGTCTCTAAACTTTTTCAAAATTCGGTTTTTAATCCCTAAACTTTAGTTTGACTGGTCAAGGTTCCTAAATTTTTTAAAAATTCAGTTTTTAGTCCTTGAACAAAATTTTAACCAATCAAAGTTCCTAAATTTTTTACAAAATTGGTTTTTAGTCCCTAAACTTTTAAAAATTCAGTTTTTAGTCCCTGAATTAATGAGATTTCAGGGACTAAAAACCAAATTTTTAAAAAGTTTAAGGACTTTGACCGATCAAACTAAAGTTTAGGGACTAAAAACAAAATTTGTAAAAAGTTTAAAAACCTTGATCAGTCAAATTAAAGTTTAGGAACTAAAAATCAAATTTTGAAAAAATTTAGGGACTAAAAACTTAGTTAATCCTTTACTTTATTCTATCTTTTATAGCTTTAAATATATAATATGTAGGACCATCCCGAGAATTATGATATTGAAGAGCTAACTGGAAATGAATCCGAAGTTATTGAAATGGTCAGTATTATCTCTCTTTGTATATCAATAATCCCTCTAACTACCTGTCTATATATTACTGACTTGCAAATAGTGAATTAAATTATTTATTTTGCTTTCATTTTCAATTCTTGCAGGATTTGATGCTTGGTGTCGCTGATCTTAAAACACCCGAGGCAGTGGCTGCTGCTGAATCTGCAATATCCACTTGTCAGCCTGTGATTCCATTGGCTGCTGATGATAGTGAAACAGATTTGGAGGATAGTAGTGCTGATGATGACAGTGGGGATGATGAAATTGAAAGCAGTGACAATTATTGCAACGATGGAAACAACGGCGAAAAGCCTTTGTCTCTTGTTCAAGAATCATCTATTTCCGATAAGGATAATATTCACGAAAAACAAAAGGGAAATGGTCATTCCAAAAAACGTCCGAGGATAGTTGAGCTATCATGAGCCTAACGGGTTTTTGAGGATTAGATCCTTATGACTATTTACTGAGATGATTGCGACCAGTCACAGTATATTTATACATCTGGGGTTGGAATTTTCTGTATGTGACTTTTTCTGCTTTGCGAGTATAACCATAGCAGCCCACATCAATGAGATAATACAGTGGGAAAATTTCAATCTACCAATGTATTTACGACCTCTATGTCAGGGGCAACTGGTGAAGTAACAATTCCTTGGCTTTATTGTAGAGTTCTCTATTTTTAAATTGTTGCTTACGTGCATTATTTAAGTTATCATCCTTACTAATTTTCCCTCGTCTCAGCGAATGAGAAAAGATGACAAAATAAAGAAGAAACAAAGCACTAATATATTACCACGAGCTGTGACAAATAATAGCAAATATTGTAGGAAATAGGAAAGTTAGTATTATTTTTAATTCTATCAGTGATTTAGTACCCGACAACTGATATATTGTATTGACACAACACATACGACGAGCTGTGCTACCAGCAGAATTGCTACAGCATACATTTTATAATTTATAATTAAAACAAACTGAGGGTCACACATTACAAGTTTCTATCTCACTTTGAGCAAAGTGATATTTGGATTGTCTAGACAAGACTACGACCGATCAACTTACAAGTGTTCCCAAACATTGCACTTTAGTTAATTGAATTTGTTTATTCTGAATCAACTATGTTTTTTTACTACCATCACTATGGTCAAAATCTAGCGAGGATATGGGTCAGTAATTGAAGCCTCCTTGACCGATTCTTGAGCTGATCTAGTTGTGTGTGCGTTTGATCTTGTTGTCCTTGAATTAAACTCCCATAACTGCATGTCTGGAAGGTTTCCAGTTCTATCCACATAAAATGCAGGTTCTAAAGGTAGTGGGAGAGAGAAAGAATGACTATTAAGCACGTGTATAACTGAAGCCATGGTAGGTCTGACAGCTACATTGTCTTGAACGCAGAGTAACCCAATGTGGATGCATCTCATTATTTCATTTTGTGAACCGTTGTTTAATGTGGGATCTACGATATCTGTAGCTCTTCCTTCCCTCCAGTTTTGCCACACCTGCGTGAATTTTCTCAATTACATATATTATTAGTTAGATTCCATTTCTATAGTATTGTAGATTATTAACACGTAAGCTTCTCTAATTTGATACGTCTAACAAGGTAAATAAAAAGAAATGGGTGACTTACGAAACTCAGTAGATCCTCTATATAATCTCCACGACGAATGCCACTGTTCTTTTGGCCACTTACAACCTCAAGAACCAGTACACCAAAACTAAAAACATCTGACTTTTCTGAAAACTGTCCATGCATTGCATATTCAGGTGCCATATATCCACTGCATAATTAAGCAAAATCTTTTCACAAACATCTACAACTTTTACACGGCTTTCAATTGCTAAACCCAATGAGATTATTAACAACTAATAAGCTATAACACATTCGAATACTCACTAGGTTCCAACAATTTTATTTGTGTCTCCATGAGTTTGATTCACACCAAACAATCTTGCTAAACCAAAATCTGATATTTTAGGATTCATCTCTTCATCTAAGAGAATGTTACTTGCTTTGAGATCACGATGGATAATGCGCAATCGGGAATCTTGATGGAGGTAGAGAATGCCTCGAGCAGTACCTGCAATGATTTTGTAACGCATTTCCCAGTCTAATTGTGCTCTCTTGGTTTGATCTACATAGACAAACAACCCATATGAATCTTAGAATTACGTAACTAATCTCAGTTTTAAACCACAACTGAATTAATAAATGTATGGTCCAATTAAACAGATAGTCAAATTAAACCTACCAAATATGAAGTAATCAAGGCTTTTATTTGGAACAAATTCATAAACAAGTAGCCTTTCTGATCCTTCTAGATAGAAACCAAGTAGCCTAACTAAATTTCGATGCTGAAGCTTAGCCACTAAAAGCACTTCATTCTTGAATTCTATATCTCCTTGTCTAGAATTTGTTGACAACCTTTTGACGGCAATCTCTTGTCCATTGGAAAGCCTACCCTGAATATGTATCAGTCAGGAATAAATTTTTTTTTTAATAGTAAGCTCTTCCCAAGTAATTGTGTATACCATATTTTGATAAAGTTACGTTTAAAAGTGTTATCTTACCTTGTACACTGTCCCAAATCCGCCCTGTCCGAGTTTATTAGAATCAGAAAAGTCATTTGTAGCATCTCGTATGGTGTTAAAGCCGAATTGCAATGACTCTGAAATATCAATTTCATCATCATATTCTTCTTGTTGAGCTTCACACGGAGAACAGATTCTGTACCTGTCCGAGGGTACGATCGTAATCTTCTGTTGTGCTGATCTCTATTTATCTTTCTCCGTCGTCTTCCGTCGTGTATCGGATGGGGTAGGTACCTGCAAAGGCACTCCGACGCTCAAGTCAGAGACTCCCCAAATATAGTAAATGAATGTGAATAATGAGTATGAATGAATAGTATTACCTCGAGAATCTCACCCTATTTATACATATTTTAATGGGCCTTGGATCCATGGGCCTTACCTCGATGTTACCATTAGTGTTAATCCTGTATTATCGTTTGGTTTATGTTTAATGTTATATTTAATGATACTTACTATCTAATATTAAGTTTCTTCTCATTCAGTGGCATCGTTCCGGTGGGCCGGGACGTGCTCGGCCTACAAAGCTTGTTTGGAGTATGCAGCGATAGGCCGAGGGGTATGTGACAATAGGCCGAGGGGTACACATGCCTCCCAAGCCTCGAATTCGAATAAGAATAAAGAGGGTTTATAACAAGGACAAGTTAGTCGAGCTATTGAAGTTGAAGGGTGTTTTCTGATGTAGATCCCAGGTTAAAAGTACATGGGCCCTCTTACTCCTTTTGTATCTTGGTATAGCGTAGTAAATTATCCGTAGCTGAGTGGTATGCAACGGCCTATGCCGCGGCATGACAACCGAGCAGTATGTAACGATCTGATAACCTCTGACTGCCGAAACATGGGTCCATGTTTTACTTTAATTGAGCACTAGGTACAGTTCTTGGTTTTGCATATGCATTGGCCGAGATATGTGGAATTTTAATGTTATTTGAGAACCTTGTCATGTGGCCGAGACATAGGTTCCGGGTTTGATATAGTTTTCAGTTTTTAAAGCGACCGAGACATATGTGACGACCTTCATTTTAATTATGTATGTGGTCTTAGCACAGGTTATATTTGTGGACAGGCCGAAAGGTGGTACTGATTGCCTCATGTGGTTGTCTGAGACATATGGCTTGATTTACGGCTTAGTTGATCGAAGATTGGAATATTGCTCGTAAGAGATGGGAAACCTATGATGAATATACTTAAGAATTTTAAAAAGAGCATAACTTTTGACTCATGTGTCCGATTTCAGCAAATTATATGTCTATTCCATATAACTTTTCGAGAGGAACGCGTGGCAAATCCCGAAGGGGATTTGGTCCAGTACTTTTTCCAAAAAAGCTCTCCTTCACCTAAAAAATGGGCTTCAAAAGAATTTTTTAGGTGTGGTGCTAGACAATAGGTCTCGGCTTTGGACCTTGAGGATGCCGAGAGGGGGTCTCGGCTTTGGATCTTGAGGATGCCGAGAGGGGGTCTCGGCCTTGGGTACTTCGAGATAGGGGTCTCGGCCCTCGGCCTTGGGTGCTTGGAAATAGGTCCCGGCCCAGTGTTATAGGTTCGCAAGTTGTCGTAATGGGCTTCGGCCCAGTATGTTCGGAATGTAGATTATCTACGGTTTTTAAATGCTGACGTTTGTATTTTTCCTCGGGAATGTAAGACGTGCACGTCGGGATGTGCCTCCCCGTACTTGGCATTTATGACTTGGTTGAGGAGATAAAACGATAATCTGGAAACCGAAGCGTTGTGTAATGACGATCGTTGATTTAGATCAATCAAACGGTGGGGAATTTACAACCGTTTGGGCCTCTATGGGCTTACTATCTATAAATACCTATCGTCTAAGATTCTTCTTCCATACTTCATTCTCCAGTTAACCTTTCAATCATATTGTCTGAGTGCCGAATGCTCATAGAGAGCCATGCGCGCGCCGTATACTCCTCAGGTACGTAACTTCTTTTTAATGGACACAAGTAATTCTGGTAGTGGATCTGGGGAATCCGAGACCGAGGTCTTTGCTTCAAACGCGGATTCTGATAATGGGTCGGACGCCGACGCAGGAAATCAGTCCCACCCAGAGTCAAATATGTTGATTGAGAACGAGATGAAGATGGAGAACGATACCAATGCTGAGTGGGTTGCTAGCGCCACTGAAGCGGCATCATCAAACCATTCTGAAGCTGCACTTCGGCCGGTTGAGTTCCTGTGGGTGCGAGACGAGACTTGGGGTTATTACTCCAAGTTCCAGTGGACTGAGGTTTTGGAATCCTTCCTTGGTTATGCGAGGTTGTGTGACCGTGATGAAGACGATCTGTTCTACGTTGAGAGGTGTAGTGAGACCGACCAGGTTTTTATGGACTCAGCTTCGGGAGATGATCCATATTTTTTTATGTATGACTCGTTGTTCACAAAATTGCATGTTCGAATTCCGTTTGATGAGTTTACCATGGCCGTCCTCCGTGTTCTTAATGTAGCACCTTCACAGTTACATCCTAATAGTTGGGCATTGATCCAATCTTTTAAACTGTTATGTAAATGTTTCTTTATTAGACCAACGCCGGGACTTTTTTTGTATCACTATTGTACTCGTCCTCGGAAGGAGGCCGAGTGGGTATCACTAATTAGCAGGTTGAGTCCTAATTTATTGATGTCGTACACGACTTCTTGGAAGAAGTTTAAAACTGGATTTTTCAAGGTTTCTGTCGGGGTCAACGGAAAGAAATATATCTTTAATGATGGAAAACCAATGTTTCCGCTTAGTTGGACGAGAGAGCCTAGGAGGTATGACGAATATCCACTATACTTGTTGACAGACCGAGAGAAGAAGAATCTGGCTTTTTTGAATCGACTTCCCAGATCCATTCCCAGTAACCAGATAGTTGCTTTATATTTATCCCCACATCTCCATGTGGACCTACATGGTCAGTCTTAGGTCTTTTTATTTACTGTTTTTATATTTTTTGTTTTCCTAACACATTTCCTTTGTTTTTCAGGAATTTTTGTTCAAATGGACGACCCCTTCGACTATCAAAGTATAAGGTTGCACGAGTTAAGAGAGCATGAGAAGGAGGTTGCTGCTGGCAATGCTGATATTGGCCCTTTGACTGTCAACAACCCACCTCCCCCTGGACAGAAGAAAAGGAGTAAAAAAGGCAAGTCAAAGAAGAGGACCCATGAGGAAGAGCAGCAAGCCGAGGGGCGAGACCAGAGGCTTCGTCAATGAACTCTCAACTTTGGTACTGTTGGGGGTGATATTGGAGGTCCTTCTCATAATTTGATTGTGACCGGACACCCACCTCCTTCTGCAAATACTTCTCCTTTTCTAGGTGAAGCGTTCTTTGGTCGAGATTTCAACCCCCTATCTATTATGAATCTTGAGGCTATGTCTTCGGCTAACAAGGATTTGATTGCAAGTTCAAGTGCCCAGGTTGGTTTGGCGGCCTTTTCAGATCTGATGGCTCGTGCTTGGTCATTGGGTCAATTTTGGGGTGCTGAACACTCCAAGGTTTCTTCTCAGGCATTAGAGATTGACCGATTAACTAAGGAACTTGCTAATTCTACTGAGGATGTTCAAAGCGCTCTGAATGCCAACACCGAGCTTAGTACTGAAATTGGGATCCTAAAGAACCGAGTGAAATTCCTTGAAGAGAAGGAGATTGGTTGGGAGCGCAAAGTTAAAGAAGCTGAGGACTCTGCTGCTCGTGTGTTCATGGAGGTTGAAGATCTGAAGAAGACAGTAGATGAGGTGACAAAGAGTAGAGATGCCGAGAAGTCCGCCAAGGAGAAAGCTGAAGCCTTAGTTGCGATTGCTAAGACGAGTGTTATAAAGCAGCATACCAAGGGTTTTGACAAGGCTGTGAGGCAAGCCTTGTTTTTTGGGTTTACGGACACCTCTCGGTTTGATATTGATAAGGATATTTATCATGGAGAACTAAGGCGCTTATCAGAGATACCTCTTGGTGCTTATGACATTCCTGCTCTTGCTGCTGCCGCTATCCCTGCACCATCTGTTATTCATGCTATCACAGGGGCCGAGGCCGAGCCCGAAGCGTCTGAGGTTCCATCCACTCCAACCATAACTGGTGCTGTGGGGTCCGAGGAGACACTTGAGGGCGATCAAGAGGAAGAACAAGTTGTTGATGGTGCTGCGGCCTAGCCACCTAGGATATATTCCTAAGTTTGTGATGTTTCTTTGTTGTGATATTTCGCTTATGTGGTGTTTTCGGCTTGTTACCTTTTGTCTCGTTTGATGCATTAATAAAGCATGTTACTTTTTGTGACGCTATCAACTATTTGTTATGGGTTTGTCACGTTTTTAAAATACCAAGTATTTCGTAAAGTAAAATCCGGCGAACACATAAACGGCTTTGTCTAATCACAGGCTTCAATTGCTACTGATTTTTGTAAAACCTAGTCATACACCTCGGGTTCAATGAACCTAAACATGTTCTTTTGAATCTTGAGTAGTCCGAGACGTAGCTACTTTTTCGCAAAATTGTTGTGTCGAGGGGTGTATCTTTTGGCAAGATACTTGTGCGCGCTGCACCAAGGATGTGTCCTCGGCAGGGCACTTAACCTTTCAACCTGTGCACGCTGCACCGAGGATGTGTCCTCGGCAGGGCACTTAATCTTTCAACCTGTGCGCGCTGCACCGAGGGTGTGTCCTCGGCAGGGCACTTAATCTTTCAACCTGTGCGCGCTGCACCGAGGATGTGTCCTCGGCAGGGCACTTAATCGTTCAACCTGTGCACGCTGCACCGAGGATGTGTCCTCGGCAGGGCACTTAATCTTTCAACCTGTGCGCGCTGCACCGAGGGTGTGTCCTCGGCAGGGCACTTAATCTTTCAACCTGTGCGCGCTGCACCGAGGGTGTGTCCTCGGCAGGGCATTTAATCGTTCAACCTGTGCGCGCTGCACCGAGGATGTGTCCTCGGCAGGGCACTTAATCTTTCAACTTGTGCGCGCTGCACCGAGGGTGTGTCCTCGGCAGGGCACTTAATCGTTCAACTTGTGCGCGCTGCACCGAGGATGTGTCCTCGGCAGGGCACTTAATCTTTCAACTTGTGCGCGCTGCACCGAGGGTGTGTCCTCGGCAGGGCACTTAATCTTTCAACTTGTGCGCGCTGCACCGAGGGTGTGTCCTCGGCAGGGCACTTAATTTTTGCAAGAAAATCGTAAACTATGCACATAATCTGGTGATAATAGTATTTTTACTGATGTATATAGGTGTGCCTCATTAAAACCTCCTTAGCCAAAACCCTTTCACTTTCTTATAGGGAAAAAAGACCAAGGTAGGAAAAAGAGTACATCACCCTTAACATTACATATTAACTATAATAAGACTTCAAGTGGGTGCTATTCCAAGTCCTAGGGACTGCCTCTCCTGACAAGTATTCTAGCTTATATGCTCCATTGTTCAAACTCTGAGAGATGCGGAATGGACCTGCCCAATTAGCCGAGAACTTTCCTTCTTTTGAGTCCTTCCTTGCTTCATTTTGAACTCTCCATACCAAGTCTCCGACCCTGAAATCCCTGGGTTTCAACCTTGAATTGTATTATCTTGAAGCTCTTTGCTTTTCAGCTTTCATTCTAATGCTTGCCATCTCCCTAGTTTCTTCTGCGAAATCTAACTCTTTCCGAAGTGAATTCTCTTCTTCGTTAAAGATTGTACGGCGTAAGGAAGGCTCCCCAACCTCTACTGGTAGCATGGCATCGACCCCATAAGTCAATCGAAAAGGTGTTTCCTTGGTTGACGATTGGGGGGTGCATCGGTACCCCCATAGTACCTCCAGCAACTCTTTGGCCCATCTTCCTTTGGCATCGCCTAGCCTCCTCTTCAGTTCTCCTAAGATCACCTTGTTAGCTGCCTCAGCTTGTCCGTTGGATTGGGGGTGCTCAACTGATGTTACCCTGAGCCTGATACCCAGTCCTTCAAAAAAATCTTAGTTTTCTGTCTGTAAACTGTCTTCTATTGTCAGTGATGATAGCATGTGGGATGCCGAAGCGAGTGATGATGCTCTTCCATACGAATTTTTGAACATTTTGAGCCGTGATTGTGGCCAATGGTTCGGCCTCAATCCACTTGGTAAAATAATCTACTGCAACTACCAAGAATTTGCATTGTCCTTTCGCAAGCGGGAAAGGTCCAAGAATGTCCATTCCCCACATTGCGAAGGGCCATGGGGAGATTATGTTATGTAACTCATCAGCTGGTTGGTGTATCAAATTGCCATGTCTTTGGCAGTCTGAACACTTCTTCACATATTCCATGCAATCACTTCTGATAGTGGGCCAATAGTACCCAGCTCGTAAGACACGTGTTGCCATTGACCTTCCTCCTGTATGCATCCCACAAATGCCTTTGTGAATCTCTTCCAAGACATATGTTGACTGAGCTTTGGTTAGACACTTCAGGAGGGGTGATGAGAAACCTCTCCTGTATAACTCGTCTGCTAGGGTAGTATACCTAGCTGCTTGGACCTTCAATTTGTGCGCTTCCTTTGGGTTTTATGGCAGTGTCCCTTCTTTTAAATAGGCTAAGATGGGTGTCATCCAATCAGCTTGCCCCATGTTGACCTCCATGCACTCCTGTTGTCCCACACTTGGATCCGAAAGGGTGTGTTGGATCACAGTGTGGTGTTGCCCTGGCTTCTTAGTACTAGCCAACTTGGCAAGTTGGTCAGCCCTAGAGTTTTGATCCCTAGAAATGTGCTTTACCTCCGCATAGTCAAACCCTTGCATCAAATTTCAAACTTTGTGGTAGTACCCGAGGAGGTGAGGCTCTCTAACTTGGGACGTTCCTGCTATGTGCCCCGCCGCTAACTTGGAATCCGTGTGACACAAAATTTTTGTGGCTCCCATCTCCCGGGCCAAGAGCAGTCCTGCTATAATTGCCTCGTATTCAGCCTGATTATTTGAAGTCTTGAAATCGAACCTAAGAGATTGCTCCAAAATGATCCCCCCTGGTCCTTCTAATATAACTCCTGCCCCACTACCCAAGCGATTAAGTGATCCGTCTACATACACCACCCAACATGGATCTTCAACCTGAGCCAAAGGATGTAGTTCAGTCATAAAATTAGCTAAACATTGAGCCTTTATAGGCCCTCGTGGCTCATACTTGATACCGAACTCAGATAGTTCGATCGACCATGCTACCATCCTTCCTGCTAACTCAGGCTTCCGCAGGACCTTTGCTATTGGATAATCCGTTCGCACCACAACTTGGTGTCCTTGAAAGTACTGCCGAAGTCTCCTAGATGCATTCACCAAGGCCAGGGCAAGCTTTTCAATCAACTGATATCTAAGCTCTGAGTCATGAAGCACTCTACTGGTATAGTATATCGGCACGTGTGTACGGTCCACCTCTTGTGTTATGACTGCACTGATTGCTTGGTCCGAAACCGACAAGTATAAAAGCAAATCTAAATCTGCTCTAGGCTTTGATAAGATGGGGGGAGTTGCTAAAACAAACTTGAGTTCTAGGAAGGCACGTTCACACTCCTCGTCCCATTGAAAGGTTTTGCTTTTCTTGAGGAGTTGAAGTATCGGTTTAGTTTTTTCTGCTAGCCGGGGCAAGAACCTAGCAAGAGAGGCAAGTCTGCCGGCTAGTCGTTGGGCTTCTTTGAGGTTGGTAGGACTGCGCATGTCAATCACTGCTTGGCATTTATCTGGATTGGCTTCTATACCCCTATGCGTAAGCATGAAGCCCAAAAACTTTCCCCCTTCTACCCCAAACACACATTTCTCTGGGTTAAGCCGCATATTGTGCTTGCGGATCTGGTCAAAAACCTGTTGTAAGTCACCTGCATGCTCTTCACTTTTTTCAGACTTTATCACCATGTCATCCACATACACCTCTAGGCTGTTTCCAATTTGATCCTTGAAGACTTTGTCCATCAACCTCTGATACGTTGCACCAGCATTCTTTAGGCCGAAAGGCATAACTCTATAACAAAAGTTAGCCAAATCGGTGATAAATGCGGTTTTGTCCTCATCCCTCGGATACATCCTAATCTGGTTGTATCCGGAGTAGGCATCTAAGAAACTTAAAAGCCTATGCCCTGCCGCTCCATCTACCAATCGATCAATATTTGGTAACGGATACGCATCTTTTGGACATGCTTTATTAAGATCAGTGTAGTCTGTACACATTCTCCACTTGCCATTTCCTTTTTTCACCATGACCACGTTGGCAAGCCAAGTGGTATACATGACTTCCCGAATGAAGCCTGCGTCTATCAACTTTGCCGTTTCCTCGGTCACTGCCTTTCTTCTTTCTTCCCCAAGCTTTCGCTTCTTCTGTGCGATGGGTTTCGCTTCAGGACATACTGAAAGCTTATGACTATGGAAACTGGGGTCAATGCCAGGCATATCAGCAGTCGTCCATGCAAACAGGTCCGCATTGGCTCGAAGGACCTTGGTAATCTGCCGATGGCATTCTTCAGATAACTTAGTGCCCATCCTCGTGTATTGTCCATGCTTTCTGCCCAAATGGAACTGGCAAGTATCTTCGTTGGGTTCGGCCCTATGGTCATCATCCACACGGGGATCTAACTCCACATTCCCAATCATAGTTGGGACTCTGGTTTGTAGGGGTGGAACCCTTTCCACCAAAGGTGTCATTTTTAGACTAGCAGCGTAACACTCCCTCGCCGTCTTCTGATCAGCATGAATGGTAAGAATCCTGCCTTCGGCTGAGGGGAACTTCATTGCTAAGTGGGGTGTAGATACTATGGCCCCCAAAGTATTGAGAGATGGTCTTCCGAGGAGGATATTGTACGAAGTGCTAGTGTTAACTATTATATATCGGATGCTGATGATCCGGTAATCTCTATCACCTGTGCCGAACTTAGTGTAGAGATCAATATAACCCTTAGTATCCACCCTTTCACCTGAAAAATCGACTAGTTGATCGTATATGGCTTTATCTCAGACTCTGAAATCTCTAACTGCTTGAAAGTTTGCCAATAGAGAATATCGGCTGAGCTTCCTTGATCAACAAGTGTCTTCATTACAATGCAGTTGGCCACTTCAACAGTAATGACCATGGGGTCGTCTTGTACAGGGTCTAAGCCTTTAAAGTCCTCATCCGAAAAAGTGATGACTGGCATACTTTTCGGCTTCCTATAAGACACTGCGTTGACTGATCTGACCAGTCTCAAATGCTTCTTACGGGATGAGTTCGTGGTGCCTCCACCTGCAAACCCTCCAGCTATCGTGTTGATGACTCGCCGAATGGGTTGATCATTTTGGTGTTGTTGCTCTTGCCGTCTCTCTCGATTGTCATCCCTATCGTGTTGGCCGTGCCGACCGCTAACCTCTTTTTTGTAGCCTCGATCCTGATCCCTCCTATAATCAAAGGATGTGTTCCTTGTGGTTGGCGGTTTATGAATGAAGTCCTTCAAGTGTCCATCCCGTATCAAATCTTCTATCTTATCTTTCAAAGTTGTGCACTCCTCAGTCGTGTGACCATAATTTTGATGGAAACGACAATGCTTACGACGATCTGCCTTTAGAGGAGTGGGTGCCTTCCTTGGTGCCCGAATGATCTCAGAGCTGAGTGCTTCTTCAAGAATCCTTGCTCGATTGGCATTCAACGGTGTGTACTGGATGTATCTAGGTCGCGGGGGGCCTCTCTCCTTATAGGGTTCTCGGCTTCGCTTTTTTCCATCTTTGTCTGTATCCTTCTTCTCATTCGACTGTTCCACCCGAGCTTGGTTTCGGAACTCAGCTAATTCCTCCATTTGCATGTACTTTGCAGCCCTTCGGCGTAACTCATCCATATCTGAGGCCGACTTCTTGCATAAGCTATTCACAAAAGGGCCTGGTCTTAGGGCTGTGATCAAATGGTGCAGAGCCACTGCTGGGTCCAAATCCCGGATGTTAAGGGTAACTTTGCTAAATCTTTCCATGAATGTCCGAAGAGGCTCCTTCTTGTCTTGCCTGATGTTGACCAAAGCCACTGATGTCAAGTGATGTGGTCGACTAGTTACGAATTGAATGCCGAACCGTGCTGCTAAAGTTTCAAACGAGTCTATGGAATGGGGGGTAACCTGGTGAACCAGCTTAATGCCGCGCCCTTCAAGGATGTTGGAAAGACTCGACACAAGATGGCGTCATCATTGGTGTATAGGTTCACTTGGGTAACATACACATCCAAGTGTTCATCTGGATCAGTGGTTCCGTCATACCTGTCCAAGGTCAATCCCTTCCAAGATGGAGGGAGAGGAGTTTCCATAATTCCATCAATAAATGGGTGTCTCCTGGACCCAGCCACTGAATTCGTCAAGGCCGAGGCACGCGGTGTCTCTCCCTGCCAACTTGCCTCTGGTGGTATCCTATCGCTTATAGGTGCTTGAGAGGTGTAATTAATCTCTGTTTCTCCATGATGGCCATGTGTTTGGTGGGATGGTCCCCAAGTAGGGTCTTGTCGCTGCTTCTGTAGTGTTTCATGTTGTTGCCGAAGGGTTTGCATCTCCTCCTCGTGACGTTTGCGCATAGCCTCCATCTCGGCACGCAATGCCTGGATAGCCTCCGAATGGTCCGACACATTCTCCACGTGGACCGAATGGTCTTGGGCGGGTCCTGGTCGTTGACCACCTTCCATGTTCGTCGTTCTCCTTGTAGTTACCATTATCTAGGGGCCGCAGGGAGTTTCAACTCGGGCCCCACGGTGGGCGCCAAAATGTACCTGTCCGAGGGTACGATCGTAATCTTCTGTTGTGCTGATCTCTATTTATCTTTCTCCGTCGTCTTCCGTCGTGTATCGGATGGGGTAGGTACCTGCAAAGGCACTCCGACGCTCAAGTCAGAGACTCCCCAAATATAGTAAATGAATGTGAATAATGAGTATGAATGAATAGTATTACCTCGAGAATCTCACCCTATTTATACATATTTTAATGGGCCTTAGATCCATGGGCCTTACCTCGATGTTACCATTAGTGCTAATCCTGTATTATCGTTTGGTTTATGTTTAATGTTATATTTAATGATACTTACTATCTAATATTAAGTTTCTTCTCATTCAATGGCATCGTTCCGGTGGGCCGGGACGTGCTCGGCCTACAAAGCTTGTTTGGAGTATGCAGCGATAGGCCGAGGGGTATGTGACAATAGGCCGAGGGGTACAGATTCAAACTAGTAAGATTATCATATGAGATACCAGATCAATATTTCAACACAAGCTTTCTCCCAATATGCTAATAAAAAATTCAATGCAGTCTAAAATTATTACCGTGAAACCAAAACACGATGGTTATTCACCTCCTCAGTGGTTGGCTATTCCTAGCAATAGTTGAGTAAAACATGCTTTGAATTAATTATTGAAATTATTTTATTTTTGCAAAATGTACTGTTTATCCCACATTATTTAATGGAAGGAATTACTCTAGATTAAGATATATTATGTATCTATCTAGAAATAATGAAATATTTCGTTTATGATGTTAGGTTGAGCTTTTCTCTTTTCAAAGAGAAAATAATGCCAACATAAAACTCTCAAGACACCCTCTTTTTAACATTTTTTTATAAAGTATGTTTTTTTTTCTTTCTAAATTTTTTTAAATTCAATTTTAGTTCTCCAAAAAAGTTTTGTCCAATTTTTATACATCTAATTTAAAAATACTCAACTTTTAATCCTCAAAATGTACTTTTTAATAGTTTATAACCACCATCAAGTGTTTAATATAACTACATAGGACTAAAAGTGAAGTATTATTAAATTAGAGAGACGAAAATAAGACAAAAAAATTTATAGCACAAAAACTGAATTTGAAAATTTGTAGATGGACAAAAAAAATATTTTATCCCTATTTTTTTTAGAGGAAATTACACTAAAAATTCATGAAATTGCATAAAATTACACAAATTTACCTGTTTTTATAACATTCACAGTAACCTTTCTTATAGGAGAGTTTAGAATAATATTTTTCAAAGAAGAGTTAGTGTAATGTATAAAAGAGTGTCAGTATATATTTTTCAAAAATTAAATAAATTAATGTAAAAGTAAATAAAAGCAGAGAGTTTGATCTATTTTTTATTGGATAAAACTTTACGTGACTTCCATTTAATATTTGGGTTCTCCAATGAATTAAAAAAAATGTCAGTAAGCTAGTACTTTGACTACTTTCACCTACCTTTAAACTTTTCCCATCGCTTCCTCCCTCTTAGACAGGTGTAGATAAAAATGAACACCACAGCAGCAGCAACTGGTACTGCGATTGCTATGGCGATGGTAGCTGTATTGTTTTTTCCTGCAAATCAGAATCCTCATCGCGACATTCACAGATTAAGACAACAAAATATCAACAACTCCAGTAACTAATAACCAGGTCATCTTAAACACGATTTCTGAAAAATTGAAGCAAATAAAATATTTGTTCTGTTATTGTATAACTAACTAATGAATAAGGAAAACAAAACAGCATGAAGTGACAAGTACCTTGGGAAGAAGTGTTATTAGTGACCATAGAGGGCGGTGACATAAGTGGTGGCGACGGCAACCTTGTGGGTGATGGTTCATATGCTGTAGGTCCATAGAAGAGAAAGGAGGTTTCGTATCTCAGATTACAACTGAGTCTAACAACCCTACCACCTATCCTGTCTTTACAACAATCTATTGGCAAACGTTCAATGGACTGAGCTAAGCAATCAGCGCACTCTGACCCTAACAAGTCCAGTGTCCACTGAACAAGACCATATATATTTCCTACAGCATACTTAACACGAGAGTCACCTGATGCGGCTTGGCTGCTTAAGTTACCCAGCAAGGTGTTAACATCTTTATTGAACTGATCCAAGTCCGTTGCATTGTTCGTGTTGTTAGCATAATACGCAGGTTCAGTTTCTTTGCGGCCCAATATTGATCGGTCTGAGTAGCGAAACATGCATTTCTCATCCTCGTACCATCCCATTGCTTCTTTCTTGTTTGGACAAATCTTTGTGAGTTTGGCTCCAGTGTATTCAACGCAACTGCCGCATTCATATGGCATAAGATCTCCTCTACATAGCCCAATGGCGTACACTTGGTCAGTGTCTTCGCCGTATGTTAAATTGTAGAAACCGGTGTCAATTTCTGTTTCTGAAATGAGACTGGACAAAATGGCGTCGAGGTTCGCGCTATAGGTGCTGTCGTCTATGTAGTTTCCTCTATCGTTATTATGATCACAGATGTAGCGGTAGATTTGTGAAGTGTTAATGGTGCTGGCTTGAGATATAAAATTTATTGTGAGGAGGAGACAACAAACAAAGGAAAGTGACCTGAATGAAAGCACAGCCATGTTGGTTGTTTTCTGGGAATCAGAAGTATTAATTAACAATAGGAAGATAGAAGTAGTTAATAAGAATTGTTATTTTTTTTTTAATGTTAAAGTAGTAATTTTTATTTATTATTTTATTTTTGTATGTAAAAAAATATAATAAAATAATAAATAAAAATTATTATTTCATTAAAATTATGTAATCTGATACCTATATAATATATCACGTCATCAAAATTAAACACATGCATATCAATAATATTTTTAAAAAATATATAATTTGATAATTTTTCTAAAGAAACCTAAAATGTTCAATCAGCCGGTTTCCAGTACCAAATTTAGGCCATACGTTTCAGCCACCAATGTTGACCTTAATAGGTTGCCAATAGAAAATTTATCGTAGTTGTCTGGCCCGAACTGGGGTTACGTCGACCCTTTCTATTTTTTTTTGTTCGATTAAAAAATAGGTTTTATTTTATATTTCAATTTATGTGTAATTTTGATTTTTTATTATGAAAAGAAGACAAGGAACGTTTCCTTGCTTAAAGAAAGAACGGTCATACTTCTTTCTAGTTGTCTTCTCGGAATAAGAAGTAACAAAGGAAAGATTGAATACATGTTTGAATTAAAGTTTATAAATTTATGTTTGTGTTAAATTTAAATTTGTAAATTGAATTTATAAAAATATCTCAAATCTTATTTCTTTAAAATTAAATTTACAGGCAAAATTTTACTCTCAAGTATATTTTTGAGAGGTAACCAAACATACTTTTGGATCATCATATCGGAAATCCAAATATGCTCTGAAAGAATTAAAGGATCAAATTGAACCATTTAATAATTAGAGGACCAAATCGAATATCAAAAATAAATTAGAGGACCAAAACAGTAATTTAACCTTTTTTGTGTGTAAAAGAAGTATAAATAGGGATTATAAATTTATATCAGTAGGTTAATTCTGACATGGAATAAATAAAAATGAGTACTTGTTTTTTTTGGCTTTTGGAGTAAGATATTATAAACTGTAAGGTTAATTTGCATTAATAGTTTAGTTTTATATTTAGTATAAGTTTTTAGACTTACATTTGAAATCAAGGAATCCTATCTCTTTTTCTCTCCTTCTCTATGCATATATACCATAGTTATAAAAATCGGACCGGACCGGCCGGTCAGACCGGTTCGACCGGGAACCGGTGGCCTGACCGGTCCGGTTCGGCTATCAGACCGAATCTGTCATCGACCCGGATCGACCCAGTTTGACCCGGATCAGCTCGGTTTGACCCGGCCGGGTTTGGTAGAAAATCGGTGACCCGGGGTTGAACCGGTTCAGCTACTTTTTTTTTTTTTTTTACAATTCTTGTAAACAATATAGTTATTCGGAATTCTTTCCATAGTACCATTTGAAATTCATGACAAAAGTTAATTGCTAAATAGTATAATATAATATAATAATATGCTCCTATAACATTTTAATTAAATTGTTAATAGCTAATTGCTTAATAGTATATAATAATATGTTCCTATAATATTATTTTGATGTTGACAATAATATATAATAGCTAATTATTATTATCTTGATCTTGATATGATTTAATATTTATGTGTTTTATACATCTTCACCATACTTGCTCATGGTCCTCCGACAACTTTTGTACTTAGCCGTGAAAAATAACAAGAATTTCTTTAGTAATTTAATGATAATATCCAATATAATAATTTATCGTAATAAATGATTATGTAATATTTATAGTTTGATCATGATTGATTTTAATTTTAGAGTATGAATTATGGATTGATCATATTTTGTTGGCTATATTATATATATTTTTAATTTTTTTATTATATACCGGGTCAAACCGGGTCAATTAGTGACCCACCGGTTCGACCACTGACCCATCAACCCAGTACCTCGACCGGGTCGATGACTGGTCCGGTTTTCACAACACTGATATATACTACTTTAATTATTTGTTATATTTGAAAATGAAATGCAAAGTAAAAAAAAAGTAACATTTTATAATGAAATTTGAAGAAAAAAATAAAAACTTTTTATAACCTAAACTTAAATATAAATTTACATTAGAGTGAAGTAAATATAAATTTTCATTAAATACTTTTTAAACCTAAAATCTATTTTTTTTCCCTTTGACTGAATCATGTCTTTCCCCTAAAATTTCTGCAGCCAAAAATGAATATATAGTCCCTAATCCGTATGCATTGACTTGTCACAAAGTATTAGTCTCCATTCATTACTTTACCTGGATATGCGGAAGTGTGGTAGTTGATCGTGGGCTCATTATGGAATATGTGGTGTAGTCGACTAGTGGGTCCTCTTATATTTTTGGTTGATCCCTTGTACTAAAAAAAAAAAGAGTAAATTATACTAATCTTCCTGAATTTTACCTATATTACATCGATACCTCTATCTTTTTAAACATTATTTTTGACCTCGTGCTCAAGTGATAGTCGTTCAAAATAGACAGGAGTGTCGATGTAATATAAGTAAAACTCAGGAAAAATCCGTGTAATTTACTCTAAAAAAATCTTAGTAATATATGTTTTATTATTCAGTAAAATTTATGTAATAATTATTAAATGGTGTTAACTTTTTTATATAAAGTAAATAGTCTATGTATTAATAATAGTGTATAAAAAATTACAATGTCATTGAATCACAAATACATTATGTATATTAAATTTGTTAGCTTTTATAATAATTATCTTAAATTCAGATCGACGATGATTTTTGATTGATTGATAATGTTAATTTCTTTTACATTTAGCATACATACAAATTAAACTCTCTTAATAATAAGTTTTATTTATTATTATTTTAGTTTAATTTTCATATATTAATATTGTAAAAAAAAATATATTGTTAATTCATTAGAAATTGCTTTAAATATAGCTTGTAAAGTAGTTATTACAAAACTCAATACTTTTTTAGTTTTTTTATTTAAAACAATCTATTATTGGATAACGGTGTACAAAATATTTAGTGCACTCTAATAAATATCATTATTATTTAGTGAATTTTATGTAAATTTTATCTAATAATTGATAATGTATTAATGAGAGTAATTTTAATATTCTTTCTAGATGTTTCCAAGCAATGTCTTAAAAACATGAGCACGTCATACACTTTATTAAATACTTTTAAGACTTAAATGTAATTTTAATCTCCTAAATATTATAGTTGTACGATTTTGATCTCTAGTTTATATTCTGTCAAACAAAAAAACATACAAAAATTTATATAAGGTAGTTTTACCCCCACAATATATTTTTTTTGAAACAATTTTTAGGAGAAAGATAAGAAGAGAATAGACAAAAGTGTAAGATGAGATAGTTAATGTAATAGAAAGAAATAAAGAAAAAAAAGGATTATGAAAAATGTGGTAAAAAATTAACAAGGAAATAACATTACTAGACTGAATATATGGTCTATTTAAACCGAACATTACACCAACAAATTAGGCAACTTCCAAGATATTGTATTTTAGTTTAGGAATTTTTTTTAACCGAATAAGCAAATGACTATCACCTCTATGACCAAAATCTAGCGAGGATATGGCTCAGTAATTGAAGCCTCATTTATCGAATATTGAGTTGATTTATTTGTCGATTCACTTGATCTTGTTTCTCTTGAATTATACTCTGATGACAACATCTCTGGAAGGCTTCTAGTTCTACTATCCATAACAAATGCGGGTTCCGAAGGCACTGGGAGAGTGAGAGAATAGCTATTAAGCATGAGTGCAACAGAAGCCATGGTTGGTCTGGCAACCACATTTTCTTGAACACATAATAACCCAATGTGGATGCATCTCATTATTTCATTTCGCGAATCATTGTTTAATGTGGGATCTACAATATTTGTAGCTGTTCCTTCCCTCCAGTTTCGCCATGCCTGCATGAATTTGTTCAATTGCAGATGTTAGTTACTTCACAATTCCGTTTGTTCAGCTGTGAATGAAGAAATAACTTTCCAATCTTATTATATAATGACAATTAAGATATAGTGAGAAGAAAAGAAGGACTTACAAAGGTCAATAGATCCTCCACATTCTCCTCACGACGAATACCACTATTTTTTTGGCCACTTACAATCTCAAGAACCAGTACACCAAAACTAAAAACATCTGATTTTGCTGAAAATTGACCATATATTGCATACTCAGGTGCCATATATCCACTGCATGCCAATCATGTGCAAGTTTAATTTCTCATAAATTATATGACACTTTTCAGGGTAAAGTAAAATATTTTACTTAGCAGTTGATTGAAATTAAGCTTCTATAATAATAAATTATAGTATATTCTCACACTTACTAGGTTCCAACAACTCTATTTGTATTTACTTGTGTCTGATCCATGTGAACCAATCTTGCCATCCCAAAATCTGATATCTTAGGATGCATATCTTCATCCAAGAGAATGTTGCTTGCTTTGAGGTCTCTATGTATAATTCGCAATCGAGAATCCTCATGGAGGTAGAAAATGCCTCGAGCAATACCTCCAATGATTTTGTAGCGCCTTTGCCAATTCAATTGTATTTTCTTTACTGGATCTATATATACACACCGAAACCATATGAATGTTAAACCAATTTTAGTACTCAGTTAGTATGTGTTGAACCAGAATTAAAGTAATAGAGTAATAGTCACATTATGCAGATATTCAAACTTACCAAATATGAAGTAATCAAGGCTTTTATTTGGAACAAATTCATAGACAAGCAGCCTTTCTCTTCCTTCCAAACAGAAACCAAGTAGCCTAACTAAATTTCGGTGTTGAAGCTTGACCAGTAAAAGCACTTCATTCTTGAATTCTATATGTCCTTGCCCAGAATCCCTTGACAACCTTTTGACAGCAATTACTTGTCCATTGGAAAGCCGGCCCTGAAAATATATCAGTCAAGGATAATCAATCTTTGTTGGACAAGTTACATTATATGATATATCATAGAGGTGATATTTATCTGAATGAAAAGTGTCATCTTACTCTGTAAACAGCTCCAAACCCGCCTTCTCCAAGTTTATTAGTATCAGCAAATTCATTTGTAGCAACTCGAATGGTGTCAAAGTTGTATTGCAATGACTCGGTAAATGTAATTTCATCTTCATGACTATCTTCTTCTCTTTTAACTTCACATGCACGAGGACCCGGGTAAAATTAGCGAGTATTTAGATATGATATATGAATGCAGGCAATAAATAACATCTAGAGATATAATTTCTCAATAAAAAAATCAGAAGGAAATTGCTAAATTGATTTGCCCTGTTACCTAGCTACTAGCTGTAACACCCTAAAAATTACAACTCAATAAATATATATTTGTATGATTGAGTTATGATTTAATTGGAATTTGTTTCTTTTAAATAAGAAAATATATGTTTGAGTAATTAAAATATAGTTAGTATTATTGTGAGATTTTTGAAACTTTTTCGTGAGTTCCGTAAGTTGTAAAGAAAAAAAAAAAAAGGGGGGGGTGTTCTTAGAAGAAGGAAGGTGCGAAAAGTAAAAATCCAATTTATAACCGCCTCTTGCACGTGAAGCTTTCTGGAATTCCATTTTCTTCGTTTGTCTCTGTTTTCTCTCCACGAAGCTCTAACTTCTCTCTAAGTTTTGGAGCATCAATTTTCATCTTTCACCGTTCATTTTTGAATATGTTAAAGAAGAGTTCAAGAGCTTCAATACCCACCGATTGGATTTCGATTTCGTCGAGGTATGGAGGGGTTTCTTTTTTTTTCCCTAAGCTATTTCCTTGTTTTCTTGTTAAATATGGATTGTGGCTGTTGTTGATGGTCTGTAAATAATTTTGAAAACCCGAAATAAGCTACTTGTGATTTGGGTCCTGTGACTATGTGGATTTTTCGTCTCGGTTTTCGTGCATATTTTTGATGATGTAAATATATTTTCCTATGTTTTGATGCCTCTGGATGTCGTGGTATTTTTCTCAGATTTTTTTGAGCACTGTAACTATTTTTACCGGAATTATTTTCGAAAACTGTTAATTCTGAGAATGTGACTGTTTTGATTTTTACAAGAATTTTGGGACGCGATTTTGGAAAACTGGAACCATGCGTTCATTTTATGTATCATGAGGGTTATCTCTGAATTTTTTCAAGGTTAGAAAAAGTCGGGAAATAATTTTAGAAAATTATTATTGTGAAAAACGAAAACTGGACAGTGGAGAATTTAAATGGGGAAAATATCCTTTTTGAGCGAATTTGGCTATGAGAAAACTTTATAACCTTATTTGAATTATGTAGAATATCTGTAAATTTTATCGGAATTTTATAGGAAATTTTGGTAATTATTTATATTTTTATATGCGAGACTCTGTTCTAAGACAGAAATGCTTTAAAAATTCAAAAAGGGTATTTTTGATGGATTTTTGATACTGAGGAAATTATATGTGATGGTCCACATGTTGGAGATATTCTCTGTAAAATTTCACATAAAACGAATTTGATATGCTATTTTCTAAAAATATGGAATTGTGTTTTACAGAGCATGTACAGACACTGTTTTTAATTCAAAAATAATATATGTGGGTTAAATTTTCGTGAGATAAATTTATATGATGAAATATATGTGATGTATTATGTTCCTGTAAAATTTCACGAAATTATAAGTTAATTTGCTAGGTCAAATAATTTTTGGTATGTATGTACAGCTATAAGTATATGCATGAAAATTAATTAAGTGATTTCGTAATTATGCCTAATGTCATTCGTTGGACTTGCTAATGGATATTTCACCTCAAAAGGGAAATTCCTATAGAAAATGTGTGTATGATGTTGTTTAATGGATTATGTTGAGTTATTGAATTATTGACTATTAATGATTGTTCTATTATTAACTGTGAATTGGAGACCGGGAGGAATGTGATCCTCGGGCAAAGAGTGCTGGAATTTGTTTGTGCATGTGAATTGCTTGTGATGGTTTGTTGATTGTGGGAACGAGAATTTTTCATTCTTGTGTGGGAGCAAATGAACTCCAAATGGAGTACATTTGTGAATACTAGAAGGTCATTCTAGTAATCAATAATATTCACTAAGAGCAATAGTGAATCAACTATAATTAAGAGTGTGAACTTAATAATATTATGGATTAGTAATTAGAAATTACCTATGCACATGGAGGATGCCGGATGTTTGGACTTAGAAAGGAATTTAGGACCTTTGCATGGATTTGGACAAAATGACTGAAATAAGCATAAAATGTGAGAGTGGGTGAGGATTTCCATAAAACAAAGTAAGACAGTTAAGAATCATGATGTGGGTCATGATTGGGTAAAGTGCGATACGCACATGTGTTTGAAAGTTTGTGAATTGTGATTGTCCGAATCGTGGTGAGAACCGAAAGGAGGAAAGAACCTCCAACGCTAAGTCGTGTGAGACGATTGAACGGATTTGTTCGTGGACAAAGCTTGAACGGATAATTGCGAGACAGGTCGTGTGGAGGCTTTATCTACGGTGAGCATTGTGCTTGTGAGATGACGGGGTCGTAATGTTTAACCACTGTGATAGTGGGAGAGTTTGATCTCCGTGTTGTATGTCTGGGACATATGTTGATTGAAGACCGCCGTCGAGTACCTTTGGTAGAAAAGCTCACACAAACCTGTGAAAAGTCGCGTGGGATATTTCAGCTGCAAGTTATCTGTGAACCAAGGTCGGATTGCGAATGACGCGTCACTTGAGGTGATGAGATCGTTACGATGTAGCGATAAAGGCAAAGTCCTTATTTATATATGCATATGTGAGCGTAGAGGTGGTACCTTTAGCTCGGCGTCAATTCGTCCGCACCTGTACCATGTGCAGCGGGAAACCCACATGCGATGAAGAAAGAAAATAAACTCTGTGAGAGAGTGTTGAGGAGTCAGTCCTCGGAGTAATGGATGACCACAGTTGGTACCTGGGAGATGATCGTAAGGCAGGTTGTTCTTGGAGGGTAAGGCACTGAGTTGTGACGATAGATCACGTAGCTGACTCGGCCACCCTGACAAAAATACGAGCCATCATCAGTTGGTGAGAGCCCGCCATTGTACCATGGTGAAGGGTGTACTCCCAACAGTCATCCAACTCAAAAATATGTAAGACCACTGAGTTCTGGAAGTTCCAGTGGCAGCTGGCCAGTGTGAAATAATTTACAAAGAATAGTTGTGGAAACGAATAGGTTTCGAGTGAGACTCGTGAGAGCACCACTGTGAAGTGGTTGATATTGTATGTTTGTTTGAGACCGGAAGGTCGTTTGGTTGTTGGTTTAGAGGAGGAGAGAGACTCACTCCATACGCCTTTATTTTTCAGATTTAGACAAATGATCTTATGCAGACAACAAAGATGGAACGAAAGGCTACAACAAGCACTGTGAACACGAGTGGATGTTTGAAGAGAAAGAAGAGGATCCTTCTAGGATGTTACTTGGGTTAATTAGGTATTTTTGAAATTTTCATTGAGTCACTGCTCTGAGTCTTAGTACTTTCTTGTATAAAAAGGGGTAGACTTGGTTTTAATATTATGATGTACAACTCCTTATACGTGGCTCAAATGAATAATGTGTTAAATTCCAATAAGGTAAATGCATGAATATATTCGGTGTAATAGAATAGTATAATGCTGGATCTGAGGATGTTTTTAATCATAGAAGATTTTGTTATGTTTTATGGTTTGCATCGAAGTTAATGTCTTATAAAATGAGTCTGATTTATTAAGACTGATATTTCATTAAAAGGAATTTTTATATATTAATAAGTTATTGGGGATGATTTTGTTTGGAGTTTTAAGTAACAACCTTTTTAAAGGAAAAACAAATCTTCCCGAATTATAAAGGCTATTTTCAATAATTGGATATCGAATTACTTCACAAATTTCTTAATTAATAAGAAAATATTTAATAGTAAAAAGGGGTGTTACATAAGTGGTATCAGAGCAGTTCGTCCTACCAAGACTGGGGTGTGGACTTAACCATTGCTTGTGTTGTGTGTGATCTGGTATGTACTGTTGCTTGACAGTAGTATGGATGAATTGTGTGTTCTTGCATCATCTGTGGAAGACAGTGATGTGAGATAGAAATTGCTTCTGTTGATTGCTTTGTATCTACCATCGAAAGATGGAGGTGTGAAATGGGAATTGTATGTTGTGTGAGTTTGCATTGATTATTCAGTGGTAGTGGTGTAAGATGTAAAACTGTTTGTGACAAGGTGTTCTTGCATTGACTACTAGGGTAGAAATGTGAGATTAGTTAGACTATGTATGAAATTAGTTTGATACAACGTCGTTTAAAAGAAATGCCGACATCTTAAGGATGTATTAGTATTCCCTTGGAATTGTCAATAGAAGTGTGAGATTAGTTAGATGTTGTGAAGCTAAGAGATAAAGTCGTTTCGTTAGACTGTAACTTATCTTGAGAAATTCACAGGATCTTACCATCTATAGTGGGATAATGGATTGAGTGTGATAGAGAAGTCTATGCATTATGCATGAGTTGTCCCTCTGGTTATCAAGTTGTTTTGACTCTGCATGAGTAAATGCTTTATGCATTCTATTCTCTTGCAAGTTGTACAATGATATTGGATATTTTATTTTATCATTGTTTTTCTTGTAAGAATAAGTCGATTGGACGTGTTTCAAGTAGTCTACTTTTGAGTAGCCTACTATTCTTGTAAATAAAATATCTCAATTCTTAGTAGGGTCATTCATTTCGTATGAATGATGCCTTGCACATGATTTTTTTTTATCATGTGGTAATCTGAACTTCTTTCAGTGTCTATGTCTCTAGTGGAAATAAAATTGATCGATCGTGTTCTGAGAAATTATATCAATGGTGATCGAGTTGGCTTTAATCCCAATGAGAGTCATTTACTCCATGGGGATGTGTTGTTCTTAAGTCTTATGAGTCTTTTGATCCACATGGAGAATTTGCTTCTTCTATCTTTCTTGCTTTTGAAGCAAGGTGGATGTTTTCAAGGAAGAAATGATTTGTGATAGAGTTGTGAGATGCGCACTCAGGACTCCGTCAAGATGACTTTCCCTCCTAATACTAAATTTCTTGAAATATTGTCTAAGTTGTGTTGTTGTCCTTGTTCTTCATATTCTGAGAGTATGAGTTCGTATCCTTGAGGTGGTTGAGAAAGAAGGTTCAAAACTCCGAGTTTGTAGAATCAGAATACGTAGCGGAAGCGTGGTGTGGAAGCATAATGGTTCTTGATGGTCAAATTAAGATTTAGTGGGAAGAATAAGATACAAATGCTAGAATAGTAGCAAAATATTTAAGATGGGGAAGTAAGTGATTGCAAAGTTTGAGAGTGTGATTGGATGTTAGAAGTCGAATTCAATAAGTGATTAAATTGGTGATAGTAGATTGGAATGGTTTGAGACAATTTAGAAGACATCCAAATGGTGAATTGGTTGGAATTATGATAATAGGATGTAGCTGTAAGTTAGAGACTTAAATCATATTTAGAATACCTTCTATGAAGAGAAAAATGTGAGAAAATGATAGGAAAAGTCTTTGGTAGTGTTTAAACATAGAAAGTTGATGTCTAGATATGTATAAAGGGTGTTGGAAGTGTTGTTGAGCTAAGTATTGTGTTTTAGGATCATGTCATACTCAAATTGGTGAGTGCTAGCTAGTAAAACTAAAACAAGATGATAAGAGTCAAAACTGCACAGTTTAGGTACCTTAGAAATGACCAAAATTGCAAAAGTGCGAACTTTGGCATTGCATAACTCCTTGTATAGGATGAGTTTTAGAACGAAACTTTTTTCCACAGTTTTGTATTACCAAAGTCTAGTTCTCCACAAAATTTCATAGCCATTGGACTTACATAGATCATTTTGGATCCCTAAGTTCATTTTGACCCAAAACTAGCTCCTTAAGTGACCCGAAAAGCCTAGATTTTGATCCAAGATGAATTTTGAGGTGAGACCAATTCCTACAATCCTATTTTTAGGTTTATAAAATCTGTTTTGAGGATTTAAAAAGTTTCTCCCTATGGATTTTAAATTCACCTTTGAAAACCATATCTTTTCTAAGCCGATTTTTGACCTGAAATTTGAAACGTACGCCATTTTCAAACCGTTTGAGCTTTTAGAGTGAAACCAAAGCCCAAAACTTTGTTTTAGTACCCTCTAAATCTGTTTTGAGGTCCCACATAAGTTTAAGCATTATACAATGAATTTGGTAGAAAAATCCATTTTCTAGAAACATGATTTTTACAAACTTATAATGTGCGTCATTTCCAAACCGCTTTGAGTTTTTGAGTCAAACCAAAGCCATTAGGTCAAATTTAATGCATATTAAATCTGTTTTCAAGTTCCAAAGAATTTCGAGTTTTGTAGTTCAATTGGCGTAGAAAACTGTTTTCTAGAATTCTTTAAAATTGCAAACTTAAAACGTGCGTAGTTTTCAAACTGTAATTCCGATTTTGATGAAACCCAAACTCACAATCTTGTTTTTAAGTGAAATAAATCTGTTTTTGGGTTTTAAAATGAAAGGATCACTGTATGATAGGGTTGCTTCCCAAAATTACCTCTTAGAAAACTCAATTCAAAGGAAATCCTTAGGTGAAAGATTTGTTCTTGACCTAGAGGCCTACCTAGTAGTTTACCTACAACTTATATAGGATACATTAACTCTAAATCTTCAATGTTGAGTAGATTTAAGTACTTCCTTTAAGATAGCTATATTGTCTATCTAGTAGCTTAGATAGATTTCTATCGAATCCATTCTATGTTAGTAAACTTTTAATTTAAGAATGAATTTGCATAGGTAGACCTAGTTTATGTTCTTTATTTACGAATCTTACCCAACCCTTATGCCGAAAAGGATAGTAAGTTAGAAACAAACTTTGTTAATAGAAATAACTTCTTATAGGAGTCACATGAGACTAAGTTGTAGAGTAATGGATTAGTCTGGGAATAGATGACGTAGATTATAGTTATAGATCACCGTATGTTAAGCATAATTTCGAGGACGAAATTCTTAAAAGGGTGGGAGAGTTGTAACACCCTAAAAATTACAACTCAATAAATATATATTTGTGTGATTGAGTTATGATTTAATTGGAATTTGTTTCTTTTAAATAAGAAAATATATGTTTGAGTAATTAAAATATAGTTAGTATTATTGTGAGATTTTTGAAACTTTTTCGTGAGTTCCGTAAGTTGTAAAGAAAAAAAAAAAAAGGGGGGGGTGTTATTAGAAGAAGGAAGGTGCGAAAAGTAAAAATCCAATTTATAACACGTGTAGCTTTCTGGAATTCCATTTTCTTCGTTTGTCTCTGTTTTCTCTCCACGAAGCTCTAACTTCTCTCTAAGTTTTGGAGCATCAATTTTCATCTTTCACCGTTCATTTTTGAATATGTTAAAGAAGAGTTCAAGAGCTTCAATACCCACCGATTGGATTTCGATTTCGTCGAGGTATGGAGGGGTTTCTTTTTTTTTCCCTAAGCTATTTCCTTGTTTTCTTGTTAAATATGGATTGTGGCTGTTGTTGATGGTCTGTAAATAATTTTGAAAACCCGAAATAAGCTACTTGTGATTTGGGTCCTGTGACTGTGTGGATTTTTCGTCTCGGTTTTCGTGCATATTTTTGATGATGTAAATATATTTTCCTATGTTTTGATGCCTCTGGATGTCGTGGTATTTTTCTCAGATTTTTTTGAGCACTGTAACTATTTTTACCGGAATTATTTTCGAAAACTGTTAATTCTGAGAATGTGACTGTTTTGATTTTTACAAGAATTTTGGGACGCGATTTTGGAAAACTGGAACCATGCGTTCATTTTATGTATCATGAGGGTTATCTCTGAATTTTTTCAAGGTTAGAAAAAGTCGGGAAATAATTTTAGAAAATTATTATTGTGAAAAACGAAAACTGGACAGTGGAGAATTTAAATGGGGAAAATATTCTTTTTGAGCGAATTTGGCTATGAGAAAACTTTATAACCTTATTTGAATTATGTAGAATATCTGTGAATTTTATCGGAATTTTATAGGAAATTTTGGTAATTATTTATATTTTTATATGCGAGACTCTGTTCTAAGACAGAAATGCTTTAAAAATTCAAAAAGGGTATTTTTGATGGATTTTTGATACTGAGGAAATTATATGTGATGGTCCACATGTTGGAGATATTCTCTGTAAAATTTCACATAAAACGAATTTGATATGCTATTTTCTAAAAATATGGAATTGTGTTTTACAGAGCATGTACAGACACTGTTTTTAATTCAAAAATAATATATGTGGGTTAAATTTTCGTGAGATAAATTTATATGATGAAATATATGTGATGTATTATGTTCCTGTAAAATTTCACGAAATTATAAGTTAATTTGCTAGGTCAAATAATTTTTGGTATGTATGTACAGCTATAAGTATATGCATGAAAATTAATTAAGTGATTTCGTAATTATGCCTAATGTCATTCGTTGGACTTGCTAATGGATATTTCACCTCAAAAGGGAAATTCCTATAGAAAATGTGTGTATGATGTTGTTTAATGGATTATGTTGAGTTATTGAATTATTGACTATTAATGATTGTTCTATTATTAACTGTGAATTGGAGACCGGGAGGAATGTGATCCTCGGGCAAAGAGTGCTGGAATTTGTTTGTGCATGTGAATTGCTTGTGATGGTTTGTTGATTGTGGGAACGAGAATTTTTCATTCTTGTGTGGGAGCAAATGAACTCCAAATGGAGTACATTTGTGAATACTAGAAGGTCATTCTAGTAATCAATAATATTCACTAAGAGCAATAGTGAATCAACTATAATTAAGAGTGTGAACTTAATAATATTATGGATTAGTAATTAGAAATTACCTATGCACATGGAGGATGCCGGATGTTTGGACTTAGAAAGGAATTTAGGACCTTTGCATGGATTTGGACAAAATGACTGAAATAAGCATAAAATGTGAGAGTGGGTGAGGATTTCCATAAAACAAAGTAAGACAGTTAAGAATCATGATGTGGGTCATGATTGGGTAAAGTGCGATACGCACATGTGTTTGAAAGTTTGTGAATTGTGATTGTCCGAATCGTGGTGAGAACCGAAAGGAGGAAAGAACCTCCAACGCTAAGTCGTGTGAGACGATTGAACGGATTTGTTCGTGGACAAAGCTTGAACGGATAATTGCGAGACAGGTCGTGTGGAGGCTTTATCTACGGTGAGCATTGTGCTTGTGAGATGACGGGGTCGTAATGTTTAACCACTGTGATAGTGGGAGAGTTTGATCTCCGTGTTGTATGTCTGGGACATATGTTGATTGAAGACCGCCGTCGAGTACCTTTGGTAGAAAAGCTCACACAAACCTGTGAAAAGTCGCGTGGGATATTTCAGCTGCAAGTTATCTGTGAACCAAGGTCGGATTGCGAATGACGCGTCACTTGAGGTGATGAGATCGTTACGATGTAGCGATAAAGGCAAAGTCCTTATTTATATATGCATATGTGAGCGTAGAGGTGGTACCTTTAGCTCGGCGTCAATTCGTCCGCACCTGTACCATGTGCAGCGGGAAACCCACATGCGATGAAGAAAGAAAATAAACTCTGTGAGAGAGTGTTGAGGAGTCAGTCCTCGGAGTAATGGATGACCACAGTTGGTACCTGGGAGATGATCGTAAGGCAGGTTGTTCTTGGAGGGTAAGGCACTGAGTTGTGACGATAGATCACGTAGCTGACTCGGCCACCCTGACAAAAATACGAGCCATCATCAGTTGGTGAGAGCCCGCCATTGTACCATGGTGAAGGGTGTACTCCCAACAGTCATCCAACTCAAAAATATGTAAGACCACTGAGTTCTGGAAGTTCCAGTGGCAGCTGGCCAGTGTGAAATAATTTACAAAGAATAGTTGTGGAAACGAATAGGTTTCGAGTGAGACTCGTGAGAGCACCACTGTGAAGTGGTTGATATTGTATGTTTGTTTGAGACCGGAAGGTCGTTTGGTTGTTGGTTTAGAGGAGGAGAGAGACTCACTCCATACGCCTTTATTTTTCAGATTTAGACAAATGATCTTATGCAGACAACAAAGATGGAACGAAAGGCTACAACAAGCACTGTGAACACGAGTGGATGTTTGAAGAGAAAGAAGAGGATCCTTCTAGGATGTTACTTGGGTTAATTAGGTATTTTTGAAATTTTCATTGAGTCACTGCTCTGAGTCTTAGTACTTTCTTGTATAAAAAGGGGTAGACTTGGTTTTAATATTATGATGTACAACTCCTTATACGTGGCTCAAATGAATAATGTGTTAAATTCCAATAAGGTAAATGCATGAATATATTCGGTGTAATAGAATAGTATAATGCTGGATCTGAGGATGTTTTTAATCATAGAAGATTTTGTTATGTTTTATGGTTTGCATCGAAGTTAATGTCTTATAAAATGAGTCTGATTTATTAAGACTGATATTTCATTAAAAGGAATTTTTATATATTAATAAGTTATTGGGGATGATTTTGTTTGGAGTTTTAAGTAACAACCTTTTTAAAGGAAAAACAAATCTTCCCGAATTATAAAGGCTATTTTCAATAATTGGATATCGAATTACTTCACAAATTTCTTAATTAATAAGAAAATATTTAATAGTAAAAAGGGGTGTTACACTAGCTAGAAGTAATTTGAGCAACACACGCTTTTAACTATGGAAACATTTATTAATTATTGTCTGCAAAATGAATTGTATATCGGTTGATTTAACAGAAGGTACTTAAGGTTTGTCAGAATGAGTTCAGTTATGATTTATGTTAGAATACTACTGTCCCTTTAAATGGTAAGACTATTTTTTGTAATATATGACGGTAAATCCATGTTTAGAGCCTTAGACTTACTTTCAATTTTTTTTGTTGGCTTCCTCACTGTTAGATAAATGCAGAAAAGACTGAGCGCTAAAACAACACTAGCAACTGGCACTGCTATGGCGACGATGATAGTTCGTGATGTGTTGCTCTTTCCTGCAAAAATCAGAATCCTCAGGGCATGGATTAAGATGAAGAAAATATCCAAAAGATTAACAAAAAGGTTCCTCAGGGCATTGAAACTTTATCACCGCGTAAAACTGCAGACTAATTTTAAACACAAGTCCTTACTTTCCCTTCAACAAATGAATAAATAAAAACATCTCACAAAGAGGAAAAACGTTCAAATAAAAGTGAAAAGTAGATCATTAAGTCAACTCCCGGTTTTGTTGGGTGGTTCTATTGTAATTGTTAAGCTGTAAGCAATTTGAGCAGAACGTGAGAAATACCTTGTTGTGAAGAAGAAGTGTTGCTGGTGGACGGTGATGGTGGCGGGTTGGTTGTTGGTGCATCTGGGTCTAATTTCAGCGTAGTTCCGTAGAAGATGTAAGGGTCAAATCTAATTCTACAACTGGGTTTTAAAACATTGCCTCCAGCCTTGCCGCTACAACAATATGGGATTCTTGAGACAGCTTCCTCCAAGCACTTAGTGCAATCTTCCGATGACAAATCAGGCGTGCACTGAGTGTAACCGTATATGGTTTGAAAATCTGGAGCACGTGTACTAGCTGTAGCATACTTACGACGAGAGTCACCTGATGCAGCTGTGCGTGTTAGATTCCTCATCAAGTTCTCCAGCGCTTCACTGAATTGATCCACCGAACCCTTTGCATCCAATGTGTACACGAGTTCCACCGTAGGTTGATTTTCCATGAGGTTAAATATGGAGCGGTTAGAGTAGCGCAACATGCAGTCACCACCCCACACAATAGCCTCTTTCTGGTTTGGGCAAAGCTGTGACTGAGAGACTCTGGAATCGTTGAGGCATTTGAGGCATTCATCCGGCTTACGATCACCTCTACAGACCCCAATGGCGTATACTTTGTCTATGCCTTGGCCATACGAGAAGTTGTAGAAACCATAGTTAATTTGTGTGTGGGAAGAGAAATTGGACAAAAGGGTGTTGAGGTTGTTGTGATAGGTGCTGTTTATTGTGTAGTTACCTCTGCTGTTATCACAGGATGGAGTCTGGGCGCTGGCTTGCAACATGATGGTGCCAAAGAGACAACAAAGAAAGGAAAGGAGCCTAAAAGAAATAGCAGTCATTGTGATTTTCCTCCGGGATTCACAAGCAACATTCGGAAGAATGGAAGATTGAAGCTTTACATAACAAAGGAGCTTTTTGTTAGGAGGAGTGTGAACTGTTTGACTTACTATCAAAGTCTTTAATTTACTATTCCAGGAAAGAAAGGTCATGCCGTATCTAGTTCTTGTAAACTCACGGCATCTTCTTATCTAACAACTCATCTTCTATTCTCTATTTTTTATTGAGTGTGACTAACTTTGTTTTTTTTACACCTTTGACTGAAAAATTATGCCTTTCACCTAAAATTTTTGCATCCAAAAATAAGTAGTCCCTACCATATATTTAAAAACCGAATATTTAAAAAGTTTAGGGACCTTGACCGGTCAAACTAAAGTTTAGGGACTATAAATCGAATTTTAAAAAAGTTTAGGGACCTTGATCAGTCAAACAAAAGTTTAGGGACTAAAAATTGAAATTTGAAAAAGTTTAAGGACTAAAAACTTAGTTAACCCTATATTGTATTGACACAACACATACGACGAGTTGTGCTACCAGCAGAATTGCCACATCATACATTTTATAATTTATAATTAAAACAAACTGAGGGTCACACATTACAACTTTCTATCTCACTTTGAGCAAAGTGATATTTGGTTTGTCTAGACAAGACTACGACCGATCAACTTACAAGTGTTCCCAAACATTGCACTTTAGTTGAAGAATTGAATTTGTTTATTCTGAATCGACTATGTTTTTTTACTACCATCACTATGGTCAAAATCTAGCGAGGATATGGGTCAGTAATTGAAGCTTCATTGACCGATTCTTGAGCTGATCTAGTTGTGTGTTCGCTTGATCTTGTTGTCCTTGAATTAAACTCCCATAACTGCATGTCTGGAAGGTTTCCAGTTCTATCCACATAAAATGCAGGTTCTAAAGGTAGTGGGAGAGAGAAAGAATGACTATTAAGCACGTGTACAACTGAAGCCATGGTAGGTCTGACAGCTACATTGTCTTGAACGCAGAGTAACCCAATGTGGATGCATCTCATTATTTCATTTTGTGAACCGTTGTTTAATGTGGGATCTACGATATCTGTAGCTCTTCCTTCCCTCCAGTTTTGCCACACCTGCGTGAATTTTCTCAATTACATATATTATTAGTTAGATTCCATTTCTATAGTATTGTAGATTATTAACACGTAAGCTTCTCTAATTTGATACGTCTAACAAGGTAAATGAAAAGAAATGGGTGACTTACGAAACTCAGTAGATCCTCTATATAATCTCCACGACGAATGTCACTGTTCTTTTGGCCACTTACAACCTCAAGAACCAGTACACCAAAACTAAAAACATCTTACTTTTCTGAAAACTGTCCATGCATTGCATATTCAGGTGCCATATATCCACTGCATAATTAAGCAAAATCTTTTCACAAACATCTACAACTTTTACACGGCTTTCAATTGCTAAACCCAATGAGATTATTAACAACTAATAAGCTATAATACATTCGAATACTCACTAGGTTCCAACAATTCTATTTGTGTCTCCATGAGTTTGATTCACACCAAACAATCTTGCTAAACCAAAATCTTATATTTTAGGATTCATCTCTTCATCTAAGAGAATATTACTTGCTTTTAGATCACGATGGATAATGCGCAATCGGGAATCTTGATGGAGGTAGAGAATGCCTCGAGCAGTACCTGCAATGATTTTGTAACGCATTTCCCAATCTAATTGTGCTCTCTTGGTTTGATCTACATAGACAAACAACCCATATGAATCTTAGAATTACGTAACTAATCTCAGTTTTAAACCACAACTGAATTAATAAATGTATGGTCCAATTAAACAGATAGTCAAATTAAACCTACCAAATATGAAGTAATCAAGGCTTTTATTTGGAACAAATTCATAAACAAGTAGCCTTTCTGATCCTTCTAGACAGAAACCAAGTAGCCTAACTAAATTTCGATGCTGAAGCTTAGCCACTAAAAGCACTTCATTCTTGAATTCTATATCTCCTTGTCTAGAATTTGTTGACAACCTTTTGACGGCAATCTCTTGTCCATTGGAAAGCCTACCCTGAATATGTATCAGTCAGGAATAAATTTTTTTTTAATAGTAAGCTCTTCCCAAGTAATTGTGTATACCATATTTTGATAAAGTTACGTTTAAAAGTGTTATCTTACCTTGTACACTGTCCCAAATCCGCCCTGTCCGAGTTTATTAGAATCAGAAAAGTCATTTGTAGCATCTCGTATGGTGTTAAAGCCGAATTGCAATGACTCTGAAATATCAATTTCATCATCATATTCTTCTTATTGAGCTTCACACGGAGAACAGATTCAAACTAGTAAGATTATCATATGAGATACCAGATCAATATTTCAACACAAGCTTTCTCCCAATATGCTAATAAAAAATTCAATGCAGTCTAAAATTATTACCGTGAAACCAAAACACGATGGTTATTCACCTCCTCAGTGGTTGGCTATTCCTAGTAATAGTTGAGTAAAACATGCTTTGAATTAATTATTGAAATTATTTTATTTTTGCAAAATGTACTGTTTATCTCACATTATTTAATGGAAGGAATTACTCTAGATTAAGATATATTATGTATCTATCTAGAAATAATGAAATATTTCGTTTATGATGTTAGGTTGAGCTTTTCTCTTTTCAAAGAGAAAATAATGCCAACATAAAACTCTCAAGACACCCTCTTTTTAACATTTTTTTTATAAAGTATGTTTTTTTTTCTTTCTAAATTTTTTTAAATTCAATTTTAGTTCTCCAAAAAGTTTTGTCCAATTTTTATACATCTAATTTAAAAATACTCAACTTTTAATCCTCAAAATGTATTTTTTAATAGTTTATAACCACCATCAAGTGTTTAATATAACTACATAGGGCTAAAAAGTGAAGTATTATTAAATTAGAGAGACGAAAATAAGACAAAAAAATTTATAGCACAAAAACTGAATTTGAAAATTTGTAGATGGACAAAAAAATATTTTATCCCTATTTTTTTTTAGAGGAAATTACACTAAAAATTCATGAAATTGCATAAAATTACACAAATTTACCTGTTTTTATAACATTCACAGTAACCTTTCTTATAGGAGAGTTTAGAATAATATTTTTCAAAGAAGAGTTAGTGTAATGTATAAAAGAGTGTCAGTATATATTTTTCAAAAATTAAATAAATTAATGTAAAAGTAAATAAAAGCAGAGAGTTTGATCTATTTTTTATTGGATAAAACTTTACGTGACTTCCATTTAATATTTGGGTTCTCCAATGAATTAAAAAAAATGTCAGTAAGCTAGTACTTTGACTACTTTCACCTACCTTTAAACTTTTCCCATCGCTTCCTCCCTCTTAGACAGGTGTAGATAAAAATGAACACCACAGCAGCAGCAACTGGTACTGCGATTGCTATGGCGATGGTAGCTGTATTGTTTTTTCCTGCAAATCAGAATCCTCATCGCGACATTCACAGATTAAGACAACAAAATATCAACAACTCCAGTAACTAATAACCAGGTCATCTTAAACACGATTTCTGAAAAATTGAAGCAAATAAAATATTTGTTCTGTTATTGTATAACTAACTAATGAATAAGGAAAACAAAACAGCATGAAGTGACAAGTACCTTGGGAAGAAGTGTTATTAGTGACCATAGAGGGCGGTGACATAAGTGGTGGCGACGGCAACCTTGTGGGTGATGGTTCATATGCTGTAGGTCCATAGAAGAGAAAGGAGGTTTCGTATCTCAGATTACAACTGAGTCTAACAACCCTACCACCTATCCTGTCTTTACAACAATCTATTGGCAAACGTTCAATGGACTGAGCTAAGCAATCAGCGCACTCTGACCCTAACAAGTCCAGTGTCCACTGAACAAGACCATATATATTTCCTACAGCATACTTAACACGAGAGTCACCTGATGCGGCTTGGCTGCTTAAGTTACCCAGCAAGGTGTTAACATCTTTATTGAACTGATCCAAGTCCGTTGCATTGTTCGTGTTGTTAGCATAATACGCAGGTTCAGTTTCTTTGCGGCCCAATATTGATCGGTCTGAGTAGCGAAACATGCATTTCTCATCCTCGTACCATCCCATTGCTTCTTTCTTGTTTGGACAAATCTTTGTGAGTTTGGCTCCAGTGTATTCAACGCAACTGCCGCATTCATATGGCATAAGATCTCCTCTACATAGCCCAATGGCGTACACTTGGTCAGTGTCTTCGCCGTATGTTAAATTGTAGAAACCGGTGTCAATTTCTGTTTCTGAAATGAGACTGGACAAAATGGCGTCGAGGTTCGCGCTATAGGTGCTGTCGTCTATGTAGTTTCCTCTATCGTTATTATGATCACAGATGTAGCGGTAGATTTGTGAAGTGTTAATGGTGCTGGCTTGAGATATAAAATTTATTGTGAGGAGGAGACAACAAACAAAGGAAAGTGACCTGAATGAAAGCACAGCCATGTTGGTTGTTTTCTGGGAATCAGAAGTATTAATTAACAATAGGAAGATAGAAGTAGTTAATAAGAATTGTTATTTTTTTTTTAATGTTAAAATAGTAATTTTTATTTATTATTTTATTTTTATATGTAAAAAAATATAATAAAATAATAAATAAAAATTATTATTTCATTAAAATTATGTAATCTGATACCTATATAATATATCACGTCATCAAAATTAAACACATGCATATCAATAATATTTTTAAAAAATATATAATTTGATAATTTTTCTAAAGAAACCTAAAATGTTCAATCAGCCGGTTTCCAGTACCAAATTTAGGCCATACGTTTCAGCCACCAATGTTGACCTTAATAGGTTGCCAATAGAAAATTTATCGTAGTTGTCTGGCCCGAACTGGGGTTACGTCGACCCTTTCTATTTTTTTTTATTCGATTAAAAAATAGGTTTTATTTTATATTTCAATTTATGTGTAATTTTGATTTTTTATTATGAAAAGAAGACAAGGAACGTTTCCTTGCTTAAAGAAAGAACGGTCATACTTCTTTCTAGTTGTCTTCTCGGAATAAGAAATAACAAAGGAAAGATTGAGTACATGTTTGAATTAAAATTTATAAATTTAAGTTTGGATTAAATTTAAACTTGTAAATTGAGTTTATAAAAATATTTCAAATTTTGTTTCTCTAAAATTAAATTTACAGGCAAAATTTACTCTCAAGTATACTTTTGAGAGATAATCAAACAGAATTTTAAATTGATTTTGTTCTCAAATATTCTTTTGAACCCTCACATCAAAAATCTAAATATGCACTAAAGCTGTAGAAATGAATGAGCTTTTCTAATTAATTACTCAATTATTGATTCTAGGTTCACTGAAAGATTGTTATCATTTGATGGCATGCATAAAATTAAATTAAATTGTGAAATAATTCAGTACCTTGTAACTTTAGAGAAAATAGGTGATGCACTTGTAAAAAAGTTTAGATAAATACTAACAAGTGTCCTATGACACTAGTTAAAGAAGTGAAAGAAATAAAAACTTTCTTTTTTTACTTCCTTAACCAGTGTCCTTAGGACATTGGTTAGCCAGACCTAAAGTTTTATACTGTCATTCAATCACAATTCACTATATATGATAAATTTGTTAACCTTTACAATAACTACTTTAAAAATTATATCAACAAATCTCATATCACACTGTTACTGCATCATCATTTAACTCATAAATTTACTCCATTTAAATATAAATAAATCTCAACTAATTTTACTCCATTTAATGAGACCATATCCAAAATATCATTAATTTATAAGAATTTTAATTACAATGACTCTTTATTCTTGATATCAAATTCCAATAAAGAATAATTTACAAAAATAATATCATACTACATAATATCGTAAAGGGGTTTCTTTCTACAATAATGATTTACACACAATATCAACCATTCAACAATGCAATCAAAGTCCGTTAATTTGCATAATTAAAGATCTTAATGGCATACAAATCTAGACTAATGTGAAAACAAAAATGGTTCAAAAATGTACTTCCAGACATTGCTGTCTTTTTTTTTTTTTAGAGGAACTTCTTCATCAAAGTTCTTGTAAACCTTCATCCATCGGCTTAATTGTTCATAATGTGCCTAAAATCTAATTTAAAAATATTTTTTGTTCACGACCAAATTAATTTTTTGTTCGACAATTATAATTTTTTCACAATATATTTATACTTCTGGGGTTGGAATTTTCTGTATGACTTATGCTGCGTTGAAATCAAACCATAGCAGCCCACATCAATGAGATAATACAGTGGGAAAATTACAATCTACCAATGTATTTACGACCTCTATGTAAGGGGCAACTGGTGAAGTAACAATGCTTCCTACTTGGCTTTATTGTAGAATTCTCTATTTTTAAATTATTGCGTACGTGCATTACTTAACTTACTGTCCTTACTAATTTTCCCTCGTCTCAGCGAATGAGAAAAAAAGACAAAATACAGAAGAAACAAAGCACTAATATATTACCGCGAGCTATGACAATAATAACAAATATGGTAGGAAATAGGAAAGTTAGTATTAATAATAAATTTTATCAGTGATTTAGTACCCGACATCTTATTTGTTCATTTGTTGAAACTTCTTTAGATGCAAAATAACATCCTACTGAAAATGAAGGTTCGAGTGAATTTTTAATTTTATACTATATATTGTGTAGACCAGATCATAGTGCAAGCTATGCTAATAGCAAAATTGCCACAGCATACATTCTATAATTAAAACAAACTGAGGTATCACATTACAAGTTTCTATCTCACTTTGAACAAAGGAACATTTGGTTTGTCTAGACAAGACTATGAAAGAACAACTTCAATGTGCACCCATACACTGCACATTGGTTGAAGAATTGAATTTGTTTATTCTAAATCGACTATGTTAATGACTACTACAACTATGATCAAAATCTAACGAGGATATGGCTCAGTAATTGAAGCCTCATTAATCGATTCTTGAGCTGATCCAGTTGTGTATTCTTTTGATCTTGTTGTTTCTGAATTAAACTCCCATGACTGCATGTTTGGAAGGTTTCCAGTTCTACTATCCACATAAAATGCAGGTTCCAGAGGTAGTGGGAGAGTGAGAGAATGGCTATTAAGCACGAGTACAATGGAAGCCATGGTGGGTCTGGCAGCTACATTGTCTTGAACACAGAGTAACCCAATGTGGATGCATCTCATTATTTCATTTCGTGAACCATTGTTTAATGTGGGATCTATGATATCTGTAGCTCTTCCTTCCCTCCAGCTTCGCCATGCCTACATGAATTTGCTCAGTTACATATATTATTAGTTAGATTCCATTTCTATAGTAATGTAGTTAACACACAAGCTTTTCTAATTTCATACTTCAATTCTAATAAGAAGGAAGATAAATGGAAAGAAAAGGATGACTTACAAAACTCAGAAGATCATCTATATTCTCTCCACGACGAATGCCACTATTTCTCTGGCCACTTACAATCTCAAGAACCAATACACCAAAACTAAAAACATCTGACTTCTCTGAAAACTGCCCATGCATTGCATACTCAGGTGCCATATATCCACTGCATAACAATATTGGAGTATGAACAAGCTTAATTTAGCAAAATCTTTTCACAATCATCTTCAACTTTTTCACAGTTTTCAATTGCTAAACCCAATGATATTATTAACAACTAATAAGCTATAATACGTTTGAATACTTACTAGGTTCCAACAACTCTATTTGTATCTGCATGAGTTTGGTCCACAACAAACAATCTTGCCAAGCCAAAATCTGCTATCTTAGGATTCATATCTTCGTCTAAGAGAATGTTACTTGCTTTGAGATCACGATGGATAATGCGCAATCGAGAATCCTGATGGAGGTAGAGAATACCTCGAGCAGTACCTGCAATGATTTTGTAGCGCTTTTCCCAATCTAATTGTGCTCTCTTGGTTTGATCTACATACACAAACAAGTCATATGAATCTTAGGAAAACGTAATTAAGTTTAGTCTTAAACCACAACTGAAGTAATAGAGGTATGGTCCAATTAAACAGACATTCAAATTAAACTTACCAAATATGAAGTAATCAAGGCTTTTATTAGGAACAAATTCGTAGATAAGTAGCCTTTCTCTTCCTTCCAAGCAGAAACCAAGTAGCCTAACTAAATTTCTGTGCTGAAGCTTGGCCACTAAAAGCACTTCATTCTTAAATTCCCTCTCTCCTTGACCCGAATCTCTTGACAACCTTTTGACTGCAATCTCTTGTCCATTGATAAGCCTACCCTGAAAAGATCAGTCAAGAATAGTAAGCTCTCTGCAAGTAATTGTGTATACCATATTTTGATGAAGTGTTTAACAGTGTTATCTTACCTTGTAAACAGCCCCAAATCCGCCTTGTCCGAGTTTATTGGAATCAGAAAAGTCATTTGTAGCATCTCGTATGGTGTTAAAGCTGAATTGCAATGACTCAGAAATGTCAATTTCATCATCATCATCATCATGTGCTTCTTGTTGAGCTTCACATGGGAAACAGATTTAAACTACTTAGTTTTTCATATGTGATATGAGAACAATATTACAACAAAAGCTTTCTCCCACTATGCTAATAAAATATTCAATGCAGTCTAAAACTAATGTTTAGATATAGTTTCTTATGGTTATTGACTTCCTCTGTGGTTGGCTATTCCTAGCATAATTGAGTAAAGCATGCTTTGAATTAATTACTGAAATTATTTTAACTTTGCAAAATGGGCTGTTTGTCTCACATGATTTAATGGAAGAAATTGCTCTAAACTAAGATGTTTTATGTATCAATTTAGAAATATTTCGCTTATGATGTTAGGTTGATATTCTTTTTAGTTCATTGCAACAATGTAGACTATTAAATAGAAAACTTGTCACGGTAAACCAGTACTTCTACTTACATTTAAACTTTTCCCCTGGCTTCCTCACTCTTATACAGATGAAGAAAAAAATGAGCACCAGAGCAACAGCTACAACTGGTACTGCTATTGCTATGGCGATGGTAGTTGTGTTGCTTTTTCCTGCATAAATCATAGTCCTCAGTAGGACATTCCACAGATTAAGACAATAAAATATCAACATGTGCAATAACTAATTATCAAGGCCATCTTAAACACGATTTGTTAAAACTTGTTACCTTATGGATCCTAGCTAACTCCTAAAGATAAACTTCAAGCAAAACACAAATATTTTTGGAAAATTCTAAATATTACAAAAACTGAAAACACGAAGACACACAAATAACTATGATTGGTTCCATGAAATATAGATGCAGGGTAACATTTGTTGTTTCTTTAAAACAAATACACACCATCATTCGTACAATTCAGGTGAAGTTTTTTCCTTACTATTTAGCACTTCTCTTTATTTTCTCCTCTGTCAATCTGTCATATCAATAAGGAAAACAAAACCGCACAAAGACCTAAATAATATGCAAAGCTTATAAAATAAAAGCGTATTTTATAAAGTACCTCATTGGGTGAGTACCTACCTGTTTAACCAACTCTGTCAACAGTTAGTTATAAGTGTTAAAACTAGGAGCAATTGAATTAAGATAGTGTAACGAGTAGGTACCTTCTGAGGAAGTGTTAGTGGTGGTGGAGGAAGGGGGAGTTGGCGGAACATATGCTGTAAGTCCATAGAAGAGAAAGGAGGTTTCGAACCTCATATTACAACTGGGTCTAACAACCCTACCACCTTTGCTGTCTTTACAACAATCTATTGGGATACGTTCGATGGACTGAGCCAAGCAATCAGCACACTCTGACCCTAACAAGTCCGGTGTGCACTGAACAAGACCATATATGACCTTATTATCAGGACCAGATATAGTTCCTACATCATACTTAACATGAGAGTCACCTGATGCGGCTTTGCTGCTTAAGTTACCCAGCAAGGTGTTGACATCTTTACTGAACTGACCCAAGTCCGTTGCATTTTCCATGTTGTGAGCATAATAGGCAGGTCCAGTTTCTTTGCTGCCGAATATTGAGCGGTCTGAGTAGCGCAACATGCATTTCTCATCCTCGTACCACCCAATTGCTTCCTTCCTATTTGGACAAAGCTGAGTGAGATTGGCTCTGGAACCGTTGAGGCAACTGCGGCATTCATCTGGTTTAACATCTCCTCTGCACAGCCCAATGGCGTACACTTTGTCAGTGTTTTCGCCGTTTGTGAAATTGTAGAAACCGTACTCAATTTCTGTATTGGAAATGAGAGTGGATAGAAGGGTGTTGAGGTTGGTGTCATAGGTGCTGTTGGCTGTGTAATTTCCTCTATCGTTATCATGATCACAGAAGTAGTGGTAGTTTTCTGTATTGTTAGCGGCACTAACTTGAGATATAAAAATTGTTATTATGAGAAGAAGACAACAAACAAAGAACAGTAGCCTTAATGAAAACACGGCCATATGTAGGTTGTCTTCTGGGAATCAGAAGAAATTAACAATTGGATGATTGAAGCTTTTTTAGATATGATTCAGCTTTTATTGGCCAAGGATTAAGTGCTTGGCTGAATAATAATTATGAGGAAGGTAGCTTGTTCACACATCATTAATGTTTTCAAATTTATTTGTATTTCGTCAAATGCAACTCTTTTAAGAAGTGAGAAATTGTAATGGGTACGAAAAGAAATTTTACCAACAGTTTATATCAATGATCAACTGTGATTTCCGTCAAATATTAAATTTGTTTTTCAATATTTAACTTATTATCGTTCAATAATAAGTTAAAGATTGAAAAAAATTATTATTGTTCAATAATAAAGAGCCACGTTTGATTCCTGCTTTTCGTGTGGAGAATTTAGTACTAAACAGCTAAGCTGTTTAAAAACAGACGTGTATGTATTACTTTGCGCAATTCATGTAAGGGAGGCTTCGAAAGAAATAGCAGTCATGTTTTTTCTTTGGGTGTAGTCGTGTAGATGTTTTTTCTATGGGTGTAGTCGTGTAGAAACAAATCTGTGTTTATATTCACGTGGGAAAAGCATTATGTTTGTATGACCAACTGTTCTGGATAGGTTTCCACTTTCCAATACCAAATTTAGGCCTTATTTTCTGTGACTAATGTTGATCTTTGTAAAATTATCATAGTTGACTGAGCCCGAAGTGGGGGGACTCAAGTCCACCGTATCTATTTTTTTTTTTTGGTTGTTTTTTCTTCAATTAAAATGATTTATTTTTAATTTTTCAATCTATTTCTATATTATAAATATGAGACTCTCACTCTCTCAAGACATTTTTAATATTTTTTTTCTTCTTTAGATATGTATTTCACACAATTTTTTTTTTTTTTGCAACGAGCTAAATTTTTTATTCTCAAACTAACTTAGTTTTAGCTTTATTTCTATTATGATCTTCTTAATCATCTATTTCTTTAAATATACCTTTTTATCTCTAATTTTAATTTAAATTTTAATAATTTCTTTTAAAAATTATCAATAATTAAAAATATAAACTGTTTATATATAAAAATAACCTTACATCAAGATTTAGTTTATTTATTATAAATTTAAATATAATTTATATATTTAAAAATATTAATTTATTATGAGTTTTAATTGTAATATAATATATATCTTAATATTTATTATAAATTTTAACCATATAGAAATAAACATTTATTCTATACAATATATAAACTAAAATACTAGTTTATGCATAATTTTGATTTTTTTTTTCATATGAAAAGACAACAAACAAAGGGAAGTTGCCTTGAAGAAATATCGATCACCACCAAACACTTCGATCAATTAGTGTATGATTTTTTCAATTAACCAATTGTCTTGTATTGAATATGAGTTTTGAGTATGCAACTATATTAGATATTTGGTGAAAAAAATTTGTTGTCCATAATAATTTTAATTAGAGCATAATTGTCTTATATAGAAGATATCTTTATTAAAAAGAACAAATGTTCTCTCACAATAACAAATGAAAGATTGAGGTTTTAGGCATGAATTACTCAATTATGGTTCACTAAAACATTATTAAAAATATTTTATCAACACTTTATATTAGTAGACACTAAACACCCAAAAAGAGATTTAAAAAGAGAAAAGAGATAAAAAAAAAATAGATATCATAAGTAATATAATATAATAAAAAAAGAGACTGAAAAAATAAATAATATTAATAGAGTGTTTGTACTGTATAAAGTTAAAAAAAAATAAAAGATTATTATCATTTGATCTATTCATAAAAGAAAAATTAAATAGCAAAATAATCCTTGCCCTTGCGTTATATTTTTAATTGGTTTATAGCTTCTTAATTTGTTGAGTGTTGACTACGGAAGACTACCGTCCCTACCATCCCTACCATCTACCCGTGCCGTAGAGGAGTCACGGGCAAATATGCAAAAGCGTGTCAATTAAATTTAAAGGAAGCTGCTCGAATGAAGGATAAGGATTGTGTCACATGCAATTGTAGGTTCGTAGGTGTCACTATTTGTCAGCTTTTATTATTGTCTTTTTTGGTATTTCAGTTTTACTTTTTTATTTTGTTAAAGTACATGTCTCCTTTTATAGTGCCAAATACAAAGTTATTTTAATTAAAATATAAAAAGAGCTTCCACGAGAATCGAACAAGTGACTTGGGAGACTCTAACAAAATAACTTATCACTAGGTTATAATATATATTGTGATTTTATACGCGAAATGTAATATATATTATATATTTTTATTTTTATTTTATCTACACCAGTTCATGCTGGTCAACTAGTGACTCACTGGGTCGATCCCTGACCCAGTCAATGGCCGAGCCGGGTCTGATAACACTGGACTGGTTAATGCTACAGAAAGAGAAATATCATGGAATTGACTAGCATGCATGATTGGGAGGTTTCAATTTAGACGTCTCAATTGTATATACTTTGCTGCGAATTGTAATTATAAAATGAGTAAATTACAATAATATTTTTTAAATTTTTATCAAATTATATATAATTTCAGTTTTTTTATTTTTTTACATTAATTTTTTTTTTAAAAATTTAAAAACATTACACTAATATTTTCTTATATGTTTGAAAATATTATAATGATATTCTCTCAAACCTTATACTAATACAACTTACAAGTGAGACGAAAGTAATGATTAAAAAAATAGGAGATACTTATATAATTACACGAAATTTCAGGAATGTTACTGTAATTTGTTCTTATAAAATTTATTCTTATATTATATATTTGAGTATTTATTTCGGAAAATACTTTTATTTTTATTCTTTTAATCAATTCTCTTTTTATATTTTTTCTTCCTTTATTATATAGTTATTTCTATACAAATATATGAGAATGATACTAGTTTTTTAAGATATTATATTTTTTAAAAATTTAAATTATTGTTTATAAGAAAGTAAGAAACGTTCTAATTTTTTACTAGTTTTTAGCTTTTTTTTACTAGCTAAAAAACTTATTTAGATGTTCAGTAAACAAGTTTTTTTAGTAGCTTTTAGAGTTTTTTTATAATATTTATTTTATTATTTCAACATTATACTTAACAAAATTAACAACGATAAATGTTAGATTTTTTTTAATATTTTTATATTAGTAAATTTATTTTAACTATTACGCTAATTAATCTAATAAAAGTATAATGTCTGTAATTTTTTACTCTATTTTAAACTTGATTAAAAATATTTTATGATATAGTATAAGATTAATAGTATAATACTTAATATGAAAAATGTAATCATTCAAAGTAAAATTGTAATGAAAATAATTTATCTATAAATAAAAATTACAAGAGTTTAAAATTAATTGAAAAACTAAAATTATAATACCTCAAAATATAATTAAAATTTATATAAAAACGTTTATTTATATCATTTTATATTTTTCAGCTATTTCAATAAATAATTTTACTAAATATTTATAATTTAATAAGTTAACTTAACAGCTTTTAACTATCAATTTTTAACTTTCAACTTTTAACTTTTAACTATCAACTAATTTTTTAATTTCGAGCTAATTTTTCAGTTAATTTTACCGAATATAATCTTAATGATTTGGTTGCTATTAGCGAGATGAACAAGAGAAGAGTAGGTGACTATGAAAGACTACCGTCTCTACCATCTACGCATAGTCACTGACTGGTTAAAGGAGGCTGCTCGAATAAAGGATAAGGATTGCATGACTGACTGGTTAATGCTATAGAAAAAATCATGGAAATTGACTAGCATGATTGACAGGTTTCAATTTAGACATCTCAATTGTATATACTTTGAATTGTAATTATAAAATTTATTCTTATATTATATATTTGAATATTTATTTCAGAGAATACTTTTATGTTTATTCTCTTAATCAATTCTCTTTTTATGTTTTTTCTTCCTTTATTATATCGTGATTTTATGCAAATATATGAGAATGAGATTAATATTTTAAGATATTATATTTTTTTTAAAAATTAAATTATTGTAAATAAGAAACCTTCTAATCTTTTATTATAATATTTACAATTTAAAATTAAATTAAGATAAAAAAAAAGTAGAGTGAGAAAACTTTTTTATATACATATCTTATTTAATATTTAACTAATTTTTCTTCAATTAAATCGGTCTATTTTGAAGTAAAATGATATTTTTGATTTCAACTTCATGCTAAAGTCAAAGATCAAATTCTAAATTTGCTAAAGTCAAAGATCAAATTCTAAATTTTAGTTAAAAGATTTAGATGTTAAATCACTTATCCTAACAACTTCATTCTTGTACTTTTCAACGGTGGCAGGTCCATAGTGGTAGCAACTTGAAGAACGAAAATCTCACTCTCTCAATTAAACATTTTTAATATTTTCTTTCTTCTTCTTTAGATATGTATTTTACACACTTTTCTTGCAATGAGCTAATTTTTTAATTCTCAAATTAACCTGATTTTATCTTTATTTCTATTATGATCTTCTTAATAATAATCTATCTCTTTAAATATACTTTTTTGTCTCTATTTTTAAACTAATCTTTTTAAAAAACTGTCAATAATTAAAAATAAAAATTGTTTATATTTAAAAATAACCTTACATCACAATTTAAATTGTTTATTCTAAAACTAAAATATAATTTATATATTTAAATATATTTATTTATTATGAGTTTTAATTGTAATATAACTTATATCTTAATATTTATTATAAATTCTAATTATATAAAAATAAATATTTGTTCTATACAATATATAAACTAAAATACTATTTTATGCATAATTTTGATTTTTTTTCCTTATGAGAAAAGACAATAAACAAAGGAAAGTTGTCTTTAAGAAATAACGATCAACCCCAAGCACCTTGATCAATGAGCACACAATTATTTTAGCTTAATTAATTGTCTCAAATATAAATCCTAAGTAATCAACTATGTTAAATATTCAGATAAAAAATTTTATTGTCCATAATAATTCTAATTCGAACAACATTATATTTCATAGAAGATATATTTAACGTAGGGGGCCGTCATGGGCAAATATGCAAAAGGCATGTCAATTAAATTTAAAGGAAGCTGCTCGAATAAAGGATAAGGATTGTGTGATCAGGGGAGGATCCATGTTATGTCTTAGGGGGCCGTCATTGAATACAGCTATAGAACTTCACCAAACCAAAATTCATGTGCCCCGTTCCTTCCTCCCACCTACGCATACATCTGTGCGTGTTACCATTGCCTGTTTGCTTGTTTCTACTCCACACCTCAGCTCATTGGCTCATTTTATGCACATGCTCATAGCTCATACAGTATTTGTCAAAAGACGACCATAATAATTGTCCCCGCTAACTTATTCTTACTGGAATCTTGCAACTTTTCTGTGCCATATTTGTCACTGCTCCAAACCGGCCCATCATGTGACTGACTGTTTAATGCTACAGAAAATATCATAGAAATTGACCAGCATGATTGAGAAGTTTCAATTTAGACGTCTCAATTGTAATTATAAAATTTATTCTTATATTATATACTTGAATATTTATTTCAGATAATACTTTTATGTTCATTCTCTTAATCAATTCTCTTTTTATATTTTTCCTTCCTTTATTATATAGTGATTTTTATACAAATATATGAGAATGAGATTAATATTTTAAGATAATATATTTTTTAAAAAATTAAATTATTGTTAATAAGAAACCTTCTAATTTTTTTATTATAGTATTTACAATTTAAAATTAAATTAAGATAAAAAAAAAGTAGAGTGAGAAAACTCTTGTGTACACATGCATTTAACTAATCCCCCTCCAATCAAGTTAGTCCATTTCAAAGTAAAGTGATATTTTTAGTTTCAACTTCATGCTCAAGTCAAAGATCAAATTCCAGATTTTAGTTAAAAGACTTGGGTGTCAAACCAGTTATTCTAACAACTTAGCTTCCTTCTCATCTTATACTTTTCAACAGTGACAAATCCACAATGGGAGCAATCGGGACAATTGTCCCCACAAAGTAAATTTTTTAACTTAATATGTCAAGTAATTATTTTTTTGCGTCCCATGAAAAAATAAGTGTTGCCTCCATAATATAATTATTTTTTCAATCTATTTCTATATTATAAATATGAGACTCTCACTCTCTCAAGACATTTTTAATATTTTTCTTCTTCTTTAGATATGTATTTCACACAATTTTTTTTTTTTTGCAACGAGCTAAATTTTTTATTCTCAAACTAACTTAGTTTTAGCTTTATTTCTATTATGATCTTCTTAATCATCTATCTCTTTAAATATACCTTTTTATCTCTAATTTTAATTTAAATTTTAATAATTTCTTTTAAAAATTATCAATAATTAAAAATATAAACTGTTTATATATAAAAATAACCTTACATCAAGATTTAGTTTATTTATTATAAATTTAAATATAATTTATATATTTAAAAATATTAATTTATTATGAGTTTTAATTGTAATATAATATATATCTTAATATTTATTATAAATTTTAACCATATAGAAATAAACATTTATTCTATACAATATATAAACTAAAATACTAGTTTATGCATAATTTTGATTTTTTTTTTCATATGAAAAGACAACAAACAAAGGGAAGTTGCCTTGAAGAAATATCGATCACCACCAAACACTTCGATCAATTAGTGTATGATTTTTTCAATTAACCAATTGTCTTGTATTGAATATGAGTTTTGAGTATGCAACTATATTAGATATTTGGTGAAAACAATTTGTTGTCCATAATAATTTTAATTAGAGCATAATTGTCTTATATAGAAGATATCTTTATTAAAAAGAACAAATGTTCTCTCACAATAACAAATGAAAGATTGAGGTTTTAGGCATGAATTACTCAATTATGGTTCACTAAAACATTATTAAAAATATTTTATCAACACTTTATATTAGTAGACACTAAACACCCAAAAAGAGATTTAAAAAGAGAAAAGAGATAAAAAAAAAAAATAGATATCATAAGTAATATAATATAATAAAAAAAGAGACTGAAAAAATAAATAATATTAATAGAGTGTTTGTACTGTATAAAGTTAAAAAAAATAAAAGATTATTATCATTTGATCTATTCATAAAAGAAAAATTAAATAGCAAAATAATCCTTGCCCTTGCGTTATATTTTTAATTGGTTTATAACTTCTTAATTTGTTGAGTGTTGACTACGGAAGACTACCGTCCCTACCATCCCTACCATCTACCCGTGCCGTAGAGGAGTCACGGGCAAATATGCAAAAGCGTGTCAATTAAATTTAAAGGAAGTTGCTCGAATGAAGGATAAGGATTGTGTCAATGACTGACTGGTTCAGTGTTATCAGATTCGGCTCGACCCGGCATGTGTCCGGATCGAATTATTTATCAGAGACATCACAATGTCACATGCAATTGTAGGTTCGTAGGTGTCACTATTTGTCAGCTTTTATTCTTGTCTTTTTTGGTATTTCAGTTTTACTTTTTTATTTTGTTAAAGTACATGTCGCCTTTTATAGTGCCAAATACAAAGTTATTTTAATTAAAATACAAAAAGAGCTTCCACGAGAATCGAACAAGTGAATTGGGAGACTTTAACAAAATAACTTACCACTAGGCTATAATATATATAGTGATTTTATATGCGAAATGTAATATATATTATATATTTTTATTTTTATTTTATCTACACCAGTTCATGCGGGTCAACTAGTGACTCACTGGGTCGACCCCTGACCCAGTGACCCAGTACCCCGACCGAGTCGATGACCGAGCCGGGTCTGATAACACTGAACTGATTAATGCTACAGAAAGAGAAATATCATGGAATTGACTAGCATGCATGATTGGGAGGTTTCAATTTAGACGTCTCAATTGTATATACTTTGCTGCGAATTGTAATTATAAAATGAGTAAATTACAATAATATTTTTTAAATTTTTATCAAATATGATTTTTAAATAAGTAATAAAGATAAAAGAAAAAATAAATTAGCACTAGTTTTATCCACAGAAAAAATAAATTGGTACTAATTTTAGTCACAAAAATAAATTGATTCTAATTTTATCCACTTTACCTTTTTAATTTTAACCATTTCCAATTTCTCTAATTTCTCTAATACCTAATATGAAAATGCATAGAGGATAGTTATAATATGTAGAAATTTAGGTATTTTGATTTTTTGTTTATCATGAAATTATGTCTTTTATAAAAATTAATAAAAAAATTTATGAGTAAAAATATTATAGACTATTTCTTTGCTCTCACTAAAAAAATTTATGGATCATCAAAGCAAACGTTTTAATGATTTTTTTCTTCTTGGAAGAAAAAGCTTTTAAATTCCACTCAATCTAGAATTGCATCTTTTATACAAGCATAACCTCAATTAATTACACTGTTGTTGTTAAGTGGCTTAGTCGATGACTTTTATATATCGGAAAACTTAGTTGACCACTTTTAGTAGAGTCTTTTTTCTATATCACATTTTTTTCATTTACAAAGTTTAAACTTAAGACCTTACTTAAGAAATTTGAACCCAGTTTCAATTGAATCAATGACTTGTTGGTAGATAATTTCTAATTTGTTGATGATGTGAAAATCTTTATACTAATAATATGTTTAAAATTAAAATTAAGCTTGAATTTAAATAAAATAAATCATTCATGCACTCACATTGTAAAGTTTTTTTTTTTTTTTTACAATTATACATTTAATCTTAAAAGTCATACCAACGATGATTTGTGATTAGATGACACTGTGAGTGGATCACCATTAAATTCTTATAATAAATTTGTTAACTTTTATAATAACTACCTTAAAAAGTCATACTAATAATTTTACTCCCTCCGTCTTAAATGAGTGTCACATTTGAATTTTTTTTTTATCCTAAAATGAGTGTCGTGTTAGCTTTCCAATGCAATATTAATTTTTTTTTTCACTAATACCCATAATAAGTATCACTCTAGTTTTTTAATGTAATATTAATACTAAGGTTAGTTTGTAAAATTACTATTCTATCTCATATATTTATTAGTTTTTCTTGATATGTGTAAAATAAATTAGGACGACACTCATTTTGGAACGAAGGAAGTATTATTAATTAACCATATAAAAACTATTATTAAACTCTTTGAACAAAGGCATATAAATATAAATCACAACACTTTAAATATATGTCAAATTAAAATTGAGTATACAAAATTATAAATAATCCAAGTTGACACTTGACACACGCACAAAGTCGAAAGTTCGTATCTAAAATTACAACTCTTGCTGCAGCTTATTTACGACGAAATTCTCCCGATGATGCAGCTACGCTAACTAGAATTACTTTCAAAACAATATTTCCTTGGCTTCCTCATTCTCAAACAGCAAATAAAAAAGAACACAATAACAACAGCAGCAACGGGATTATATCTACCGAGCTGGTTCCTGATGCGTTGCCCTTATCTGCATAAACCAGAATTAATCACCGTGAGACATCTAACGGATTAAGGATAATAAAACCAGGAAAAGACCGCTATAAAGCTTGGTAGTAAAATTTTGTTAATAGGTCCTGCAGGTAAAATCTAGCACACAATACTTTCCCCCCCATCAGATGAATAAGGAAAAACTAAATCCCCAAAAGGAAAAAAAAAGTTTCAAAAGAGAAATACTAGTGATATTTTCTTTGACATTTTCTTTCCAATATTCTCTATGTGACTGATTAAAATTTATTGGAAATCAGCATTTTTGATAGGACACACTCATCATTTAATGATTATCTATCCTCATTCTTGATAGAGATGTGTGATCTATCAAAAATGGTAATTCAGTCAATTACAGAGAAAGTGTTAAAAAAAAGAGTGTTAGATATAGGGTCGTGAGCCTCATGTTCAAAATCCACTAAATTGTTGTTGGAAAGTGAAAGTCTAAGCATAATGTGACAAGTACCTTCCGAGGAAGTGTTATTAGTGGCCGTAGAGGATGGTGGCGATAGAGAGGGCGACATTGAGGGTGGTGGTGCATATGCTGGAGGGCTATAGAAGAGAGATGCAGTTTCAAATCTGAGATTACAACTGGGCCTAACAATTCTAACACCTAACCTGCTATTGCAACAATTTGAGACTTCTTTGATGGACTGAACCAAGCAGTCACCGCACTCTGGCCCAGACAAATCAGGCGTGCACTGCACAAGCCCGTATATGGTTCCGTTATCTGGACCAGGCACACTTTCTGTAGCATATTTACTTTGAGAGTCACCTAATACAGCTTTGCTTTTCAAGCCATCCAACAAGTCTTTAACCACTCTATTGAACTGGTCAATTTGCGTTGCATTTTTTGAGTTCCACGCAAAATAGGCAGGTCCAAATTCGTTGCGGCTGAATATTGAGCGGTCCGAGTAGCGCAACATGCACTTCTCATCCTCGTACCATCCAATTGCTTCCTTTCGGTTTGGACAAAGTTGTGTGAGATTGGCTCTCGATTGTTCGAGGCAGTTGCGGCATTCATCTGGCTTAACATCTCCTCTGCACAGCCCAATGGCGTACACTTTGTCAGTGTTTTCGCCGTTTGTGAAATTGTAGAAACCGTAGTCTATTTCTGTGTTGGAAGTGAGAGTGGACAGAAGGGTGTTGAGGTTTGTGTGATAGGTGCTGTTGGCTGTGTAGTTTCCTCTATCGTTGTTATGATCACAGAAATAGTGGTAGTTTTGTGAATTGTTTTCTGCGCTGGCTTGAGATATGAAATTTGTTATGAGAAGGAGACAACAAACAAAGGAAAGTGACCTTAATGAAAGCACAGCCATGTTGGTTGTCTTCTAGGAATCAGAAGTAATTAACAATAGAATGATTCAAGCTTTTTTAGATATGAATCAGCTTTTATTGGCCAAGGATGAAGTGATTGGTGGAATGAAAATTCAACTGTTGCTAGCTAGCTTTTATAAACATTTTTTTTTTCGGCACCGAGCTTGAAACGAAACATTTTTCTATTTTGACGTGTGGAAACAAAACTCTTTCAATTCAATTCGTGGGACCTTATGTTAATAGGTTTCCAATAGCAAATTTAGCATAGTTGACTGACCCCGAAGTGGACTTAGGTCCACCGTTTCTAATTTTGTTACTTTTCCATGAATTAAAAAATAGGTTTTATTATTTTTATATTTCAATTTATGTGTACTTTTGATTTTTTATTATGAAAAAGAGACAAGATAGGAAAGTTGCCTTAAAGAAAGAACACTCATACTTCCCGTCCTTTCTAACAAAGGGGAGATCGAAGGAAATGAATTAGCTTCTATTTAATTACTCGATTTTTAATAACAAGTTTACTAAAAGATTGTTATTGTTACCGAGGTCTAACTCAATTGGTTAAATAGGATGTGTAAATATTATAAATTTTTTGATATTGTCTTTGATTCCTACATATAAAAAAAATTGTTATCTTTTGATCGAATGCATAAAATAAAATAAAAATTTAAATATATTTAAAATATATTTAAACTTAAAATAAAATAGCGAAAATAATCCATGCGTTATAATTTTAATTGGTTTATAACTTCTTTGTTGGGTGACTCAAAAAAAAAAAAATCTTTGTTGGGTGTTGACTAAGAAAGACTGCCATCTTGGCATGCCGCGGAGGAACTAAACATTACAAGAATAAAAAATGTAGGAACTTTCGAAGACAATTTTCTGGTATTCCTTTTTCTTATTATTTTTTAAACACGTAAAATTTAAAAGAATTTAACATGCAAGTATTGTCATTTTACGCTGTCAATAATAATAATTTTTTTATAACTTTTAAAATAATTATTAAAGAAAATGGATTATACATTAATAGTATAAATTAGTTTTACATAATTATTTAATTACAACTCATCATATTTAATAAAATTGTTGACTTTTTATAATAATTATCTTAAAAATTCTATAAACAGTAATTTGTTATTAGATAATAGTGTAGATAGCCGTTAAACTTTAATTATTATGTAGTATAAAAGTGAATAAATTTATTATATATACTGATTTAGTAAATGACAGTATAAAATTTGTAAAAAAAATTTACACTCTGTCTTTCTGAGGAGAGAAAGACTTTTTATTCCAAAAGATCAGATGAAAGCTGTATATCAGATGCAACCAGCAGGTCCAATTGACGAGGGACCTCATCTGTCTCAGTCGATATATTATAAATTTATTTAATGAATATACGTTGTTTTTATAAAAAAAAAAATTTACACAGTTAATTAATTAAAAATTAATTTTTGATTAACTTTTAAAATGATTGTTATCAAAGTTAACAAACATATCATATCATACATGATGTTTATGATTGAAAGACAATAAAAAAAATCATTTCCATTTCTTTAATTTTATTTCATTTTTTCCTTGTTATCATCTATCATTCACACACATTTACAAAGATTAAACCAAATCTGAATCGTAAATAATTATCCTAGAAATATAAAAACGAAGAACGTCTGTTCCTGGAACTTGATCGAATTGGTTGAGGTCAAAATACGAAAAGTTCAAATTAAATGCACGCGTTGATTAAGCTGGTCCGCTTCATGTCGCACACTGCACAGGGTGTTTTTTTTTTTTTTTGTAAAAGAAGTATAAATAGGGATTATAAATTTATCTCAGTAGGTTAATTCTGACATGGAATAAATAAAAATAAATACTTGCTTTTTTGGCTTTTGGAGTAAGATATTATAAACTGTAACGTTAATTTGTATTAATAGTTTAGTTTTATGTTTAGTATAAGCTTTTAGACTTACATTTGTTATCAACGAATTCTATCTCTTTTTCTCTCTTTCTCTATGCATATATACTACTTTAATTATTTTTTATATAATTTTTTGAAATAAAACGTAAAGTAAAAATAAAGTGAGATTTTTATAATTAAAATTGAAGAAAAAAATAAAAACTTTTTATAACCTAAACTCTTAAATGTAAATTTACATTAGAGTGAAGTAAATATAAATTTTCATTAAATACTTTTTAAACCTAAAATCTATTTTTTTACCTTTGACTGAATAATCATGTTTTTCCCCTAAAATTTCTGCAGCCAAAAATGAATATATAGTCCCGAATCCGTATGCATTGACTTGTCACAAAGTATTAGTCTCCATTCATTACATTACCTGGATATGCGGAAGTGTGGTGGTTTATCGTGGGCTCATTGTAGAATATGTGGTGGTTCTCCTATACTTTGGATGACAGCTTGCCGTAAAATATGGTGTAGTGACTAGTGGTTCTCTTATATATATATATATATATATATATATATATATATATATATATATATATATATATATATATATATATATATTTTTGTACATCTCTTATATTTTGGTTGATCCCTTGTACTAAAAAAATCTTAGTAATATATGTTTTATTATTCAGTAAAATTTATGTAATAATTATTAAACCGCGTTAACTTTTTTATATAAAGTAAACAGTGTATGTATTAATAATAGTGTATAAAAATTTCATTGTCAATGAATCACAAATACATTATATATATTAAGTTTGTTAACTTTTGTAATAATAATTATCTTAAATTCACATTGACGATGATTTCTGATTGATTGATAAATAATGTTAACTTCTTTTACATTTAGCATACATAGAAATTAAACTCTTTTAATAATAAGTTTTATTTATTATTATTTTAGTTTAATTTTCATATATTAATACTGTAAAATAATTATATTGTTAGGAGGCGTTTCTTTCAAGTTATCAAGAAAGATTCGTAAGAATGTGGACTTGGAAATATCTCATTCCCATGTTTGCTACAAGTTTTATAAAAATATTCCCATAAATAGTTGATTCCAGGAATATAAAATACACATGTTTCTGTTGCTTCTTATTCCCATGCTAAGAGGTGGGTATCTTGGATTTCCATGGAAATGGAAGTTATTCTCTACAATAACTACCCATCCTCACTTCTTTCTTCACATTTCTTATTTCACTTTTATTTTTAAATTTTTTTTAATTAAATAAATTTTATTTTATTTTCTAATATTCCTAATAACAACCAAACATGTTCATAGGAATAATATTCTCATGCATAACATTCCTAAGAATATAATTCCCTGGAATACAATTTTAAAACTTGAAAAAAATGCCTCCTTAATTCATTAGAAATTGTTTTAAATATGACTTGTAAAGTAGTTATTACAAAACTCAATACCTTTTCAGTTTTTTCATATAAAACAATCTATTATTGGATCACAGTGTGAAAAATATTTAGTGACTCTAATATATCATTATTATTTAGTGAATTTTATGTAAATTTTATCTAATAATTGACAATGTATCCAGGAGAGTAATTTTAATATTCTTTTTAGATGTTTCCAATCAATGTCTTAAGGAGCACATCATACACTTTATTATTCAGAAAAAAAAAAACATCATACACTTTATTAAATACTTTTAAGATTTAAATGTACTTTTAGTCTCCTAAGTATTGTAGTTGTACGATTTTGATCTCAAGTTTATATTCTGTCAAACAAAAAAAATATGAAAATTTATACAAGGTAATTTTACCCGCACAATATTTTTTTAAAAATAATTTTTAGGAGAAAGATAAGAAGAGAATAAACAAAAGTGTAAGATGAGATAGTTAGTGTAATAGATAGAAAGAAATAAAGAAAAAAAAAGGATTATGAAACATGTGGTAAAATATTAACAAGGAAATAACATTACTAGTCTTAATATATGGTCTATTTAAACCAGACATTACACCAACAAATTAGGCTATTTCCAAGATATTGTATCTTAGTTTAGGAATTTTTTTAACCGAATAAGCAAATGACAATCACTTCTATGACCAAAATCTAACGAGGATATGGCTCAGTAATTGAAGTATCATTTACCGAATATTGAGTTGATTTATATGTCGATTCACTTGATCTTGTTTCTCTTGAATTATACTCTGATGACAATGTGTCTGGAAGGCTTCTAGTTCTACTATCCATAACAAATGCAGGTTCCGAAGGCACTGGGAGAGTGAGAGAATAGCTATTAAGCATGAGTGCAACAGAAGCCATGGTTGGTCTGGCAGCCACATTTTCTTGAACACATAATAACCCAATGTGGATGCATCTCATTATTTCATTTCGCAAACCATTGTTTAATGTGGGATCTACAATATTTGTAGTTGTTCCTTCCCTCCAGTTTCGCCATGCCTGCATGAATTTGCTCAATTGCAGATGTTAGTTACTTCACAATTTTGTTTGTACAACTGTGAATGAAGAAATAACTTTCCAATCTTATTATATAATGACAATTAAGATATAGTGAGAAAAAAAGGACTTACAAAGGTCAATTGATCCTCCACATTCTCCCCACGACGAATACCACTATTTTTTTGGCCACTTACAATCTCAAGAACCAATACACCAAAACTAAAAACATCCGATTTTGCTGAAAATTGACCATATATTGCATACTCAGGTGCCATATATCCACTACATGTCAATCATGGACAAGTTTAATTTCTCATAAATTATATGACACTTTTCAGGGTAAAGTAAAATATTTTACTTGGCAGTTGATTGAAATTAAGCTTCTATAACAATAAATTATAGTATATTCTCACACTTACTAGGTTCCAACAACTCTATTTGTATTTGCTTGTGTCTGATCCACGTGAACCAATCTTGCCATCCCAAAATCTGATATCTTGGGATGCATATCTTCATCCAAGAGAATGTTGCTTGCTTTGAGGTCTCTATGTATAATTCGCAATCGAGAATCCTCATGGAGGTAGAGAATGCCTCGAGTAATACCTCCAATGATTCTGTAGCGCCTTTGCCAATTCAATTGTATTTTCTTTACTGGATCTATATATACACACCGAAACAACATGAATGTTAAACAAATTTTAGTACTTAGTTAGTTTTTTTTATCGACAAATGTTACTTGTTAATTTGTTAGTTTTTGTTAGTAGGGGATTCGAATCCGCAACCTTTTCCTCCTTCCCTTCTCCCTTCACTATCAAAACAACCTTATAACTTCTAGTACTCAGTTAGTATGTGTTGAACAAGAACTAAAGTAATAGAGTAATAGTCAAATTATGCAGATATTCAAACTTACCAAATATAAAGTAATCAAGGCTTTTATTAGGAACAAATTCATAGACAAGCAGCCTTTCTCTTCCTTCCAAACAGAAACCAAGTAGCCTAACTAAATTTCGGTGTTGAAGCTTGACCAGTAAAAGCACTTCATTCTTGAATTCCATATCTCCTTGCCCAGAATCCCTTGACAACCTTTTGACAGCAATTACTTGTCCATTGGAAAGCCGGCCCTGAAAATATATCAATCAAGGATAATCAATCTTTGTTGGACAAGTTACGTGATATATCATATTTTCATGAAGATGTGATATTTATCTGAATGAAAAGTGTCATCTTACTTTGTAAACAACTCCAAACCCGCCTTCTCCAAGTTTATTAGTATCAGCAAATTCATTTGTAGCAACTCGAATGGTGTCAAAGTTGAATTGCAATGACTCAGTAAATGTAATTTCATCTTCATGACTATCTTCTTCTCTTTTAACTTCACATGCACCAGGACCCAGGTAAAATTAGTGAGTATTTAGGTATGATAAATGAATGCAGGCAAAAAATAAACATCTAGAGATATAATTTCTCAATAAAAAAATCAGAAGGAAATTGCTAAATTGATTTCCCTTGTTACCTAGCTACTAGCTAGAAGTAATTTGAGCAACACACGCTTTGAACTATGGAAACATTTATTAATTATTGTCTGCAAAATGAATTGTATACAGGGACGGAGGCAGACTTAGAAGCCAGCGGGGGCCAACTACAAAAACATAAACATTAAATTCCATATAAAATAATTATAATTATGTGTTTTTTAAAACAGTTCAAAAATATATTTATATAAAAGAAAAATTAAACATCTTTTTTAGGACTAAGATCACAAATGTTAATTGTTACGTTTAAATATCAAGAACCTTCAAAGTTTTATAAGGTATATATGTTGACTATAGTTATTTTTATGAAAATTCACTATTAATTATGTTCTAAATGTAGAGGAAAAATGTAATTATCTATATAATATTTTTATACAAAGAAAAATAATATATTTGTTTAAAAAGAGAAATGATCTCATTATCTTTACAATGAATACTATCAAATAAAAATAAAAATATAATAGATTTTGTCAAAAAAACATAAAATAAGATCAATAATACTACTATACAAATAATACTTAAATGTCATTATTTACATAATTAAGTTCTTTCAAATATAAATAATTACTCTAATATATAAATATTATACATAATAACAATTTTTTTTCATAATTAACATAATAATAATTTTAAAATTAAAAAAATCAGGACTCATAAAAAAAAAATTAAAAAAGTCAGGGGGGGCCAAGGCCCCCCAAGCTACCATGTAGCTCCGTCCCTGATTGTATATCGGTTTAATTAACAGAAGGAATACTTAAGGTTTGTCAGAATGAGTTCAGTTATGATTTATGTTAGAATACTACTGTCCCTTAAAATTGTAAGACTATATTTTGTAACATATGACGGTAAATCCATGTTTAGAGCGTTAGACTTACTTTCAATTTTTTTTGTCGGTTTCCTCACTGTTAGATAAATGCAGAAAAGACTGAGCGCTAAAACAACACTAGCAACTGGGACTGCTATGGCAATGATAGTTCGCGATGTGTTGCTCTTTCCTGCACTGGCTGCACAAATCAAAATTCTCAGAACACCGATTAAGATTAATAAAATATCCAAAAGTCCAACATAAGCCCGAATTTTGAAATTTTATTACCGTATAAAACTGCAGACAAATTTTGAACACAAACACATACTTTCCCTTCAGCAAATGAACAAGTAAAACAACCCCTCTCAAAGTGGATCATTAAGTCAACTACCGGGTTCTGTTGGATGCTTCTATTGTAATTATTAAGATGTAAGCAATTTGAGCAAAGAGTGACAAATACCTTGTGAAGAAGAAGTTTTGTTGGTGGACAGTGATGGTGGCGGGGTCCTTGGTGGTGGTGCATCTGGGTCTAATTTCAATGTTGGTCCATAGAAGTTGTAAGGGTCAAATCTAATTCTACAACTGGGTTTTAAAACATTGCCTCCAGCCTTGCCACTACAACACTGTGGAATTTTTGAAATAGCTTCCTCCAAGCACTTGGTGCATTCTTCCGATGACAAATCAGGCGTGCACTGTGTATAACCAAATATGGTTTGAAAACTTGGCGCAGGTGTACTAGCCGTAGCATACTTACGACGAGAGTCACCTGATGCAGCTATGCTTGTTAGATTCCTCATCAAGCTCTGGAGCGCTTCATTGAATTGTTCCACCGAACCCGTTACATCCAATGTGTACACGAGTTCCACCATAGGTTGAGTTTCCATGAGGCTAAATATTGAGCGATTAGAGTAGCGCAACATGCACTCTCCACCCCAATCAATTGCCTCTTTCTGGTTTGGACAGTCCTTAGTGAGAGCGACTCTGGAACCGTTGAGGCATTTGAGGCAATCATCCGGCTTTTGGTCGCCTCTACAGACCCCAATGGCATATACTTTGTCTGTGCCTTGGCCATATGATAAATTGTAGAAACCGTAGTTGATTTCCTTGTGGGAATAGAAAGTGGATAAGAGGGTGTTGAGGTTGTTGTGATAGGTGTTGTTTATTGTGTAGTTGCCTCTGTTGTTATCACAGTATGCCTGGGCGCTATTGATTATGAAAAAGAGACGGAAAAGAAACGAAAGGAGCCTTAAAGAAACACCAGCCATTGGTAATTGTCCTCTGGAATTCACAACTCACAAGTAACACACGGAAGATTGAACCTTTACATAACGAATGAGCTTTTTGTTCGGAGGAGTGTGAACTGTTTGACTTACTACAAGATTCTTTCACTACTCAATGATTCTTAATTTTCTCTAAACAGGTGATATTTGAACATTTAAAATTTATAAATACTTCATCAATATTTATTATTTTTTTATATTTCTTTTTCTATCATGTTATATTATCAATTTTATCAATCACTTATCTCTTATTTTTTTTTATCTTTCTCAAGATATATATACCCATAAGGTGTCCAAGAATCTTTTTTTTTTTTTTTCTGAGTGTGTCCCTACTCCCTTGTTCATAAATAATTTAACTTGAGTTCTTTGACTTATTTTTAATAGATTTCATTTTATCATTTATTCACCCCAGAATTCTCATTTTAATAGTTAAGTAACATTAGCTGTAGTTGATTTTATAAGCAACTTTTATATGAACTTTATAAGAATTTATTTGGTTCAATGATATTCTCAAGTAGCTTAACTTTAAGAACAATATAAGCAATTGCATTGAAACAACTATAATATTTGAAACACTCTTTTTTATTAAAATTTATAAATTATAAAATTATGAGTAAATGTTATTAAATAAGAAGTAAAATTTACAATTTTTTTATTTTTAATAAATTTTAATCAATTGTTGAAAGCATATTAAAAAATATGTTGTTAGCATTCTGTTACTTATATTTACTATGAAGTAATTTTCACTCAAATATTCTAAAATATTTTTTTATAATTTTTCTCTAATATCTTTTTATTATATTATAAATTCATTATAAAAAATTATTTCCCTTTCTTTAATTCCATTTCCCTTTTTTTTCCTCGTTATCATCTATCATTCACACACATTTACAAGGAATAAAGCAAATCCGAATCATAAATATATAATTATCCTAGAAATATAAACGAAGAACGTCTGTGATAATAAAAAAAAAAAGTCTGTTCCTGAAGGCTGAAATGCTGGAACTTGATTGAGATCGAATTGGATGAAGTCAAAATACGAAAAGTTCAAAGTAAATGCAGGCGCTGATTAAGCCAGTCAGTCTGCTTCCGCGTCGCACACTGCACAAGGAGTTTCCTTTTGGCTAAACAGTAATTTTAGTTCTAATTTACTTCACTTTAATATTAAAATTTTAAGTAGGTATTTAAAAATATAATTTGTCTATTATTTTAGTCAATAAAATTAATGTCAATACACATACGTCACGTTATCTGCCTACTTGACAGTTGACGATGTACACGTGAATAACACATGACAATCCGATGCATACATGACAAATATGGTGTACACGTGATAGTCATGTGTCATTTACGTGTACACTATCAACTATCGCGTAAGCACCAGATTGTCATATGTTATCCACACGTGCACAACGTATAAATAGTATGTCACGCAGTCACAAATGTTAACTTTAACAAAAGTCTTTTAATGACAAAACTAGAGTGACAAAAAAATTATACTTTCAGGCAAGGACGGATCCAAAAACCTATTAAAGGAGGGGTTGGATTTTTTTTTTCTTCCTTTATAATGGTTTAAATTTCTAACTTTTAATACATAATAATTTTTTTAAAAAATATTTACTATTTTTATACATAAAATTGAAATTAATTTTTATTTTAAATGATAATAATCTTAATCGTTACCATAATAATAATAAATACATAACTAATTTTATACTAGTTATCATCTTAACTATTACAATAATAACAATAAACACAACTAGTTTTACATTAGTTAACCTTAACTAGTATTATAATAACAACGTATATAATTAATTTTACACAATTTTACACTTGCTAAATTAAAAAATATATATACACACACGCACACACATAAAATCCTTGGGGGGGGGGGGGGGGGGGGGCTGGGACCTATCCATCCCTGCTTTCAGGTAGGGGTGGCAAAACGGGTTGGACACGTCGGGTCAATCCATTTTGATCCTTTTTTTGGCGGGTTGGGTTGATATTTTCAACCCGCCAACCCGTTTTGACCCGCCAAAAAACGGGTTGAGGGTAGGTCAACCCGCCAACCGTTTTTATATATAAAAAAAAGTAATATTTATTTTATATTTTATACATATATTATTAATATTTATTTAATTTATTTTTGTATAAATAAATTATTATTCAAAATTTAAGGTAATATATTTAATTTTTTAATAAGTATTTATTATTTAATATTTTTAAAAGATAAAAATTAATTTAAATCAATTAAAACATTTTTTTTTAATTTTTTTTGTTTTTGGCAGGTTGGCGGGCCAACCCGCCAAGCCGAGCATAACGGGGTAGGCTCGAATGTGTAACCCACTTTTCTTATGCGGGGTGGGGCGGGCCAACCCGTTTTTGGCGGGTCAACGGCGGGACTGGTTGGCCCGCTTTGCCATCCTTACTTTCAGGGGTGCTTTTGAAATTTTAATACTTTCAAGGATCTAAGTTACAATGAATTATACTTCCTGGGACCAAAGTGAATGTTTGCTCGTTTCTTTTTGGTAGTGTAAAAGAAGTAAAAGCAAGCAAGAAAGTCAATTTTGTATTATGAGTTAGTTTATTGGATAACAATCTTTATAATGAACGTCGTAAGGTGCTAACATCTTTTTTACACATAAACTCTCGAATCCATATCTAGGTTCAAGATCTTTCTTTACAGTAGTCTTCTGTAATTTTACCTTAATAAGCTATGGTAGTGACTCTCTATTTTTAATCTTTCTTTATTGTCATCCCTTGCCATGACCCTATTGCGACAACTATAATGAATACTTTTTAAAGATCCTACTATTGAGTATATAATTGGTATTTGCTAAGAAATCAAGCAATAATTTTTTTAAAAAAAAATTACACAGAAAATACATCAGTAATCATAATGTGGTATATTAGTAACAATTTTTCATAAAAAAAATTGTATATTTGATTTTTTAACCAATATTTTAAGGTATCGAGCAAGATTCCCATCAATGTAGAATTGAGAATATTACGTTGTCATGTTTGGTAAAGTTTTATAAAAAATTCTAGAAATAATTGATTTTCAGGAATGTAAAATGCAATTATTTTTCTTCTTATTTCTATGGAGAATGGTTGGTATATAGGATTTTCATGAGAATGAAAATTATTTTCTATAATAATTACCTATCTCCACTTCACTATTCCACATTTTTTTTTATTTTTTAATTAAATATTTTTTTTAAATTACTATAATCCAAACATGTTCATCAAGCATAATTTTCAAACATACAGAATCAAAATGAAACTTTTAAAATTTAATGTACCAAAATGTAAAAATTCTAAAACATAAAGGACAACAAATGACATTTAACTAATAAAATTTCACAGCTTTAGACAAATGTCCCTAGAATGTAATAGAACAAAACCCGAAAAACAAAAGAAAAGCATTCAAGGACGATGAGTTCTAGGGTGGGTGTGTTAGTTAGGTCTCCCAACTTGGGAGAATCATGTGAGCCGTAGGATGCAATTATCAAAGTCATGAACATTTTTTTTTTCTGTGGAATTGACAGCAGGGTATTTGGCCTCAAATACATTTAAAATTATTTTTCAGTTGCCCACACTGTCATTGAAAAACCCAAAACGAAATTAGAGCCCTTCTCCATAGGCAAAGAGTTCTTCCTTGTAGTTTTTCGATTCCCTCCGTGGGGATTTTTCCAATTTTTTTTTTATCTTGGAACATGCTCTATGCTCAACACACCTTCTTCACCTCTCATTCCCCCTTTTCACACTCTCGGAACACTTCCCATTGCCCCCCAATCAAGGAACAACAAAACTAATTTCCTTTCTTCCCTCTCTCTCTGTCTCCACTGTGCCCACTAAGGAAGACACTATAAGAACCAGAAAAATTGAAGACGCGCCCAACTTCGATTTCAAGGCCTACATGCTCAACAAGGTCAACACAGTGAACCAAGCCTTGGACGCTGCCATTGCGCTCAGGGAACCGAAGAAGCTCCACGAAGCCATGCGCTACTCTCTCTTCGCCGGCGGCAAGAGGGTCAGCCCGGTGCTCTGCATCGCTGTCGGCGGGAGCGAGGCCGCCGCCCTCCCCGCCGCGTGCGCCGTCGAGATGATCCACACAATGTCACTCATCCACGACGACTTGCCCTGTATGGACAACGACGACCTCCGTCGCGGAAAACCGACCAACCACAGGGTCTTTGGCTAGGACGTGGCAGTCCTCGCCGGCGACGCGCTGCTGGCGTTGGCGTTCGAGCACGTGGCGGTGTCGACGAAGGGCGTGTCGGCGGCGAGGGTGGTTCGCGCAATTGGGGAGTTGGCGAAATCGATTGGCGCGGAAGGGTGTGTGGCGGGACAAGTGGCGGGACAAAACGACAGCGTTGCTGGAGGCTGCGGCTGTGTTGGGGGTATTAGTGGGGGGTGGGTCGGACGAGGAGGTTGAGAGATTAAGGAAGTTCGCTAGGTGCATTGGGTAGAGACGTACAGAGTTAAGCTTAAAGAGGTGGGGGAACAACATTATTTTGGTCAAAAAAAAATTTTAATGACAGTGTGGGCAACTGAAAAATAATTTTAAATGTATTTGAGGCCAAATACCCTGTTGTCAATTCCACAGGAAAAAAAATGTTCATGACTTTGATAATTGCATCCTACGGCTCACATGATTCTCCCAAGTTGGGAGACCTAACTAACACACCCACCCTAGAACTCATCTTCAAGGACATGTAAATTTGATAACTTCAATGACGACACATAGTAACATTTTGTTCACACAATATACAATAGTTAACAATCAAGTAAACAACAATTCCACATAAGCAATTATTTTACATTAAATAAATAACTAAATAAGTAAATATACAATTGATCACTTCCTCGCAGAAGCATAGGCGGAAAGGTTTTGTTTATCTTTGTGATAGAGAGGGTTTTGAGGAGCATGAAGAGATGGGTTGTGGCCAAGCATATTCATATACTAAATAAGCTTATTTTAATTAAACAAACTTATGAGCTATTAAAATAATGTTTTATCCTATATATATTTAGAACTATTCAATGTTTCAAGAGCAACCATATGCACTAATAAAAAAAAAAAAAAGTCATTGTGTCATCAATTCTATCTCTGGTTAAATACAGATAATTTATATTCTGTCAAACAAAAAAAATACGGATAATTTATATAAGGTAATTTTACCCCCACAATATTTTGTTGAAATAATTTTGAACAAATTACACATATCCTCTTGAATTTAAAACTTATTACACTCGCATTCCCTAATTATTTTACCCCTATAAAATACCTCCTAATTTTTACAATCTTGTTACACTAACACCCCTTGTACAGTAATGTCGTTGACTTCTGTTAACTTGAAGTGGTCATGTGCAATGTGTGTTTAATGAAATACATGGACTAGATTACCCTCGTCTTCTTCATTTAAATTGAAAAAAAAAAAACTAAAATAATAAATGAGTAACCCACCACCACCACCACCTACATCGATACTCCTCTATCTTCTTAAATCATATATATTGTTATAAATTGCGTGATTCTTCAATACAGGTTTCCCCTTTTCAATTCAATCCTAAATGGGGTATTAAGATTATTGCAAACAGGTAGGAAAATAGCAGCATTCATAAATTACCCACCACGGATCTGATTCACCAAGGAACAAAATTAACTACAGAGATCCCACAATTTGTTTTCTCATAAATTGACCAGGATTGTGCCAAACACGCAAAACAGTATCGATCAATAGCAACATAGAAAAAATAATCAATAATAAGGCATCATTCACCATGAATTGTTTAGCAGTAGAGAAAAAAATTTCCTCGCAGAAGAGTAAAATTAAGGAGAGACAAAAGAGAAAGAAAATCACATGAATGAAACCCATAACAATAATTGAAAAAATAAAGACCCAATTTTATTGAAATTGAAAGGCTTGGTGCAGTTCTCGACGAGGCCTGGTGGTCCTCCGAGTCTGCGATGGCGATGCAACCTCATTGGTTCGACGACAATGACAGCCTTAGTGCGTTTATGTGTTAGAGATTTAGTGTTCAGTGGTTCACAGACAGAAGATTCCTTCGGAGTCCACAAACTTCATGGCAGCATGCTTGGGCCACGCCTGTACGAGTCATGGCCGCATGCGGCGGCGCGTTGGTCACCAACTTCCCCCAAAAGGATGCTCAGATGGTGCTGCGGCTTCGAAGCTAATGTCGAAGGGGTGGCGATCTCAACGCTTGGTTGCGGCGTTGTTGGTTGCTATGGTAAACGGGTATCTGGTGTTAACGTTGATCTGGTATTAGGGATCTGATGTAGGAAGGGTTGTGGAAGGGGTTCAAAGGATTTGGGGAGACAAGGGAGGCTTAAGGGACAAGGGTTATTTCGACATTTCAAAAAAATTTAACATTATTAGTAACGGTGATGGTTCAAGGGAGACAAGAGTAATGCAATTTTACATAGGGGTGCAAGTGTAATAAGTTCTAAACTTAGGGGAGGTCAGGATAATTTGCTCAATAATTTTTAGGAGAGATAAAGAAGAGAATAAAGAAAAGTGTAAGATGAGATAGTTAATGTAACAGAAAGAAATAAAGAAAAAAAGGGAATTATGAAAAATGTGATAAAAAAATTAACAAGGAAATAACATTACTCGTTTGAATATATGGTCTATTTAAGCCGGACATCGCACCAACAAATTAGGCGACTTCCAAGATATTGTATTTTGGTTTAGGAACATTTGGTTTGTTTAGACAAGACTACAACCGGTGTTCACATAGGGACATTTTGGCTTGTCTAGATATCACTTTGAACAAAGGGACATTTGGTTTGTCTAGACAAGACTAAAAAAGAACAACTTACATGTGTTCCCATACACTACACTTTGGTTGAAGAGTTGAATTTAATTTGTTTGTTCTGAATTGACTATGTTTATGATTACCGCAACTATGATCAAAATCTAGCGAGGATATGGCTCAGTAATTGAAGCCCCATTTGCCGATTCTTGAGCTGATCTAGTTGTGTGTTCGCTTGATCTTGTTGTCCCTGAATTAAACTCCCATAACTGCATGTCTAGAAGGTTTTCAGTTCTATTATCCACATAAAATGCAGGTTCTAGAGGTATTGGGAGAGTGAGAGAATGGCTATTAAGCACAAGTACAACAGAAGCCATGGTGGGTCTGGCAGCTACATTTTCTTGAATGCAGAGTAGTCCAATGTGGATGCATCTCATTATTTCATTTTGAGAAACGTTGTTTAATGTGGGATCTACAATATTTGTAGTTGTTCATTCCCTCCAGTTTCGCCATGCCTGGATGAATTTGCTCAATTGCATTAATTTGCAGAGTTATTCCATTTCTATAGCAATCTAGATTAACAAGTAAGCTTCTCCAATTCCATACGTCTAAAAACAAGGAAGGTAAATAGAAAGAAATGGGTGGCTTACGAAACTCAGTAGATCCTCTATATTATCTCTACCACGGATGCCACTGTTTTTCTGGCCACTTGCAACCTCAAGAATCAATACACCAAAACTAAAAACATCTGACTTCTCTGAAAACTGTCCATGCATTGCATACTCAGGTGCCATATATCCACTGCATATAAGATGGAATATAGCTTAATTAAGCTAAATCTTTTCATAATCATCTTCAACTTTTCTGCAGTTTTCAATTGTTGAACCCAATGATATTATTAACAACTAATAAGCTATAATGCATTTGAATACTACATTTGAATACTTACTAGGTTCCAACAATTCTTTTTGTGTCTCCATGAGTTTGATTCACACCAACCAGTCTTGCCAAACCAAAATCTGATATTTTAGGATTCATCTCTTCATCTAAGAGAATGTTACTTGCCTTGAGATCGCGATGAATAATGCGCAATCGAGAATCCTGGTGGAGGTAGAGAATGCCTCGAGCAGTACCTACAATGATTTTGTAGCGCTCTTCCCAATCTAATTGTGCTCTCTTGGTTTGATCTACATACACAAACAAACCATATGAATCTTAGAATTATGCAATTAAGCTTAGTCTTAAACAACAACAGAAGTAATAGAGGTATGGTCCAATTAAACAGATATTAAAATTAAACCTACCAAATATGAAGTAGTCAAGGCTTTTATTTGGAACAAATTCATAGACAAGTAGCCTTTCTCTTCCTTCCAGGCAGAAACCAAGTAGCCTAACTAAATTTCGGTGCTGAAGCTTGGCCACTAAAAGCACTTCATTCCTGAATTCCATATCTCCTTGCCCAGAACCCCTTGACAACCTTTTGACAGCAATCTCTTGTCTGTTGGAAAGCCGGCCCTGAAAATATATCAGTCAAGGATAATAAATCTTTGTTGGACAAGTTACATGATATATCATATTTTCATGAAGAGGTGATGTTTATCTGAATGAAAAGTATCATCTTACTCTGTAAACAGCCCCAAACCCGCCTTGTCCAAGTTTATTAGAATCAGCAAATTCGTTTGTAGCAACTCGAATGGTGTCAAAGTTGAATTGCAATGACTCAGTAAATGTAATTTCATCTTCATGACTATCTTCTTCTCTTTTAACTTCACATGCACGAGGACCCGGGTAAAATTAGTGAGTATTTAAATATGATAAATGAATGCAGGCAAAAAAATAACATCTAGAGATATAATTTCTCAATAAAAAATCAGAAGGAAATTGCTAAATTGATTTCCTCTGTTACCTAGCTACTAGCTAGAAGTAATTTGAGCAACACACGCTTTGAACTATGGAAACATTTATTTATTTTATTGTCTGCAAAATGAATTGTATCTCGGTTTATTTAATAGAAGGAATACAGTAAGTTTTGTCAGAATGAGTTCAGTTATAATTTATGTTAGACTACTACTGTCCATGTTTAGAGCCTTACACTTACATTCAATTTTTTTTCTTGGCTTCCTCACTGTTAGATAGATGCATAAAAGACTGAGCGCGAAGACAACACTAGCAACTGGCACTGATATGGCGATGATAGTTCGTGATGTGTTGCTCTTTCCTGCACAAATCAGAATCCTCAGGGCATGGATTAAGATTAATAAAATATCCAAAAGATTAACAAAATACTTCTTCAGGGCATTGAAATTATATTACCGCATAAAACTGCAGACTAATTTTGAACACAAGCACTTACTTTCCCTTCAGCAAATGAATAAGCAAAACAACAGCTCACAGAGGAAAGCGTTGAAATAAAAGATAAAAGTGGATATTTAAGTCAACTCCCGTGTTCTGTTGGGTGGTTTTATTGTAATTATTATTAAGCTGTAAGCAATTTGAGCAAAACGTGACTAATACCTTGTGAAGATGAAGTTTTGTTTGTGGACAGTGATGGTGGCGGGGTCGTTGGTGGTGGTGCATCTGGGTCTAATTTCAATGTTGGTCCGTAGAAGGGGTAGGGGTCATATCTAATTCTACAACTGGGTTTTAAAACATTGCCTCCAGCCTTGCCACTACAACAAGATGGTATTTCTGCGATAGCTTCCCCCAAGCACTCATTGCACTCTTTCGATGACAAATCAGGCGTGCACTGTGTGTAACCGTATATGATAAGTTGGAGTAGTTTTGCTATCTGTAGCATGCTTACGACGAGAGTCACCTGATGCAGCTATGCGTGTTAGATTTCTCATCAAGCTCGCGAGCACTTCATTGAATTCATCCAGCGAACCCGTTACATTCAATGTGTATGCGGGCACGGACACATTCAATGTGTACACAAGTGCCACCGTAGGTTGAGTTTCCATGATGCTAAATATTGAGCGGTTAGAGTAGCGCAGCATGCACTTTCCATCCCACTGAATTGCCTCTTTCTGGTTTGGACACTGCTGTGCCAGAGCCACTCTGGAATCGTTGAGGCATTTGAGGCAGTCATCCAGCTTTTGATCACCTCTGCATAGCCCAATGGCGTATACTTTGTCCGGGTCTTGGCCATATGAGAGATTGTAGAAACCGTAGTTGATTTCTGTGTGGGAAGAGAAACTGGATAAAAGGGTGTTGAGGTTGTTGTGATAGGTGTTGTTTATTGTGTAGTTACCTCTGCTGTTATCACATGATGTCTGAGCGCTGGCTTGTGATATTATGATGATAAAGAGACAACAAAGAAAGGAAAGGAGCCTAAAAGAAACAGCAACCATTGTCATTTTCCTCAGGGATTCACAAGAAACATACGGAAGATTGAATCTTTACATAACAAAGGAGCTTTTTGTACGGAGGAGTGCGAACAGTTTGACTGACTCAGTCTTTTACTACTCTAGGAAAGAAAAGGTCATGCCGTATGTAGTTCTTGTAAACTCACGGCATCTCTCTTATCCAACAACTCAATTTCAATTCTTACTGTTCTTTGACTGTGTCCCTTGATCATATATAAGATTTAAAAATATTCTCTATTTTTTATTCTAATAATAGAATTCAACATGAGTTATTAACTCGTGAGTATAATATGTTTTTTTTTTAAATAATTAATTTAACTTAAATCCTTGAAAAAAAAAGCTTTACGGAAATAATTTATTCTCTATCTTCTTTGACTGTGACAGTTTTTTTTTTTAACCTTTTAAGTTTTACGGAAAAATTATGTCTTTTTCCTAAAGTTTTTGCAACAAAAAATAAGTAGTTCCTACCGGAAACTAGATGCTCTCCGGTCAGTTTTTTGTGGGCCCAAAAACTTGTGCCTTTCTTTCTCCTATTGGACAGTTCTAGTACAGGAGAAAAAATGCACCCTCCCTACCGTATGCATTGAATTGACTTGTTACAAAAATATTAGTCTCCATTCATTGCTTTACGACTGGGTATGAGAAAGTGTGGTGATTTTTCTTGGGCTCATTTAAGAAATATGGTGTGGTGGTCCTCCTATGCTTTGGTTTGGATGACCGCTTGCTGTAAAAAGCTTTATTTATTATTATTTCAGTTGAATTTTCATGTATTGATACTGTAAAAAAAATTAATGAGGTCAACTAATATGAATTAATGGAGTTGTCTGACTTATCCCGTATAAAAATGAGATTAAAGAACTCCCTCGTAAATGATTGGCACAGTTAAGAAAATTATATCAACTATTTTTAAATACATAGAAAATTGAATCAATAATTTTTATGAGATTGTTTAATCTTATTTTTACTTGAAATAAGTTAGAAAACTTCTGAATTAATTCTTAATATGTGCGTGGGTTTTGGCTCTGTAGCTGGCTCAATGGTGTGTTTCATGGAAGGTAGGATTGAGTTTAGAAAGAGAGTTAAATGATTAACAGATTAAGGGAAAGAGGAGGGTAAGCCCTGAATGATAAAAGGAAAGTGTGTGATAATGATTTCGAGGAAGGTGTTGTAGGAGACCAATCAATGAATGTGTTAATATATAATCCAACTTTTTTCGTTTACTCCGTGTTGTGCATCATTTTCAATTTTTTTTACCAAGAACACTCCCTCTATAACTATTACCCTACTCCTTCCTTCCCTAGCCAAGTCGCCTTGCCAGAACTAAAATAACCTGGAATATATTATATACTATAACAATAATAAATAGAGAATTTAGAATTGTATACCCGGATGTACATTCTTGAAGCAACAAAATTTTCATCAATTATGTGAAGACTCTATGTGTATCAACACTTAGACCAATCTCTATTATCAACCCTTTGAAAAGTGGAACAATGTAAAATAAAGCAATTTAGTGGGTGAAATAATGTGTTGAGAATTACACTAATATTCCTTTAAATAAGAACCATTAAGTCATCTTTTAGGAAAGTGATTTGATCATATCTTTGTATGTTTCCATCTCTTTTCACTTTATTTTCAAACATATTTGAAAATAACTTAGACTTATCTTGTTTCTATTGCTAATAATTATCTTTTGGGGCATTTGAAAAACAAACTTGACTAAGTCCAACGTGAAGAAATAATGTTTCCACCAAATTCAATTTACTTTGCTTTATTTATATTATATTATTATATTTTCGGTGTAGCAAAAAATATAATAATATTTCACTTAAAAATATTTATTTGATTAAATTCTCAAATTTAATTATCAAATTTTCGGTGCTAGCAAAAAATATAATAATATTTCACTTAAAAATATTTATTTGATTAAAATCTCAAATTTAATTATCAAATAAAATATTTTCTTATGCAAATATTGGAACACTCGTTTGTGTGTGACCCCGTAGGTTCAGTACTAAGCCGGTAGTAAATTAATTATGATTAATTTACTAGTCAAGGTAAGCGTCTAGCAACACTCCTTAACGTCTGATAGTATGAAGTAACATCTTTTACCTTCAAGAACCAATAGAAGAATCTCTTTATATATATATATAAGTTTGTTCTCCACTCTCCCTCACATTCACTCTCATTTGAATACTCTCCTCTCATGAAATGGTGTAGTTCACTTTCTTAAGATGCATTTGGTTCTTCTACTTTTCCTAAAATTTCTCTTACCAATTTCTGTAATTACCCACATTCACAATATTTCTATAACTACCACCATTCACTTCTTTATCTCATGCTATTTTTTTAATATTTCTTTACCAGTTTTTCTAATTCTTTTTTAATTTAGAAGATTTTTCTCTTTCATCAATAATTTCAAATCCTTAATTCAATTTACTTTTCAATTTTCAAAGTTAATATTAAAAAAAATTAAAGTTACGTCGTTACATCTTCCCTTATTTTTTTTATTTTATAGTTTCTAATTTCTTTTATAATGATCTCTTTTTTAAAATTTCTTTCAACGTTCTATGTAATCTTTTTTTTTTTTCAAATTTTATAATCTCTAATCTTTTGGATTTTTTTAATATTTCTTTTATTAGTTTTTCTAAATCTAATTTTTAATTCCAAAGATTTCTCTTTTTCATCAATAATTTCAAATCCTTAATTTAATATACTTTTCACTTTTCAAAGTTAATATTAAAAAAATTAAAGTTACATCGTTACATCTTCCCTTATCTTTTTTTTTTTTATATAAATTTTATAGTTCTTAATTTTTTTTTTATAATTATCTCTTTTTTAAAAATTTCTTTCGATGTGCTATATAATCCTTTGTTTTTTTTTCAAATTTCTTTTTATTGATAATATAAATAAGGTAATGAAAATTTGAATAAGTCTGTGCAATGCACTGGTTAAAACACTAATAATATAATATTTCCTTCCATCATTTCCAGCTTTAGCTTAACTCTAGAGTATAGTGTTACTGTCAAACTCAAAAGTTAACACATTATATTTAATTAATTAATGACTTAAGAAATTCTTTTCTTCTTTCATTCAATTGCCCTGACCAAGGTCTTAATTATATCATAGAGCTCAAATTTATTACCAAGAGTTGATGGATTCCTTCTTGATTAATTATTAATTCTACAAGTATTTAATCATATACAATGTCCATTCAACTAGTGCCCTAAGGCACTAGGTGTCCGACATTAAAATATAATAAATAACTTGCTAATTACTATGATAATCTCAGGTCGAAGGGAACTATTAGGGAACTAGTATTACATTTATTCTTGAGAATTTTCTATTGACAGCTTATGGTAATGTTAACTATTAGAAATTCACAATTGAGTCAGTTCAATGATAACATCCATATGTGCATCATTTATATATGTAATTTAATAAATGATATCCACATGTGCATCATCTAATAAAAACTATCACATATATGTTGATCTATCCGGATTATTTATATCCTATTCATAATAATCCTATGATCAAGAACAATTTAGATTAAAATTATAAAGGACTTGTTTCTCATTATCATAATATCTATCGTGATAACGTGTCTCTAATTTTAATCAAGGACTTATCAAATTAACAATATAATTAAACAATAAATATGATAATAGAATAAAGAATAATTCTTTATTAAAATTAAAATTGATAACATGATGGATTGAATCTTGGACATACACAATTATCTCCAACATAAGGGTTAGTTTCGTCTCTACAATATCATTTCACTAAACCTCTACAATATATATTTATTAGTGACATAATTTAGTAAGGCTGTTCAATTCAAATTGCACTGAACTGAATTGTGATAAACTGTTCCGAATTGTAAATGCGGTTCGTCCGAACTGAACTGAACTATCAAACAATTCAGGTGAACTAAACTCAATTGTTTTAGATATGCACTGAACTAAACTGAACCATTTGAATTGAACTGCTCTCTAAACTGTTTCGAACTGCTTTTAAGGAACATTTGTTTTGAGAAAATAACTTTTTTTTACTTTATTTTTTTTATTGAACTTTTTTATTTTCAATTTTAAGAATGATTTGATTGAATATTATTGTCCATTTTTTTTAAAAGAAAAAAGGTTAATATCATTGACGTTCTTTCGGAACTTGAAATAAGAATTAGTTAAACTTGTGAGTTAAATGCTTGTAAAATTTTCTACATTTTTCATTCAAGAATGGAGATGGAAAAAAAAATCATTGAACAAATGAAATTGCATATAGATAAATAAACATAATATTATGATGATGAACAGTGATTATTTTATAGAGAAAGACCAACTTGTCTACTCGTAATAATGAAATTCAACAGTGTCATAAAACTGATAGATACATGTTTTACGCAACATACGCTCTGTTCAATTCAATTCTTTTTAGCATCCCGTGTAGCAGTTCACCGAACTAAGTTTGTAAGTTCACTGAACTGCTCTTTTTAGCAGTTCAATTTTTTTAAATTGAACTCTTAGACAGTGCAGTGCAGTTTTCACTACAAAAAAAAACTCTTTTAGCGACCGAAGAAATCGGTCGCTAAAATCGTTATTTCAGTCACTAATTTATTTTGTCACTGATTTAGCGACCGACATCTATCGGTGGCGAAAACCCCAGTCGCAAACCCTTTTGCCACCGAACTTATGAATCGGTCGCTAAAATTAATAATTTTGCGACCGAAACTGCGGTCGCAAAATTATTTTATTCGGTGACTGTTTTATGTGAAAAAATAGCTATCCGGTCGCTAAAATTTAATAATAGCTACTGAATTAGCGACTGATGTATTCGGTTGCTAAGTTAAAAAGTTATTGTTCGGTGGCTGATTCGGTAGCAAAAATGGAAATTATAACAGTGGCTATTTCGGTGGCTAATTATATTTTTCTGCCACCGAATTTTTCGGTCGCTATTTTAATTATTATATCGGTGGCTATGTCGGTCACTATTTTAGTGGCGAAAATCATATTACAACTATTTTCATTTATAATTTTTGTGACCGATATTTCGGTCGCTAAGTTCCATACACAGTATTGGTTAATTTTTATTTATATATTTCTATTAAAGAAAACCTGTATAACCAGAATAAAATCCACCAAAATAAAAACATATATTAACTAAAATTAGATGAATGACATCAATTCTCATTAATCAAAATAACAAATAAAGATATAGTTAAAATCCTAAATCAAAAGGATAAAGCATATCTTAGAAAGTTCTAAATATACAAAGATGAAACATGTTTCATCTAAAAAAAATTCTACACCTATATCTTAATACATAAAAAAATGTCTTAAATATTCTCAGTAGCAATTGTATTGATAATCCCAAATTGTAGGTGTGGTATCTTCTACACCCATATCATTGACAAGGACACCTTAATTGTGGATACCTTTAGAAGCTGTCTTGACTAGTTGTAAATCGGATGAAATCATTAACTCCTTTGAATTCAAGCCTTACATGCCTTTTATGGTCCAACCTAGAATTCATCCACCTTTGATGGTCAGGAATTTCCATTACTGCTAACAAGAATAAAGGGAAAAAGTTACTGTCCATGACTAAAGTCTCTTCTTAAAAAATGGAATAACTCTATCATATGCTCAAGTGCAAATTGGCATGTACATAATGTTGAAGATTCAAATATAACTAAGCATTCACTAACAAAATTAAGCATTAAGAGTATAAGTTAGCAAGAGCATAAATTAAAAGCTTAACTTAAACATCACATTCTGGATGCAAGTATAACATTTTATTGATAGTTGCATACATAGGACACCAAAAGCTTGGCTGTATTAAGTCTGAAAATCAAGTAAAAAAGCCCACCCAAGTATCACATTTGTCAAAACTAATCAAAAAGTTAAAACTTGGGTAATTTCACTATGCTGAGAATAAGTAATAGGATAGTATTAGTATCAAATTATCAAGACCATAGTACCACACTCAATGATCTAGTTAACATCCTTGCATAGTGATGACATCAAAAATATAATTGTGATCCAAGACAAATCTTTTCCTTGTTTGATTAGCATGAGCATATCACCATAAATTACTTAGTTATTCACATCAACCTACGAAGACAACTAGGAGAAAATCAAAACTCAAAATATGTAAAATACTAATTTTTACATAGCCTAAAAGATTAATTATTAAATCACTAATTTCTTCTCAACTTTTTAATTATTCAGGGGTATTTTAAAAATTTGTAATTAAATTAAACTTTTAGAATATGTATCATAATCATAATCATAAGAAAATAAAATAGAAAGAACCACAAATAATTTATATACTTGAAACTTAAAATGTTAATTCCCATTTCTTAAGTTTCTATTTCCTATATACTTAAATTTCATAAGTCAATAGATAAAGATAATCATATGTAGCTAAATTTTAGAATTTAGTTAACAACCACTAAAGTCTTCTGCCACCAACCACTCTATCTGCTCCATCCAGCCACCCTGTTATGTCCTTCAAATGATTTTGAGCTGTAGGAAAGGCAAGAAATACATAAGTAAATTTGACTAATTAATGGGAAAAAATAAAGGGAATAAACTGAAATAAAAAGGGAAAGAGCTTACATTGAAAGGGTGCTTCTCGGGGAAATTTTGAGAAAAAACAAAGAGAAATAAATGAAGAGAAATTGGGTTCAGGAATTGATTTAAACTCAGCAAGAAAGGAGAAATACAATTTAGCATTCTAGAGCCGTGAATTTGGATGTTCATTACAACAGATAAATAATTAATATGATCCAACAATAGAATTTAGGAGAAGTAATAAACGAAATGCTAAAAAAGGGAGTATCCAGATCAAGTATTAGAGCATGACATTGGCTTTCTCCAATGAAATACATTAGTTGTGATGAAACAAAGTAAAGACAACCTAATTAATACTATTAGTCTAACAAACATTCAGTAACGTGTAATGCATTTGGGGCTTTAATATATAATGGTGTTCCAAACTAATAAATTTAAATTAAGTATTTTATTTAAACTACAAATGGTTAGTGTATATTTTATTAAAAAAAATATACTACCTAGTACCTACAAATGGTTAGTGTAATGGATTTGGGCCATAAATGTGCATGAACGAGAGCAAAGGGGAGAAGAAGAGTGAGGGGAGACAACATTTTAGGGGTGAGGGGTTGTAAAATTTAGGCTCTCACAACTCCAACAAAGGAATTGCCAGGTATTTGGAAGGCATCTGCCATGAACTTTTTTTTATTTTTATTTTTTACAATTACATGCATCATACAACGGCAAAAACTTCACAATATTCTTGAAAAAGTTTCATGGCTTAATCCAGCAATAAGTACCTCTAATATTTAGATTTAGATAAGATGTCAAAATGCATATTAATGGCCACTTTCTAACCCTGAGCATGTGACCAAAACACTAATATTTTCCCTATTCCAGTAATAAGTACATTAATATAGTGGTTGTTTTAGGAGAGTAAGATAATGTGTAGTCACATGATATAACTAAACATGATTCCCTATTTCACCAAGGCAGAGTAAGAAATATAAGATGTTGACTTACCAAATAGTACACTAAGATAAGAATTGGATGGTTCAAGCCATCAAGATCTGCATCCTCATCAAATGCAAGCTACATTAAAGGCAAAAACAAGTCAGAAAATAATAACTTCAGATTCATACAGTAGTTTTAAATTGGAAGAAACTTACCAGAATATATCTTATCATGAAACAAATGCAACAAATAGTTGTAACAAACCCAACCTGCCAAGGTGAAAAGTTAGGCACCAATTGCTTTTGCCAGAGTTTAAGTCCTCATACAATTTTTACCTTATAAAATGAGCAAGTGACTGCATAAAATCCATGTTTCATAACAATAAAAACAGAGCAGTTTGCATTTGATGTTCTATATACTGTTATCATAGAACAAAACTGGAAAAAATATAAAATAAGAAAAGAGAAAAGTTATACTTTGACTAGCATCTCCTAACTTATTGAAATGGAAAAAGTATATATCCCATTCAGACTGATAACGTAGATGCATCTCCTAACAAAGAGAGTTAAACCAACCTGTGAAACTATCACATTCAGGGGCAATGTCATATGGCTACACCTGAACAAGGCCACTGCAAGTTTAAAAATAAATTTTTATGGATCAAATACAAACCACAATACACTAAATAAATAACTTCTAGCACACTAAAAAACATGGTTTTACTGATTTTATACATCAAAGAACAGAACCAGTGAAATTATGCAGAAAAATCACTTAATTCATGCATCCAACTAGTGAAATTATGCAGAAAAATCACTTAATTCATGCATCCAACTCAGTTTAAACATAGTTTGGTTCCATTCAAATTTTGTAATGACATGGCACCTTTTGTAACTTAAAATCATCATCATAAGCAAGTTAATTTCATGATTTAAAATGCCAATTAAAACCAGACCCAACAGCCACGTTTTTTTATATATGCAAGATTTTTCAAGTGCCAAAACATGTCAAGATGATCTCCTTTCCTCACCAAATTTTAGGGGGATCATATACTCAACATAAGTCACTTAATTTTCAACAATTAGCACACTTCAAACATAGATTTCCACTATTATTTGCAGCAACAGAACAGAGAGAAATTATGCAGTAAAATTTCATAATTACATGCTTCAAATACATAATTTATGCTCAATTTGAACTTCATTAAGTCTAAGAATCATATGGTACATTCCATAGCATAAAATCATATCCCATGGCATGTTAAATTCATATTTTTTCATCAAGAAAAGGTGCAGGCAGCAGCACATATTTTCACTGTTCATATAGCACTTTTAAGTAGCAAATCATGTTCAAAAGACTTTCAATGCTCTTACCAAATTTTAGAGGATTTAGAGGAATCATACAAATCAAAATACACTTAATAAGCAATAATTAGCCCACTAAAAACATGATTTTTACTGCCTTCAACACAGCAAAACAGCACCAGTGAATTATGCAGCAGTTCTATTTCACAGCATTAAAATAACTCTATTCTTAAACCTCACTATCAATATGTCCCTGCCTTTATAAAACAGCAGTATACCTTTTCGAAAGATCCACCAGAATCTTTAGTAGCTGGAGTTGATGGACCTAAAGACCAAAATAAATCAGTTAAACAAGAAGCACCAAACAAAGAAAAAGCACTTAAAGACCCACAACCACACTCTCCAACTGTTTAACTCTTAATCAATCAACATACAAAATTCAATATCTAAAATAGAAAAATAAAAATCCAAATTACACTTGTGTTCTTTTTTGTCCAGACAGTAAAAACCAAATTACAGGGAAGTTAAAGGGAATGGAAGAGATTGAGAGAGGAAGAAGTGCGGGAACCCTTAAGTGAACAGATTATTCACCATTCTTACAGCTATATGAACTGAAATTAGCTAGAAGCTACACTGACATTCCAACTTTGATTCAACAGGGTCACAATGAATATCGTGACAGAGAAAAAGGGATTAGAGCAATTAGGGCCAAGTTCCACTGTCTAACAGCAACATAAATTGCGAAGAAGAGAGGGATTGTTACAAAACGCTATCATAATTTCCAATAAAAAGCCCCAAATCAAAAACCCAAATTTTATTTTTAAATAAAAAAGAGATTCTGAAAGAAAAGAAGGATGAGTAGATGACTAAACAAAGATGGTACCTGCAAAGCAAAAGCGGCGCGAGAACCAGATGCTGCAACGGTGACGAGTGGGGCAGCGAGAACCAGATGGTGCGACGGTGAACAGTGCGGCGAGAACCAGAGAAAACGCAGAGTGAGTGTGCGAGTAAATGTAACGTGCAACGCATACACCTCAAACGTGAAACGCAATATAACAACGAAAGATGGGCGGGCTATCAAAAGGGATGCGCGGGTTAGGGAAAAAAGATGGGTATTTTATTTAATAAATTAATTTTTAGTTAATATTTTACTCACTCTTTATATGAAATTTCTTTTGTAAAATTTTTATATAAAGAGATGGATATTTTAGTTAATATTTTTTTAAAAATAATTTTATTTAATAATATATTTTAAAATAAAGAATATTAAATATATATATATATATATAATATTAGGTATTAAATTTTGACTGTTAAAAAAATACTTTTTAATACATCCTCTATCTTCTATATCTATAAATTAGAATAGTTACCTTCAACGAGAGTGTTTTTAAAGATTTTTTTAACAATTCTTCTTTTTCAATCTATAATTTAAAATTTTTTAATTCTCAAATGAACTTCAACTAGTATTTAGCATGTGCATTGCACAAATTAAAATTTATAATAAATATAAAATTTTGAACATATAAATTACTAGTATAGTGACCTGTGTGATGCACAAGTCTGTTATTATATTTTAAAACTATAAAGTTGTTATTTTAGTTTACATTTATTAAATATATTATTTAAGATTTATAAAACATAAAATTTGAAGTAATGATTACATATATACATATACATATATATATATATACATATATATATATACTTTAATTATTATTGAATGGAAGAAGAATATAATTAGTCATAAGTATTCTAATTAATTTTAAATTATACAATTAACTTAATTTAAAATAATCTTAATTACCTTAATTAAAACATATGTGTTTATCACAATTAATTTAATTATTTCAAATCAGAATATGTACTTATTCTAATTACCTTTATCATTATCAAAAAATTAATTAATATATTTAAATAGTTTTATTAATTAAAAAATAGATAAAAAAATTCTAAAAATTTCTCGCTCAATTAAATAAGATTTTTCTGCTTAGACTTCTTTACTTTTATTATTATAAAGATAAAGATAAAGATATTTAGATTTATGATAAATAATCTATATTGTGATACAATGTTATTTTTAATTATTGACCATTTATTTTTTAAAAAAAATTGGAATTTAAAACTAAAGATATTGAAAATGATAAGTTGAAAGAGATAAGAGATCAAGAAAGATTTCATATTAGGAGCGTACTTGACTTTTAAAGATAATATATGCGTGTGTGCAAATTATATATATATATATATATATATATATATATATATATATATATATATATATATATATATAATGGAAAAAAATAATATTAAAAAATAGTTAATTAACAATGTTGGCCTTGGGGGATATATTTGGGTAAAGGACTATTTATACATGACAGAGCAAATTATCTTTTGTATTTTTGTGTTGGTTTGATCACCCCTTGTGGCCATGTTGTTGCTTACTTTAATAAAGTATTTTGCCTTTTCTAAAAAAAAATATTACAATTAGTTAATAATTAGTGCTATAGTTGGGTCTTATTAGGCCTTGACCAATCATTAGTGTCACATTTGGACCTTTTTGGGCCTTAATCAATCATTAGCTTTACAGTTTGGTATTACTGGCCCTTGGTCAAGCACTAGTGCTACAACTAGGCCTTATTGGACATTGGGCAATCATCTGTATTATACTTGGGCCTTGATCAATCATTAATGTGACAAGTTTGCCTTTGGGCCTTAGTTAATTATTAGTGTTATAATTGGGCCTTATTCAATCACTAGTGTAAAACATGTATTAGACTTTCGTTAATCATTAATGTTGGGTCTTGGTCAATTATTAGTGTTACACTTTAGCCTTATTGGGCCGTGGTCAATGATTGGTATTATAATTGGGCTTAATCAAGTCTTGTTTAATGAATAGTATTAAACTTGGGCCTTAGTTAATCATCTATGTTACAATTGGGCCTTAATCAATCATTAGTGCTACAATTGGGCCTTAGTCAATCATTAGTTGTACATTTGCGCCTTATTGGACTTAGTCAATCATTAATGCTGCAATTTGAGCTTATTGGGCCTTGGGCAATCATCTGTGTTACACTTGGGCCTTGATCAATCATTAGTGTGATAATTTTGCCTTTGGGCCTTGGTCATTCATTAGTGTTATAGTTAGGCCATATTGGGCCTTGTTAAATCACTAGTATAAAATGTGTATTGGGCTTTTGTCAATCATTAATGTTTGGCTTTGTTTAATCATTGGTGTTACAATTGGAGCTTATTGGACCATGGACACACATCCGTGTTGGGTCTTGGTCAACCATCCATGCTAAACATAGGTGTTATTGAGTCTTGGTTAAACAACAATATAACACTTAGTATTTATATTCATTATTATTATTATTATTATTATTATTATTATTATTATTATTATTATTATATAAGTGAATTATTTATTACTTAGCTAGTATTAAAGAATTATTTTCCACAATTTTTTTATAAATCCATTATTATATATATGTGTAATTAAATAAAATATTTATATATAATTAATATTGACATTATTTGTAATTTTTTATTATAATATAAATATAATAATTATTTTTTATATATGATATGCTTACATGTTAGATGTATTTAGTTTTGAAAGAGAGAAAATAAACTATAATGTATGACGTCTTTATTTATGTTTTCTTTCGTTTTTTTAAATAAATATGAAAAACATATTGTAAAATAATTTTATATTTATTATGTTTTTATTAGTTCTATTTTAATTATATATGAAATAATTATAATATAATTAATGTTAAAATTATTATATTTTTTTGCTAAATTTTCAATTTTATAATTGACAAATAAAGTTTATATTATGACTTTAGCGACCGAACTTCTTGGTCGCAAATAACTTTTTTCGATATATTTAGCGACCGACATTTACGGTCGCTAAATTAAGAACAAATAGACCATAAACATAAACTTATAATTTTAGCCACCGCTGATTTCGGTCGCTAAATATTATATATTATTAGCGACCGTATATGTCGGTCGCAAATTATTTCTGATATCTTCTTTATTTTTGAAATATTTTTGAGACCGATTTTGCGACCGATATAAGACTTATTATTGGCCACCGACGTATCGGTCGCTAAATTAGTCGCTAACAAAATAAAGATACTTTTTTCCCATAATAATGAATACGGTCGCTAAAACGGTCGCTATTTGCGACCGATATAATTCAGTGGCAGATTTCGGTCGCTAAATCGACTTTTTTTTTTGTAGTGTTTTACTTAAAACAGATCAGTTTTTATGAGACAGTTCAAGACAGTTCAGTATCAGTTCAGGGCAGTTCAGTTAATTTTGAACAGCCCTATAATTTAGTATAGTAAGTTTCACTGTTTAGAAAAGATTATTTGCACGAGTACATACTTACGTAACAGAAGAAGCTGTATGATTACCGGATTTTTCCACAAAATTTATCAAAGCTAATAATTGATGTTGACACCCCCTCTTCATTATTTAATTTTGAGAGTATCTGCAGGAAGTAGCAATTTCCCCCTCTTAATGTTATTTTCTCTATCAATATCAATATTTGATGTGTTAATGGTAATTTGTTTTATTCATTCATAGGTGCTTCAAGAAAACATGAGCTTCACCCTTAACATCCTTCTCGTATCCCTAGAACTTTTAGTGAGAGAAAGCAAGATCTTTGATGATGGCTCAAAGTAAAGATTAAAGAATGAGAATCCTGAAGCTTGTTTGATAATTACTATTTTTGAAAATAGTTTTTGATTTTCTAAAATTAAAACAATTAAAAACTTGTTTGATTAAACTTGTTTTTGTAACAAAAAACACTTGTTTACTTCTCTGATCCAGAGGTGCTGGGGAGCATTTGTCTGGCTTCTCTTAAATACACATAGTTTTCGGGGGGATCATTTTCTTTTGCAAATCGCGTGGAATAATGCACCCGTAAGTGTGCTTGTGTCCACAAATCAGTAGTAGATATCCCAACGCGCAACGCCCTTTTCCACTATCTTCTGTCTTCTTTGAGCAACCCTGTTTGAGAAAACAAGGAACCACCCCAAGAAAACAGTTCCAACTCATCTGTATGTTAAAAGTAAGAAAATGAGAAATTATTTTTGAGTTGTTTTTATTTTTTGTTTTTTAAAATACTTGTTTAGAAAATAATTTTCAAATTTCGATAGATTTTGAGTGAAAAATTATTTGGTAAGTAGTGTAATATTGTTTTAGAAAACAATTTCTAAAATTAACCAAAAAGTAAAAAAAAAATAAATCAAACAAGTCCATAATCTTTTCATTTTCCACTTTTTTATTCAAAGGCCAGATAGCTTCCACTAAAGGGAGAAGTCCAGAGTTCTAAAAGGTCATTTTCGGTTTATCTTTTATTTCCTAAAAAAATAAAAACAAAAGAAACATAAGAAAATAAATAAAAATTATACTACAAATTTAGAAAATAAAACAAATAACATCTTTCAATCTAAAATTTATTTATTTAAAAACAAAATTAGTTAAATTTTATAAAAAGTGACTAAAAATTCCCAAAAATAATAGAAAAATGAGCAAATTACAGTAACACCTCCTGAGTTTTTATCAAATTACACATAACCTTACTCTTTTTTTATTTTCCTACACTAACCCCCTTTTAAGTTTGAAAACATTACACTAACACCCCTGATATATTTGTAAACATTACACTGATACTCCTTTAAACCTTACATTAACATCCCCTACAGGTAATGGTTAAAAAAGCAGGGGGTGCTTGTGTAATTACACAAAATCTCAGGGAGTGTTACTGTAATTTGTTCTAAAAAAAATTAGATAATCTAAGGAATTATTAAAAATGGATATTTAAGATTAAAAATTAGTTAGTGATCATGTCACTTACTTAAAAAAAGTCATGCTCGTTTTCTTTTAATCTTTCATAATCTAACAATTAGTATTTATGTTCACACAATAATTATTATTTGACACACACATATGACATAGGGAATATCAAGAGAGAACTCTTCTTATTATGAGAAATGAAAATTATAAACATGTGTCATATATATAATCATATATGAATGGTTAATAAGCACAAGTATTAAGTTAATAATATACAATTTTTTTATATTAAAATGATTTTTAATGTGTTTCTTAATAATTTTTAATTTTATATAAACATATGTTACTATATATATTCAACTAATTTTATATTCATACATGTCTTGTATAATTTTAATTTATATAAAGGCGCATCTTTTTAAAATAATATTATTTTTGTAAATATATTTGCATTTATATATAACTAAGATATATATATATATATATATATATATATATATATATATATATATATATATATATATATACACACACACACATAATTTTAATGATGATAAAAAATATTTTAATTAAATTTTGTAATTATTAATTTTTTATTGAAAATATGTTTCCATAAAATAAAGAAATAACTAATACTAATTTAAAAGAAAATAAAATAGATTTATAAATAACGAAGTTATATTACCATAAAAAATCACAATGAATATAAAAAACAATATGATGATGATTACGTAATAATGCTTTTATATTTATATTATTCATTTTTTATAATAAAAATTTATCATTTGATACAATATATATATATATATATATATATATATACTTTCACCTCTCTCTATATATAGGGTTTGATTTTTCATACTTACTTTTTCATAATAGATAATTAGATAAAAAAATAAAAATCAGGATTCTCTCTTATTTTCTGAAAAAGAAATAGGTAAATTTGACGAAATTAACATGAAATTTCATTCCCATTGTACTACAATGACAAATTCAACAAAACATCCACATCAAGCATTTGACCGGAAAAACCGAAGGCTGGGAATACACCATTTCTTTTTATTTATTTTTAAGTTGAATACAGCAAGTCT